>PVHT020000080.1:7152327-7200131 GCA_004024745.2 Catagonus wagneri
CTTGATTATGTTGAGGTAGGTTCCCCCTATGCCCACTTTCTGAAGGGTTTTTATCAGAAATGGGTGTTGGATTTTGTCAAAGGCTTTTTCTGCATCTATGGAGAGGATCATATGGTTTTTATTCTTCAGTTTGTTAACGTGGTGTATCACACTGATTGATTTGCGGATATTGAAGAATCCTTGCATCCCTGGGATAAATTCCACTTGATCGTGGTGTACAATCCTTACGAATACGAGACAGCAATGGCAATTTCTTATATACAAAGTACATAACTGAAATAATTTCTTTCTTTTTTTTTTGTCTTTTTAGGGCCACACAGCATATGGAGGCTCCCAGGCTAGGGGGTCTAATTGGAACTGTGACCGCCAGCCTACACCACAGCCACAGCAACACCAGATCTGAGCCGCGTCTGCAGCCTACACCACAGCTCACTGCAACGCCAGATCCTTAACCCACTGATAGTCATGGATCAAACCTGCATCCTCATGGATCCTAGTTGGGTTCGTTACTGCTGAACCATGATGGGAACTCCTAAAATAATTTCTTTGTAAAAAAGTAATTTATAGAATAACAAAAGATAAATAAAAGCAAAAGGGAAAAGTAATTTATGAAGGAAATGTCTCTGAACAAAGAACTTAATCTCTTTTATTTTACTAACAACCATTCCTTTTCACTTGGAATAATTTGAAAATTAAACCAAAAGCTAATATAGACTGGTCATCTTATTAAGTACTGCATAATGCAGAACTATCAATTTTTTTTTCAGTGATCATTACACAGTGGTATTATAAAGCACAAAGGAGTTCACTTATACAGTGGGATTAAAAATGTCTTCATTATTAAAGATCCCTGACTTTCTGATTTAAAACAGAGGAACTCTTATAAAATTCCTCTTTCATCCTTGTGCAGGAATTGGGAGCATAAAGTTCTAATAGTGAGAAGTTATATATTTTAGAAATTTGTAAGTTCAGAAATATTACTAATAATAAAGCTCTCTATAAGCACTAAGTGAAGTGGTCATTATGAATTTTTCTCATCTCACATAATCAATGCAACCTCATCAAGGACAGATTAGCATAGCTTCTTTCTCAGTGAGGGCTCAAGAATCAGCTCAAGAGGCATTTTTAAAGGTGTTAAGGATTCAAGTTAAGACTTTACACAGTAACCAACTAAATAACATAATAGGAATCATGCATCTTTAGATAAAGTATTTGGCCTCTATTAGGAGTCTGTATAAAGATCTCTACTGTTTTTCAAAACTAGTTTTATAGAAAACAACAGAGACAATCACCAATTTCTAAAAAAGAGGGCAAATTTCAGAAAATATAGCACAAATGATCAGAACTTTGTATCTAAACAACATAATTAAGTTTAATAGGCATGAAAACTAGGACATTTTCAATTATAAGGTACAAATAAGTGGGTCTAACACACTGTGTTACCATTTAGATCAAATATGGGAAGGATGGGTTCTGATTAATTGATCTGATTAATGATTAAATTTTATTATTGAGTTTTAAAGAATCAAGACATAAAAGGTGAAGAGTGGCAGAATGTGCCTTTCTAAATAGGCTTCTCTGCCATAAGGATTATCTTAAGCTGAAGACACTTGGAAAATAGCAAATGCAGAGAGAATCTTTCAGTGAATTCCCTTTATCTTCCTGGAGACAGATCCTCCAAAATAAACTCAATTGTCATAAATCCTTCTGCAGGAATTTCATCAACTAGGGAAGATTTTCTCCTATTGGAGGAACGGAGACCAATCAAAGATAATGGAGAGTCCAGAAATAAATTCCTGCATATATAGCAAACTACGAGCTGAACTCATAAAAAGAGAGCAGAAGGGTGCTTGCCAAAGGCTAGTGGTTGAGGGAAATGGGGAGATGTTGGTCAAAGCGTATAAACTGCCAGTTGTAAGATGAGTAAGTTCTGGAGAGCTAATGTACAGTATGGTGATTGTAGTTAGCAACACTGTATTATACACTTGAAAGCTGGGAAGAGAATAAGTCTTAAGTGTTCTCACCATACACACATACACACACACACACACACACACACACACACACACACACACACACTGGTAATTATGTGATATGGTGGAGGTGTTACCTAACACTACAGTGGTAATCATTCTGCAGTATATCAGTGTATCCAACAAACATACTGTACACCTTAAACTTGAACAATGTTATATGCCAATTATATCCCAATAAGGTTGAAAAACAAAAAATAAAAAACCAAAAACCAAAACACTTTACCATAAAACAATTCATGGTCTCATCTAATCTGGTCACTCAACAGTCAACAGTCATATGCATAAGATAACCGAGAGCATCTCAATAACCAGGCTATCCCTATGTCACCAGTACACTTCGGATAACAGCTTTAAACTTGTATACAAGAAAAATCCTTGATATATATTTGTTACTTCTTAGCATTCATTATCCACAGTTTCCATGTTATTTGTGATATGAATTGGATGAGCTTTTCTTTTTTTTTTGATCTTTTTAGGGCCACACCCCTGGCACATGGAAGTTTCCAGGCTAGGGGTTGAATCAGAGCTGTAGCCGCCAGCCTATGCCACAGCCACAGCAAGGTCAGATCTGAGCCGAGTCTGGGACCTACACCACAGCTCATGGCAACGCCAGATCCTTAACCCACGGAGCAAGACCAGGGATCGAACCTGCATCCTCATGGATAATAGTTTGTTACTGCTGAGCCACGATGGGAACTCTGGATGAGTTGTGTTCTTAACACGCCTTTTGAGTTTCAATCAGTTTCCAAACACTCATTTTCTAAGACTAATATCATTCAAAAACTTAAGAAAGTCTAAAGTAAAATACATGTTAGTGATAACGATGGCATTCTCTTTTATTGAGTTTTTAGCCTTCCTTTCATCAAGTAATAATAGCAAAGACAAGGTGCCAACCCACAGCTAGATCTAACAGAAAGGAAAGGTGATTTTTGGCAATGTACTGATTTTTCTGGCCATGCCTGCAGCATGCAGAAGTTCCTGGGCCAGGGATCAAACCTGCACCACAGCTGTGACAACACCGAGTCCTCAACCACTAGGCCACCATGGACTCTGGCAATGTATTAATTTTAATAATATTCTTTAAACAGTATTTTAGCTTTTATATTTTACGTTTCTATCTTTAACAATATTATTTAAAAATTTTAATAACCCCTTAAATTCACTTTAAAAGATTTTTAACCTATACAATTACAGCCTCACATTTTCTAACACAGAGCATGAAAAAGGAATAGTCATTTTGTATCAAAAGATATATTCTTACAAAATGAATCATATATTAGTTTAAGTCTCAGTTAAAAACATTTTTTAAAATGCACCAGTAGTTTTTGTTCCTCCTTTTTAATTTTCCTATTTGATCTCTTGGGTACTAGACTGAAGAGACTCCATAGTATTTACCATTAAAGATCTATATTGCTTACATCACCTATCAGCTCTGTTTTTGCAAATTTAATAACTAGATCACCATAAAAAATTGAGACAAAAGAGTTTGTGGCTTGTTATTTAACAATTTTAAACAAGTTCTGAGACAACTGACTAGTCCTTTTTTTGTTGTTGGCCATGGATCAAACCCATGCCACAACAGTGGCCTGAGCTGGATCCTTAACCACTAGGCCACTAGGGAACTCCCTCAATCAGTCTTTTTTACATTTAAATAAAAAGGCAGATAATCCAGATTTTTTTAATGTTTATATTGTGATTTTCATGTATACAGTAGAGGGGGGAAAATAATTTTCCCTCTACTGTTCCAAGTTCTCAGCTAGGGCCCCATAACAAGAGACAGGTCAAGAGGAGAAAAGCAGAAGTTTATTAACTTGTATATGTCGTATATATGTGGAAGACACAAAGGGAAATTGAGTAACTCAAAGAAATGGCTTAGGATTCAGGCTTAAATACCATCGTTAGCTAAAAACAAAGAAAGATGGGTATGGAGAAGATTGGTTATGGGGAAGTGATCAGGAAAATCAAGGTAAACATGTGCAAGGTTATGCAGCTTTATGTTTCCGTGTTCCCTCGTAATTCCGAGTCATCCTTTTCTTCCTGGTACAGAAAGGGAGACTCTCTTACAAATTTAAGGGATAAATTTCCCTTAAAAAAAACGGTTATTCTCACTCTGTTTTCAGATCTTCTCTTGTGTCTGCTGTTTCTCAAAATAGTCGGCCTAAAATAATCCTTATGCCAAAGAGGGATATTTTGGGATGGCACATTCTAGTCTCCTGCAACATAAAATGACAACATCCTAGGCAAACTTCTGATCAGGCACAAATTCATTTAAAATTGTAGTGTGAGGAGTTTCCATCATGGCCCGTCAGTAATGAACCCAACCAGTATCTATGAGGATGCAGGATTGATCCCCGGCCCAGCTTAGTGGGTTAAGGATCCGGGATTGCCGTGAGCTGTGGTGCAGGTCACACACTCGGCTCAGATCCTGTGTTGCTATGGCTGTGGTGTAGGCCAGGAGTTACAACTCTGGTTCAACCCCAGCCTGGGAACTTCGACATACTGCTTGCTGCGGCCCTAAAAAAAAAATATTAAAAAAAATTAAATAGAAGTTCCTGTAGTGGCACAGCACGAACAAATCCAACTAGGAATCACGAGGTTGAGAGTTCAATCCCTGGCCTCGCTCAGTGGGTTAAGGATCAGGCCTTGCTGTGAGCTCTATGGTGTAGGTCACAGATGCGGCTCAGATGTGCTGCTGTTGCTGTCAAGTAGACTGGCAGCTGTAGCTCCGATTGTACCTCTAGCCTGGGAACCTCCATATGCCACAAGAGCGGCCCTAAAAAAAAGGCCAAAAAATAAAATAAAATAAAAATTGTAGTGTGATATAATTGCCTTCTTCCATTTTATTAAAAGAGTACATATCCTTTGTATTCATTATTTTACCTATTTCTAAAGGCCAAGGACTTAAAAAACAATGCCCAGATAGGTAAGGAATAAATTTTCTTTTTAGTACAAGGTAAAGAGTACACTTAGCATCATTTATTAAGAAAAGAAAAGAGTAAGTACCCATGAAATCAGTGGTTTAAAAGATCTGGTTGCTGCAAATGAGACTGTCTTAGGACTTGATGCCTGATTCCTGATCATTGTTGAGGGTTAACATTAAAAATATGCAACTCAGAGTTCCCACCGTGGCTCAGTGGTAAACGAATCCAACTAGGAACCATGAGGTTGTGGGTTCGATCCCTGGCCTCGCTCAGTGGGTTAAGGATTTGGCGTTGCTGTGAGCTCTGGTGTAGGTCACAGATGTGGCTCGGATCTGGCGTTGCTGTGGTTGTGGTGCAGGATGGCCGCTATAGCTCTGATTGGATCTCTAGCCTGGGAAACTCCATATGCCGTGGGTGTGGCCCTAAAAATGACAAAAGACAAAAAAAAAAAAAGCAACTCTACTGAAAACTACTTTTTGCACATTATCTAGTTTTAATTTTTATTAGTACTGATAGTTCATTACCATAAAAGAGAATATTTTACATTTATATTTTTAGAAAAAGACTAGGTTTTCCATAATATCCAACATATAGCAAAAATATTACACTTTGTAGGGCTAATTAAAGTATATTTATATTCCTTAAAATGGACTGTGCAATGGATTTATCAAACAGAACTTTAAAACAAAATTAGGCCTTCACTCATGAACACTGCCTATTCAGATGAACAATCTTAAAGCCTTTGAATTTAGTTCTAGACTTTTGATTTGCAGTTCATTTACACTCCCTGAGTCCTCATTCTACCTCATAAGGCTTACTGTGAAGCTCAAATGAGTCAAGGGCCATAAAATTGAGAAATATCATTTAATTGCTGACTTGTTACTCACCTTCTTTCGCTCATTTTTTTTCCTTCCTTCAAATTTCTCACTACTTTGTAGAAGAAAATTAAGTTGTTCAAGTAACGATGTTTTATTAAATTTTGGTAAAAATTGGAAAGTTTTCTGAACAATTCTTTAAGTTTTTCACAAAATGTTCATATTATTAAATGGATTTGCAAAGAACACAATTAGAAATGTTTCCAGACAATTTGGTAAAGATTAGTCATCTCTAGGTAAGATGATTATTTTAGAGTGCCCAAGGGAAAACAACTGGGTATAAGTATATAAAACTATTTTATGTATGTATAGAATACAGAATATAAATTATGATAAAATTTAAAATGTGAATGAAACAATGAGTGGGAGATAATTTTTTAATGAATAATCGGTTTAAAGAAAACAGCCAATATCTCTGATTACATCTAACAGATAAATACTCCCTGCAGATCTGGACATTCTGTCAAATTTTTAAAAACTGTATTTATTTTTGAATAGGTATTAAATGCATATGGGGAGTTCCTGTCATGGTTCAGTGGTTAACGAATCCAACTAGGAACCATGAGTTGTGGGTTTGATCCCTGGCCTCGCTCAGTGGCTTAAGGATCCAGCGTTGCCATGAGCTATGGTGTAGGTTGCAGACGCGGCTCAGATCCCACGTTGCTGTGGCTGTGGTGTAGGCCGGTGGCTACAGCTCTGATTAGACCCCTAGCCTGGGAAACTCCATATGCCGCAAGGGCAGCCATAGAAAAGGCAAAAAGACTAAATAAATAAATAAATAATAAATAAATAAATAAACAAACAAACAAACACATATGGTATACAATCCTAAGGGTACAAATTTAAGTAGAATGAAACTTAAATCATCCTTTCTTTCATTCCCACTCATCTATCTAATTCCCCAAAAGATGTCATACTACTCTCTACCTTGCTTGGCCATCTGTTTTGGCCAAATTAAAACAAAAAAAAAATTTTTTTTTGGCCATAGCCAAGGCATTTGCAAGTTCTTGGGCCAGGGATGGAACCAGGGCCACAGCAGTGACAATGCTGGTCCTTAAACGCTAGGCCACCAAGGCACTCCCCAATTAATTTTAATTAGGAAGTAAATATTTCATTTGGTTTTCAAAAGAGTTCAATCACAACAAGGATGTCCACTTTTACCACTACTATTCAATAGTTTTGGAAGTCCCAGCAATGATAATCAGAGAAGAAAAAGAAATAAAAGGAATCCAACTTGGAACAGAAGAAGTAAAACTATCACTGTTTGCAGATGACAAGATACTATACCTAGAAAATCCAGAAAACACTACCAGAAAACTGTTAGAACTTGTTAATGAATTTTCAAATTTGCAGGATGCAAAATTAATACACAGAAATCTATTGCATTTCTATATACCAACAATGAAAGATTAGAAAGAAAAATCAGAGAATCCATCCCATTTACCATCGCATTAAAGAGAATAAAATGCCTAGGAATAAACCTACCCAGAGACAAAAGACCAGAGTTCCCACAGTGGTGCAGCAGAAACGAATCCAACTAGGAACCATGAGGTTGAGGGATCAATTCTTGGCCTTGCTCAGTGGGTTAGGGATCTGGCATTGCTGTGAGCTGTGGTGTAGGTTGCAGACGCAGCTCAGATCTGATGTTGCTGTGGCTGTGGCGAAGGCCAGCAACTGCAGCTCCAATTTGACTCCTAGCCTGGGAACCTCCATATACTGTGGGTATGGCCCTAAAAAGGAAAAAAATAATAATAAAAAAATAATAAGAGACAAAAGACCTATACTCTGAAAACTATAGGATGATGATGAAAGAAATCAAAGAAGACACAAACAGATGAAAAGATACACAATGCTCTTGGATTGGAAGAATCAATATTGTCATAATGACTATACTACTCAAGGGAATCTACAGATTCAATTCAATTCCTATAAAATTACCAAGGACATTCCTCAAGAACTAAAATAAAATTTGTATGGAAACACAAAAGACCCTGAATATCCAAAGCAATATTGAAAAAGAAAAACAGAAATGGAGGAATCAGGCTCCTTGACTTCAGACAATACTACAAGGCTACAGTTACCAAAACAGCATGGTACTGGCATAAAAACAAAAATATAGATCAATGGAACAGGATAGATAACCCAGAAATAACCCAAGCACCTACGGTCAACTAATCTCTGGCCAAGGAGGTAAGAATATACAGTGGAAGAGAGTCTCTTCAATAAATGGTGTGGGGAAAACTGGAAAGTTACATGTAAAAGAATGAAATGAGAACACTCTCTAACACCATACACAAAAATAAATTCAAAATGGATTAAAGACCTAAGCATAAGGCCAGATACTATAAAACTCCTAGAGGAAAACATAGACAGAATGCTCTTTGCCATTAATCACAGCAACATCTTGTTTGAGCCACCTCCTAGAATGAGGTCAATAAAAACAAAAATAAACTAATGGGACCTAATTAAACTCAAAAGCTTTTGCACAGCAAAGTAAACTATTAAATAAACAAAAAGACAACCCATAGAATGGAAGAAAATCTTTGCAAACTATACAACAGACAAAGGCCCAATCCCTAAAATATATAAACTCATACAACTCAAAAACAACAACAAAAAAAACCCATTTGAAAAATGGGCAGAAGACCTAAAAAACATTTCCCCAAAGAAGACATATGGATGGCCAACAGGCACATGAAAAAATGTTCAACATCACTAATTATTAGAGAATGCAAATCAAAACTATGAGGTACCACTTCACGCCAGTCAGAATGACATTAACAAGTCAACAAGTAACAAATACTGGAGAAGGTATGTAGAAAAGGGTGCCCTCCTTCATTGTTGGTGGGAATATAAATGGGTGCAACCACTATGGAGAATAGTATGGATGTTCCTCAGAAAACTAAATACAGAACTAGCATATGATCCAGCAATCCCACTCCTGGGCATACGATCCAGACAAAACTTTCATTCAAAAAGATACAGGCACCCCTATGTTCAGAGCAGCACTAGTTACAATAGCCAGGACATGGAAACAACCTAAATGTCCATCAACAGATGAATGGATTAAGATGTGGTACACACATACAAAGGAATACTACTCAGCCATAAAAAAGACAAAATAATGCCATTTGCAGCAACATAAATGCAAGTAGAGATTCTCATACTAAGTGAAGTAAGTCAAAAAGAGAAGACAAATAGCATGATATCACTTATATGTGGCATCTAAAATACGGCACAGATGATCCCATCTGCAAAACAGAAAGAGATTACAGACATGGAGAGCAGACTTGTAGTTGCCAGGGGGAAGAGTGAAGGAGTGGGATGGACAGGGAGTTTGGGGGTGGTGGATGCAAACTGAACATTTGGAATGGATGGGCAATGTGGTTCTACTATACAGCACGGGGAACTATGTGTAATTGGGTCACTTTTCTGTACAACAGAAGTTGAAACATTGTAAATCAACTGTACTGTAATAAAAAAAATTTTAAAGAAATATTTTCAAGGTAGGATACCTCACAGAAAAACAAAGGTAACCTAAGAATTTATTCCAAAGAGTTTTATTCCTATCATACTGAGCAAATATGCAGCAAAATGTTTTTCTTTTTTCAAAACTAACTGGAGAAGAATGCTACTTTGAATTACTAAATGCATTACAAAATACCTTTTAAAGAAATGATGCTTTATCTCTCAAGTATATAAATTAAGGTACATTAGTCAAAAGAAGTGAGTCCTCCCCATGCCCCAAAAGGAAGTTCCCTTATGGACAGTGCGTTAAGGATCTGGCATTGCTGCAGCTGTGGCACAGGTCAAAACTGTGGTATGGGTTCAGGCCCTGGCCTGGGAACTTCCACATGCCAGGTTACACAGCCATGGCTAAAAAAAAAGTCAGCTCTAATACATACCCCACTTATTCTAAATAAATGATTTTAAATAATTTACAATTAACAAATTTTTTCCTATATCAATAGATTTCTCTAAAGGGCTAAGAATACTTAAAAACAGGAGTTTCCATTGTGGTGCTGCAGAAATGAATCCAGCTAGTGTCCATGAGGTCTTGGGTTCGATCCCTGGCCTCGCTCAGTGGGTCGGGGATCTGACGTTGCTGTGAGCTTTGGTGTCGGTCACAGACATGGCTTAGATCCCGTGTTGCTGTGGTTATGGCACAGGCCAACAGCTGCAGCTCCAATTTGACCCCTAGCCTGGGAACTTTCATATGTTGTGGGTGTGACCCTAAAAAGATAGATAAATAAATAAATAAATAAATAAATAAATAAATAAATAAATAAAATACTTAAAAACAGCTTTCCTGTATAAGTTAAGCAAATTCTGTTCAATCATATTTGCACTAAAAATTTTGTTTTTAAAAAAAGTTACCTGCTGGCTAAGCCTATTCAAATTAACCAGAACATTGGAAAATTAACAGAGACAAAATTAACAGAAACAATATTTAAAACCATGGTATACTGCAAAAGAAAAGAAACTTAGGGAGTCTTCTTCCCATTTACAATTTTCCTTCATATAAGCTCAACAAAAAGACAAGTCCTTAGAAAAAATAAGTTTTTTAATGACTTAACAGGTCAGAGAGTTTTTTATTCATTCTATCCTTTTTACTTCCACAGCCCATGTCCTACTTCATATTTTCTTTGCTTCTTGCCTAAACCATTGTAATAATTTCCTCACTAGTCTCTCTCTTCCTCTTTCAGTAAGGTTCCATGAAAGGAAAAAGAAAAAAAAGCTCAGAAACTGCTGGGTTAAGCGATGTTTAAAAAGCTTCTTTGGAGTACCCTGGTGGCCTAGTGGTTAAGGATTCTGCATTATCACTGCTGTGGCTTGGGTTTGATCCCTGGCCAGGAAACTTGTGCAGCAGCAGGCGTGGCCAAAAAAATTAAATAAACAGGAAGTTCCCAAGTGACATAGAGGGTTAAGGATCCCACATTGCTGCAGCTATGGTTCAGGCTGCAACTGTAGTGTGGGTTCAATCCCTGGCCCGGGAATTTCCACATGCCATGAGTGCGGCCTAAATAAATAAATAAGTTTTCCAACATGTAGTACTTCTCACTGCCTTTAACGTTCCATGTGTATTGTAAATTTCCAAGATATTATAGTACACAGCCATTTCTCAATACTATGATGGTGTTCTAAGCACTAGGGAAAATATTGGTATAAATGATAAACTACTATATAGTTCAAGGGCCTACTTTCCCTTTCCAACTTTATCTCCCATTGTGCTTCCAGGATTCTGTAACATCTACTACTCTTTTATATCTCTGTGTCCATGATGCATTTCCATCTGTAATGTCCTTCTGATCTCCACTTACTGAAATTATACCCAGCGACTAAAGTACAGGATCAAACGTACCTCCACCAGGAAGTCATTTCAAATTCTCTCCAATCTGATTTATTTTCAGCTACCTTTATTATAGCATTTATTTGTCACTAAATTATAAGGCATGGAAAAATGAGAATTTCCTATACACAGTTGGCATTCAAAACACTTATGAATTGAAACAGTGATTTTAATATGTCCAAAGAAATGCCTGAAAAATAGATCTTATTTCATTATACAAATACATATAAGCTGCAAAACCAGTAAAACAGATGTTATCTTCCTCCACTACCATTTGACAGATTATTAAAAACATCATAATTATTATCCTATTAAACAAGTAACATTATGCAATTTATTTCATTTAATCTTCAAAACAAGGTGGGTTCCATAATTATCACCAATTTACAGATGAAGAAACTGAAGCTCCAAGAGCCAAAGTTACATGTCCAAGGTCTGACAATAGTAAGCTAATAGATGACAAACTTAGAATAAAACTCAGAGCTGTCTGACTGCAAAGTGCACCATTTTCTGCCTTTCAAGTATTTACCCAAGTAGTTCTCACTAATAAACCATGATGCTAACTACAGTTTATTTAAACTTAGTAATAAAATGTATTTAAAATTTTTATTTTTATTTATTTATTTATTTATTTTTTTGTCTTTTTGCCTTTTATATAGAGCCGCACCCGCGGCATATGGAGGTTCCCAGGCTAGGGGTCTAACAGAAGCTGCAGCTGCCGGCCTTCGCCACAGCCACAGCAACGCGGGATCCGAGCCGTGTCTGTGACCTACACCACAGCTCACGGCAACGCCGGATCCTTAACCCACTGAGCAAGGCCAGGGATCGAACCCGCAACCTCATGGTTCTTAGTCGGATTCGTTAACCACTGAGCCACAAAGGGAACTCCTAAAATTTTTAGAGAGTTCAGAGTTCACTAAAGAAAATCTAACTGTATATCTATAGATATACAGGTGAACCATAACTGCAACATGAAAATGAAAGAATTACTTACTTGCACAATTTGCCTTCTGCCAAGTGGAATTGAAAAACTCAGACAGAATCACAACTATTTGCATTCTATCTGCCATTAAGAGGCTTCTGGCACAACTATGACTTTCTGAAGAATTCTGTAACAAAAAGAGAGAGAAAAGAAAGAGAAAAATACACAATCTGAGTATTTTTAGATTTCCCAAACAACTTGAGGCAAAAAAAAAAACCTTATAAAATAATTACAATATTTATTATAAGCATTTTAACATTTTGTTTGATATAATAAAATAAGGATGTCATTAATAATAACAACTGCAATAAAACAAGAGCAGCTAACAAATACTGGTACTGGGTTCACTTGCAAGGGAAAGAACTTTCTTCTTAAATAAATAGGAACTTGCCTCTATGGTACAATCTCAACTACTTGGGCTCACATGTAATATTTCTTACTTTTTATGCATAGGAAAAAATTCTGGAAAGCTATTCACCAAAATGTAGCAGTAATTATCCTTAAATAATGGAAATATAGCAAATTTTCTTTTCTTTTTTGCCTCTTGCATATTGTCTAAATTTTTCTACAATGAACATATATTATTTACAATTTTTTTTTTAAATCTGGTGGATAAATGACCACAACACATTGTTTCATCTTCTGGGCAATTTTTGTCTCAAAATCTTAAAATGCACAAGAAAATGTGACATATCCAGTTTGTATCCAGATAGAAGAATATGCCTTCCATAAATCATTTTAATAATGAAATTCATACTACAAAATAATAAATCCAGGTTCCTAAATTATTGGATCCTTATCTATTTCCTTCCCACCCCAAACAAGGAACTAAGTCCTGCTAATTCTTCATTCTTTCAAGGTTATTTAATTCCTACCATTTAACAGGCACCATAAGAATCCTAGAGTCTTAAGATACAAAGAGTGTAAGGGAATATCATCAACACTGGGGCTTAAAGAACCTCCCTAGAGACATACAGATAAGGAATTAAATAGTGTGAGGAGTAATAAAACAGAGAGAGAAATAACTTAAGAACTGATCAGCCATGTGGACTAAGAAAAGATGGAAGGAGAGCTTAACAGCAGAATAATTCTTGCTTTAAAATATCTCTGAAGACCATTTTGGGAAGGTTACCTTTTCTGGGGCTTAGTTTGGTTATTTCATTAAAGATGAATCCAGGAGTTCCCTTCACGGTGCAATGGAAAGGAATCTGACTAGGAACCATGAGGTTGCAAGTTCGATTCCTGGCCTTGCTCGGTAGGTTACGGATCTGGCATTGCCGTGAGCTGTGGTGTAGGTCACAGATGCAGCTCGGATCTCTCGCACTGCTGTGGCTGTGGTGTAGGCCAGCAGCTTCAACTCCGATTAGACCCCTAGCCTGAGAACCTCCATATGCTGCGGGTGTAGCCCTAAAAAGCAAAAAAAAAAAAAAAAAAAAAAAAAAAAAAAAAAAAAAAAAAAAAAAAAAAAAAAAAAAAAAAAAAAAAAAAAAGGAAAAGAAAAAAGATTCATCCAAATGAATGCTTGTTTTTAAAATAGTGAATTGAACAAAACATTTTAAAAGTCCTTGCTTTCAGGGCAATATCAACCACAGATGAAAATTTCATAAAAGATGAAATAATATTTTGTGATAATTTAGCCACTAGGTTTAAAACAGAGTGGGACCTAAAGAAACAGATAAGCCTTCTGTCCAGAGAAAACCATGACTCGAAAAGACACATACTCCAATGTTCATTGCCACACTCTATACAATAGCCAAGTCATGGGAACCTAAATGTCCATTGACAAAGGAGTGGATAGGGAAGATGTGGTACATATACACAATAGGATATTACTCAGCCATTAAAAGGAATTAAATAAAAGCATTTATAGCAACATGGATGGACCTAGAAATTATCATGCAAAGTGAAGTCAGTCAGACAATGAGACACCAACATCAAATGCTATCACTTACATATGGAATCTAAAAAAAGGATACAATGAACTTTGCAGAACAGATACTGACTCACAGACTTTGGAAAACTTATGGTTTCCAAATGAGACAAGTTGGGGGGTGGGGGGATGCACTGAGGGTTTGAGACGGAAATGCTATAAAATTTGGTTGTGATGATTTTTGA
Organism: Catagonus wagneri; assembly: GCA_004024745.2. Classification (NCBI taxonomy): domain Eukaryota; kingdom Metazoa; phylum Chordata; class Mammalia; order Artiodactyla; family Tayassuidae; genus Catagonus; species Catagonus wagneri. The sequence goes on from PVHT020000080.1 coordinate 7,166,607, forward strand.
ACACCTATAAATGTAATAAAATTCCTTTAAAAATAATAAAAAAATAAAAAATCACACACACACACAAAGAATCAGATAAGCCTGGTTTACTACTAGCTGGTAATCTTGGGCAGGTGAGGCTCAGTTTCTACAATCATGAGTTCTACAGGTACTTTATTAAATGAAATACTATATGTTAATCACTTAGCACAATGTCTGGCACCTAGTAAGTAACTGATACACGCTATTTCACCCAGTTACCTGCTGCCAACAGGAAGTGGGCTAAGTGGGTAGAGCTGACTAAATGTAACAAGTTACACAAGTTGAATCTTCCTAAGTGGATGATGAGCTATTTTAAAATATCAATACAGAACAGCCTACATAAGTGGTTAATGTGTAGAACAGTTCAGTTGAGGAAGACATCAATGTAGTTGGTGGGAATTAGGTAAAAGTTCATAAAGGAAGCAGGATTTGAATGAAGCCCTATACTGAGAAAGGGAAAAAGTTTCTAAAATGAAGTAAATGATCAAGGGGTGAAAGCAGGAAAGATTACGTGGTACTCAGGGAGTATTCAGGAGGCCAGTGGAAGGTTCCCCATGAAAGTAGAGGCGGTAGAGGGAGAAGTCAGGACAAGGTTATGAAGGGTCTTGAGGGTTGCTGACAGCCAGATAGTGGGAAACTTTTTAAGTTTTTTGATAAAAGTGATTGGAAAGCAGAGTTTGGAGAGCATAGGCCTGGGTCATAATATGTAGAGTAAGGAGGCAGGGGGGAGACTAGACTATTTCCATAGTTCAGGTATGATGATAAGACAGTGGCAACAGTGAGAATGGAAGGGAAGGGATGAATAATCCCAATGATGATAATATACTTTTGAATATCTAGTGGTTCTAAATGTTGTAAATCATCCTCGTAGCAACTCTATGAAATATGTAGTAACATCCTTCTGGATTCAAACCCAGCCTTCTTCACCGCATGGCCTTACCCAAGTAACTTACCCAGAGTGAGTAGCTCATTCTGAAGCTCAGTTTCTTAAAGCGTTGTATCCACCTATATATGTCTAGGTTCCTCATCTGGACAAAAGTTCCTTTAGGATATAAACTTTGTCTTATATCTTTGTATTCCCAACACAAAGCATGTGACAAAAAACATTGGCCTTCGGTTTATATTTAGAACTCTTAATATTCTGTCATATTAAATTAATATTCTGTCTGTTAAAATCTGTCATAACCACTTAGCAGAACCCTAACCACAATAAATCCAAACATTCACTTTCATAATGGCTGTTTGGCAAAAAGCAAAAAACCAAGCCGATTATAATCCCAAACCGTACTCTTCACTTTTATGTCTGCTCATTCATTCTACCCTCTTTAAAAGCACTACTGCAATCTTCTCCACTCCCCCTAAAACTCTTCTATCTTCTCACCGTTTACTCTCAAGTGAAGATCTAGCCTCCTAGCTGACAGTGAAAACAGAGGCTAACAAGCTGAATCTCTGACCTTCCTACCTCTACACTCAACCTCTCCTTCTACCCTCCTGTTAGAGTACAGAATGCTTGGTCCTGCCAAAGGCTCATCTCTCTCACTCTGTGGATGCCTTAGATCTCACCTACTCTGCCTTCTCAGGAAACTGACCTTGTTTACTTTCCCACTGTTTCCTGTATCTTCACACTCCCTATGGGATCCTTCCCAACAGCATTTAAGCATGGAAAGAAAGGAAGAAGGAAAGAAAAGACAGAGGGATGGAGGGACAAAAGAACAGAAAGAAATGAAAAGAAAATCCCTGAATCTCAATTCCTGTTTAGTGACCTCTCCTTATCTTTTCTTTAAGATCAGCTCCCTTGTTATATGCTTTGGTAGCATCTAGGATTTTTTTTTTTTGCAACACTTATCACAACTGAATTAAATAATTACAGATATAACTACATGTTTAATGACTGTTCTCCCAACCAGACTGCAAGCTCTGCTCTTTCAGTTATATCCCTAGTAATTACCATTACCCTGCACATGACAGGTACTCAATAATTTTTTGAATGAATAAGAAGCATTATATTTTATGATCTCTAATGAAAGATGCGTATCACATTATACTATGTTCCAATATTCTCCCTATATTCCTCAGAATTTATTAATCTATGCTAAAACTATTTTGAACACCTCCAGATACATACCCACAATCACTAACACCTTCAAAAAATACATAAATATCTATATGTCTATCTATCTACCTATATAAATTTTAAATAAATCAAGTAGAATAAGATAGAGATTAGCAATCAGAATTTGAGGGTGTGGGGGAGGGGCAAGGCAGTCTAGCAACCATTCTGCTGATGCTAAGCGAAACCACATCCCTATCAGTTTAAAAGAAGAAAGTATAACTTTTAAGTAAGAGGGAATCAGCTAATTCCATTCTTCCAGTTTCACAAATCAGTTTATTCTTTGTTATACTCCCTTCCTTTCTCAATCAATCCATGGACATGGATTCACCCTAAAGAGGTAAGAAAGGAAGTCTTATTCATAATTCCACTTGTAGGTTTTCTCTGGCTAACCCTCCCTTGACCTGTTCTCTCCTTTAACTCAGCATCTCCTTCATTCTTTTGTTCTAAAATTCTATTGTGCAATTTTAAAATTTCACATTGATCATTTTTTCCTTTTTTTTCTCAATATAGATCTATTTTATTTCTCCAATTACACTGACAGTTTTAGGCCTAGACTTTATCCTCCTTTTCCTTCTATATCCTTTTTACCGGTCCAATATTTAGGAATAGCATGGTCTTGCTAATTAAACTAACTCAAATGAAGGACTGGGTCTATGTGAGTCAAAGAAAACAGAGTACTCTCCAGAAACAACTCCCAATCACACGTACACAAAGGACAACTGTTTCCTTCAAGTTTACTCCTAAGAAACTCAGACACATTTTTCATAGGTTGATTATTACACAAAATAGTTCGATTCCCAAACCAATCTGAAGAAGCCTATTAAATCCATGAAGTACCTCAGAACTGTAGAAATCATGGTTTTGAGCTACCCTACCCAGCTTTCCTGAGGAAACAGGTTGGGAGAACAAGATCTAGGATGAGCTGGAGAGGAAATACAGATGGGGAAAAGGTTTTCCTGCCTCTTTTTATCTCTTTACTTGTTCCTTTCACACAACTGTGAAGTAAGCCCGGTGCCCAAGGTCACTGGTAGAATCTGAAGGACACAAAGCAAAGGAAGCAAGTTTCTGCCACCCCTACACTGGGAAGCCCCCTGTGGAAGTGGGGAATTCATATGGAAATTCATACACAAATTGGCCCATAATTGGCCCACAGATGCCCATAATACTGTACCTCTAGATCTGGCGTGACTTTTTTTGCCTTTTTTTGTCTGTTTGTTTGTTTGTTTTAAAGCGCTGCAGCTGAGGCATATCGAAGTTCCCAGGCCAGGGGTTGAACTGGAGCTGCAGCTGCTGGCCTACACCACAGCCACAGCAACACGGGATCCGAGCCTAATCTGTGACCTATACCACAGCTCACGGCAACGCCAGATCCTTAACCCACTGAGCGACGCCAGGGATCAAACCCGCATCCTCACCAATACTAGTCTGGTTCATTACCACTGAGCCACGATGGGAACTCCCAAGTCTGAGGTAATTTTTAAACCTCTTCTTAGTTCCTCAGTAACTACACAAATAAGGAAAGCATTTGCTGCCTCAAAAGGCCCATGATTGCATCATGATTCATGGTTATTTTGGCTATGAAACAACTCATCTAATGCTTATAACAGAATATGAGGCCATATCATACCTTGCTGTAGTTGACAGGGACAAGTCTTGGGTGTCTTATTTTATTTTTGGCAGCCCTGCAGCATATGCAGTGCCTGGGTCTGACCGGCAACACTGGATCCTTTAACTCACTGGGCCTGCCTGGGGATCAAACCTGCATCCAGGCACTATGGAGAGGCAACCGATCCAGCTGGGCCACAGCAGGAACTCCTTAGGTTCAAAATCACAGTGATTATTTTATATAAATCACTATGATTTTAAAGTAAAGCAGAAGTATGCCTGAAAAATATTACATATAAGCCTAAATTTACTTAAACTACACTGAACTAGCTCATTACAGAAAGACTGACCACAGAATTTATTTAATGCAAATAAATTCTCTATATATGGAAAAAAATATGTCAATTAATATAAGGCTGATTTAAAGTAGGATGCAACTATATATAAGTTTATATTTTGTCAAGTCAGCTATGATTTTTGAAAATAATTCCAACCACATTTTCATGAGACTTTTTTCTCAATACAAGAGGAACTTTCCACTCCATAATCCCCATGTCTATTCCTGAGGTTCTTCCTTTACAAGGCATATCCAGTCCACATCTCATGACTCCCACCAGCCCTGACACTAATCCTTTCCTACTCTAGATTCTATTAGGTTCTTAGGAACAGGAGCGCGTCTTTGTGCCTTTTCTTTCTTTCCTTCTTCCTTTTAATTGTCTCTCACAGCACGTACAACATGACCAGAAGAGCTCAAAGATAACCAAGAGTGGAGGGCAGATTTACCGTTTTGTAAAATTTTAGCTCCTATTTACTGAGAACTATTACTATGTCCCAGTTTTCTGAGAGTTCCTTCATCCTCCCACTAACAGATGAGAAAACAGGCACAGAGAATAATTTACCCAGAGAACAGCACTAATAAGCAGAAAAGAACTGGTCTCCTGGAAGAATGGCTCCAGACTGTCTCTCCCTTTTTTTTCTTTTTTCCTTTTTTTTTTTTTTTAGGGCTGCATCCACAGCATATGGAAGTTCCCAGGCTAGGGGCCAAATCAGAGCTGCAGCTGGCAGCCTACACACTACAGCTCACAGCAAGGTTGGATCCCTAGCACACCGAGTGGGACCAAGGATCGAACCCTGTGTCCTCATGGATACTAGTTGGGTTCGTTACTGCTGAACCACGATGGGAACTCCAGCTCCAGATTGTCTAAATCACTAAAATGAACTTTCATGCATTATCTCTGTCACATGGGGCAGCTGTTTTTCCTCCATTTTACAGAGGAGGAAACTAAGACTCCAAGGTAATTAATCCAAAGTCAAACTGATAGAAAGTGGTGGATCTGATAATGTTTAGCTACAAAGCTCAAGGTCCTAACCAACTGTAGTTTCCCCACTTGAATTGAATTGGGACTGCAAAAGGAAAGAGTTCTTCCCAGGAACTCCAGGTGAGATGGGAAGAAGCTATAGCAAAGTGGGAAGAAAAGGTAGGGTTGGGGTGCAGAAGCCCCAAGGAAACTAGTCATTCCTATCTGCAAATATGTACCAAGAAGATGCACAAAAGGAACTATGGAGGCAAAAATCCAAACGCCATGCTCTAAAATACCACAGAGCCCCCAACTCCACAGTTCTAATCCAACCCCTTTTTCTCACAGATGGGGAAACTGAGGCCCCCAGAGTTATCCATCATTACATCCTCCTCCCTTCCCAACCATCCACGCCAGAGGTCCCGGGTGTACTCTTCTACCCACCCCCACGGCTCGGCTGATGTTGTCCATCTTGTTGGCGACCTGTTGGAAGAGGGTGTAGCAGGTCTGACAGAGGCGCACCGGCCGGGCACTGCGTACTAGGCACCCAGTCAGCTCTGAGGTGCTGTGTGCGAAGTCCAGCAGCAGCTCTCGACAGTCAGGATCCAGATCCGGCAAGTCTGGGGGCAGTGACAGTGGTCCCAACCTTCCGCCCTGCAATAGAGCAAGGGACAAGTCCTCCACCTCCAGCAACTGCTGCTCCGACAAGAGGTCGTGCAGAACCTGATGGGGACTGCTGCCCAAGGAGAAGGTGCCTAGTGCCAGCCCCGACCACAGCAGCGCCACCAGTAGCAGCCGCAGCAGCAGCAACGATGACCTCTGCCGCGCGACTGTCCGGTCCGGGTCCATCGCGGGGTTCGCAAACCCCAGGGCGCAGACCGCAACCTCTCAGCCGGGACTTGGTGCTGTGGACAGCCGCCGCTTCCGGCTTCCTCGGGCGCAGGCCGTGAGCCGGGTCACGAGGCGCGCGCGTCACCGCCCCGCCCCCCGCGCGCGACGCCCCGCCCCATTGGCTGCTGAGAGCCTCTCGCGCCCCCGCGGCGCGTGCGGGAGCGCGCACACACGAGCGGCTGATTGTGCCCGGCCGGTGTCCAGCACCTGACTGAAGGGCGCGCGAGGCCCGCTGGCGTCCGGATATGCAACCTCGAGCCCAGACTCGGCCGCCCTGTGAATACCGGCGTCCGCCGTTTTGAACAGTTAAATCTCAGGGGTTTTGCCCTCGGTTGCCCACCGCTTTGGGAGTTCGCTCCGTTCTAGAAGTCTGAGGAGTTAGGTACAACAGAAAGACGGCCGGCCTCCGCCGTGGGAATTACGAGTGAGTTCCCTGAGAAAGCCTGCTGGCAGGTGCCTTTGCAGGTTTTTTACTTGGCGTTTCGTAGCATAATCCTCCTACCCCAAACTATTTAGAAAGTTTATTTTTGGTTGTGGAGCTTAGTGGCTTACAAGCTCGTTGTTAACTCTAAACCGTGTCAGCACCGACCCATTGATTTCCTGAGGTGATGGAAAGATATTCTATCTGCACTAATGTGGTAGCCACTAACCACTTGCGGCTGCTGAGCACTTGTAATGTGGATACTGCGATCAGGGAACTGAATTGTTAAACTTTATTTAATTTGAATGTAAATAGCGCAGCTGACTAGCAGTGCTGCGTTGGACAACGCAGGTCTTAGTTCTGTCACCGGGAAGCCAGGGCCTGGGGTGGCAAATGTCCAGGTTTCCTTGCGACTGAAGGGCTTCCTGGGTGCAGCACAAACCTACATCCAGTGCGAAGACCTGGAAGATCCGAGGCAAACCCCTGGTCTTGAAACTCTCGTCCAGGGTTCGTTCCCTGGCCTTGCTCAGGGGATTAAGGATCCGGCGTTGCCGTGAGCTGTGGTGTAGGTTGCAGAAACGGCTCGGATCTGGCGTTGCAGTGGCTGTGGAGTAGGCCAGCGGCTACAGCTCCGATTAGACCCCTAGCCTAGGAACCTCCATATGCCACGGGTGCGGCCCTAAAATGACAAAAGGCAAAAAAAAAAAAAAAAAAAAACCGAAAGAAAGAAACTCCTGTCCAGTTTCTGACATGCCCAAGGTTGGGGGGGACCTTCCCTAAAAAGCGTCCTGACACCACTACCGGGCTGTATTTAAGCTAATGACCTGGAAAACGGTTTTCTGAGGAGTACCTGATAAGCAAATTTGGTAGAAAAATTGTTTCCTGGTTGTTTTGTGTCATCCTGTTCATTTTTTGCCTTGTAAATTGCAGAGCTACTGTACTAATTCCTATCATTTTATGGTGCTAATTCATGTTTCTGAGCGTTGTTAGAGTTACTTTTTTAGCCAGTCTGTTTGATTATTGTTTTGTGTTCCTAATGGGAAGGGGAAAAGGATCTATCATTTCATTGATGTGCCCCTTTAGTTTATTCTTTTACAAGAATAAAAGACTTTTTTAAATTGTTCTAGTACAAACAACATTACAGGTAATACTTGTATCTATACAAGGTTGGTATGTATTTAAGACAAATTCCTAGAAATAGACTTGCTGATTCAGAGCGTATGTTCGTTTGGGATGTTATTGGTTGTGCTGCATTGTTTTCCATGGAGGTTTAACATTTACTCATAGTGGTGCCTAAAGAACTCTTAAGAATGGTAATTCTAACACACAGGAAGACCAAAAAGTTATAGGATGACATCTGGGAAAGTCAAGACAACATATTTTCCTGGGGTGGCTAATGTCCAGGTTTGCTTGGGACTGAAGGGGTTCCTGGGGTGCAGCAACAAACCTGCATCCAGTGCAAAAACCTGGAAAATCCTGGACAAACCACTCAGTTCCAGATTTCCCATCCTTTCCCTTCCCTTCCTGAAACAATTCCCTCCCAAAACCATTGGATCAAGTGGAGTTAGATAGGCATCTATGCTTGGTGGAGTGGGGGTGTCACAGGCCCAGAAAGGGGTGTACAAGCACAGGTAAGAAAAGGAGGACATGGTGTCGGGGGTATGAGGGATACAGGGTATTGGATCCTGAGTTGGCTAAGAAGAGTGTCCATGAAAAGGAGGGGACAGCAGTGACTGGGAGTTTGTTTACATTCAGAAGAATTTATCAAATAAGTAAATACATTGAGGATAATGGGAGTCTGCTTTCTCACTGTCAGGGAAGGGAGAGAAAAATAGAATAAACTCTGTAGAGTTTACAATTAGAATTATCAATATCAGTGGCTGGAAATACATGTAGATATAGCAATAAATATAGATATAAATGTATATGTGTGTGTGTATTTTCCCTGGCTCTGTCCACTGAAAAGGCCTCGTAGCAAAAGTTCCTCAATAATGGTGAGCACACATGGTACCCAGATTGTGGCTTCTAAATATCATTCTTCACCAAAAGAAATCAAGAAGCCTTGAAAAAATAGGAGTTCCCATCGTGGCGAAGCAGTTAATGAATCCGACTAGGAACGATGAGTTTGTGGGTTCGATCCCTGGCCTTGCTCAGTGGGTTAACGATCCGGCGTTGCCGTGAGCTATGGTGTATGTCACAGACGCGGCTCGGATCCTGCGTTGCTGTGGCTATGGCGTAGGCCAGCTGCTACAGCTCTGATTAGACCCCTAGCCTGGGAACCTCCACGTGCCATGGGTGCGGCCCTAAAATGATAAAAAAAAAGGCAAAAAAAAGAAAGCTTGAAAAAATAGCTATTTTCCTGTTCCTTGTGGGACAGGAAAAGCACAAGTTTAGCCTGGATCAAAAGGTACCAGAAATAAGGAAGTACTCAAAGAATGATGGGAATATATCAAGAACACACAGAAGCCAGATTAACTGGGCTCCCACTGGCCAAATCTGGGAAAATTTGAGCATCAAAATAAATAATGATGGTTAATGGGTCATAACACATTGAATAAAATGGACCCCACAAACCCGTAGTGATATATTTAAATAAATGCATGATAAATGGTTCATAAAGATTAAGATTAAGATTTTACTTATTTTTGAAGTCACCTCCACTCCAAAATACATATTAATTATAAATGGAAAAATGAGTGAATTTATAGTAGAGAAGTCTGTCAGACCCCATGTTAATCAAATGATCAACATAAATATCATCATAATGGGATAAATAGAAATTGTATGCCAACTGATAGAACGCAGTTTAGAAGGACACAGCACCAGTTCTATTATACTCCTAGCAAAGATGCATAACCTGATTCTAATTGTGAGAAAGCATCACACAAATCAAATTAGTTTCATTCTGCAAAATATTTAGCCTGTAATCTACAGTGTTGTCTGTAATGGTCAAAAGATTAAGGAATTGCACCTGCTGTAAAGGACATTATTGAGACAACTTGTAATATTTGAATGGGGTCTGAAAATTAGATGGTAGTAATATATAATGTTAATTTCCTGATTTTGATAACCGTATTGTGGTTTTGTAAGAGGATATTTTCATTTGTGTAAGATACACAGGAGGGCATTCAGGGGTGATAGGACATCAGTTCAGCAACTTTTTTATTTGAGGTATAGTTGATTTACAATATTGTGTTAGATTTAAGTATACTATCTTATCTGTCTGTCTATATGTATGTATTTCAGATTATTTTCCATTATAAGTTATTATAAGATATTGAATATTGTTCTCTGTTATACAGTATATCCTTGTTGCCTTTGTATTTTATATATAGTAGTGTGTATCTGTTAATCCCATACTTCTAATTTATCCCTCTCCCCTTCCCTTTCTCCTTTAGTAACCATAAGTTTGTTTTCTATGTCTGTGAATCCGTTTCTGTTTTGTGTATACACTCACTTATATTATTTTTCAGATTCTACATATAAATGATATCATATAATATTTGTCTTTTTCTATCTGACTTACTTTACTTAGTATGATACTCTCTAGGTTCAACCGTATTGCCGAAAATGGCGTTATTTCAGTCTTTTTCACAGTTGAGTAGTATTTCAGTGTGTGTGTGTGTGTGTGTGTGATCTTTTTTTATCCATTCATCTGTCTGTGGACGCTTAGGTTGCTTCCATGTCTTGGCTATTGCACATAGTGCTGCAGTGAACATTGGGGTGATGCAATCTTTTTGAAATATAGTTTTTTGTCTTTTCTAGATATATTCCCAGGAGTGGGATTGCTGGATCATATGGTAGCTCTATTTTTAGTTTTTTAAGGAACCTCCATACTGTTTTCCATAGTGGCTGTACCAATGTACATTCCCACCAACAATGTAGAGGAATTCTCTTTTCTCTACACCCTCTCCGGCATATATTATCTGTAGACTTTTTTTTTCTTGCTTTTTTTTTTCTTCAGGGGTGCATCTGAGGTATATGGAAGTTCTCACACTAGGGGTTGAATCAGAGCTGTAGCTACTGGCCTGTACCACAGCCCATGGCAATGCCAAATCCTTAACCCACTGAGCAAGGCCAGGGATCGAACCCACATCCTTGTGGATACTAGTTGGCTTCATTACCACTGAGCCACAATGGTAGCTATTTGTAGACTTTTTGATGACAGCCATTCTGTGAGGTGATACCTCATTGTGGCTTTGATTAAGCAACTTACTTTCAGTTCAGGAAAGAAATGATTTGTACTGTGCTTACAGCTTTTTTGTAAGCTTGAAATTGTTTCAAAATCTTAAAATATATTGTAGAAAAATTACAATGGGGACAGAAATGCAATAGAATTCTGTGCATTTGAAATCTTATATACTCAATGTAGAACAATTGCTAACATAAATGGAAAAAATGCAGGTGTCAAAAAAGAATTTTTAAAATTCATGCATGCATATGTATAGACTGTCTCCAGAAGGATACACAAAGTCTGATCATTTTGATAGAAGAGGAATTGAATTGAGTTGAGTGGGAACAGGGCTAGAGGAGAGACTGTTTATTTATTGTAAACTTTAGAGCTTTAAAATTTTTGTTCCATGTGAGTATTTTTCTTAAAAAAACGAATAAAAATGAAAGGATAGTTTCTTAATTGATGGTTTCTTAAGTTGTCAGCTATCAGTGGGCTCAGGGCATTTGTAAATCCTACAAAACTTTTTCATGGAATTTTGTATGTATGTATATCTTTTTGAGAAGAATGTCATAACTTTCGTCATAGTTTTTTTTTTTTTTTTTTTGGTCTTTTTAGGGCTGTACCCACGGCATATGGGGCATATGGAGGTTCCCAGGCCAGGGGTCGAATCGGAGCTGTAGCCACTGGCCTACACCACAGCCACAGCAATGCCAGATCCGAGCCACCTCTGAGACCTGTACCACAGCTCGTGGCAACACCAGATCCTTAACCCACTGAGCAAGGCCAGGGATCGCACTTACATCCTCATGGATCCTAGTCAGATTCGTTTCCGCTGAACCACAACAGGAACTTCTTTTTTCAATTTTTTAAATTTAATTTTTCTTTTCATTTTTTCATCATCCTTTTTAATAGGGGTCTGTGATCCAAAAGATTAAGCACCACAGATTTTTAAATAAACCCAAATAAAATTCCTTCCTCCAAGTTTAAAAGTTATATTAAATTTGCTTTTTATCTCGCATATCTTAGGACATGTGACAAACAACAAAGCAAAGCAAAAAAACAGTTATACATTGTGGTAGGCACCACAATAAACAAAGATTACTAGAACACCATTGTGCTCTCAAATAATAAATGACATAAAATCAAATGTGTACAATAAAATTAGGTGTTAATGAAGGTAATATGGAGGTGTTCTAGAAGCGTTAAGTATTGAATTAACTGCCTAGGTGTTTGGAGAAGAGTCAAAAACCTTTTTAGGGAGTTCGTGTCGTGGCGCAATGGTTAACGAATCCGACTAGGAACCATGAGGTTGCGGGTTTGATCCCTGCCCTTGCTCAGTGGGTTAACGATCCAGTGTTGCTGTGGCTGTGGTGTAGGCCAGTGGCTACAGCTCCGATTAGACCCCTAGCCTGGGAACCTCCACATGCCGCGGGTGCGGCCCTAAAATGACAAAAAAGCAAAAAAAAAAAAAAAATGAGTTTAAAAAAAAAAAATCTTTTTAGGAGTTCCTTTCGTGGCTCAGTGGTTAATGAACCTGACTAGGATCCATGAGGATTTGGGTTCAATCCCTGGCCTCAATCAGTGGGTGAGCTGTTTGGTGTTGCCGTGAGCTGTGGTGTAGGTCGCAGATGTGGCTCAAATACTGCATTGTTGTGGCTATGGCGTAGGCTGGCAGCAACAGCTCCGATTCGACCCCTAGCCTGGGAACCTCCATATGCCTCAGGTGCAGCCCTAAAATAGCAAAAAAAAAAAAAGAAGAAAAAAAAACCTTTTCAAAGAGGAGGTGACTTTTGAGTAGGGTTTTATAGAATGAGTAGGAATTCACCCAGTGGCCTCTCCATAATGTGTCTATCAGAGGAGTGGAAGCAGTCTAGATAGGATGAAGGACTGGAGAACTTGTCTTACAATAGCATCTGCATGGCAAGCATGCTATTTTTACTTATAACTTATGTTTATTAGGGTTACTGATGGATATTATGGGGATAGTGCTAAAAGCTATCTACCCACTTGGTATTTTCTATGCTAAAAAGCTTAAGTTGTATCCTGTAGGCAATAGGGAACCATTAAAAAAAAAAAAGGTTTCAGCAAGATGATATAATCATATAGGCATTTTAGGAAGAGAATGCTCACAGTAGTGGAGGATTTTTTTTTTTTTGCAGTACTGAGACTAAAGCATAATTAAAGCAAAGACAGTAAAGACATAAAGGAGACCAAAGTGAAAGTGGGAGAGAAGAGGGATTAGATTAAAGAGATAGTTGTAATAGAGAAGAACAAGAATTGACAGTTATGTAAATATGGAATGTGAACCAATGATAACTCAAAGATTACAAATTTATATAACTGGATAAATGATGCTGCCAAGGACAGGACTAGAATAGGAATATTGGAAGAGTGGAATACATTTGGACTAAAATAGAAAAAAATGAATTCAACTGGAATTGTCAATTCAGGATGCTTCTGATAGAGACACTCAGGGAGCATTTTAAATTATAGATCTGGTATATGGTAGAGTGGCCAGGGTTAGAGATTTGGAGGCAAAAATAAGTCACCCAGAGATTGAGACACTGATTAGTTAATAATTGTTAAATAAGGTTATTTTCACAGATGATATAATATTCCTGGAATATAATACTATGATCAAGGAAGAGTCCTGTTATGAGTATAAACCTAATAACTAAAGTAATACCACGGCCTAAATGCAGATCCTTTGCATCTCATCCCTACCCTGTTGGAGCAGCAAAGAAGTAAAATCAAAGAAAAAGGCAAGAGTCCCAGAGAAGAGGAAGAGAAATTGACCATAGCACCATCTCATATTCCTTTAGGACATTAAAGACATGAATCAAGACTATTTATGAGACTTTTCAAAAACTTGTTTTCATGGAAATTTGTTAAGAAAATTTACCCCAAATTTGGAAGTAAAGCAAAACAGAGTTGGTATGCTGGGGCATTTTTAATAGGTCCAAGCAAAGATTACTTAATTTTCTTTCTTTCTTCCTTCCTTTCTTTCTTTTTTTTTTTTTTTTTTTGTCATTTTAGGCACACCAGTGGCATATGGAAGTTCCCAGTCTAGGAGGTGAATCCTAGCTATAGCTGCCGGCCTGTGCCACAGCTATAGCCACGCAAGACCTGAGCCCAGCTTCAACCTACACCAGAGTTTGCAGCAACTCCAGATCCTTAACCCACTGAGCGAGGCCAGGGATTAAACCTGCATCCTCATGGATACTAGTCCTGATTGTTACCACTGAGCCACGACGGAAATTCCTTAATTTTCAAATTTAGGAAAATAAACCTATGTTGGGCTCTTCACTATTTAATTAGAGCTCAGACACTGCGAAGTTTCATGTTAATGTGTAGATTTCTCTCTGCTAGGAAAGATAATCCCAAATGTTATGGTTTGATTGCTCTAAGGGACATTAACACATTTTGTATCTAACCTAGCACCTAATTCTATTATTATTTCTTTTTTTCAGTGCCTTTATCCAGTTTGAGAGACATTAATGAGTTAATAAATATTTGACATATTTTTATTCTATATTTGTATGAGTCATATTTTTAGCTTTTTGAAAACTATGCGTTGACAGCTCTTTCCTTCATAACTTTTGGACTGGGGGGAAACTAAGGATATAAGCCAAGAAGATAATCAAAATGATCAGAAGAGCTCAGAGACCAAGGCCAATAACCAGTCTCCCTGCTGGTCTGCTTTCACCATAACAGACAAAGTGACCTTTTCAAAGCCTAAATTGGGTTATATCATCCTTTATTCTCTGACACCACCAGTGGCCACACATCTCACTCAAAGTTAAAGGCCAAGTCTTTGGGTGCCCAGCATTCGGTCAAACATTACTCAGGATGTGTCTGTGGGGGTATTTCTGGATAAGCCAACATTTGAATGAATATACTGAGTAAAGCACATTGCTCTGTCTTGCGTGTATAGGCCTCATCCAATCAATTGAAGACTTAACTAAAACAAAAGCCTAAGTAAGAGGGAACGCCTCCTACCTGACTGCTTTGAGCTAGGACATCAACTTTTTTTTTCTGCCTTTGGACTTGAACTGCAACATCTCCCTTCTTGGGCCTTAAGCCTGCCAACTTTCAAACTGGAACTTTCACCATTGACTCAGGCTGTAACTGCACATTAGTTCTCCTAGTCTCCAGCTTGCCCACTGCAGATCTTAGACTTCTCAGCCTCCATAATCATGTGAGGCAATTCCTCATAATAAATATCCCTCTCTCCCCAGCCATGTATATCTATGTCTATAGCTCTATACCTATATAACATTTCCAATTGGTTTCATTTCTAGAGAACCCTAATATGGATACCTTGAGCATAAGTAGAAAAGTGATTGCACTATTTTTAAAATCTTGTTAATTATTCAGTTCTTATTAATAACCATGTACTATAGGTTTTCTGTATCTCTTAACAATTTCAAAGTATGTTTTATTATTTACTCTTTGTTATCCATTTAATTTCCTGGTACACAGATTGCTAGAGAAATCAGTAAAATGCTATTTTTATACAGTATGCCTTTTTATTTGTTTAATTTATTATTGTTATTGTTTTGTTGTTGTTGTTGCTTTTTAGGGCCACAGGTGGAGCATATGGAAGTTCCCAGGCTAGGGGTCAGTTCGGAGCTACAGCTGGCGTCCTACACGATAGCCGTAGCAATGCGGAATCTAAGTCACATCTGCAACCCACACCACAGCTCCCAGCAATCCCGGATCCTTAACCTACTGAGTGAGGCCAGGGATCAAACTCTTATCCTCATAGATACTAGTCAGGTTCATTACCACAGAGCCATGACAGGAACTCTACAGTAAGCCTTTTTAAATAACAAATTTTATCTTATTTATTTATTTTTGGTCTTTTCAGGGCTGCAGCCACAGCATATGGAGGTTCCCAGGCTAGGGGTCCAATTGGAGCTACAGCCGCTGGCCTACACCACAGCCACAGCAGTGCTGGATCCGAGCCACATTTGCGACCTACACCACAGCTCATGGCAACACCGGACCCTTAACCCAGTGAGTGAGGCCCGGGATCGAACCTGCATCCTCATGGATCCTAGTCAGATTCATTTCCACTGAGCCAACACAGGAGCTCCCTAAATAATAAATTTTAAATATTCTTTATAACTTAAGTCATATTCACTGTGTACATGACATTAGAGGCAGAGGAAAGCAAATGTTACAAACAAGGTAAAGTATGTGAACGTCCATATCTCAGAGAAGTGGATGTTCTTCAGTTTACCTATGGCAATATTTGAAGCAAGTACCACTTGTTATTATCCCTGACTTGACGACACAGCCAGTATTAAATTGTTTGCTTTCCTTCTTTTATAAACTATTTTATTTTCCTTCCAATTCTAATTTTGCCCAATTGCTTTATTTAAGTAAAGTAATTTAATCTCCCCTATTCTGGTTGATATTTTAATTATTCAGTTTTTTCCAGCTGCCTCCACCCCAGCTCTTCATGAAGATTGGAGAGCCATGCTTTCTGTATTTGAATGATAAAACAATGGACTGGGTCATTTTCTTTTCTTCCAAAAATTAGATAAAGAACTTATACACCAAAAGCCAAAACAAAACAAAACAAAAAACAAGAACAAAAAAACTAACAACAAAAAAACCCAAAATCCTGTTCTGCTTTTCGGAGTACCATAGAGGAGATAGTTACTTATCTGTTTCTTTTTGATAGTCTGCTAACATTTGAAAGACTTGACAACTTTTTAAAATAATTACTTGCAGAGTTCCTGTCGTGGCGCAGTGGAAACGAATCTGATTAGGAACCATGAGGTTGTGGGTTTGATCCCTGGCCTCGCTCAGTGGGTTAAGGATCCAGCTTTGCTGTGAGCAGATGCGGCTTGGGTCTGATGTTGCCGCAGCTGTGGTGTAGGCCGGCAGCTGTAGCTCCGACTGGACCCCTAGCCTGAGAACCTCCATATGCCATGGGTGTGGCCCTAAAAGAAAATTTTGAAAAATGAAATAATTACTTGGTTTTGTAGCAAATCAATCAGTCAATCTTGGATTTATCAGATATGAACCAAGATCTCATTTTTGACTCACCTGAGTACCTTGATTGTATTCCTAGGTCTTCAGAGATTGGATTTTCTCTGCACTTGAGAATAACTACTGGCTGATCTGATACAGGCAATAATGTGACTATGGGACTTGCCAATAGGCTTCCATCAAGATAGTCTAGTTGGGGGTTCCCGTTGTGGCACAATGGGATAGGTGGTGTCTGGAGCCCTGGATTGTAAGTTTGATCCCTGGCCCGGCACAGTGTGTTAAAGATCTGGCATTGCCACAGATGTAGTGTAGGTCACAACGGTGACTTGACTGTAATAGGAAGTATTCATTTTTTAAAGGATTGTTTTAAATATACAGCTACATATTTATTCAAAATTAATTTATATGTGGTGGACAAATCACTTCCCAGCTGTGCTTCTTTATAACACTCTGGAAAGCAAGGAGGAGAAGTAGGTAGGACATGCATTAATGAGTGTAAGATCTTCTCCTCACCCGTAAGTACTTGTACAGGATGGTCTTTGTAAAACAAATGTAGTAAAAATTCCCCCTTTCTTCCTTGAAGCATCTGTGAGTCTTTCTTTAGATAAAATGAGCATTTTTGGTGAGCACATGACAAGAAAGAGGATCACTGTAACAAGCAATCATGTTATTTTAAAAAGCTCCATCTCTAAGTTTTCATATGGCAGCTTTTTAGAAGGCTGGATAGCAACATGTGAGCAATTTAAAAGTGTAATGTTTCATTTACAGGTTCATAGTGGCTTTCAATTCCCATACTAGTGTGCTTCTAATTAAATCTTAATTGTATACCATTCATTATGAATTGAAAGAAACACTGATATACTGGATTTTCCATAAGAGGAACACAGGATGGCTAGCTAAACCAAAGAAAAGGAATAAAATGTGGAAATGTTCCTTTAAAGTTGCATGATTATTGAATTAATAGCAAGTAATATCTTTTTAATAGACTCAAATGATTTAAATATATGTAATTAGCTATAGTAAATCACTAGAATGCATGAGGATTTGAGTTCGTAGCAAATATAGTGAAAATGATATATCCAATAATTTAAGTTGCTCCTTTATCATATACCAATTTAATGTATTTTTGTGACAGAAACATTTTTAAAGCTGGTTTATCTTAAGGTCAGAAGATGCAAGGACTAAAAATGTAAGTAGCCTAATGCTGCTTTCCCATGGGACAGGAGTTCTATCTGAATTGTGGGATAACTACACTCATCTCGTTACACCTCTTTGGCACGTGCCTAGGAATTTTCAACGTAGCATGAAATAATTTTTTAAACATTTTTTAAAGTGTTCTCGGATGACTTCTGTGTTGATTTATTTGTGCATTTACTTATGGCCACACCCACGGCATGAGGAAGTTCCTGGGCCAGGGATCAAACCCATGCAACAGCAGTGACCCAAGCCACTGCAGTGACAATGCTGGATCCTTAATATGCACCACAAGAGAACTCCATGAAATAATTTTCAAAAATAAATCAATGTCCCTCTGTTTTTTTTTTATTTTTAAAAGTTTTATTGAGGTATAGTTGATTTACAATGTTGGGATAATTTTTGCAATAAAACAAAGTGATTCATTTATACATGTACACACATCCACTCTTTTCCAGAGTCTTTTCCCATATAGATTATCACAGGATATTGGGTAGAGTTCCCAGGGCTATACGGCAGGTTCCCATTGGCCAGTCATTCCATATACCACAGTGTGCATATGTCAGTCTCAAACCCCTAGTTCATTCCTCCCCCTCCCTACCTGTCTCCTTTGGTCACAATAAATTTGCTTTCAGTCTGTGAGTCTGTTTCTAGAGAAGTATGTTCTTATTGCCATTTTCCTAATTGTTTTGGATTGTTATTTGGAGTCATTTTTCTTTCCTTCCTCTTTTATAGTCTTCACTTGTGATTTCCTATCTTTAGTGCTGTGTTTGGATTGCTTTTTCTTCTTTATGTGTGTATCCATTAGAGTTTTTTGGTTTGTGTTTCCCATTAGATCTTGATATAACCATCTGTATGTATACAGAATTGTTTTGTGTTGCTGGTCTCTTAATGTTAAATGCATTTTCAGTGTTCTACATTTGTCCTCTCCTCTTCTCATGCTTGCTAGTTTTGATATTATATTTGTCAATGGGTGATTTCCTACTTTTGTATTATCTTTGCCTTTACCAGTGAGCTTTCTCATAATTTTCTTGTTTCTAATTGTGGCTTTTTCTTTTCTACTAAGTTCTTTTAGTAGTTGTAGATCTGCTTTGGAAGTACTAAATTATCTTAGCTTTTGCGTGTCTGAAAAGCTTTTGATCTGTCCATCAAATCCGAATGAGAGCTTCTCTGGGCAGAATATTCTTGGTTCTAGGTGCCATCCCTTCATCACCTTAAATATGTCTTACCACTCCCCTCTAGCTTGCAGGGTTTCTGCTGAAAAATCAGCTATTATCCTTATGGGGATTACCTTATATGTTATTTATTACTTTTCCCTTGTGGCTTTTGATATTTTTTTATTTGTACTTGGTTTCTGTCATTTGATTAGCATGTGTCTCACTGTGCTTCTCCTTGGGTTTATTCTGTATGGGATTCTCTGTACCTCCTCAACTTGAGTGTTTCCCATGTTAGGGAAGTTTTTGGCTATAATCTCTTCAAATATTTTCTCTGGCCCTTTTGCTGTGATGCTAATGTTGGTGCATTTAATGTTGTCCCAGAGGTCTCTTAGACTCTCTTCGGTTCTTTTCATTCTTTTTTCTTTATTCTTTTCTGTGGCAGGATTTCCACCACTCTGTCTTCTACCTCACTTATTTGTTCTGCCTCTGTTATCCTGCTATTGATTCCTTCTAGTGTATTTTTCATTTCAGATGTTGTGCTATTCATCTTAGTTTACTTGCTCTTTAAATCCTCTAGCTCTTTGTTACACATTTCTTGTAACTTCTCAATCTACGTCTCCATTCTTTTTCTGGTATTTTTTTTCCAATATCATCACTCTGAATCCTTTTTCAGGTTGATTGCCTATCTTCTCTTCATTTAGTTGTTTTGTGTTTTTTGTCTTGTTCCTTTGTCTGAAAGCTATTTCTGTGTCATCTCATATTGTCTAAATTTCTATGTTTATCATCCCCTTGACAGCAGGTGTATAGATGCAGCGACTGGTGCCCAGTCCTGGAGTTCTCAAGGGTGGTAGTGGCTCATGTGTACCCAGAGCACGTAATGAGAGCAGTGGTATCATGGTACCTTTCCTGGAACTGAGTGTCTGCTAGGAATGGGATCTGCGAGGGAGGTGGCAATGTTTTACAGTTCACAGGATTGCTCTTGTAGCAGATGGGGGGACAACAGTGGCTTCTGCGACCTCTTCCACTATCAGGCACCTCTCAGGACTATTTCCTGTAGCTGATAATGTCAGCAGCTGCTCCTGCAGTCCCTTCCTTTGCTGGGGAGGCTCTCAGGACTGCTTTCAGTAGCTGTGGGGGCAGGCACTATTCCCCAGTCACTCTCTTTGTTCAGTTGCACTAGGGAGCGTTCTCTGTACCCCCAACGGTGGGGGCTACTCCCTAACTATTGCTAAAAGGCTCTCTCTGTAGCTGCAGGATGTACACCATTCCCGCAGCCACTCCCCCTGCCAGGCCACTGGCAGGAGGGCTCTCTGTAGCTGCCGCAGAGCATGTGCTATTCCTGTGGGCACTTTGCCCACCAGCTGGGCCATTTGTGGCTCCCACGGCTGCTTACACTGTCCCCACAGTCACTCCACTTGCCTGCTGGGCTGCTTGCAGCTCCCATGGCCAGTGGCAGAACGTGAACCACTTGTGCTGTCCCCCTGGCTAGCCATGGGATGTGCAGCCATTCCTGTGGCTATCCCCAAGATCACTCCACCTTCTCTGATCTCTGTAGCCCTAAAGACCGGGCCCTTCTCCAGCTGTTGCTAGGCAGCAACTGCTCCAAGTGGCTCCTGGGGTTGAAGCAGTTGGTGTCTGCAGCCTGCGGGTGCACACAGGGAGCAAGGTTTTAGTGATGGATCCTGCCCCTTCCCTCCAGCATCCCCAAACAATGGCACCTAGCCTCCAAGCCAGATTGGATTTCCTCAGCTTACCCCCTCAGATGTGATCACTCTAGACTCTAGTTCCTCCAGGCTGTTTCTGCCCAGCCAACCTCAGTTTTTTTCCATGTAGCCAGCTGCAGCTCTCTCTCTTAGTCTGATTTCCAAAACCAGAGTTTCAGTTCAGCAGGTAAGAGGTGATGGCGGCCCTGACTCAAGTAACCAGCCAAAAGGTGGTTGCCAGGGTTAAATAGCAACCAGCACAAGTAATCACTCAAAAATCAAAAATAATTATTGCTATCACTCTGTACCATTGTAAAATCACTCAAGGAAAAGTCTAGAAAGGGAGGCAATCTGTGAGTATCCACAGGATTGAAATAGGATTACTGGGAGTCTTCACCTCCTCCAACCTATTTCTCAATTAGAAAAAATTTTTTAAAGATGAAGAACTGTCAGAGAGTATGAAATGACATGGATAAACCTTAAATGCATATTTCTGTGTGAAACAGCCAGTCTGAAAAGCCTGCTGCATACTGTATGATTCCAGCTATATAACATTCTGGAAAAGTAAAACTCTAGAGACAGTTAAAAGGTCAGTGGTTGCCAGGGACTCGGGGGAAGAGAAAGGGGTTAATCTAGATTAAGTATAGAGATTTGGGGTATTAGTGAAACTATTCCGTATAATACTCTAATGGTGACTACATAATATTATACACTTGTCAAAACCTTACATCTTTACAGCAGAAAGGTGAACTTTAATATAGACACATTTTTTTAAAAGTTGTTTAGGGGGTTAGGAGATTCCAGGAAGGAATTCAGACAGTGACAAGTGAATTGAACTGTATTACCAATGTACTTCAGCTTCACTGAAGTAAGGGGTGGGGAGAAAGGTTCTGACTTAAGTAACTTTGAAAATGAGTCGAGTCAGTGAGACTAAAGGCAAAAGGAACTGCACATAAGCTCTATACTCTAATTGGTGTTGTTTCCTGTGGGAGTACAGGTTAACTATTCTGATACTTCTGTAGATAAATGCTGAAATTGAACAGTTAAGTAAATTGGTGGTGGGAGCAAGGTTGCTCAAGAGATGGGGATTTATAGGTAAGACGTTAGAATAGAGTTGGAGATACAAAAAAGTGTGAACCGTATTTTTAGCTTCCTGTAAATACAGATGGTAAGGAGTTCCCATTGTGTCTCAGTAGGTTAAGAACCTGGTTAATACGGGGTTTACTCCCTGGCCTCACTCAGTGGATTAAGGATCTGGCATTGCTACAAGTTGCAGTATAGGTTACAGATGTAGCTCGGACCTGGAGTTGCTGTGGCTGTGACGTAGCCCGGCAACTACAGCTCTGGTTTGACCCCTAGCCTAGGAACTTCCATATGCTGCAGTTGCGTCCCTAAAAAGAAAAAAAATACAGATGGTTACATGGAAATTGAATGGTGGTTGCATATAACATATTTATATATATTCATATATAAACAGGACAACATACATGTATATATATATATATCCTTGTTACACCTGTTGACAGAGCCTCCCTGTGCTGCACGTGCAGCCCTAAAATGAAAAAAGAAAAAGTAAGGAAGTGCTCAAAAAAAAGTCTATATTGGGAGTATGTCAGAGGGACACAGGAATCAAATGCAGGAACTCCCAGTGGTCAGAGAGCAATCTGAGCAACCAAATTAATAATATAGGATTATACCCCAAAGTATAAAATAACTGTTCACGAATCCACACTGATATAAATAAATGACTGAATAAATAAATGGGAGAAAAAACAAATCTCTCTTGTAGAACTCAGCATAAATTATGTAGATACTTTGTTCCCGAGTGGGTGGATTACAATTCCTCATTTCGTAAATGCAGGTTATGCATAGTGACTTCCTTCCAAAGAGTACATTATGGAGAGGAAGGTAAAAAAAAGAGTAACTTTGTGTTGGAGAAGTCTGACAGACATTACCTTAGCCAGGTGATCAAGGTCAAAATCAACAATGATCAATCATGTTAATAGCATGTACTCTTGATATAATGTGGTGGAAATGGCACTTCTGTAGTCTTCTTCATAAAAACCTGTAACCCTAATATAATCATGAGAAAAATATCAGGCAAATCTCAATACAGGGCCATGCTGCAAAATATGTACCTAGTATGATTGTATGAATATTGGTTCATTAATTTTAACATGCCATACTAATATAGGATTTAATTATAGGAGGAAAAGGGTCTGAGATATATGAGAATGCTCTGTACTGTTTTCTTTCTCCCTCTCTCTCTCTCTCTCTTTTTTTCTTTTTAGGGCTTCACCTGCAGCATATGGAGGTTCCCAGGCTAGGGGTTGAATCGGAGCTGTAGCTGCTTGCCTACACCACAGCCACAGCAACATGGGATCTGAGCCATGTCTGCGACCTACACCACAGCTCATGGCACCACTGGATTCCCAACCCACTGAGCCAGGCCAGGCATAGAACCTGCATCCTCATGGATATTAGTCGAGTTCATTACTGCTGAGCCACAATGGGAACTCCACTGTCTAATTAATTTTTCTGTTAAACTAAAACTGTTCCAAAAAATAAAAGTCTGTTATGGAAAAAAGTACTGCTCAGTCTACTTCTTTCTTTCACTCTTTTATTTGAAAGTAACCTTTAATATTGCCATTGATTTTTTTTCTTCTTGATAAAATTTTGTTTGTCAGGTCCAAAGCTAGTAAGGTTGAGATTTGTTTTGGCAGGTAATAAATCTATATAGCAACTTTAGAGAGGGTAGAATTTAGGCATTCTGGACTACCGGTTAATAGAAAACCCAAATATTATAGTAACCAACCAGAGTAGAAACTGTATGAAGGTGTAAGTCTTTGTGGTCTTGGCTAAAACTTTTCCCAAAGAGCAGTTTCAAATCTGCTGAAATGTTTAAAGATGTGTGCCACAGGACAACCATTGAAGTTTGAAGGCAGGAATTTCTATGTGAACTTCATCTACTGTAAAAGAAAGTTAACATTGTTCGTGTGGAATATTTAATTTTGCATTTTTTTTTTAGGGCCACACCCGCGGCATATGGAGGTCCCCAGGCTAGGGGTCGAATTGGAGCTACAGCTGTTGGCTTATGCCACAGCCACAGCAACACCAGATCCAAGCCTCATCTGTGACCTACACCACAGCTCACAGCAATGCCGGATCGTTAACCCACTGAGCAAGGCCAGGGATCGAACCCGCAATCTCATGGTTCCTAGTCGGATTCGTTAACTGCTGCACCACGACGGGAACTCCAAGAATATTTAATTTTGAGTGGAACTGTTACTCTGAGTAGTGAGGCAGACAAGCATATATAAGAGAGGTCCCAGCATAAGCCTAAAAGAGGTGAGCTCTGTGATTCACACATCTGAGCATGTCGGAGGTGGGGATAGGGGAGGCAGCCTGCTAGAGTCTGGAGCTTGAGAAATCCAAGGGCTTGCTGGGAAGTAATGGATTCTCAGAGTGAGGGACTTGACACTCAGTTCAAGAACAAATGAACGGATAGAGGACAGAAGTAATTTTGAACATATGAATAAGTCTGGTATGGACTAATTTCCATAGTCCAGCCTCTTATAATCTTCTTCTGAGCAAAAGGGATGAAAGAACTAAACTAGCAAGAACTAAAAGATGTGGTTTTGATTTTAAAATTATGCTGTCTGTGAGAAGAGCCTGAGTCTCCAGAGACATCAATATTAGTGACTTTCTAGGCAGCATTAGGGTCTTGTCCATGACAGAAGGTCTAAGAGTGTGCCCTAATGGTGGCATCAGGTTGGTGCAGAGGTGAGTGGTGCCCAGTACGGGGACTTTGGAGGGAAGCTGTGGGACACATCACCAGAGTGCATCAGAAGAAAAAGATCAGTGCCCCAGGCTGGCCACAGGAGTAGCTCTAGGGACAGCATGCAAGACTCCCTGGGGGCTCTCAGATGCAAAGGGCCTGGAGTGCCCATAAAGAAATACTGATGCACTTCTTACTACCTGTTTGGAAAACATGAGTTATATTTTTTGACCCTATTGTAAACCTTCTGCTTATTTCCGCATTTTGTAGTTCTCCCTCACTTCTTCAGACAGTCGTCTCCACTCAGATGAGCTAATAATATTGGTCCTTGTGTGGACATTACATTTCCACTGAATCCCCTACCCCCACCATCCATGATTCTTTGTTTCCCAGTTGTGTATGAATGTTGGAGCTGTGGGGCTGTCTTCTGTTCTAATGTGAAGAGTATTCTACTGGGGCTTGCAAGAGTCAGAGTCAGACCGCAATGTATGAATACACCTGAAGAGGGGAGTCATTATGGGGGTCAGTCGTCTGAGTTTCTAAAGTGTAGACATGAAAACTAGAACGCTGGTCAGAATCTAGGGAAAGAGAGACTCAGCCTCTCTCAGTTTAGATTCTTGGGACTTTAAGTGCATGCTTGGCTGATGGAAGTCAAAATGGCATCCATCATGTGGAGGGAGGATAACCTTCAAATGATTTCTTTTCCTGGGTTCTCTGCCTGATGGTATGAGTCTTTAATCATGGGTGCAAGCTGTGTCTCAGAAATTGTGTTTACTTCCTTTTTATCATCCCATTTTCTATTTAACCTTGAGTAAAATCTTTTTGAAATGTTCTAACCAGATCTCTACTCTGCTACTGGGAAACAGGAGGGCTGATTGACCATTTTGGGCCCCTGAGGTGAAGAATCTGAACTTTATTTAAATTAAATAATGATATTATTTTATTTGAGTCCCTCTATGTTTTTCTTTAAGTGTGAGTTAATTTTACTTTTCCAGAACTGTTTGAATTTTAACATCATCACTAACTCTGATATAGATTTTGACTACTGTTAAAAGAATTTTCAAGCATTCAGAAATCATATACAGCAGACATTTTTGGACAGAGGTAATTAGAAATCCTTCTACAGTGAAAATCTCCTAGTAACAGAGTTGCTTTCTGACTCATAGTACCATGGCTTACTTTTGTTTTTTCAACTGAAATATAGTTGCTTTACAATATTATATTAGTTTCAGGTATACAGCATAGCGATTTTTTTTAGTTTTATTGGAGTATAGTTGACTTACAATGTGGTGTTAATTTCCAGTGTAGAGCAAAGTGAATCAGATATGTATATCCCTATTTATTTATCTATCTTTCTTTCTCTCTCTCTCTCCTTTCCTCCCTCCTTTTCTCTCTCTCTATATATAGAAAGAAGATATATATATATACCTATATACATTATATAGGTATATATATGTTCTTTTTCAGATTATTTTCCCGTATAGGATATCACAGAGTATTGAATAGATTTCCCTATGCTATACAGTAGGTCCTTGTTACTTAGCAATTTTGTATATAGTAGTGTATATACAAATACCACCCTCCCAGTTTATCCCTCCCCCCACTATTTCCCCTTTGGTAACCATAAGCTTGGCTTCAAAGTCTTTGAGTCTGTTTCTATTTTGTGAATAAGTTCTTTTATATCATTTTTATTATATTCCACATATTAGTGATACCATATGATGTTTATATTTGTCTGAATTACTTCACTTAGTATGATGATGTCTAGGTCCATCTATGTTGCTGCAAATGGCCTTATTTCATTCCTTTTTATGGCCGAGTTATATTCCATTGTGTATGTATACCACATTTTCTTTATCCAGTCCTTTGTTGATGGACATTTAGGATGCTTCTATGTCTTGGCTATTGTAAATAGTGCTGCAGTGAACACTGGGTGCATGTATCATTTCAAATTATAGTTTTCTCCAGATACATGCCCATGAGTGAGATTGCTAGGTCATATGGTAGTTCTATATTTAGTTTAAGGAACCTCCATAGTGGTTGCACCAATTTACATTCCCACCAACATCAGGTGTACAGCATAGTGATTTAGTATTTTTTGCAGGTTACACTTCATTATAAGTTACTACAAGGTAATAGAAATAATTCCCAGTGCTTTACAGTATATCCTTATTGCTTATCTGTTTTATATATAGTAGTTTGTATCTGTTAATCCCATACCCCTAATTTGTCCCTCCCCTTTTCCCTCTCCCCTTTGGTAACCACTAGTTTGTTTTCTGTATCTATGAGTCTATTTCTGTTTTTTATATATATTCATATATATTTCCATGTTGCTGCAAATAAATGTATTTCATTTTTTTATGACTAACATTCCAGTGTGTGTGTGTGTGTGTGTGTGTGTGTGTGTGTGTGTACTACATCTTCTGCATGCAGTCATCTGTTGATGGGCACTTGGCTCGCTTCCATGTCTTGGCTATTGTAAATAGTGCTGCTATGAACATTTGTGTGCATGTATCCTTTCAAATTAGTGTTTTCGTTTTTTGCTGGATGTATGCCCAGGAGCAGAATTGCTGGATCATATAGTAGTTCTGTTTTTAGGTTTTCTTTCTTTCCTTTTTTTAGGGCCACACCCATGGCATATGGAAGTTCTCCTGCCAGGGGTGGAATCAGAGCTGTAGCTACCACAGCAATGTGGGATTCAAGCCGTGTCTGTGACCTACACCACATCTCATGGCAATGCTGGGTCCTTAACCTACTGAGCGAGACCAGGGATCTAACCCTCATGCTCATGGATACTAGTTGGGTTCGTTACCACTGAGCCACAGTGGGAACTCCTGTGTTTTTAGTTTTTTGAGGGAAATCCATACTGCTTTTCACAGTGGCTGTGCCAATTTACATTCCCACCAACAGTGTACAAAGTTTCCCTTTTTCCCACATTCTCTCCAACATTTGTTGTTTGTAGACTTTTTGTTTTATTTTTCATTTTTATTTTATTTTATTGCTTTTTAGGGCCACACCCACAGCATATGGAAGTTCCCAGGCTAGGTTGAATTGGAGCCACAGCTGCCAGCCTACACAGCCACAACAATGTGGGATCTGAGCTGCATCTGCAGCTATACCACAACTCGAGACATTGCCAGGTCCCTGACCCACTGAGCGAGGCAAGGTATCAAACCCCCATCCTCATGGATACTAGTCAAATTCGTTTCCACTGTGCTACAGTGGCAACTCTTATAGATTTTTGATCTCCCACTACTTCCCACTCTCACTCCAACCCCAGTCTAATATAGTTAAAATTCTCTAATATCCTTAAACATATCATAGAATCCACAGACTAGTAAAATTTAGCTTCATCTACTTAGCACTCAATGTACTCATTCCCTCCTAGAGTTTGGAGTCAGTCTTTGTCTGACGGCTATCCCCTTTGGTCAAAGAAGTCAAGAATAAGGATATTCTCATTTCTTTCCATTTGTTCTGCAGAATGAATGGCTGAGAAACTTAGTTTCATGAAAATGTAGGAGATGATGTATGTCAGAGAGCAAAGAAGGGTAGGCTTGGTGTAGGTGAATCAGCATTTCATTTATACCCAACCCCCATCTCTCTTTCTGCCTCTACTATAGAAGCTTAAAAGATAATACTGCTATCCCAGCTGTCTAGCAGTTTAGGGTGCCATGTGACACACATCTGACCCAGAAGAATCCTGCTAGGAGGTTTCTGATAAAGCATATGTTTTCCTAATCGACAGGAATAGACGTGATTGGTATAGCCCTTTCTTGAGCCCCCTTCTTCTGTCTTGAATGCAGACATAATAGTTGGACATGCATCAGCCATGTCGAGACCCCAGGGAAAAGGCAGAGAGATAACATCTTCCCTGTCATTATTAACCCACTGAAGCAAAGCCAACAACTTCTAACCTTTGATCTTCTTGTTGTGTGAGAAAAGTAAATTCCTCTTTGTTTAAGGCCCTGGAATTGGCATTTCTGATACTCCAAAGAGATTTTAGAGTCAGGAATCGTCACACTTGGATTTTAGTTCTGGGTGTGTCCCCCAAAGTGACTTTTCTGTCACTCCTCTTATAGTGAGGGAAATGATATCACTTGTAAAAAGAAATAGTTTACTTGAAATGTATTGAAAAGGATGATATGCTGTTGCTATCTCCTAAAGAAATGCCTTATTCTAACAATGGTCAGAGGGTGATGGAAACTTTACAATGAAGGACTGATATCGTCTGAACCCACTGCTCAGTCTGAGCTTCACTCAAAACAGAACAAGACATTGTAGGCCTCCTGATTCTGTGCCATATGAAATTCACCTCTGATGTATCCTTGCCTAAAAAATGGGGAAAAAGGAGTTCCCTTCGTGGCTCAGTGGTTAACGAATCCGACTAAGAACCATGAGGTTGCGGGTTTGATCCCTGGCCTTGCTCAGTGGGTTAAGGATCCGGCGTTGCCGTGAGCTGTGGTGTAGGTTGCAGATGGGGCTCGGATCCCGCATTGCTGTGGCTGTGGTGGGCTCGGATCCCGCGTTGCTGTGGCTGTGGTGTAGGCCGGCGGCTACAGCTCCTGTTAGACCCCTAGCCTGGGAACCTCCATATGCCGCGGGTGCGGTTCTACATAAAAAGGCAAAAAGACAAAAAAAGGGGGGGGGGAAGAACCTGAATTTATTGAGATTTTTACATCTTACTTCTAATCTTCAGGAAATGCAAAAGAAAGAAAATCAAGTTAAACCTCTGCTTCATTGACACCTGAAATCTCTGCTAAATGATACCATGAGGAAGCAAGCAGGCAAATCCCAAATGTAGAACATTCCTCGGGACAACTAATCTGTTTTCTTTAAAAAAAAAAAAAAAAAGAAATCAATGTCATGTGAAAAGAAAGGGCAGGAGAAAAGAGAGACCATAGTAAAAGATTTCAGAAAACTCAAAAGCCATAACAAAAATCAACCAAAAAAAATTTTTTAAAGATTTAATAGCTATACAGTCAAAGACAAGTGTATCTTGTTTGGATCGATTCAAACAAACCAAGTGTATCCCGTTTGCATGGAATATTTTCTTCCATCCTGTCACTTTCAATTTGTATGTGTCCCTAGAAGTGAAGTGGGTCTCCTGAAGACAGTATATATATGGGCCTTGTTTTTGTATCCATTCAGCCAGTCTATGTCTTTTGGTTGGGGCATTTAGTCCATTAACATTTAAGGTAATTATTGATATGTATGTTCTTATTGCCATTTTATTAACTGTTTTGGATTTGTTTTTGTTGCTCTTTTTTCTTCCCTTCTCTTGTTCTCTCCTCTTGTGGTTTGATAACTATCTTTAGGGTTGTATTTGAGTTGATTTTTCTTATTTGTGTATCAATTGTAGATTTTTGGTTTGCAGTTACCCTGAAGTTTTGATATGGAAGTCTATAAATATACGAGATTGTTTTAAGTTGTTGGTCTCTTAATTGCAAGAGCATCTCAGTGTCCTGCATTTGTACCCTCCTCTTCTCACGATTTCTGATTTTGGTAGCATAATTGTGCATGGATGATTTCATATCTTTACTGTATATATACTTTTAAAACTGGTGAGCCTTATCATTTGTGGTATTTTTGTTTCTGGTTGCAGCGTTTTCTTTTCTGAGTAGAGAAGTTCCTTTAGTATTTGTTGTAAAGCTGGTTTAGTGTTGCTGAATTCTCTTAGAAACCAACTGTAAAAAAAAAATCTTTTTAGACGATTAGAGAAATTTTGATATAGACTGGTTACTATATGATACAAGAAAATTATATTTCATTAGGTGTTGTATTGCCATTGTAACATGAAAGGTCATTTTTTGAAATGTATAATGAAATATTTAAGGGTGAAATGACAGTTAATATCTGGGACTCACTTTTTTTTTTTTGATCTTTTTAGGGCTGTACCTGCAGCACATGGAGGTTCCCAGGCTAGGAGTCCAGTCGGAGCTGTAGCTGCTGGCCACAGCCTCAGCTACAGCAATGCCAGATCTGAGCCGTGTCTGCAACCTACACCACAGCTCACAGCAGCACTGGATCCATAACCCCCTGAGCGAGGCCAGGGATCAAACCTGTGTCTTCACAGATACTAGTCAGGTTTGTTAACCACTGAGCCACAACAGGAACTCCTGGGATTTACTTTAAAATACCATAGCCATACCAATATGGAGATAGGAAACAAGAAAGCAAATGTGATGCTTATTGGAGTTGGGTGATAGATTCATGGGAAATTATTATACTCTACTTTTGTATGCAGTAGGAAATCTTCACAATAAAAAATAAAAGTATGACATACTGTATAATGTGATAGATTCAAGCTTGCTGTTTTATACCGAATATCAATTTGTGTGGATTTTTAAAATCTAGATATAATAGAAGTAGATTTTCAGTTTTTACCAAAGGGCTGATGGCATCCCAACAAACCATTCAAGGTACTAAGCTCTTCCTCACACACCCTGAAAATACCCAAGAAACTTCTAAAGAGTAAGCTTGTGTCTACAGAGCACAAGGCAAAGAACAATCATACAGTCACCTGGTGACAGAGCATCAGCTGCACAATTCAGATAATGTAGTCTTCAGGTGTACATTCTGACCTGAATTGTGCAGTTTGGCTGTCTCAAAACTTGAAATAACTTTATAAAATTCATTAAGCAACGGGAAAAAAAACTTAAAATACTTTAATAATTGTGCATTCTTCTCCTTGCTTCATAGTGTTTAGATCAGTCCAAACTGGAAAAAAGTAAATCATCATTTAAGTTATTAGCCAGAGCAGCCATGAGACATTCTGGCTATTTTCAGGATGGTGGCTACCATATTGGGATGTGCTGATGTTCCTATGCTGGTGAACAGGAAAAACTGAAGAGGATGCAGCTGATAAGAGGTCTTGAAAGCTTTAAAGAAGAGATGAGGTTGTATGAGGAGAGAGCCCTGTGCCAAAATGGGGCCACCACAGCTCTGCCTCTTGCTCAAAGCGTGGCCACAAGAATTATAATTCATTTGCCAGGGCTCTCTTTGTTGACTTGGTAACCCTTTTCTCAAGCCCAAGTCATCATTTGGGTCAGATTTGGGTGAAGGTTTAAGCCAATGATGGCTCTACCAGGGAGGCAAAGTAGAAAAACTGCAAAAGAAGCATATTCTATAATTGACAAAACTCTGTGGAATGTAGTGCCATCTGTTTGCATAGGAACATGTACTTGCCTCTTATTAATATTTTCTATAGCCCATGAGTTCCCGTCGTGGCACAGCGGAAATGAATCCAACTAGGAACCTGAGATTGCAGGTTCAATCCCTGGCCTCACTCAGTGGGTTGAGGATCCGGCATTGCCGCGAGCTGTGGTGTAGGTCGCAGACGTGGCTCAGATCCTGCATTGCTGTGGCATAGGCCAGCAGCTGTGTCTCCAATTAGGCCCGTAGCCTGGGAACCTCCATATGCCAAGGGTGCAGCCCTAAAAAGACACAAAAAAAAATTCCTGCAGTCTGTTTCTTTGGCAAATGTGCTACAACTGTTTCACTAATTTTGTCAAGAGAGGCTATTTGCCCTCTGCACAGGGCACTAAACTAATCCTTCTGATCTGCTTCTCTCAAAGCAGATTTTAGAACTACTGTGCTCTCTGTATGTCTGCCCACCCCCATTGCCGTCTTCCCCATGTTTGGCACTTGCATGGGGAGTCACAAGTACAGCAAGTAGGTTTTTCTTCCTACTAGACACTCAGACACAGACTCGGACAGCATCTCATTGCATCCCTCAGCAAGGGTTGTTCTCAGCTGCCAAAGAATGGCTGTGGTCCATACTAGCTTCCAGAAAAGACCAACCCAGAGCAAACCCTGTCCCTGTTTTACAAGCCCAAATGCTGAATCTCAGAGGATAGTCAACAATTCCCTGTTATTTTCTGAGAACTTACCCAAGGCAAAGTCTGGGTTAATGGATGCTGGGCGGTGGGGTGGGACAGATTTTTGAGAGGAGTATGCTTCTGGTGTGTCAGAAATGCGGGAGAGGTAAAATGTATGAAAGAAATCCTTGTATAATGTCAGGACACATAGGAGAATATGGAAGATGAAGTAGAAAGATGAGGAGGAAGCAACACAAAGGCACCTCTTGATAGTGGATTACAGAAAGGCTTTAAGAGCTCAAGGACACAAATGCCACCAGTTGCACTTTCTTAATTGGCCTGAAGTGTTCACTCTAAATAAACATAACTTGTTCAGTGAGATCTTTATCTGTGATATCACCTTTTCTTTCTTCTTTTAACCATTTGGCCCTGGACATCACAGAGGCTTCAGTGCAGTGGTTCTCCCTTCACTGTTTTGTTCTAGTACCTGAAATACTACCATCCCTTGGTCACAAACCTTGTACCCTAGATGTTCTTCATTAAAATTCAACAATAAATAAATACCAGAGAGGATTGGGGCTTGCGTTCTAAGCCATTGTCCCCCTTGGTGGGTTCGATTTTTGCTTTAGTTACTGTCACCTAGCTAAAACTGAGAGGCTAGGATCATGGAAGACAGAGCTTTGTTTAGAACCTGGATGCTCTGAGATGGACAGGTAATAACTGCCAGTGTCCAACAGACACTCCAGTTACCATATGTAATCATAGGACTTCCAGACCTCCACTGGAGAGAAAGAGAAGAAATCAAATATCCCTGCCTGACCCATAACACTAGTCAGGCTGCAAGTACTGAAGATGCATACTTGTCCCAAGGGTCCAAAAGGATTTGCTGTCTCATTCTTCCCAGTTCTCTCTCCCTGAATTCCACCTGCTGCCATGAGATCTCTTCTGTTTTGCCTCTTCCAGTTTTCCTTTTCCTTATTTATCCTTTCCCACTCTATCTTCCTTCCTTCTCCCCCTCCCTCTCTGGTGTGCAGATGTTTGGGCTAAAGTTCCTTCCTTGTGTTCTTAAACTTTCATTTTCTTCCACCAGGGGTCAGCTTTGTTTCTGTTTTCTGAGGCTGATGCAGTTCCCACAAGGAAAGAGATTTTAGGCCAGAAACGGCCCCTTTTTTTTTGAGGTATGGGAGACTCTGACCACAGGCAAGATGCGCCCTTCGGCCAGTGTTACCAAAATAAAGAGGGAGCCTGCCATGGGGAGAGGCTGGAGTCCTCTCTGCTAGCAAAGTGCCGATTCTCTGCCTCATTTGAAGCATGTGAGTTGGGTCACATCTCCAGGGCAGGGCATACCAG
>PVHT020000080.1:7200231-7212647 GCA_004024745.2 Catagonus wagneri
TGTGCCTTCAAAGGTTCCTCCAGCTGGCCCAGGTAGCAAGCTCCAGCAGCCAAAGCCCATTTCTCTTAGAACCCATAATGGCATATTAATCTCCAAAAGCCCTCTCCTCTTGCTTTTCTTCCTCTTTCTTCTCATTTGTATCCCTCTGACTACAAACTGAGAAAGGCTCCCAAAAATAAAAGTCAACTTGCATTTAAAAGGTGAATGGCTTGTCTGCTCACAGCTCATGCCCCCCTCCACACACACACACACACTTTAAATTGTGTTTCAAAACAACATGGTGACTTTTGGACAAGATTTTTCTATTTCATGCATACCACAATAAAGATGCAATGAATGCGGCTGGTGAAATGTTTGGCTGTGTCAAATTCAGTCCCGCAGACTGGCTTGGGCCAGCACTGGGGCTGCGCTTTGTGTTATGTTCACGGAGAAGATATTAATTAAAAGAAATACATGATTAAAAAGTAATGAGTTGAATAAAAATTATCTCAGCTCATTTTCTGATTATGTTAATTGTTAAAAACCCTTCAATCACGCCGTTGCAGTCAATGGGCTTTAATGTGAAATTAGTGGGCTCTTGATAACTTACAGTCCAGAATAATCCTGGTGGTTTAGTCATCATTCCTAATAACAAGGATGTTGCTAAGAACAGAAATTTTACATGATTTTGATATATTCAGCCTTTCTCCCCCCACCACCCAAGTGTCATTAAAAAAAAAAAAAAGCGATTTCCACTTTCTCCTTGTATGGATCCACCACGGCCTTGAAGGACTTGAGTTTGTGTTCTGTTTTGCTCACTCCCAGCGCACCGCCCTTTGCCATAGCGTCTGCCGGTTGCTGGTTGCTGTTCTGGGCTCAAAGCCGGACGTGCCTTGAGTGTGCAGTTTCCCCAGCTGGCCGGGAGTGGGGGTAGAGGGAGAGGCCAGAATTCGCAGCTAAAGGGCTGGAGGGGCAGCGTGGATGCTTTGGACCGGTCTCCCTGTAGTGGGCGAGTAGTATTATGCATAAATGCCTCCGGACTGCCTTGGTGCCGCCAGCGGGATTCCTGGGCAGGGGCAGGCTGAGTTTGTTGTGCGTGTGTGTTAGGATGTATGCCTAATGCTTGAGCGCTTTTGGAGCTTTGGATGCCACTGTTTTTGAGAACCCATTCAGAGCAGAGATGTCAAAAGGGGCAGAGTGTCAAACGAGCTAGGGAAAGGTTCCCTGTGCCTTAGAATCTGAGTCCGGCTCCTAACAAAGTGCCTGGTGCAGAGTAGGCTCTTAATGGGATTTGGGGGGGGATCTAAACGAAAGCTGATGAATTTATACATGATTCTGATGAGTGATGATGACTGGTGTTCTAAGCAGCCCCTGGCCCTCCTAGGGCACCCCACCTGGAGCCAACCTTAGAGCCAAGGCTGGGAATGAAGGCAGGGTTAGTAACACTGTTATTAACATTCTCTTTTTGGCTTCTTGGGAAACCGTGCTGCACAGGTTGGTCCTGTGAGGGAGATGCAACCAAGAGAGTCATGGGATCCTGGACCTTTGAGGGGTGTGGGCGATGGCCTACCTGAGGTGAGAGAGATGGGCTCCCTGTCTCAGCTCACCTGATGCTGGACATCTAGGAACCCCAAAACTTCCCATTTGAGGTGCTTTTGACACCTTGGCCAACCACCACTCTCCATTCAGCTGGAGTTAAACGTATCTTCTGCAGATTCAAGCCCCATTTTTCTCCCAAAAGTGGGGGAAATTGTATTTCCTGAGTTCTCTCTGAAATTATACTTATGTCTGTACATACATACATACATACATACACAAAAGTCCTACAGATGTTGGTATGCAAAAGTCTGTAAGCTATGAGGGGGGTATTGGTAAGTGGGGCATGGGGAGAGGGAAGAGAGATACAAATCTGATTCATTCCCAGAGCATGAGGCTGTGTCTCAAAGTGACTTTTTCAGAGCTTCTACTTTTAAGACTATCTGGATGGGGTGGGGAATCTGATGTTTCTTAATATTTGTTGTTTCTTTTGCACTTTCAAAAACGCAGTGTTCTTTTAAGTTTTTGTTTTTTTAAATATGTTTCTACTTTCTCAAGTCCAGTTATAACTCTTCTTTGGGGAGAAACATGCAAAGGTGTCAGGGACTCACTGGGACTGTCTGAAGGCTAATTCTTGTTTGCCTCTCTATTTCCATCCACTGTTAGGCTGGGGATCATTTTAATAAAAAACAATGAATGGGAATGGCATCTAGAGGGCTTGTCAGCAACATTTAAAAGCCAATAGAGTTTATAATTCTACTCTATCATTTCTTATTGATTAGAGTAATCAAGATAAAAAGCTAGCCGGCTCAGAGAACTTCAGCAGCATATCATTAAAGATAAGAGTCAGTTAATTCTGGAGCTGGGGTAATGTGGCTGAAATGAAGAATTCATTTGCATGAGATGCTGAGCCCAGTAACAAGGGGACAAAAATCACTAATTAGGATTGCAGAATGTTGCCCTCTCTGCAAGCACTCTTTCCAGATCTCAGATGAAGCAGTGATCCACGTTTATGTAAATCTGGGGCTGGGCAGAATGCTCTGGCTGGCTTTATAGATGGCAGTTATCACTACCTGCCCCCCACCTTTTATGCCATCTTCCCTTGGGTGGGTATGGGTCTGTCCTGCCAGATCTCCTCTTTCCCTGTTCATCCCATTCCATATCATAGCCACCAGGAGGCCAGCTTATCCACTCCCTTAAGGAAGCTCATAGGCAGGTGTCTAGCACCCGTTGCCCAAGTGAGTCAGTCCCATTGTCAAGTCTGTGGGCTCTGGCCTGATTGGTGGAGCCAGCTGGGAGATACCAGCACTGGTGCAACGCCTGGGGGGGAGATGACTGAAGGGCGTGAGCACCACACAAGCCCTCTAATAAGCTCAGGGCATCTGCCCAGGGGAGGCTCTCCGAAAGAGGCCCAGGTATTGGGGCCAAAGTCAGTGATCCCCACCTGGAAGTCCCTCTAGTCCCCACTACCTGACTTGGCATTTCAGACAGAGCCAGTACATTCCTGGGCATGCAGGAATGTGTGCATGTCTGTGCAACTATGTGTATGCTTATGTAAACTTGCTGCAAGAACATTTTTTCTGCATGTGTGTACACAAGTGTGAAAACATGTAAACAATATGCAGGGTGTCGTGTACACATGTGATACTGTGTATGTAGAATGTGATGTGTATGTGGTTCTCCAGAGGGATAAGCCCAACAGGTTTCACAGGTTGGATGCCCAGGGCTGATGTGGGAGCTGGGTGAGCCATAGTAGTGCCTCTGAGACCTGAGGGAGGAGGTGACAAGAAAATACCTTCATGTCCTATAGCCCTGTCTCACCCGAAGCAGCCGCCAACCCCGGGGGGGGGGGGGGGGAGTACCTCCCAGCCAACACGGGGCGGGCAGGGGAGAAAGCAAGTAGCCAAGAGGAATGAGAGAAGTGGTCGCAGAAAGACAACTGGACTGTGCGTTCACACCCGGGCTGGCCCTTTCTCTGCCTAGGGAGTTTGGGATTCAGGTCCTCCAAATGCAGTTCTAGCTGTTGACCCCATGTGTGCGAGCAAGGAAGTTGTCCCAGCCCTGTAAGTTCCTTCCCAGGAGGGAGGGAGGGAGAGAGAGAGAGGCGCGGCTGCTGAGCCCACCCCTCCCGGAGATGCTGTCGCAGCAGCGCCTGAAATCCAGCCCTTCGTCCTTCTTTACTTCGGCCTCTTTAGAACTAACTTTGCCACTCACTTATGGCTGCCATCATAAAGGAATCAGGGCCTATGTCGGATAATTGTAAGTGTCACCGTGGAAAGTGGCGGGGTTTGCGCACTCTCACAGTTCTCACTGTCTGCTCCGGGGGCTCCCTGGCCTCTCACACCCCACCCCCAGCCCACCGTGTGCGGGGACCGGCTTCCCGGCTGGAGACTGGAGGCAAAGCCCGTGTAAATCAGTCGCGCACCTGTGAGTCTGCGGGAGGACCCAGCCTCTTCGGCGCGCCCACGGGGCTGCAGGGGCAGTGGGCAGAGGGCGGCGGGGGCACCTCAGGAGGTGGCTGGGCTCAGGCAGGGGAGGCCCAGCCTCGTAGAGGTGCCCTGGAGAGATGGGTTTCTTTAACGTGGACCCTCCGCCCCCATCTCGCTCTCCAGGGACCTTTTTGTATCCGAGCACAGCTGGGTGCTCCCTCACCACCTATTCGTGGGCCTCCCCATACAGAATAAAGTCAGTCTGTATTTAATGGTTATGGCGGATGTGAGAGGGATTTGGCAGAAGCAGAAGAGAGGCCTTTTGCTCTCAAATATCTCTCCTTACGTCGTGTGAGTCTACCAACCCACCACGACCCCATATTCTTGTGTGGGTGTCTGACTCGAATGACAAGCGAGCTGATTTTTTCAGTACATAGCTGGGAAATGTAGTGAGTGATAATAGAGATTTCTCTTTCATTTTTTACGCTTGACTTGGTTATTGTTGCTTTTCTTTTCCCGTGATTCCTTCTGAGGATTAGCTCTGACTTCCCCACTATTGGCGGTCAAAGTGGCCCCGACTCGGGATGACAATTGACGGGGATCAAGGGATTGCCCATTCTGTGCCTGTAAGACCGGATTCGTGCCAGAGAAACTCATCAAGTGGAGGCGGAGAATAAAGACCGTTCGGGGGGTAAATGTATTCATTGAGAAGGGTTCTCCCAAATTGCTTCTAAGTTTTTTTAATGAAAAGTAACGATTGCAGCAATCAGCGGCTTTTTGGCGGATTACAAATCTGGAGGGAGCTGTGGCTCTGCATTGAAGAGCGCCTCTGCCTTCACATGGTGAAATCGGTTCACAGGAGGAGCGTGAGGGGTGGGGGTCCAGTCGCCAGACAAAGGCGGGAATAGACAGCAGAGGAGGGTGCCTCTGGGACACTTGGGTGCGTACCCAGAAACTGGATGAAGGGTCCACCCTGGCGCTGGTGTGGCGGGGAGCCCTCGAGGAAGTCAACAGGCAAGGTGCAGGGGAGAGTTTGAGAAATCAACGCCACAACCACCACCGAGTAAATTTTGGGAAACTGGAGTGAGAAGGGTGTGCAAGAGGAACCTAGCAGGTGACTGTGGAAGGCAGAAGGACAGAAGGTACAACCTGGTCCCCCACCTCCACCCTGGGCCTATGCGCACAAGTTTCATATTTTAGGAACGCCTTATTTTCAAACTGGAACCAAACTCGAAAACCTACTTGATCTGTGTAGAATCTTCCCTAGGTGTTACAGGCAGGAGGTGGGAAAGCTTGGTCCCTTCCTTCATGGGCCGGTCAGGATGGCTGCCGGCAGTTCCCCAGCTGCGCTGGACTCGATGCTCACATATTTTGGAATGGCTCCGCACCAGTCTCCTCTGCCACGGAGCATCCAGAATGCACCCTTCACCCTCACACAACTTGGGGGGGGGGAGGTGCATACTCTCCAGGCCTGCACGCACCAAGGCCCAGGCCTCAGCACTCCCAGCCCCAGGCTGTGGAGAGTCGTCTTAGAAAATGGGTGGGGGAGGAGGAATGGAGAGAGCAGAGACAAAACACTGTTCCCACAGAGGTTGAAATCAGCTTCAGCACCCCATTCATCCTGACTTTTTATACATTAATTTTTTTTAATAGCATATCTTCGCAGGGTGGTGGGAGGTATGTTTTTTCATGCCCATTTCTTTAAGGCTCTGAAGTAAATAAGGGGAGAGGAGAGACATGGGTGGGGAAGAGAAGAAAAGAAAGACTGTCCCCTCTCCTACCCTCCTTCTCAAGTTTAAAAAGAATAAATCCAGCAGGCAAGTCTGCAGCCCTGAAGGTTTAACTTTTTTTCTTTGCAGCTTGTCAATGCGACCATTGCTTTGATGGGAGGCTCCTCAAGGTGACACATTTCTGAACTTCACCCCCTTTTCAAACTAACTCCCTACCTCCTTGTTAGTGGCCAGCTCTGAACTTCTGCAGAGTGTTTTTGTGTGAGTCAAGGCTCATTCACGGGCGCTTTTGTGGGCCTCTCCTCCTTTCAGGCCTCAGCGTGTTACACCAATTAAAGGGCGACGTGCTGTAAATGTAATGGGCCGCGCAGCGATTGTTTCTGACAAGCAACAAAACACATAGATCCACCCCTTAGATTAGGCCGTTGAAGGGGAGGTTGAGGCCGGTCAGTTTACTGAATAGTTTGTGAACTGTAATTCTGAGGACTCATGTGAAAAAAAGTCTCTTCCCACCTCTTTCGCCTTGCTCCCCCTCCCCAAAAGTACCAAAAAAGAAAAGAGAGAGAGAGAAGCAAGTGACATCTATGGGGCAGAATAGGGTCATGAGAGAAAAACCCGGGTGAGGGGCTTGTCCTGTCATTTGGACTGTCCAAAAAGACCCTTCAGTTCTTTCCCCCTGCTTCCTACTTTTTGAACCTGGCCCTCAGTTTTACTGGCCATAGCACCCTTCTACCCTGATGGTGAGCCTGGTTCCCTCACATTAGAT
The DNA here is from genome assembly GCA_004024745.2 of Catagonus wagneri. Lineage (NCBI taxonomy): Eukaryota > Metazoa > Chordata > Mammalia > Artiodactyla > Tayassuidae > Catagonus > Catagonus wagneri. Next base: position 7,206,672 of record PVHT020000080.1, read on the forward strand.
CAGGGTAAGAGTGAGAAACAGTTAGGTTGCCTTGGAAAATTCCATTGATTTGGATCTGGTGGGACACCAGTGAGTCATAGGCTACAGCTTACTATGGCAGGTCACTCAGCCCTGACTTCCTCTCCAGCCTTAGGTCCTTCTCCACAGCCCTGCATACTGTAGAAGACTATGATGCCAACACCCTGCCTGAGTGCTCTCTATCCTCCTGGTATTTCCTTCTCTTTTCCAGTGTCTTGGATCTTTCCTGGTTTCTGCAACTCTCTGTCATCACCCGAACTTTAAAGACTACATTTCACCTGGAAAGGAGAGACTTAGATATTACTTACTAACTCCATCTTCTTCACAAGTTCTCTGGCCAAGAGAAGTGACTTGTCCAAGGTCACAAAGCAAGTAGCTGAATTAACTGTGACTGGAGTTCACATCTCCCATACCATCCTATCGAGCACCCACAAACCCCACCTTACCACCCCCCCAACCTGCCTTTCAGATGGCTCCTCTGCCCCTCATCATACTCAGGTAACCCCAGCTCCTGAGGCTTTGCTTATATGGTCCTGCTCTCACTTTCCTGCTCTCCCATCCTGCCATACCCTGCTCATCCCCAGCCTTCCCAACTCAGCTACCTACAACAGATAGTTATTAAATATCAGTTACATAGAAAGAACATTTTGCCTTTTCTATGAAACTTTCCCCAGCCACTCTTATTCTCTAAGTCCCCTCCCAACTCAGACTCTCCTAACTGGAATCCACCCCCCCAATCACTTTCTGCCTGGGAATCTCCTGTTTATTCTTCAAGACTCTGCTCAAAAGATACTTCCCTGAAACCATCCAGGGTGCAAAGACCCCAAGAAAGAAAGGAGATTTAGCATGACTGAGGAACTCAGTGAAGCCCAGTGTAGGTCGAACAGAATGAGGCTTGAGAAGGGGGCAAAGATCTGATCTCTCAACAGCCTTATGGGCCACATCAAGGATTTGGGATTTTACCTTGGAAGCAATGGGAAGCCACTGATCAACTTTGAACAGTGAAAATCCCTTGTTTGGACAGAACTTCTTGAGAATAGAGACTGGATCCTTGTCATCTTTGTGTCATCCTACCACTTTCCCAGTGTCTGGTACAGAGTACTCGAAAACCATTTGCTTAGTACATAAATGAACCAATAACTCACGAAATGCATACCATCCAGCCCTTATCTCTTATTTCTGACTAGCCCTGTTGTAAGTGCCAAATGACAGGAACCAAGACAAGGTGTCTTTGAAATCTTTTTTTTTTTTTTAACATATATACACTTTTTTTTTCTTACTACACCTGTGACATGTGGAAGTTCCCAGGCCAGGGATTAAACCTGCACCCCAGCAGTGACCCAAGCCATTGCAGTAACAGTGCCAGATCTTTAACCTGCTGTGCCACAAGAAAACTCCTATACATTCTTTTTTTAAATATTCTTTTCCATTATGGTTTATCATAGGATATTGAATATAGTTCACTGTGTGAATTCTTTTTCTTTTTTTCTTTTTTAAAGCTGCACCTGCAGCATATGGAGGTTCCCAGGCTAGGGGTCCAATTGGAGCTACAGCTGCGAGCCTGTGCCACAGCCACAGCAATATAGGATCCGAGCTGCATCTGCGACCTACAACACAGCTCAGAGCAACGCCAGATCCTTAACCCACTGAGCAAGACCAGGAATCGAACCCACAACCTCATAGGTCCTAGTCAGATTCGTTTCCACTATGCCACGACGGGAACTCCCACTGTGTGAATTCTTAACAGAACCTAAATTGACATTAGTTCCATGCTTAGGAATACAGTACATACTATTAACTAAAGATGTGTAAGGGAAAGAACTTCAAACCCGTCTGAAGCCTTGATTTCTTTATTAAAAATGGGGAGAATGCCATTTAATTCATGGAGTATGAGGACTAAGCACCATTTGTATGAGAATGACTTGATTACAAAGTAATATGTTAATGAATGAAAATTAGTACACTTTCCCCACCCCGGCCCCTTGCCTTCCATGCCAAGGCAAGACCAGTGGTGAAGGCACCACTTTCAACTGACAAAAGATGGTCCAGGAGCAAGCAGGATCCTGGAAGAACTCCCCTGACTCACAGCAGCCTTCTCCTGTCTTGCTGTTGACTCAGAGCCCCCTGGTCCCACATCTTCCCCCAGGGCGTGTCACAGCTGCTGACACCCTTCACACTTGGCTTCCTCTGCTTTTGCTCTAAGAAGCCTATTTCAAAGAAGCCAGCATTCCCTTGTTGCACGTAGAAGGCTGCACTTGGAGACGGGACAACTAGATGCTGGGACACCATGCAGAAATCACACAGACTCTGATTCCTTCTAAACCAGACTAAAGAAGCACTCATGGCAAGAGCAGACAGGACCCACCAGCCCTTTGGCTGCTTACCAGACTCTACTGCCTAGTGACTATGGTTCTTGTCCTGGAGGCCTGCACGTCTTCAGGGATGACATGTGAGTAATAAGAGAGCAGGGACTGTGGTATGCTGGGGTGACATGCTCTCTGTGTGTGTGTTCATGTTCCAAAAGCACTGTAGTTAGCCTTTGACAAACATAGTGGAAAGAATCCCCAAAGAGGAAAGTGAATTTTTTAAGTTTCTAGACCCAAATCCTTTTTAAAAACTACCTCAACTTCCATTCAAGAGCAGAAAGGAGAGAGACATGGGCTTCTTACTTTTCCCTGTTGTGCCTTCTTCTGAACATTTTTTTAATCTCAAGGAACAGGAGTAGAAGCTAATATTTATAAAACTCTGAAACTAAGTCAGGCAGCCAAGCTGCCAGGGAGAACTCCAGCAGCATGAGGCGGACATGCAGTCGGGCTGTAGGAATCCTTTAGCTAGTTACATTGTCCAATACCTTCCCCCCAGCCCGCATGGAGATGGCTTTAGAGTCTAGGGGTGAGTTGATGCTGAACCAGAGGTCTTCAGTCAAGGAAATTAATGTGGGAACAAATATGTTTTTAGAGATTTTTCACTCCAACCAGATGTGTGTGCTGCTAAACCGTTTACCCTGGCACCAAACAACAACAAAAGCTATCTTTGCTCCTCCTACTGATACATGTACCCTTCAGCCACAAGGAATGTGTATTGCTTCAGCTCAGTGTCAGCTCTCATAGTCTTAAGGGTTTCAGTTAAAGATTTTAGACCTTTTCTATTTTCCTACACCAGATTCCTCTCAGAGGGTATTTTTCAGATGACCTCCTCCCCAGCTGATGGAGTTGTTTGTTTTCATAGGAATAACTTTGGGGGCTGGGGAGTGGGTTGGTGGAGTGTCATGGGGGGAGCAGAGGGTATAGGGGAATTTCCCAGGGAATAGGAAGACAGGTGCTGTGAAAGAAAGTACTGAGAGCCTCTGATCCCTGGAGAAGAGACAGCCAAATGTGGTGTACAAACTGTGCTGGTGCTGCATGAGAGCAGAGCAGCACTGCCCTTGCCACTGGATGGAAGGTGGGGGAGGTAAAAACCAAAACAAGTGAATTCGGTTACATCCGAAAAAAGAATATGCTAAATGAAGATTTATTCCTTGGGCCTGTTCCAGGAAATATTTGTGAAAAGTTGGTTGAAAGAATACCGCTATCCAAATCCTAATTTTTTTACTATATAAAAGCTCTGATTTCTTTGCAGTTTCTAATTAGAAAATGTTTTGCTGATTTTGTCTTTGATACTGGCATGTGACCTCTTAATTTAATTTTGGTTTTTGCTTATACAAACCAATTGCTGTGGAAACTTTTCCCTGTGGTGAAGCAAAGGGGGAAGTAGAACATTAGTAATTACATATTATGCTCCTAATTCATGTAATTAGTAGTATCAAGCATCCTTAATAGTTCATAGCCACCAACTAGGTTTATATTGGAGGACATCAGCCTGTATCTGAGATCTCTTGTATGTGTCTCTGTGATAAAGAGGGAGAATATTTAGTGGACTGAATTTGGAATCCACCAACCTGATGATCCAACACTTTTTTGCTGCCTTCTGCTTTTGCTTTGCCCCTAGCTGAGCCACTGAGGTTGCTGCCCAGTAAGTGCCACTGCAGTTTACCCAAATAGGCAGTCAGTGAGAGTGAAGATCCAAAACCTGACATTTTTAAAAAATTAATTTTTGACTTTTCAGTCACTTGTCTGAACTGGTAAAAAAAAAGAAAAAGTGCTCCTAGGTTTCTTCAAAAGTAAAGAAAGAAGGAAGGAAGGAAAGAAAGAGCAAGGGAGAGGGAAAAGAGAAAGAAAGAAAGAAAGAAAGAAAGAAAGAAAGAAAGAAAGAAAGAAAGAAAGAAAGAAAGAAAGAAAAAGTGCTCCTAAGTTTCTTCAATTCCTTTTCTCAAGAAGTACTTGTTAATTCTCTGAGAGAACTCTCATGTCTATGGAGAATGTTACGCATTTGGGAACAAAAACTAAACTAGGCAGAAAGCACAGATTTAGAATACATGATGCATTTTTTGGTCATGTACCATTCCATGGCGGATGGAATTCAGAAATGTTGCATTCAATTGTGTAAGTTGCACACTGCACAGTGATAGAGGGAACTGTTCAGAATGTGATTGGGAATTGGGTCGTCTGCTTATGGGGGTAGGGAGTAAGGACAGAGGGCTTTTACCATGCTAGTGACCTTTTTTTCACTAGCATGAAATAGACGTTGAAAATCTTATTTCTTTTGGATGAAGTGACAAATTTTAAGTTCTCGACCCAGGCAACTTGGGTCTAAACTCTGCCTCTGCCACATACCAGCTGAGTTGCCTTGGACAAACTGCTTATCTCTCTGGGTCTCAGTTCCTCACCTGTAAAATAATAGATAATGTTAAGTAAAAAGAGTAGCCCCTTCATAGGTTTGTGAAGATTAATTGAATTCATACATATAAATAGCTTAGAATAGTATCTGCCACAAAATAATTGCTTGATTAATATTAGTTATTATTATTATTGCCATCTGTTATATCAAAAGACATGTATTTTTCCCTATTGTGGCAAGGGATAGAAACACAGGGTTCCGACTGTTCTGTTTGGAAAATAGTAAAACCCTACTTGGTTTGGCAAGAAGAGGAAATGTACTCGAGTAAGAATGCATTTAGTTCTGTGGTAACCTTGGCCACGTCCTCTACATCTGTAGTCTCCTCATAAGCAAACTATTTTTTTTTTAATTTTTTCTTTTAATAATGTGTTTAAGCCTATGTGGCTATCAGGCCACAGCAAGCAGAAATAAGATTTTCTTTTCTTTTTTTTTTCATTTTTTTCATTTGTTAACAAAGATCATACGTCAATTCGATAGATTTTGTGTCCCAAACCCACAGTGCATCCCCCCACCCCCCAGATTGTCTTATTTGAAAAACCAAGGTTTTCCAAAATTTGTGAGTCATTGTCTGTTCTTCAAAGATGTTCATTGTGTCTCTTTAGTTTCCACATGTAAGCGGTAGCATTGGATGTTGCTGTCTAATTGTCTGACTGGTTTCACTTCGTATGATAATTTCTACATTCATCCATGTTGCTATAAATGTTGTTATTCCGTTCCTTTTAATGGCTGGGTAATATTCCATTGTGTGTATGTACCATATCTTCCCTATCCACTCCTCTGTCGATGGGCATTTAGGTTGTTTCCATGATCTGGCTTCTTCCCTCTCTAGCTGCTTTAGATGTAAAGTTAGGTTGTTTATTTGAGCTTTTTCTTGTGTCCTGAGGTAGGCTTGTATTGCTGTATACTTTCCTCTTAGAACTGCTTTTGCTGAATCCCAGAGGTTTTGGTGTGTCGTGTCTTTGTTGTCATTTGCTTCTAGGGATTTTTTAATTTCCTCTTTGATTTCTTCAGTGATCCATTGGTTGTTTTCTTGTTTTTGTATCCATTTGGCTAGTCTATGTCTTTTGGTTGGGGCATTCAGTCCATTAGTATTTAAGGCAATTACTGATATATATGTTCTTATTGCCATTGTAATAACTGTTTGGGGTTTTTGTTGCTCTTTTTTTTTTTTTTTTTTTTTTC
>PVHT020000080.1:7213647-7223725 GCA_004024745.2 Catagonus wagneri
GTTGGTTTCTTAATTGCACGTGCGTCTCCAGTGACCTGCATTTGTGCTCTCTTCTCACGATTTCTGATTTTGGTAGCATAGTCGTGCATGGATGATTTAGTATCTTTACTGTATATATGCCTTTACTGGTGAGCCTTGTCATTTGTGGTGTTTTTATTTCTGGTTGTGGCCTTTTCTTTTCTGACTAGAGAAGTTCCTTTAAGATTTGTTGTAAAGCTGGTTTAGTGTTGTAGAAATCTCTTAGCTTTTGCTTATCTGTAAAGATTTTCATCTCTCCTTCAAATCTGAATGTGAGCCTTGCTGGTTAAAGCAATCTTGGTTGGAAGTTTTTCCCTTTCATCACATTAAGTATATCGTGCCACTCCCTTCTGGCCTGCAGAGTTTCAGATGAAAAATCCGCTGATAACCTGATTGGGGTTCCCTTGTATGTCATTTGTTTTGTTTCCCTAGCTGCTTTCAAAATTTTCTCTTTGTCTTTAATTTTGGTCATTTTGATTAATGTGTGTCTCGGGGTGTTCCTCCTTGGGTTTATTTTATATGGTACTCGGTGCGCTTCCTGAATTTGACTGAGTGGTTCCTTTCCCATATTAGGGAAGTTTTCGGCTATTATCTCTTCAAATAGTTTTTCTGTCCCCTTCTCTCTCTCTTCTTCCTCTGGCACCCCTATATTACAGATATTGGTGCATTTAACATTATCCCAGAGATCTCTGAGACTCTGCTCATTTCCTTTCAATCTTTTATCTCTTTTCTCTTCCGCATTAGTGATTTCCACTAATCTGTCCTCCACCTTGCTGATTCGTTCTTCTGCCTCCTGTATTCTACTGTTGGCTGCTTCTAATAAATTTTTTATTTCAGTTATTGTATTTTGCATCTCTTCTTGTTTAATTTTTACAGCTTGTATTTCTCTGCTTATAATTTCCTGTAAATGATCAATCTTTGCCTCCAGTCTATTTCCAATGCCTTGCATCATCTTCAGCATCAACAGTCCAGAGTCTCTTTCTGAGAGGCTGATAATCTTATCACTGAGCTGTTTTTCTGGGCTTTTCTCTTTCTCCCTTATTTGAGTTATAGTTTTCTGTCTTTTCATTTTTATAGGTTTTTGGTGTGGTGACCTTTTTGCAGACAATAGAGTTGTAGCCTCTCTTAGTTCTGGCGTTTGCCTCCCCTGTGACTAAAGTTGGTATGGGCGGGGCTTGCCGTAGGCTTTCTGATGGGAAGGACTGATGCCTGCCCACTGGTAGGTGGGGTTGATTCCTATCCCTCTGATGGGTGGGGCTTTGTCTCTGGATGAGATTAGAGGCTGGCTGTGATGCCTGAGGGGTCTTTAGGCAGTCTGTTTACTGATGGGTGGGGCTGTGATCCCACCTGGATTAATGTTTGGCCTGGGGCTTCTCAGCGCTGATGGGAGGGACCAGATTTTCCCAGAAATGGCCCCCTCCAGAGAAATGCAGGCTGATGAATGTTCCGAGAGCTTCACCTCCAATGCCCTTCCCCCACAACAAGGCACAGTCACCCCTGTTTTCCAAGGAGATCCTCCAAGAATTGCAGTAAGGTTCCACCCGGATTCCTATGGAGACTGCTTTGCCCTGGGACCCAGCGCATGTGAAAGTCTGTGTGTGCCTTTCAAGGATGGGGTCTCTGTTTCCCCCAGTCCTGTGGAGCTCCTGCAGACAAGCCGCGCTGGGCTTCAATGCCAGATGCTCCGGGGACTCTTTCTCCCTGTGCCCGATCCCCAGGCGTGGGGTTTTGACGTGGGGCTCAGAACTCTCAGTCCTATAGCTGAGTCTCTGTGATGCAGTTACTTTCCAATCTGTGGGGCTTCCCACCCGGGAGGTATGGGGTTGCTTCTATCGCGTAATTGCCCCTCCTACCTCTTGATGTGGTCTCCTCTTTGTCTTCTGGAGTAGAATATCTTTTTTGGAAGTGTACAGTCCATTTGGTTGAAGGCTGCTCGGCATTTGGTTGTAGTTTTGCTGTTTTTCGGGAGAGAAGTTGAGTTCCAGTCCTTCTGTTCCGCCATCTTAATCCAAAATGCCTCCTCATAAGCAAACTGAGGATGATGATAGTATCTACCTTGCAAGGTTGGTGTGAGGATTAAAGACAAAACATGGAAAGTGTCTAGCATACTGCCTACCCTAGATAGGCCCTCAAAAAGTGTTAGCTGTTGTCAGATCAGAGAAGAGCTAAGACGTGGCATATGGACACTTTTATATTGTCGTTAAAGGTGTTCCAGCCTCAGTGAAAAAAACTTATCTCCCACCTCAGTCAAGGACAGTGATCTAAAAATTATGTGGGGAGTTCCCATTGTGGTATAATGGGTTAAGGATCTGGCATTGCTGCAGCTGTGGTGTAGGTCACAGCCACAACTCAGATTTGATCCCTGGCCTGGGAGCTTCCATATGCTACAGCCCGTGGCATACAGAAATTCCTGGGCTACGGATTGAACCCATGCCACAGCAGCGAGCTGAGCCACAGCAGTGACAATAATGGAACCTGAACCTCCTGCGCCACCAGGGAATTCCCTGAGCCCTCTTTGAACTGCTGGAACTTGGCATTTGCCCTGCTTCCCCCGACCCCTTTCTAGGCTCTGGTCAAAAGGGACAGTGCAGGAACTGAGAAAACAGGTCAGGGGAGGTGGAGCATCTCCTTAAAGGCTTTTTGTTTGTTTGTTTTGTATTTTTTTTTTCTTTTAGGGCCGCACCCAAGGCATATTGAGGTTCCCAGGCTAGGGGTTTAATCAGAGCTGTAGCCACCATCCTACACCACAGCCACAGCAACACCAGATCCAAGCCTTGTCTGCGACCTATACCACAGCTCACGACAACGCCGGGTCCTTAACCCACTGAGCGAGGCCAGGGATCGAACTCACCCTCAAGCTCATGGTTCCTAGTCAGATTTGTTTCTGTTCCTAGTCGGATTTGTTTCTGCTGCACCACAATGGGAACTCCCTTAATGCCTTTTTGATGTATGAGTGTGTTTCAAGTACCAGGCTGTCAGCTCCATGAGGACAAGGATCATGTCTGTCTCTGTTCAACATCCCCAATGTCCTTAGTTAAGTATTTGTTGAATAATCTAAAAAAAAAAATGAACACACTAATCCTTAACCCACTCGGTGAGGCCAGGAATCGCACCCGCATCCTCATGGATACTAATCAGGTTCCTTTCCACTGAGCCACAATGGGAACTCCACTAATGACTTTCTTATACAACTGAGTAGCCACTTAGTTAAGCCTATACTCAATCAATGGACCCTCAATTTTACTTAATTGTTTTCCTAATATCTCACTTTGTGAAAGAAGTTAACAGAATTAGCTCCCATGAGGAATTTATCAAAACAAAAACAAATCTAACCTCAGTTTTTTAGAATATGATCTATAGAATTGCAGAGATTCAGCCAATTCTATCCTTGTACATGGAGACTGTTCACACCATAGAAGTCATTCAACAGACATTTATAGAGCAAGTGCTATATGCCACAGACTGAAATAATAACCTAGGCTTTTCAATTTTCAAATTAATTTCACATATAAATTTAAAGTGATTACCACCAAGATAAAAAGAAAATGAAACTGACAATGCTTATGACTTGAACCTAGCCAGAACTCAGACTGGGACTTGAACCCACAGTTTTTTGTTTTTTTTAATTAGAATCACTCACCTGGTGTTTGGACTTACTGAGGTTCAGGTTCTTTGTGTCTCAGCACAGAAATAATTCAGTAAGAGACAAAGTGGTAGACAAGAAATAGATTTATTAAGGTAGGATGCTTGTGAGAGATGGAAATGGGCAGGCAAGGAGGCTCTGCCCATTGGATTAGGTGGGCTACATTTTTATAATCCAAGGAAAGTGAGGAGGGGGGAAAACTATCTTCTTTCTCTTTGAGTAGACATCAGGCTTACATGATTAGCTTCTCCGTATCTGGTAAGAGAGTATTTGACCGAATGAGGTCAGACTTAAGACTCTCATGGTGCTTATTCAAATCAGCAGAAGGGTGGTAACATATGCTAAAATATGTTGAATCATCTCAGGTTTCAGATTATGAAGGTCTCCTACTTTGTAATATCATCTTTCCCTTAAGTGCTGTCCTTAGTCATAAGGATCAATATCTTGCTAAACTTGAATGCAGGCCTCATTTTATGTTTCACCTAATGACCTGAGGCATATCTCATGCTTTTATGTATGATTTTATAGTTCTGATGGCTTTCCTGAACAATTACTAGCTTACAGTGGTCTCCCAAAGTTCCCTAAGTTTCCCTCTCTATCTATGGTTCCCTCCTAGGACTTTTTTTTTTCTTTTTAGGGCCACACCTACAGCATATGAAGTTCTCAGGCTAGGAGTTGAATCGGAGCTGCAGCTGCTGGCCTACAACCACAGCCACAGCAACATGGGATCTGAGCCACAACCGTGCCCTACATCACAGCTCACTGGCAATGCCAGACCCCGGACCCACTGAGCAAGGCCAGGTATTAAACCCATGTCCTCATTGATACTATTGGATTTGTTTCCACTGTGCCACAAGGGGAACTCCCCCTACTGGGACTTCTGCAACTAACTGTGTAACTATCCTGCTCTATCCCTATTAAAAAGACAAGTATTGGGAGTTCCAGTCGTGGCTCAGTGGTTAACTAACCCGACTAGGATCCATGAGGACACAGGTTCGATCCCTGACCTTGCTCAGTGGGTTAAGGATCTGGTGTTGCTGTGAGCTGTGGTGTAGGTCGCAGATGTGGCTGGGATCCTGCATTTGTGGTTGTGGTGTAGGCCGGCAGCTGTAGCTCCAGTTCGACTCCTAGCCTGGGAACGTCCATATGCTGCAGATACAGCCCTGAAAAGACCAAAAACAAACAAACAAACAAAAAAACTCAGGTATTAATAACTCCATTTCCTCTTTCTCATGTGAAGAAAGTAGGGCTCAGAGAGGTTCGGTGCCTTGCCTGAGGTTCCTCTGATGATACATCTGGGATGAAGGAGGTGTTCCAACCACCTAAACCCGGTACTGTTTCCACTTCTCCCTGGAATCTCTTCCATGGGAACTGCTATTAAAACTTATGATTCACGTGTCTCCAAGAGGGAGCAAATATTGTCACTGTCTTAAAAAGAGAAGAAATTAAACATTTTAGAAGCACTTTCCAGTAGAGTTTTTTCTGTAATTAAAAGCATTTTCTGGTTAATATGAAGGTTTTACCAGAAAATGAGTCAAATATTTCACTCCCTAAAGAACCTAGTAATCCAAATTTAAATCTAATTATTTAGGATTTAAAATAGAAAACGTAAGGTATTTTGAACATTACTAACAATCTGAATAGAAATTTTCAGCATGCATTTCTTCAGGAGATGACTTAACAACGTCTGCCAGGCTTATCCCACCTTGAGGTGGCGGAGAGAGCTCTTGTACAGAGAGGGTAGGTAGACCTGCCCAGGTGAAAAAGCACAAGAAGCCAGAGGGCCTGGGCAGGGAGCGGAGAGGAGAGTAGAATATAGTTATAGTTTTTGCCAGACGTCCAGCTGTTCTTTCGCTGTATCCATCCAATAACCACTCTCCTCTCCAAATACGTAAGTAAGTTTGAATGGGTCTTTTATCTTTAGAAGAAGATTTTCTTTGATTAGGACAATTATGACAAAGATCAACCTCAAGATGAATTGGAGGGGAAGGGTGAAGAATTTGTATGGTTAGAAGTCCCAGGGAGGATTCCTTGGTGGCTCAGCGGGTTAAGGATCCGGTGTTGTCACTCCTGTGGCATAGGTTCTGTCTCTGGCCTGGGAATTTCCACATGCAGTGAGTGTGGCCAAAAAACGTAAAAAAAGATTTTAGTACATAGTCCTGGGGAAAACTACAGTGCAAGCCACGTTCGTCTTGTGTCCTTCAATCTCCCTACCGTCACCTACTTCTTAGCCATTTCCCCCATAGGTGTCCTACATTCCCATACTGACTTTTGCTTCTGAAAGATCTTGTTGCCCTCTTAAGCCTGTCCTTTTTGAGAAGTGCCTCAAGTTTCAAAATTACTGTTACAACAAGCTTTTCAGGTAGGTATAAGATCTGACCAGGCTAACCCTAACCTGAATTATCCCTAGATAATTTAACAATTCAAAAGAAGATTTTATGAACTTAAATGAAACTGTAACCTGTGAGTTTTATGCCTGAAATATTTCAGAGGCCCATGAATAGAGTCTGCTGGTTTGAGTGCTCACCCCAGCCAATAAGCTAAGGACATAGGAGCACATGCCCCATGAAGCAGGCCAGGGTTTTATTTTAGAAGGTGATATGGGTGGGGGCAGTGATCAATATCTCTTTTATATAGTTCTCATATTAGTCTACTCAGACTGCCTTAACAAAGTTCTATAGATTGTATTGTTTGAGCAACAGAAATTTATTTTCTTATAGTTCCAGAAGCTGGGAAGCCCAAGATCAAGGTGCTGATCAGTCTGGTTTCTGGTGAGAGCTCTTATTCCTAGTTTACAGATGGCTGCCTTCTCTCTGTGTCCTCACATGAGGAAGAAAGGGCTCTTGTGTCCCTTCCTCTTCTTATAAGGGTGAGAGCCCTGTTGGATTAGGGCCCCACTCTTATGGCCTAATTAAACCTTTATTACCCCCCAACAAGCCTTATCTCCAAATATAGTCACATTAGGGCTTCAACATATGAATTGGGGAGCACATACAGTCCATAACATTCTCCCTTGGACCCCCAAATTCACTGCTTTCTTATATGCAAGTACATGCACTCCATTCCAAAAGCCCCCAAAGTTTTAACTTATTCTAGCATCAACTGTAAACTCTAATTCCAGAGTCTCATCTAAATAGCATCTAAATCAGAGAGTGAGACTCATCCTAAGGAAAATTCCTCTCCAGGTGTAAACCTTGAAACCAGAAAAGTTATGTGCTTTCAGAATACAATGGTGAGGCAGGCATAGAACAGACATTCTCGTTCTAAGAGGAAGAGACAGAAAAGAAGGAAAGGACAACGGGTCCAAAGCAAGGCTAAAACCTAGCAAGGCAAATTCTGTTAGATCTTAAAGGCTTGAGAATATTCCTCTTTGGTTTGATGCACTGCCCTCCAGGGCCACTGAGGTATCATTGTCACCCTCAAGGCTTTGTGGGCAGCCCTACCCCTTCAGCTCTCTGCTGAGGGACCCTGCCATAGCTTTCTTCAAGGGCTCCACCCTTGAAACCAGGGAGAAAGCAGCGTTGCCTGTGGTAGGCAACCCTCTGAATCACCTTCAGGTCATTTGCTTTTCTTAAAGGATAGTTCACGTTAGCAGTCTTCCTTCCTTTCATCCCATTCTCTTTCTTTCTTTCTTTTTTAATCAGCTATTTTATTCTTATTTCTTTTTTAAAAAATAAATTTTATTAGAGTATAGTTGGCTTAGAAAGTTGTGTTAGTTTCAGGTGTACAGCAAAGTAAATCAATTATACATGTATATGTATCTATTCATTTTCAGATTCTTTTCCCATAGAAATTATTACACAGTATTGAGTAGATAACCCTGTGCTGTACAGTAGATCCTCGTTACCTATTTTATATATGGCAATGTGTATATGTCAATCCCAACCCCATAATTTATCCCTCTCATCCCACATTTCCCCTTTGGTAACCATAAATTTGGTTTCAGAATCTTTGAGTCTGTATCTGTTTTGTAAGTTCTTTTGTATCATTTTTTGGTCAGATTCTACATATTAGTGATCTCATATGATATTTGTCTTTCTCTGTCTGACTGACTTCATTTAGTATTCACTTAGTGTCATTTCTAGGTCTGTTCATGTTATTACTTTTTTTTTTTTTTTGGTTTTTTTACCTTATCTAGGGCCGCAACCGCGGCATATGGAGGTTCCCAGGCTAGGGGTCTAACAGGAGCTGTAGCCCCCGGCCTTCGCCACAGCCATAGCAACGCGGGATCCGAGCAGCGTCTGCAACCTACATACACCACAGCTCACGGCAACGCTGGATCCTTAACCCACCGAGCAAGGCCAGGGATCGAACCCGCAACCTCATGGTTCTTAGTCACATTCGTTAACCACTGAGCCACAATGGGAACTCCTGTACCACATCTTCTTTATCCAATACTCTGTTGAGGGACTTTAAGGTTGTTTCCATGGCTATTGTAAATAATGCTGCAGTAGGAGTTTCCTTTGTGGCTCAGTGCTAACAAACCTGACTAGTATCCATGAGGATGAGGGTTCAATCCCTAGGCTTGCTTCGTGGGTTAAGGATCTGGTACTGCCATGAGCTGTGGTATAGGCTGTAGATGTGGCTCAGATCCTACATTGTTGTGGCTGTGGCATAGGCTGGCAGCTACAGCTCCAATTCGACCCCTAGCCTGGGAACTTCTATATGCTGAGAGTGTGGCCCTTCAAAAAAATAGTGCTTCAGTGAACATTGGGGTGAAAATATCTTTTTGAATTATGGTTTTCTCCAAAGATATGCACAGGAGTTGCATTGCTGAATCATATGGTAGTTACATATTTAGTTTTTTAAGGAACCTCCACACTGTTCTCCATAGTGGTTGTACCAATTTATATTCCTACCAACAGTGTAGAAGGGTCCTTTTTCTCCACACTCTCTCCAGCATTTATTTGTCTGTGGATTTTTTGATGATAGTCATTCTGGCTGGTGTGAGGTGATACCTCATTGTAATTTTGATCTGCATTTCTCTAATAACTGGTAATGTTGAACATCTTTCCATGTGTTTTTTGGCCACTGTATTGTTGCCTTTAGAGAAAAGTATATTTAGATCTTCTGCCCATTTTTTGATTGGATTGGTTTTTTTAATATACTCAACTTCATGAGTTGTTGGTATATTTTGGATGGTCCCATTTTCTTGAAGTGGATAGTGTTCTTGGTCGTATGGTCTCTGTTTCTGGCTTCTGCTGATATGGTTGATTAGATCCATGGTTCACACTCATCTTAATCTCCTTATCAAAGGGTTGTTCAGCCACCTACACCCTAGTGTTCTCTTCAGAACATCTTTCTCATTTTTTGTAATAATGGATAGGCTGAGAATTTTCCAAATCTTTAAAATTCCAATTCCTTTTTACTTAAAGATTCCTTTTTCAACTCATCTCTTTCCTCTTGTATTTTATTCAAAGCGGTTAAGGAGAACTAAAGCCACACTTTCAATTCTTTGCTTAGAAATCTCCTTTGCTAAATATCCAGTTTCATTGCTGGCAAGTTCACTTTTTCACAACACACTAGAACATGGTTCAGCCAAGTTATTAGCCACTTTTAATAAAGATCACCTTTCCTCCAGTTTATAATAACCTATTCCTCATTTCTACTTGAGATCTCACCAGAAGTCTTTAACATTCACATTTCTATGAACATTCTGCTCATGATCATTTATGTGTTCTTTAATGGAGGCTTTATCTCTCGGTCTTCTTTTTTCTTTCTGGGCTGACCTTGAACATCCAATCTCCATCTATTTTCCAATTCCAAAGCTGCTTCCACATTTTTAGGTATTTGTTACAGCAGCACCCCTATTCATGGTAACAAAATCTGTATTTGTCAAGTTCCTCAGAGGATCAGAACCAACAAGATGTATATCTATATGTGTTACAAGGAATTGGCTCACATAATTACAGAGGCTGACAAGTACCAGGAGAGTTAATGGTGTAGTTATGGTCCAAGTTCAAAGGCCTGAGAACTGTGAGAGCCAGTGGTGCACAGTGGACCCTTGAATAACATTGGTTTGAACTTATGGGTACACTTCTATGCAGATTTTTTTCACTAAATACTCTAGTACTTCACCATCCAAGATTGGTTGGATGTTTAGGTGCAGAGCTGCAAATGGAGGGCTGACTATAAAGTTATGCTTGGATTATTTACTGCTTCGAGGGTCAGTACCCCAGCCCAAGCATTGTTCAAGAGTCAAATGTAGTTTCAGTCTAAAAACTGGTGGACTTGGAGTTCCCGTCGTGGCGCAGTGGTTAACGAATCCGACTAGGAACCATGAGGTTGCGGGTTCGGTCCCTGGCCTTGCTCAGTGGGTTAACGATCCGGCGTTGCCGTGAGCTGTGGTGTTGGTCGCAGACGCGGCTCGGATCCTGCGTTGCTGTGGCTGCGGCGTAGGCCAGTGGCTACAGCTCC
>PVHT020000080.1:7224725-7323432 GCA_004024745.2 Catagonus wagneri
AAAAAAAAAAAAAAAAAAAAAAAAAAAAAAACTGGTGGACTTAAGATCCAAAAAGAACTGATGTTTCATTTCATGTCCAAAGGCAGAAAAAAACTTATATCCCACCCCAAAGGCAGTCAAGCAGGAAGAGTGCTCTCTTACTTAGTTTTTTATTCTGTTCAGGTCTTCAAATGAAGGATGAGCCCCACCCATTTAGGGAGGCCAATCTGCTTTACTCAGTCTATTGATTCAGATGTTCAGTTCATTCTAAAACATTCTCACAGACACATACAGAATAATGTTGGACCAAATGTCTGGGCACCCCATGGTCCAGTCAAATTGCATATAAAATTAACCATCATAGTTCTCGACCTCATAAATCATCTTAAATATAAAAGTACACATTGGAATCCCCTCGGGAGCTTTAAAAACATACCATACTGTAGTCCCAACCTTTAGAAATCTTTATGTAACTGGACTGAGGTGCATCTTAGAAACTTTAAAATCTCCTCTGGTAACTCTAATATACAGTCAAGGTGGCTAGGTGAAGTACCTCAGCAAGCCACCTTGGTGGAGTAGAGAAGCCACACAGGAGCACTTGATGTGTGTGACTCAGCCCGGAGCTACCATCAGCTAACCACTAAGAGTCTTTAAAGTCAGTTAGTTTAAGGTCCTTCATACACTGCTAGCTATAACAGCAAAAGACTGTGAAGCAGTTTAACAACATAGTTGCTAAGTATACATAATGATAAAACTGAAATCAAAGGTACAAAGCTTTTAGAGGAAATAGAGATCCTTTGGGTATGGAATGATGGGGTTTTATTTTAAACTTTGGTGTTAGTGACAGAGAGAGCTATGGCTTATGCTTCATAATTTTTGTATTTTTTTATTCCAAGCACTTTTAACCATTAAGCTGATTTTTGATGATTACTACTTTTTCTTCTGGGAAGCTAGGGGCACTTGCCCTCTGTCGTTTTCCTCAGTGCTGTGCCTATAGCCAGGAAAGGAGAGATGACTCAACTAAAGGGGCTGCTGGCAGGGCCTGGGTGGCAGTTGCTGTTCCAGGCCCTTACCCCAACCATGGAGGGGTGGGAAGAAGGGAGGAGCTGGGAGGATGACAGAGGAAAGGAACTCCTCTCCACCCTGGCTGACGAAGATAAAGGCCTGGGTATGGGTGAATTTTTTATGTTTAGCAGTTCTGGTCCTTCCCATGGTGATGCTAAGAACTGAGAGTGACACTTCCCTCTTTTCTGAGAAATTCTTACCCACTCTCATGGGGTAAGTAAGGCAAACCACAGTGGCAACATACTGTCTGGATGAGATTTTGTCCAATATTTGCTCAATATCAATTCAGTGAGAGGCAAAGGTACATAGAAATATTTTTCATGAAAAACCACATTATATTGTTCCAGAATTTGCCATTGAAAAAGTGTACAAAAACTCTCAACACATTAAAAAAATAATCCAAGCATAACTTTATAGTCAGCCCTCCATTTGCAGCTCTGCACCTAATGTACTGACAACTTGAAAAACCATGGAACCAACTTTGCAATGTAGTTTCAAAGATAAGTCCCACAACACAAACAGTTCATCTGGGAAGATGGGTGATGGTGGTGGTTGCACAAAAACGTGAATGTACTTACTGCCTGTACTTAATACTTGAACTGTGCGCTTAAAATGGTTTAAATGGTGTTAAAAAAAAAAGTTCCACATTAAAAAATAAAGGCATTCCATATTCAGAATTAGCACGATTTTAACCACATTATACCAAAACAGACACCCTGAAGGCTCTTCTGTCTAAATCACAAATTCTAGATTCAGATGTGCAAGAAGAGACAAGAAATGGGATGGCAGAAAGGTCGTGTCTGTGCAACCACCAACAAATACTCAGACTTTCTGTTCTCCTTATGGTTCTCAAAAGGTAGCAAAGAGACTCAAGTTTTTCCTTAGTTGAGCTGGTGTTTTGGTTGCAGAGAATCAACAGAAAGGGAGAGAGACAGGGAGAAATCTTCCTCCTCAAAGCAATTAAAAAAAAAAAAAAAAGCCACCAGGACTGGATAGCCGTGCTCAGCCTGAGCTCACCTTCCAGTGCGGCTGGAGCAGCGCTGCCGCTAAAGAACTGGCATTGCCAACAGAGCCTGGCCACGCAGCCCACCCCGGGGGCGAGCTCCTAACTCCCAGGGCCTCCTGTGGCTGCAAGGCGGGAGCAGCAGCTTCTCCCTCCTCCCTCCAGCTCCCTCGGCTTCCAGGTTCAATAAGGATTACATCATGAAGCAAGTATGCGGGGCAGCCTGAGAATCAAAGCCGTCACAATCAGCGGCTGGTTAACTGTACTGTTGCTGAAACACATCCTTCCCACCCCCTCCTCTCTCCCCTCTCCCCACCCCAGACCTCTGCTTTTCGTACTATTAAGGATAGCATTATTGGGGAGAGGAAAATCTGATCAAAATTGTCGACCGCCAACAGCAGATTTTCTATGGATTCTATAAAGGCCACCTTAACGATTTCCCTAATTAATGGATGACATCTTTGGCTGAAGGAGAGGCGATGGATTCGACTCTGTCTTCGTCTTTGTTAACCTTCTAATTAACTTTCGTAGGTCACCCAGGTCTCCCAAACCTAAAAAGTGAAGAGGCCCATTGTGCAAGGAGCAGTAAACTTACTTTTTCTGCTGGGGTACTTAAAAGGGAGAACGATTATAGGCTGAGAAAAATAACTCCATTTAAAAGCTTTGTGGCTGCAAAGAATGCATAGGTCCCTCCCTTAGAAAATAATTGAAACACCTTTTATACCAATATTTCTATGCATAATAAAAACAAATTAGCAAAATGCACCTAAATTCAGCAGCACTTTCAAATTACCTTTTTTGGAATGTAAGCCTCTACAAGTCAACAAAAGGAGTGAGGGTTTAAAGAGAACATTGCAACTGCAACAGCTATCAGCCTTTATGCAGAGTGAGAGCAGGACTGGGCAGGGCTCAGATATGTGAGTGACCTACTGGAGGAAGTGCTTCAAATTTACTGCCCTTGCCTAAGCTGGTGATGAACTGACAGGAGGACCCAAAGACTATTAGCAAGTGAGCACGTCTTTTTCTGCATAGAGTGGTCTTTGGCGGTTCAGAAATATTGTAATCATCTTAGTGAAAAATAGAAAGCACCAACCATAGTAGGAAAGCCAGAAAGCATGAAACCCCACTGTGATCAGTGAAATTGATTTAAAAAAAGAGAAATACCAATTTTTTAAAATGTAAGATATGTTCCTGTTGAAATTTTCATTTTGGTAGACTATGCAGATATGTTGTGGTTTCTGCCCCAGCTCCTTAGTATCTCTGACCAAGCAGAGAAAACACTGAGGAAAGAGCAGGTGCTCAGCCTAAAATGAAACTGAGATGAAGACTCCTTTAAAGGAGGGCTTGCTGAAAGAGAATGAGATTCCTAGCCCAGGGACAACACTAACGTGACTTTAGTACTGGTTTCTGATTGCAAACAGAACCATAGCTAATTGTAGAAAAATGTAAAGACCTTAAATTCTGTCAGTATTTCATTCATGTCTTTCCATTCTTCTTTGCAGCCTCAGTTTTTACACAGTTCATATTTGCATTCTTCTTTTTGTTCCTTTAATACCATAGCATGAGTTTTTTTCTGTTTTATTAAAAGTGGAAGCAAGATCCTTTTGAGATACTGCCCGCACACCCCAATTGAAGGTGCAGAGGGCAACTTTATGACATCTCTTTTGTGGAAAGCTGCCACTTGTGGGAAGATAAGTGCTCTCATGCCTTGCTGTGGAAGTTCAAATTGATACAACCTCTGGACTAGAGAGCAATTTGGCATTATTTATGAAAATTACAAAATCATACATTCTTTGAGGCAGCAATTCCTCTTTAGGAAGTTTCCCTAGGAATATACTTTGTACTTGCACAAGTAAAAAATGACATGTGTATAAAGTTATTCTTTGCAGCACTGCTCATAATAGATTGGAAGCTATCTAAATGTCCTTTAATAGGGAACCAGTTAAAGAAATATGGTGCATCCAGTGGAATATTATACAACCATAAAAAAGTACTTGAGGATGCTCACTCATTATATGCCCATTTGAAATGGTCTTTAAAATAGCCTGTTAGGTAAAAAAAAAAGACAAGAAAAACAAAAATAGCAACAACAAAATGGAGCAAAACAATGCTACCATTTGTAGGGAAAGGCATAGTTTGAATATTCATAAGCATTTTCTTCTAGTGGTTGTTGTCTTAGGAGAAGAGACCTGAGTGGCTGACCAACAGCTGTGGGAGGGAGATTTCATTACAATTTTTTTTATCTTGAATTTGTACTGTGTGGATATATTACCTATTCAAAAAATAAATACATAAATTTAAAAATTAAAAAAGTTGCCATTTTCTAATCTGCTCTGTGCATAGCTCTCTGTACAGTTCAAGACTAGTCCAATTATAAAAGCATCATATTCATTTCCATATGCTAAATAGCTTATTTTAGACTTCTCAAAGTCTGCCTAGATTAAAAGACCCCCAAAATGGAAGGTACACAGTCACTCCCTCTTTGAAATCTTTAAATGTTTCTTAATGAAAACAGAATAATGTATTCTGTGATTTAATTGTTAGAATTAAAATTCAACAAACTGTTAAGTCTGTATAAGTAAAACATTCACAGGCTTCATCAGCACGTGCATCAGGACAAATGCTTTGGACCTCAGAATTATGGAAATATTTCCTAACATTTGAGATGTGCCAAGAAAGAGATAAAGAAATCAAATAAAATCTGTATTATACAAATTCTTCTTGCTCATGAGTCTGATTTACTTGTATCAATCAATTGGAGTGATTCATATTATATGAGCTATTTTAAGTGATTGAGCTAAAACCTAGAGCCAACGTTATCCTCTCCTCACTTTTCAGCCCAATCTGTCAAAATGGCATTGGAAATTATTAGCCTCAACCATATGAAATCAGTGTGTCAGTGGTCCAATGGCAGCAATTTCAAGATTCAGCCTAATATTTTTCATCATCATAATGTTTTTGCCTGTAGCTGCATAACAGAGGCATTCTTATAGTTGCCTGTCCAACACCCATTTCTCCCTTCTTCCCTATTAGCAGAACTCCCAATTAGTTCCCATCTAGGAAGGTAGTAAATCTCAATTCCACTAAACTATATACATGAAATTCCCATTTCTTTTGCCTGTGATTAGATTTGGGCATGGGATGCAGTTCTGGACCAATGATATATAAGAAATGGCAAGTTTCTGAGAAATATTTCTCTTCCATTGGACATTTTCAGGTCCAGATGGATTGCTCAAGAGTCTGGCAGCCATCTTGCTACTACAAAGCATGCAGAAAAAATGGGTAAGCTAGGATGACACAATAGAAAAAAGGAAGTTAGACTGCCATAATAGTAACAACAATGAACAAACAACTCTGTAATCCCCTGACCTTGTACTTCATGTTATATGAAATGATAATTTTCCTTACAGCTTAAGCCATTTTGAATTGGTTTTCTATTACATTCCAAAATATAATCCTGGTAATATTTTCACCACTTTAAATGGCGTGAAGCCCAGTTGCTATCCTGTAAAAGCTCTTCAGGTAGTTCTGTTGTATTCCTCTAATCAAAATTGTTTTAAATCATGTGTTCCGGTCGTGGCTCAGTGGAAATGAATCTGACTAGCATCCATGAGGATGCCGTTTCGACCCCTGGCCTCGATCAGTAGGTTAAGGTTCCGTTAAGGTTCCAGCGTTACCATGAGCTATGGTGTGGGTCGCAGACGCAGCTCAAATCCTGCGTTGCTATACCTGAGTTGTAGGGCAGCAACTGAAGCTCCAGTTTGACCCCTAGCCTGGGAACCACCACCTTTTTAGGGTGCCCCCTAAAAAGACAAAAAATCGTAAAAAAGAATGACTCCTCAACATCTTTAGTCATTCGGAAAATGCAAATGAACACCACAGTGAGATATCACTTCACACCCAGCAGAATGGCTATAATCAAAAAATGGACAATACCAAGTACTGGTGATAATGTGCATTGCTGATGAAAATATTAAATGGTGCAGCTACTTGAAAAATAGTTTGGCAGTTCCCTTCAAAAGTTAAACATAGAGTTAGAAATCAAAAAGAAAACTAGGAGTTCCCTTCATGGCTCAGTGGTTAACGAATCCAAGTAAGAACCATGAGGTTGCGGGTTCAATCCCTGGCCTTGCTCAGTGGGTTAAGAATCCGGCGTTGCCGTGAGCTGTGGTGTGGGTTGCAGACGCAGCTCAGATCCCGTGTTGCTGTGGCTGTGGCGAAGGCCGGCAGCTACAGCTCCTGTTAGACCCCTAGCCTGGGAACCTCCATATGCTGCGGGTGCGGCTCTACATAAAAGCAAAAAGACAAAAAAAAAAGAAAAGAAAAAAGAAAACTAAAAGATAACTTACAGAATGGGAGAAAATAGCATCAAATGATGCAACTGACAAGGGCTTAATTTCTGGAATATACAAACAACTTTGCAGCTCAACAGCAAAAAAGCCAACAATCCCACTGAAAAATGGGCAAAGGACCTGAATAGACATTTCTCCAAAGAAGATATGCAGATAGCCAACAAGCACATGAAAAAATGCTCAACATCACTGATGATTAGAGAAAAGCAAATCAAAACTACCATGAGATACCACCTCACACCAGTCAGAATGACCATCGTTAATAAGTCCCCAAACTGGAGGGGGTGTGGAGAAAAGGGAACCCTCCTGCACTGTTGGTACAACCACTAAGGAAAACAGTATGGAGGTACCTTAGAAAACTATACATAGAAATACCGTATGACCCAGCAATCCCACTCTTGGGCATATATCTGGACAAAAATCTTCTTGAAAAAAGACACTTGCACATGCATGTTCATTGCAGCACTATTCACAATAGCCAAAACATGGAAACAATCCAAATGTCCATCGACAGATGATTGGATTAGGAAGATGTGGTATATATACATGATGGAATACCACTCAGCCATCAAAAAGAATAAAATAATGTCACTTGCAGCAACATGGATGGAATTAGAGAGCCTCATACTGAGTGAAGTAAGTCAGAAGAATAAAGACAAATACCACATGATATCACTTATATATGGAATCTAATATATTGCATAACTGAAACTTTGTACAGAAAAGAAAATCACAAACTTGGAAAACAGACTTGTGGTTGACAAGGGGGTGGGGGAGGGAGTGGGATGGTATAGGAGTCTGGGGTTAACAGTTATAGACTATTGCCTCTGGGATGGAAAAGCAAGGAGATCTGTCTGTATAGCACTGGGAACTATGTCTAATCACTTGTGATGAGTCCATATATGTATGTGTAACCAGGTCACCATGCTGTGCAGCTGGAAAATTGAGAGAAATCTGTAAACCAGCTATAATGGAAGAATAAAAATAAAATAAAAACAAAAAAACCCACTATATATCTACTGAACACACACACACACACACACACACACACACACACACACACACACAGAATTAACATATAACCCAATAGTTCTACTTCTAGATAAATATTCAAGAGAAAACATAACATTAAAAAAGAAATTTAATACAGGAATTTTCATAACAACATTACTCATAATAACCAAAAGGGAGAAACTACACAAATGTCTATCAGCTGATGAATAGATAAATAAAATGTGGCATATTCATACAATAGAATATTATTTGACAATAAAAAGTAATGAAATACTGATGCATGCTACAAGGTGAATCTTGAAAACATTATGCTAAGTAAAGAAGCCAGACATAAAAGACTGTATAGTGTATGATTTTACTTATATGAAATGTCCAGAATAGGCAAATCCGTAGAGATAGAAAGTAAATTAGTGATTTCTAGGTGCTAGTGAAATGGGGAAATGGGAAGTTACTGCTAATGTAAATGGAGTTTCTTTTGGGGTGGGTGATAAAAATATTGCAGAGTTTGAGAAATTTTTTTTTTTTTTTTTTTTTTTTTGGCTGAGCCCATGCCATGTCGAAGTTCCCAGGCCAGGCATAAACCCACACCACCACAGTGACTCAAGCAACTGCAGTGACAACATTGATTCTTAACCTGCTGAGCCACAAGGGAACCCTTGAGAAAGCTGATGAATCTACAACTCTATGAATATACTAAAAACTAAAACTGGATTGAACATTTTAAAAGTGTGAACTTTATGGTATGTCAACTATATCTCAATAAAGCTTATTAAAAATTCAAGGAGTTCCCATTGTGACACACCAGAAATGAATCCGACCATGAGGTTGCAGGTTGGATCCCTGGTCTCACTCAGCGGGTTAAGGATCTGGTGTTGCCATGAGCTGTGATGTAGGTCACAGACGCTGCTCAGATCCCGCATTGCTGTGGCTGTGGCATAGGCTGGCAGCTACAGCTCCAGTTAGACCCTTAGCCTAGGAACCTCCATATGCCATGGGTGCAGCCCTAAAAAGACAAAAAAAGAAAAAAAAAATCAAAAAACAAGTGTCTCCTATAATTGTAATTTTTTAAAAAATATCCCAGAGTTACCATACAACTAAGAGTCAGCTTTCAGAAATACATTTGATAAATTTGTTAAAAGAAAGACTATTTTTTGTATAATTAGAGCTACATTTTTGCAATCATTTGAGCAAAAATCAGTGAAGTTTCTATCCTCCAGCAGACCATAAACTTCATAAAAGCAATATCTCCACCTATGTCTTGGCACCAGCACATCCAGCTGAACCACACACATTACAGAATATATGAGTGAATAGATGTTGGTGCATATTCTTATGAACAGTTCTGGACTTAGTTCCCCAGATAGGCCTGTTTACTTACCTGTAAAATGAGGCTAGAATAGTAACTACCTTATAGGATGAATGTGATGATCAGACAAGATAAGGGAGCTCATTTAAACTTTGTGAAGTTTCTGAGATATAATGAGTCAACAAGAGGTAGTCATTGCTATTTTGTTTTGTTACTGTTATCAATATTAGTAATTTATGTATTAGTATTTATGTATTTTGGGACCTTACGTATTTATGTATTTTGGGACCTTACGTCCACTCATCACAAGACATAGAAAATTTCTTACCAGCTGGCACGAGCAATTCTCAAGTGATTATTTTTTAAATATATATTTGTTCTTAGTATAAAATTGAAGAAGAAGGGATTGGCTTAAAATGCCAAAGGTCTTATGTTAACTTTAGGTTGGCTTTCAGCCTCTGTTACAAGTTTTTAAATGGCCTCCCTCATCCTCCACCCTTCCGCTTAATCAGTTTATAACATGCATCACATTTGAGTGCACTATTTTTCACTTTGTGTGAAGTTTAACATATGCTGATAGGATACAAATTGAGTCAACAGTTGTTTGGGGGTAGGTAGGGGTCAGCTGGAAGCCAAACTTTGGTCCTTCCGTCTCACACAGAGAAAAGCTTAGGTAAGTGATTTGTCTGGCATCACGTAACCTGTTAATGGGACTTTGAAAGTCCAGTAGAAAGTACTCTTTTTTTCTTCTGCTACAACACATGAGGCCCCTCCATCATATAACACATGAACAAACAATGGACAAGCAGTAAAACACTTCCCTAGCTGTGACATCAAATATTATGAGAAAGGACAAGCATAGGGAAAATGGAAAGTGCATGATTTTTAAGTGTATTTTTCCAGGTTTCAATCTAGATTTTGAACATTTATATGTTCACAAGTTTCTATTAGATCAATATGCTGCATTAATATTCCTGTTTGTTCTTGTGAGAAAAATACAGTGACCAGAGAGAAGTAGGGAAGAGATAAGCAAGTAAGTGATTAACTGGAGAGATTAGAAAATCTGTTAAGAGTCAATGTATTTACATCAATCCCTAACTATCCCTCACTCATGTCACAAAAATAGAACAGATAGTGGCAAAGATTTAAGATTCTTCTGATATCAGGCATTACTAGAGTTAGCTATCACCAAGCTGCACCATAAATATTATGGATGGCACCCTCACCTCACCGTTGCACACCATTCCTAGTATCAATTCCTTTTCCTTTGTTCTCATTACCAGTAAGACCCACCCACAAGGGGGGAAGATTTCCTCTCAGTGTGAAGAAACTTCCTAACAACTAAGTTGGATGTTTTCTTTGCTGAAAGGTTACATCTTATTTATGTATGGTTTTTTTTTTCTATTTTCAAAGTCCACGGAGAGAGGGGCCCTGTGGAGATGGATTATTTCTCATTCCCCTTATTTAATCCCCTCATTCAGTTCCCCCTTTACTCTTTCTGAGTCCTCTCTTCCTTTCTCTTTTCTCTTCCTGTTTTGTACCTCCATTTTATTCCTCTCAACTCTTCTTCCCTTTTCTTTTATCACATCAGTCTTTAGTAGTGTATTTAATGTTTCTCACGAAAGTGACAAAGACTTGATTCTGAAATTCTAAGGTCTTGATTGTGAATTTGCTTTGCGAAACAAAAGATAGGTTTAATGTTAAGGACTACAAGTGGTCCAGAGTCCCTTCATATATCCACCCACCAAACAAGTGGGCCATATATTTATCTAGAGATATTTTGTGTCACAAAATTTAGTATCCATGCAATTTATGTATACATATAAAGACTCTTCTGGATCTGGGTAAGGCCCTTTGAAGTCTCTTCTGCATGTTAATTTCACTCCTAATCCAGATGCCACTGCTCTTTGTGACATTTCAGAGAGGTCACTGAGCACCATCCTTATAACCCTCCAGAGGAGAACAATGGAATGCCAGTGCAGAACCTTTTTTTTATTACCTAACCTTTCAGTATTCTTTTTTCTTTTCAAGAAAATCCAGTCAAGTCCTAGGAGGTCTTACCACTAATACTAATTTATCTCTAGCTCAGTCAGTACTTAGCCTCTGCCAAGAAACTTCTGAATGTATCTCTGTTCACAGATTTATACATTTCCTGTTTTATGTGATTACTCCTCAGAAGGAACTACCTTGAGCCTCTTCCTAAACTGATCTTTCTGGCCCTCCCATGGTTATACAGTTCAGAGAATCACAGCTTTTACAAACGAACTTGCCTTCTGATTTGGAATTCTAAGAGCTCTAAGTATAATTAACCTGTATATAACCTATAGGAATTTGAAAGAGGTAACAAATGTTAGAGATTGCAGCTTTTTAAGCTATATATTTCACACAAAAAATGTCAGCTTAAATTAGAAGTTGAAAAAATATTTTAGTTTTAGCAAAGCAGATTTAAATCTAATAAAAAACTGATAAATTCTGGAGCAGTTAATCTAAAATGTTGATATTTTCCACACAAATGTATCAAATGATCTTAATGTGTAACCATTTGGTGAGTGTTAATTTTCCTAGCATGAAAACAAGTTTTTTGACATTGGAATATCTTATTTGAATACAGTTTTATACAGTATAAAAGCTTAGTCTTACATACTGTGCATAAGGAAAACTCATTTGTGTTTAAATTAAAAATTCCTCAAGATATTTTAGGTTCTTTCTCTGTACAAGGAATTTAATTTATGTTCTGAGTATAAAGTTATTTGTGTTTATGCAGAATATAAATAAGAAAATAATTGATAATTCCACCATCCACATAACTGCTTTTCATATTTTCTTCCAATCTCTTGACTATGCATGTATTTTGAAATCCCTTGTTTAGACTTTCACTGTTCTGTTTTAAACAATAATGCTTCATGCTGAAGCATGGCTTGGTTTTTAGTGACAGGGAGGAAAAAAAGAGAAATCAAGAAAGAGGAACACGGAGTGTACAGGATTCCCTTGCCTCCTTTCCCACTTATACTGCTGACACTACTCCACCACACCTTCCTCCCCTAGAGGCATTCCCCAAAATCCTCAGATAGAGCAAAAAAGCCTTTCCAAACCTGAAAAGCATAAGTGAGCCTACTGCTATTCACTGTGAAGAAAATCAACATTCTGTATATGGATAGCTAGGTAATTTGTGTATTTTTGCATTTCTATTCTCATCTGTTTCTAGATTTCTAAGAAATCATGATTTTTTTTTTTTTTTTTTTTTTGCTTTGTATGGCCCTACTCAAGGCATATGGAGGTTCCCAGGCTAGGGGTCGAATCGGAGCTGTAGCCACCAGCCTACACCACGGCCACAGCAATGCAAGATCCAAGCCGTGTCTGCGACCTACACCACAGCTCACGGCAACGCCAGATTCTTAGCCCACTGAGTGAGGCCAGGGATCGAACCTGCAACCTCATGATTCCTAGCTGGATTCATTTCCGCTGTGCCACGACGGGAACTCCATGAATATCTTTTTAAAAAAGAAGAAAAAGCATGTTTTTAATCACCTGAAAACACCCTTTAGAGTCTTAAAATGGGTATGACCTGGAATTTCCTGTCGTGGCTCCAGAGTAACTAGTATCCATGACAATGCAGGATCACTCCCCAGCCTCGCTCAGTGGGTTAAGAATCTGGTGTTGCTATGAGCTGTGGTATAGTTCGAAGACGCCACTTGGAGCTGGTGTGGCTCTGGCTGTGGCATAGGCCGGCAACTGCAGCTCTGATTTGACCCCCTAGCCTGGAAACTTCCATATCCAATGGGTACAGCCCTTAAAAGCAATACATACATACATACATACATACATACATACATACATGAAAATGGGTATGGCCATTAATCTGATCCTCCTGCAATGTAGTAGTTATTCTCCTCAGTCCAGCTTACTTTATATTTTTAGTTTAAGACATTTACTGAATTTTGGCAAGTTTGAGTAAATAATACTGCTTTCCAGGATAGCCTGCATCATTATAGCCTAGAACTAAAGGCAATGAAGTGTATCTTCCTTCTCCTATAATTTTATATGGAAGAGCAGATTTGCCACAAACTATAGGCCTTTAGTAAGCACTAGACTGTGAAAACAGAACAATCTATCAGCCTCCTTAGAGGATGCTCAGTGTTTCTGCAGACCTGTTTTCATTGAAGCCTCCAAGAATGATATTATTGTACTCCGTGGTTATGCTATCATTGCATCACCAGAAAGTATAAGGCTGGCTTCTTTTACTAGCACTTTCGTGAATTGGATGCTTCAGTGGTTAGTTTTATGTGGCAACTTGGCTAGGCTGTGGTGCCCAGTGTTTGGTCAGATACTAGGTATTTCTTATATGTGGTTAAAGTAGATTTTGAGTAAAGCAGATTACCCTCCATGATGTCGGTGTACCTCATTCACTCAGTTTAAAGCCTTATGAGAAAAGACTGAGATTCCCTGAAATGAAGGAATTCTGTATCCAGTCCTGCCTTTGGACTCAAATCAGTAACATCAACTCTTGCTGGAATTTCCAGCCTAGAAGCCTCCTCTGTAGATTTTGGACTTGTCAGTCCCTATAATCTCTTGGGCCAATTTCTTAGAATCTCTCTGTAGATATAGGTATATATATAATTTATGTTGTAATAAAATATAATTTCTTTCTTTGGAGAACCTTGATTAATACAGATACTCTGAATCACAATTTCAACTAAGATAACTAAGATGCTTGGTAAAATATTTTAGTTTTTTTGACTTTTTTTAAGATTATATGATTTTTATTTTTTCCATTATAGTTGATTTTGATAAAATATTTTTAAATGTCCTTTTAAATGCATCACTGAGCTTGCGCAAAAAAGAAGGATCTTTCAGACCCCGAAAAGTAAATGAAAGGAGGATCTCTGGTAAGTAAGCAAGTTCCAAAGCTAGCTTTCACCCTGAAATTTTCTGTCAAACTCTAGAGACCCTGAATCTCAGCTCTGAGATGATGCTCAGGGATTGCCCAAGATAGGAAACTTGCTAGGAGAATCCTTTCATAAAGTGGAAAAACACAAAAGGCTATGTCCTCAGTGTAAAGATAAATTTAAAAAATAAACCCTGAGGGAGCTCCCTCATGTCTTGGTGGATTAAGGATCCAGCATTGTCACTGCTGCGACTCTGGTTATTGCTGTGGTGCAAGTTCAGTTCCTGGCCTGGGAACTTTCACAGGCTGTGGGTGTGGCCAAAAAGATTTTTTTTTAATCTAAATAAAAATTAAAAAAAATAAAAAAACCTTGTCCTGAGAGGTGTGCCACTGCAAGGACATTTATTATCTTAATGTTGATGCTGGGAGGAGAAAAAGTAAGAAAAAAATTTCCTTAAGAATTCGGAAGCACAGCTAGGTCCAACACAAGAACTCTCTCTATCTAAATTTATACCACCTGTGTACCCCTCCCAAAAATTTTTAAACCCTAAAATAGAATATTTCAATATGAAAGGATCCCAAGTTTGATAGTACTACCTAAGAATTAAATTAGAAAGAGAAAGTAGATATCTTTCCACACAAATTCATCCTCAGTTCTGGCCTCTAAAAATCCCCAGAGACAAAATGCCAAGACAAATGAGAAGCTCAGAAAAAACATGAAGTCATAAAACCTAGGAAGAAACATGGCACCATGAGGTAAAGACCAGAAGAAGCCAACAGCAGACACCAAAATCAGCCCTGCAAAGACATCAAATACTGACATAATATAAATTTGATATGCTTCCTGAAATAAAAGAGGAGCTTGAAAATACTAGCAAGAACAAGGGACTGTAAGGAACAGCCAAGCAGATCTGATATGGAACCAAACACTACTTCAGGAAATAAAAAATAAAATAATTAATGTTTTAACTGGAGGGAAAGAACTTAACCAGCTGTTTAGACCCAACAACAACAAAAAAAGCATCAGTGAACTGAAAAATCGATTTTTTTTTTGTCTTTTTGCCTTTTTTATCTAGAGCCGCACCCACAGCATATGGAGGTTCCCAGGCTAGGGGTCTAACAGGAGCTGCAGCTGCCGGCCTTCGCCACAGCCACAGCAACGCAGGACCTGAGCCAGGTGTGCAACCTACACCACAGTTCACGGCAACGCCGGATTCTTAACCCACTGAGCGAGGCCAGGGATCGAACCCACAACCTCATGGTTCTTAGTCGGATTCGTTAACCACTGAGCCACGAAGGGAACTCCTGAAAAACTGATTTAAAGACACTTTCCAGAATACAGTCTAGAAAACAAAGAGACAAAAAATATAAAAGAAAATGTTAAGAGTTTTATAACTCCTAATCTGAGCTAATAGAGTAGGGAGAAGGCAATTTCCAAAGAGATAAAGATTATCTAATAGATGAGAATTTTCCAATATTATTTAAGACAACAGTGCCAAGCACATCCCAAGCATGATAAATAAAAGAAAACCACATGTAGAGCAATGACTGTAAAAATGTAGAACTCTAAAGAGGAGGGAGGGAAGCTTTAAAAGTAGAAAGGAAAGACAGAGCACGCATAACTGCAGCCTTAGACCTAATATTGACCTTTCTTTTCTTTCTTTTTTTTTGTGTGTGTGTGTGTGTGTGTGTGTGTGTGTGTGTGTGTTTGCCTTATCTAGGGCCGCACCCGCGGCATATGGAGGTTCCCAGGCTAGGGGTCTAACAGGAGCCTTCGCCACAGCCACAGCAACGCGGGATCCGAGCTGCATCTGCAACCTACACCACAGCTCACGGCAACGCCGGATCCTTAACCCACTAAGCAAGGCCAGGGATCGAACCCACAACCTCATGGTTCCTAGTCGGATTTGTTTCCGCTGTGCCACGAAGGGAACACCTCTGACTTTTCAACAAAAGCAACAGCAGCACACACACACAGATAACAGAATCATATCATCGATGTGCTAAGGGAAAATAACTGTGAATCAAGCATTATATTCCCAGTGAAATATCTTGCAGAATGGTGTAAAATGTATTTTCAGTCAGCCAAAAATTGAGAGACTTTAACACTTGGCAGACCCTCACCAAAGAAAAGTATAAAAGATGTACTTCAGAAAGAAGAAGATAATTAGCAAAGATATAGGTAAATATGTGGGTAAATCTAAATAAATTTGATTGTATTAATAATTTCTAGTACATGGAGGGAAATGGGTTAAGCTAGAACTGAATTCCAGAACTGATACTAAAAGGAAGTATATGACTGGCCCAGGAAATTCCACATGCCACTGGCAAGGTTAAAAAAAAAAAAAGAATAGACACACAAAGAATATAACTTCCAAATAAAAATTCTCATTAAGAAAGGAGCAAAAATAGAAATATAAAGTACCAAGGAATACCCCTTATGGCTCAGTGAAATCAAATCTGATTAGCATCCATGAGGATACAGGTTCGATTCCTGGACTTGCTCGAGTGGGTTGAGAATCTGGTGTTGCCTTGAGCTGTAGAGTAGGTCGCAGACGCGGCTCGGATCCTGCATTGCTGTGGCTGTGGTGTAGGCAGGTGCCTACAGTTCTAGTTGGACCCCTAGCCTGAGAACTTCCATATGCCATGGGTGTGGCCCTTAAATGACAAGTATATATCATATATAAAAAAACAAATCATATGTCATCCTGTCATTTGTTTTATATATATAATGTATATATGGCACCAAAAAGATAGTAATAATAAATCCAATTACACATATCAGTTTTTACAATAATATAAAATGTACTTGGGAGTTCCCATTGTGGCTCAGCAGTAATGAACCCAACTGGTATCCATGAGGATGTGGGTTCAGTTCCTAGGCCTACTCAGTGGGTTAAGGATCCAGTATTGCTGTGGCTGTGACATATGCCAGCAGCTGCAGTTCCAGTTCTATCCCTAGCCCGGGAACTCCCTTTGGCCACACCTGCAGCCCTGAAAAGCAAAAAAAAAGTACTAAAGACGATTAAAATGATAAAGATTATCAGAATGAATTTTTTTAAAAAAGCTATTATAATAAGCTAGCTTACAAGAGATTCTTAAAACATAAATTCATAGAAGGCTTGAAAGTCAAAGGATGGAAAACCAAATATTAACAGAAGAAAGTGTGGCAAAATTAGTATCACAGAATATAGACTATGGCCAAAGCATTACTAGAAATGAAAAGGGTTTCTACCTAATTCACCAAGATACACCAAGTCTACACTCATATGCACCCACAATCATACACTTCCTTTTAGTATCAGAGAAAATGCAAAATTACTGCCATTACCACTGTGATTCTGTATTGTATTCAGAGTCCTAACCTGTATGACAAAAAGACATTTAAAAAAAAGTGAGGGAGTTCCCATTGTGGCTGAGTGGTTATGAACCCAACTAGTATCCATGAGGATGCAGGTTCTATCCCTGGCTCACTCAGTGGGTTAAGGGTCTGGCATTGCCGTGTGCTGCACTGTAGGTCACAGACATGGCTTGTATCCGTCATGGCTGTGGCTGTGGCTTAGGCCAGCAGCTGCAGCTCTGATTCGACCTCTAGCCTGGGAACTTCCATATGCTGCAGGGGCAGCCCTAAAAAAAAAAAAAAGGTAGTATCCGTGATTTAAATCTAGTCCATCCCTGGATCAAATGCTCCTTCTTTTGGCTTATGACTACTATATTCTAGATCTGGAGCTTACTTGTCCCTGCTCTGCTATTGTCAAAAGTCAGATTTCTATACTTTGCTTGCATCCTAAGCCTGGGGGTACCAAGATCATCATCCTCCCTTTCCAGCAGTGTTTGCTCAGCCAGCAAGTGGAAGAAAATGGAGTTTAATTATAATCAGATCTCTAGGAGCTTCTTTCCTCTAATGATGTTCACATCAAATGACTCCAGAATAATTCAAGAGAGTAATTCAAGGGCATGAATGCTAACCAGAGTAAGTGATGGGAAGGCCTGATGCCAGTATGTCACCCCTTTCGGGGATGGACCTTATCAAAATCACCTAGTGTCCCCCTTTCAGAAGACCTTCATCTGTAAAACAGAAATGATAAGCAGTTGTGGTGGTTGTTCTTAGAAGCTTTGTTGGTAAGTTTTCTATTAATAGACAGAGCATATCATCAATTCTGTCTAAGCCTACACATTGCTATTAAATGCTTCCTTCAATGAGGAGGTTTTATCACTCTGGCTCATATTTTCTTTTTTCTTCTTAGTAATGCAGTATCTCAGTCTTTACACTCTTACTCAACTTCTGCTGATATGGACACTAAGCATGGTCATACTTGCCAATAAAGGTCAAATCGTATATGTTTTAGTAGGTTTTGATAACTTCCATAATAAGCAAAAGATCCTGTCATTTATTTGATTTGTACTTACAAAGGCATCAATAAACTAAAAGAAAGCATACTGAGAATTGGTGGGGGGAAGATGTTAATTACCAAATTTATCTTTTGGAAATTCACAAATACACAATGGAGTAACAGCTGTTCTAGATTTCTACCAGAGATTAGCAGATAAGTTATTATTGAAATTCAGAGTTGTGACATCTTTAGATAAATATTTGCCCTTGATTTTCACAGCCTCTGATTCAACAGAATCTAGAAGGGCTCACAATCTGGCCCAGAGAAGATAATTTTAAATTTACAGTTTTAAACTGGGGTTGAAAATGAGCCCAGGATGGATTCTGCCAGAGTTCTATCTGCTGCTGCGGCTTTTTTTTTTTTTTTTTTTTTTGGTCTTTTTAGTGCCACACCCACGGCATATGGAAGTTCAGCCTGTCCCTGAAGACTTTCCTCACCCCTCTTATTGAACCTGCCACAGATTCAGTACCTGCCATCAGAACTCCCCCTCTCTGTGCCACTTCCTGAACCCATGCCTTTGGAGGTTCTCTAATGCTAACGCCTAGCTATTGAAGGTTCACTTTAATTAGTGAACCTCTGAGCACGCAAGTGCTTACAGGTCCAAGAGCAGAGCATTCCTCATAAAATAAAAAGCTTGGGATATCATCTGCTGTCACATGCTCAAGCCATCCACCCAACAAATGGTTCCCTTACGCTTAGGCCCACCTCCTTTGTTGATTCACTTCAGGAGCCTGTTCTGGAAGAATATGGCCTTTGCGCTAACCACAAGGACTAGGGTGCCTTGTATGCAACCACTGCCAACCCAGCTTACAACAGTGTCAGTTGAAGAGCCCTCTGCAATTCTCTTCTATTTTGAAAGGACAGAAACAAGAGATGAACTCATATGTGCTTTTTGGAGCAGTGTCAATATTAATCCTCTAATTTGGTTTTTTAAATTACTGTCACTTCTCACACTACCCTTTATGTACAAAGTAATTATATATATTTTTCCATACCTTATATGGACAGGTTCACTTTACAGAGGGAAGGTGAAGCCCTCTTTTTGGGGCCCCCATCCTGGCACTACATCTTCCCCACCTGCTGATTGATACAGAAGCCAGTCTTCCCAACTTGTGTGTAAATTGAGAGCGAATTCTCTTTTGTCTCCCTTCCTATCAGGACCAAAGTAGTTGTTCAATAAATATCTGACGAATGGTCACACCTCCTGTGGTCTAGAATACTAAGGGGACCTCTCTTTCCCTTCCTCCTAAATCACCTGCTTGTACTTCCCCCACAACGGGGTGCCGGCAACCCTCACCTGGGTCCTTGCCATCACCCCATCCGCGTCTTTCCGTAGCTACTAGGCTTCTGGCGGGGATCTAAGGTCCTGCCTGTAAGGCAAGTGGGTAGGGAGATGGTAGCGGCGGCGGGGACAAGGATGCGGCAGCTACACCCAGGTCCCTTTCCACTCTCGGGCTCCCCCACGCCCCTCTCCTTCCAGCGGCACCTCTACTAGCCACACCCCCCAAACCTTGCAGAAAGGGTGAAGCAAAGGAGCAAGAAGAGAATCTTGGCCTCGGCGCCCTCCCCCGCCTTATAAAAAAGAAATTGACTTTTGTTTGGAGTTTGTGAAAAGTGGGGCTCGGGGCCCAGTCAATGGGGCGCCCCGCGGTGCGGGCTGAGTGGAGCTAGCGCGAATCGCTCAGCCGCGGCCCCAATTAATCCGCCCTTTGTGCGGCCCGCCCGGCCGCCCCCGCCGCAGCAGCACCAGCGGCCCATTGTTCGGCCTCGCCGGGCCGCGGGATTTACCCTTTTCAAACAGCCGGTTTTGTCCACGGCAGTTCGAGCGGAAGTTTCTCACTGACAATTTGCCCCAAATAGATAGATTTGTCAGAAGCGACCTTCGGGAAGGAAGCAAAAAGCCACCGGCCTGAAGGTTTGTTGGGCCGGAGACTCGATGTCCACCAGCGGCCGCGCAGCCCTCCGCGCCCCTCGCTAGGCGGCCTCGAAACCTCTCTGAAGGCGTCCGAGAGCCCCGGCACCTGCTGAGCCAGACACTTCGTAGACTTGATCGCCATTTACGCATCTGTAAAATGGGACAGCTTTGGCGCTTGCAAGCCGTAAGTCCAGTGCATTGGGTCATTTAACGTGGACATGTTCATTTCCTCTTTCCTCTTACCGTCTTAAAAAAAAAAAAAAAACTGTAAGCAGAAAACCTAGCAAGACCTCAGTGACGACGTGAAATAGCCTTGAAGGTGGGGCTTGGTAACCAGTTTCGGACTGTGCACATGCTGTTTCTCTTCTGCCCTCGGCTCCTCCTTAACAAAGATATCAACTGCGCTAAATCACAGGTGGTGCCTTTGTAAGACCGGCTATTGTCCCCTCATAAGTCAAGATATAAAACGCTTTGTACTGAATTGCCCGTGATCTGGAGCTCTCAACTTGGGAGTCGGGGCGTTAGATTTTTTTTTGTTCCCACCCACTGGAGCCGCTCTTTCCCCAAATGACCTCACTTAATAAGCAAGATCTAAATGGGAGGAAAAACCAACATGCTGTTGATGAAAAGAATAGTTACTGATTTCTTCACACTTAATGGCAAGTATGAGTCTTTGAAAATACAGTGTCATACCAAACAGATCTGTGAATTCGAAGCAGAACTGAACTGTATTAATCAGTTGATGGGTTTGTTCATTTTCTATCACTAGAGGAGAAATACAAAGGTTGGGACTCCACAGCTTCTATTTCTACTGTACTCATACAGTCTCTTTCCTAAGGCCAGAAAATCTCCTGCTAGTTGCACATGGAGAGAAAAATTGAAACAAAAAAATCTGTTTTTCTGTTTATCCATCAGGTGAATACACACTTCAGCATCATACAGAGGAAACCCTAGGTGGTCTTTAACAAGATTTCAGTGGTTAAGAGCTACAATTTAGAGAAGATGACACAGTGTCAATAGTATTTAAACAAACATCCCAGACAACAGAATAATGGTTATTAACTATGATGCTTTGGGCTTCTACTTCTCATGCCTGTCTGCAGCCAAACAGCTGCAGGAATCCTCCCTGCTCCCCCATCATACGCACCTTTGAGACTGTTTATGTGCCTCATTTTTAAAACTGCATTTAACAACCATATCCTTCAGAACAATCTCTGTGTGGAACAGGAGTGGTTTAGTAAGACTGACGAAGCCAGTAGCAAGAATGTCTTTCATGCCAAAAGGATTCTACCCACTCTGTTAGAAATCATCTCCTTCAAAAGATTTTTCCCTCTGAAATGTGGACCAATGTCTGATGCTGTTAAATCCTGCAGCATGGATTTACATGTCTAAATAAATGAGCTCTTTAACCCTACTCACATTTGCACAGTATTTTCAAAAGTGACTAAATTGCACAACTGTCTTAAAGTGCACCCCTCCTAGGATTTGACAATATTAAAGAAATCAAAAGACAAGGTAAGATTATTTACAGACAAATAATAAGTTTTACTTTAGTGATCAGGATATTAAAATGAATACATTCCCTGTATACTCCAAATACGCACCTTTATTTAGGTAATGCAACCGGAAATATATATATATTTAGGGATTCAAATATGTGCTTTTATGAATACTTGCATAATTATGCATTATTTTAGCTAATCATAAATTTATGGCTGAAGTTGAATTACCTCTACTGTTTTCATTGTTTAGTATTTATTAAGCATCTACTTTGCATTAAAAGATGGTCAAAACATATCAGAGAACTTCAGCCTTCAAAAAAAGGCATCCAAATATTTGTATAGATTTGATTCTTATCTATAGAGAGAAACACATATGTTGTATGTGGTGAATATAGGCATTTCAGATCTCACTATACAATGCCCTGATCTGAAAGAAACATTAGATTTCAGGTCAGTTCCAACTATTCCAAAATCATGTCAATTACACCTGAAACTTTAAAGACTGGGAGAAATGTCAGCAACCTACCTCCTGAGTTGTTCACTGCTATACCTGAAAGGCCAAATCCTCTTCCTCCCAGCAGGCAATCATCTTATGCCCTGAAGCATGAGATCTGATTACCCCTATCATCATCTTAGCTTGCATAGATACAGATGTTATTAATGGCTGTAGTTTATCCAACCCTTTTTTAAAACGCAGCTGCAGCATTTGACTTGGGGACCTCCTGTGAATCCCACTGGTTGACTCCGTCTTGCACAAAACACGTGGTGTTTGGGGGAGGGAAAAGAGAGGAGGAGGTTTGTTTTGTTTTGGAGGGATTTTTTTTTTTTTTTTGAATCAGACTTCCCTAAATAGCCACTCGGCATCTTTGTCAGTGATGTGAATTCTGAAATTACTCACTAGAATAGGACAACAGAGTACTATGTGAACTAGATCATTTGGAAACAAAGCATACTAGAATGTATGATGCTTTTCACTGCACTGGCAGAGATCAAATATGTCATCCTGATATACTTATTGACTGAAAAAAGAATCATAGTTTATTCTCAAATACGTTAGCCATACTTAAACTGGGCTACCCCATTTTATACAACAATTATTTCTACTAGTGTTGAAACAGTAATAATGGACAAAGCAGGTTCTAAACCTTCTGTGGAAGGAAGAGAGATGTTTTTAAAATCTAAAAGGCCCAGATTGGCAACCCACACTGATCAAATTTAGTGATTAATTATTCAATCTAATCATTGACCTTTTTCTCAGCATCTACCATTAGTATCTCTAAGTAGTTCCTCTTGTTCTAAGTAGTTTCTATACCATCCCCTCTACAAAACAGAAGGAGACTTCACAGTGTTTTCTATCCATTTGGACACAGCAAATTTTAAGTACTGGCAGAGAAGGAATTTGAAGAAAAATCTGTGAGAAGTGGAAGAGTCTGAAGTTCCAGAAATACTGAACTATTGCTTCCAGATGCACAAAACACTTTTCTTAATTCTGATTACTTCACTTGTGAGTGAAATTTCCTTAACTGGGCTTCTAGAAGACCTTCTGGGAAATGGAAGGTAGCTCAATGCAGTGGAATTAATATTTCAAAGAGCATTAGACTCAGCATCAAGAGATCTGGATTCTGGGGTTGGTCTTTGTCTCTAGATGAATGACCTAGAATGAACTTTGCCTCTAAGGGTCTCAGTTTCCTCATCTGTAAAATGATGAAATTAGATGAGTACTGATCTCCAGAATCTCTTCTGACTGTGTGTTCTGTAATTCTGGGCCAGCTAAATGGAAGGCAAGTCAGACTGAACAGTTCACAGGAAATTAAAATGTTGAAGAACGCATGGGTTGCCAATCTTTCCCTAGATGTAGTCTGCTTTCTTGTTTCTCTAGTCATTTGATTGTTTTTTTTGTTTCAGAAAGCCAAAAATTGCCTGCATTGCTTCCCAAGCTTTGGGGGTCTAGAAGACCTGTCCCTACTCTCTATCGTCCCCATTGCTGGGGCAGAACGAAGGCAAATCCTTCACCTCAAGCTTCAGCTTTCCTCGAGAGTGCCATCAGGCAGGGTCACTCATATATTCCACATTTATCAAGCACTGCTGCATGCCAGACTGCTAGGGGCTGGCAGCTGAAGATGAATCAGTGGCCTCATGGAGCTCCCTGTCTAGTTCGAGAGCTGGGTATCCCTTATGACTCCTCCAGACTTTTTACCCTTGCCATTAGGAAATAAGAAACAGGTAACTTTGTCTCTGTGATCTATCTTCCTGGGGACACTATTTTCCTCTTCCTTTATTCCTGGTAATATCTCTGGTGGCTTTTGTTTTAAATACACTGCAGGTGGGTCATCTTAATAGGGAGGGAGCCCAAGTCTTATATTAAAGTAATCTGACACGGGAGCCATGATAAATTCTTCCTACAACAAGGCAGGATATAAATAACTAAAATATTGTATGTAGGAAATATTGTATGTAGAGATGGGAGCAAGATTTCTTTGTTCCTGGGGCAAGATGAATATAAAAGTATACGGAGACACTAGAAGCTTCTAATCCTCAGCCTGCCCCTAGACCTGAATTTCTTCTGCTGATGTGGCCCTGAAAGAGTGTGTGAATACATGTAAAAACAGAACTTGTTATTTATTAGGGGAAAGGGAGAGGCAGGCATTGCGCAGAGCATTGTCTTGTCACTGTTGCTTTTCCACTAATGCTATTGCACGAAGAGGCAGGAGTGCAGGGGTGCTGTTAGTGGGAAATAACAGACAACTCTTAGCTGAGTTCTAGAAAATGTCAAGGAAAAACTCAGTACCAGTTGGATTCTAGAGCACCTAGCTCTCTTTTCTGGATTATTCTCAGTATTTATAAGTACAATTAGATAGAGGCCAAACAACTTGTAGAGAGATCCATAGCAGACTCAGAAGCAAACCTGGCAGGACCACTTCTTAGATTCTGTCATTTCGCCAGTCCTCACTGAGCACCTACTTTGTGCTAGACACTGTGCTTGACGACCCACTTTCTCCCTTACTTGCCATCCACTGGCGAAGCAACAACTAACTATAGATTGAATTATGACTTGGAAGCAGATGAAAATCAACTTTGTCCTTTATGTAAACAAATAACACTTGTGTCTTTCGGGGTGGAGGCACAGTGGAAATGAATCCCACTAGGAATGAAGCTTGGGTTTGATCCCTCGCTCAGTGGGTTAAGGATCTGGCTTTGCCATGTTGGTCACAGACACGGCTTGGATCCTGCGTTGCTGTGGCTGTGGTGTAGGCTGGCAGCTGTAGCTCCAATTAGACCCCTAGCCTGGGAACTGCCATGTGCCATGGGTGTGGCCCTTAAAAAAAAAAAAAAAAGTGTGTCTTTCAAACACTGAATGTCAAATCTCAGCCAGTCTTAACTGGTAAGTTTGCCAGACATTTTCTGACTCTGAATATTTCTCAACTCTGATTGTCTATGAGGTGAGGGGAATTTTAAAGGGATGAATCTCTAGAGGTAGAATAGCCCCTGAGAGGGGTTTGAGCTGGTTAGGGAGGGGAGTCTCTTCTCCACACAAACTTAGCTCTGCTTGCTGATGGGAAAGCTTTTCCTTTCTTCTTTGCTCTTTTTGGTTGTTTTTGTCTGCCTCCGTGGCACGCAAAATTCCAGGGCCAGCGATGGAACCGGTGACAAAGCAGTGACAACCTCAGATCCTTAACCTGATGAGCCACCAGGGAACTCCTCTCCTTGGCAGTTTTAGTTTAGAAAGATGGGGGGGGCAATTAACCAAGAAAATTGCACCATTTTTAGCAAAGCTAAGTGAATGGAGATCTAGAGGTCAGACCCAGATAATGTGATGCTAAAGGGGTATCATGCACCCCAGCCTTTCTCTAATCTAGTTCACAGGACTCTGCTTCCTCCCTTTTTTTGTTCTAAAACATTTAAAATTAAAGTATACTTGATTTACAATGTTTCAGGTGTATGGCAAAGTGATTCAGATGTATGTATACATATATATATATGGCTATTATATAAGGTATTGATATAGTTTCCTATGCTATACAGTAGGTCCTTGATTATCTGTTTTATATATAGTAGTGTGTATCTATTGATTTCAAATTCCTAATATATCCCCGCCTTTCCCCTTTGGTAACCATAAGTTTGTCTTGTATATCTGTGAATCTGTTTCTGTTTTTCTACTTCCCTTTTTAAATGGATGGGAAGGAGGATTAGCAAGAAAGTGAGCTGTAATAGAAGACAGTATTCAGAGGCAGTAGATTTCCCCTAACACATAGCTGGCTTTCCAAGGGCATTCCCTGACAGCCTACCCCGCTTCCCTTGTATATTTTTCCAGAATGTCTTGTGTTTTAGTCCAGTCCAAAGTACTTATCACCTTTTATGAGTCTGCGCTCCCTGTAGATTGAGAAAGGGATCATGTCATTAATCTCTGGCACATGGTAGATGCTCAGTATTTGATGAATGGGGAGGATTGCTGAATAGACAGACAGACCCTTAGATTCCATTATCCTTCTCAAGGTCTTACTTCTTTCCTGGACCAAAACGTAAACATCCTGTGATATGAGATGTCTTCCCTGGTTTTTTGTTTGTTTGTTTGTTTTGTTTTGATTTTGCTGAGAGCTCCATACTCTCAAGATAAAGAAGAAGTTAGGGAGCATGTTTAGACCTGGTCAGAAGGGCTTCAGAACATCTGGAGTGTGGCGACCCCCTTCTCCAAGCCAACTTTATAAACTCATCCTTGAATTCAATAGCGTGTCTCTGTTAAAAAAGTATTTCTGAGATATATGGCATCTGCCCTTTAACAATCACTTTTCTTTGTGGACTCACAGGAAAAAAAATCTTTGAAAGTTAAGGTTGAACTTTGCAGATAATGATCTAGAACAGAGAGAGGTCTAGTCACATGCCCAAGTTTACACAGCTAGTTGAGACAGCCTGAACCCCCACCTCCTGGCTTCCAGCAATTAGCCTTGCTGTGCCTCCACAGACTTCTTGGGAAATCTTAAGGCTACTTTCTGTCTTCATTCATTCACCCAAAGTTTATGTAGCACCTACTATGTATGAATCAGGCAGCATGCTCAAGGCCATGGATAGGGAGATGAAAAGTAACAGTCCTTGCCTTGCAGTCTTCTTTGTGCCTGAGAGTTCCGTTTCTACACCTTTGATTCGAAATCCCTGTGTCCTGCAGCAGCTTCTAGTGTGCAGAAGCTCATGGACAAGGCCACCAGGTTCCTCCTGGACCTGGTGAGTATTGGGCCCTAGCCCCTCCCGCCTACCCTGGATCTTGTAGCTGCCATTGCCACCGAACCAATCATGCCAGAAAGTCATCATGGTGATTTCAGAACTGCATTGTGATTTATGCAAAGCATGAGGATAATTACAGCCGGGCGTGCAGACGAACATGCCGTGTGTGTGTGTGTGTGTGTGTGTGTGTGTGTGTGTGTGTGTGACGCTGTTTGCCAGCGTTGGATGGTGTGTGT
Source organism: Catagonus wagneri (assembly GCA_004024745.2). Classification (NCBI taxonomy): domain Eukaryota; kingdom Metazoa; phylum Chordata; class Mammalia; order Artiodactyla; family Tayassuidae; genus Catagonus; species Catagonus wagneri. Next base: position 7,251,594 of record PVHT020000080.1, read on the forward strand.
GTGTGTGTGTTGGGGGAAGTGTATTTCCATTCAGTGGAATTTGCCTTGACATTCTGCTTGATTCGAAACTGGTGGCAAGAGAAAAAGGAAACATTCCCATTTTGATTTTGAGACAATTTGGGGAAACTGGGGAGTATTTCCACAAGTTTTAGTGCCTACAACTGAGTCAGTAGAGTGAGTAGGGAATGCAAGTTCCGACTCTCTGGAACCAAGGTCCTCCTACCTCTTAAGCCCACCCCTGCCCCCAGGGCGCAAAGAGGCTTCCATGTCTCCTTGCCACAGACTCCTAAACTTTTACCCTGGAGACAGGGCCGGGACTAGTCTTCCATGCCAGCCTTCATCTTTGCCAGAAATAAATGACTTGAACTCTTAAAGTTTTGGGCTTTAACTAAGCACCCCCCCACCCCCTGTGTCTGCATGGCAGTGGAGATGGCCTTGGTGGTGATAGTAATGATGGCGGCGGTGGTGGTGGTTTTAGTGGCAAGTGTATTTCCGGAGGGAGTCAGAACTCCAGGGTCCAAAATGGGCCCTGGCATAGCAAACGGCGTTTCTCAAACGCCGCCGCCGGGGAAATCATTTCCTTTTTTTTGGCGCGGAGTTCGAGTTTGCACTCTGTCGTCGGGCAGGGCTAGCTGCTCAAGTATGTTCTATCTGGTTGTCAAAGTGTTGACTTACTATTGTCCCGTCTCCTTAAAAAAAACCCTCAGGTTTATGGCTTTATCCCGTTACTTCCCTCATCTCGTCCCACTTCAAAAAACCGAGGAAGGATAACTTGGGAGATTGTCGTCCCCTTTCTTGCTTTTTCCGAGTGTCCCCAGCCCTAGAGCCCTGGTCGCCGCGCTACGCTAGAGAGGATGTGGGCTCTGGTGCGTGGCGTGCGCGGGCTGGGGGCCCCATGCCAAGCTGAAGCCGCTGCGGAAAGTTGTGATCACGTGCTGCAGCCGCTGACCGGTGCGCACCAGCCCGCGCCCCTGAGCCTCCGGGCCTGACGAGCTGCTGCGCCCTCAGAGCGGGTTGGGGGACACGCAAGCACTCACTTGCACATGCATGTTCTGATCGAAAACCCGGGTTGACACCGAATCGCGAGAAAGTGGGACCGTGGGACCGAGGGCGGGCGAATAGAATTGCGGAGTGCTGGTATCGGTTCATCTACTCCAGAGCCTGAGCAAGAGATGTGACCCTTGACCTTTGGCCAAGCCCACGCCAGGAGGAGAAGCTGGCAAGCTCTTGTTCGACAAGTTCAGGCTGCTGGGAGTGCTTAAATAAGAATTAATCTCTTAGTGATCAGGGATCACCGCTCTGTAGGCGTGAGCTCTCCCAGCGCGGCGCAGAGACTAGGGCCAGAGAGAGCACAGGAATCGCTGGAAGGTGGGCGGAAAGGGTCGGGGGCTAAAGTGGGGGAGGGAGCTCTTCAGAATCCCTCGGCCCTGAGAAGGGGGGCCTGCCAAGCCCACTAGAGACAAACTACAGGAAGGAAAGCTCTACCCTCTAGCCGCTCCAGTGCAGAAATAATGGAGGCAAAATAGCTTTCGCCCTGCTCCGAATGGGCTTTAGTTTGGAAGCCGGCGGCACCCTGCTAGCGGCTGGTGCGCAAGGACTGCAGGAAGGCTGCAGGAAGGCCGCTGTAACGCGGAGCCTCCATCAAACCCCATCCCAGGCCCCAAGTCTGGACATAGCGTCCTCGCCTATAACTTTACGTAGATAGTTGCAAAATGAATAATTACTCACCTCGGGCCAGATCCAAGTTTTACCCAACAGAAGGGGCACGGGACCAAGAATGAACCAACTCACATGGCCATATCCGGGGCGCACAATCACACACAAACACACAGCCACCCAGTTCTTCCACGAAGCTGTCTGGCGCTCTGGATAGAAGGGGGAAAGCGTTTTGAGAAAGCTCCACTCCCTTTCCCTTCCCCTTTGCCATTAAATATAATAATTCATTTTTATTACAAGAGCAGCACCGACCTCACCATCACGCAAGCACAGAGCCACACTCCCATATTCACACTCTAACTCTTCAGCTTCGAGAGCGCCTGCATTTTCTTTGGGAGCCGCTTGGAGGTTCATTAATATCATTAGCATTTAACCCCCTCCCTCTTTCCATCCCCTCCCCGCACATGGCTGACGTCAGACCCCGCCAGGAGTTGGGGGAAAAGCTAAGTGGGCCAGGGACGCCCTATTCCCCTCCCCGCGGCTGCCTGTCAGAGCGCTTCTGGAGATATTACAGGGGACCCAGTCCGCAGCGACAGGCACAAAGTCACAGGGTAATGAACTTCGGGGACCCTTGGCCGCTGAGTGCTCGGCTCTCCCGGGAAACCAGGAGCTGGCCGCCTCTTCCCTCGGAAGGCTTCCCAGCAATCTAGTTTTCCCACTCCGAGCTCGGGTTTGGGCAGCGCCGAGCCCATCTGTCTGAGACTGCGGTTGTATGTTTTCCTTTTCTTCCTTAAAAGAGCAGCGGTCTGTAGAGATCTGCCCACACTCTCATGACTAATGTAGAGGGAGAAATTGAAGCTTGAGAGACAGGAATGGGGAAAGAGAGGGATTTTGCCCTTTTTGCTCCGTAGGAAGACCATTTTCGTGTCTTCATCTTTGTCCTTCAATACCCCTCTCTTGCCTGTCCTCCCTTCTCCTTCGATCTGCTCTCCGTTTCTCTATTTGTCTGTCCATGCGTACGTCCGTACCAAGCAACATTCCCAGCAGCTGCGGTTTTGCAAGAGACGGGAAGAAACTTAAGGATGCTTAAATTTCCACTGTGGAACGAATTCTGAGCGCCAGGGAAGCAGCGCAGCGCGCAACCGACACCCACCTGTACAGCCCCCGGAGCCTCGCAGGCTGGAGGGCGGCTGGAGAGCGGCGGCGCCCGGCGGCGAAGCGGGCGTTGCCGGCCGGGACTCGGGCAGCGCCCACCAACCGCTCCGCCCCGGGACCGCCAGCATGAGCAAGCCCGCCGGATCAACAAGTGGGTACCTATCGGGCCGCCGCGGGGCTCAAGGCGCGAAGGCTGTGGAGGGCGGGCAGGGTGGCAGGGGAGGTCCTGCCTGGAGCTCTGAAGCTCTGAGCAGATTCCTAGGGAGAACTCCAGCGGTGTGCGCTTTGGCCCAGCTCCTTGTAGACCGTGAGTTAGTGCGTTTTGTGGGAAGGGAAGAACAATTTCGTTGTCTCTGGATTGCTTGATGTCCCCCTTTCTATGATATGGTGGGAAGGTTGCGACCCACGCAGCCCACCAGTACGGCGGGTTGCCTTTACTTACTAGCCGCCAGGTGCGGGGAAGGGGGGCGACGGGGGCGGGAACTAGGCCGAAGCCCCAAGCGGCTGCACAATAACACGCTCGCTCAAAACTCCGAGCTCCAGGGCGCAAAAGCAACTCTGCGCAAAGCGGATTTTGAATGGAATGCTTTGCACCCCGTTTCTAGCTATTTCAAATAATCCTGCAAACTGGGAAGCAGAAACAATTTAAAAGTCACATTTTCCTTAATCCTAAATCCGCGTAGGTCATAACTGGGGAATTTAAAGTATGGCGAACTGCTCTAGCAAAGAGAGGACCAAATCCCTAATCCCAAAGACTTTTCGAGCGGGAGCTCGGCAGAGGCAGGAGAGTGCGGCCTGTTTGCTTCACGCGCTCCTCTCCTTCTTTAAACTTGCTTGCGGGTGGCTCTCCCTCAGAACGCCAGGTCGGGGCTGATCTCTAACCGCCCCTAGACGGAGCGCAGGGCAGAGTGTGCGAGGGCATTTGCTCCCTCGGTGCGTGCGAACTCGAGAATGTGCAGGCCGCAGTACCGGGATCTCCGCGGGACATTGCAGTACCCGCCTTCTCGTGGTCCCGGGATGCAGTTTCCAGGGGCCAAGGCTGGGGGTGGCCGCTGCCGAAGTCCCCATATTCCGGAGTGCGCCCGCCGCCCGAGTTGTTTTCACCTATAGCATTTTTGGCACTTGTGCTTTCCTTGAACACCCCCCTCCCCTCACTCCCCCTCATTGTCCCAAGTCTTTGAAAGTTGGGAGAGTCGGAGATACTTCCGAGGACTGATAATGACATCCCACTGGAGTGGGGTGCAATTCCTCCCCACCCTCCGAGAAGTGGGTTGTGTTTTCACTTTGTCCATTTGTTTTGGTTTTGGGCGCTGCCGTTTTAAAAATTAAAGTGAACGTGAACAAAAGAGAAAATGAGAAATGTTTAGAACTAGGGCAGAGGGAGGAGAGGAAGAATCTTAGCCGCGGCTTAATCAGAGACGACCCTGGCAGAGGGCTGGCATTACCAGTTAGCCTCGGGCCTATCTAGCCCTTGCTGTTGGAATCTCTGGAAAGGGAGGCGCATTAGCGTATTTTTTGTGGCCCATGTTCTTGAATGTGAGGGACCTTCCCTGGAGCGCAGAAGGAAAGCTTTCCTGGTGCATTCTGAGCTTCCTCTGCAAAAACGGAAGCCCGCGGCCTCGGCAGATCTGTGTGCTTGCTTGTCGTGTGACAGGCCCTCACCTCCTTCTCTAGAAGTAAGGAGCCTCAGTCTCTTTCGCCTTCCTGGGGTGCGGAGTCACTGGGGTTGAGAGGCTTTGAAAAGTGAGGCCTAGGAGGTGAGGGAAGGGACGGGCGGGATCCTGGTTCGCTGGGAGCCGCTCCCGTGTGCTGTTCATGGACTGGGACTCAGGCGGACCCTTCGCACTTTTAAGGAAAAAGGCAGAGTGACACTAGGGAAACTCTGGAGATTTCCAGCTTCCCAAGAGCCAGAGTTGGGCCTCGTAAGCCTCAAGCCCCGGCGCGGATTGGGACGCCGCCACAGAGGTTTCTCAGTCCGGCAGGACAGCAGCCCCCGCCCGCGGCGCCGAGGCATCTAGGCCCTCTCCAGACCCGTGGCGGCAGCCGGGCCCAAGCCTGCGGCCCTCGCGCCCCGGGCAGCGAGGAGGTCGGCGCGCAGCGGGCGAGGTCAGCCCGAGCCAGGCCGCGAGGTCTGCAACCCCCGCCTCGCTCGGATTCGCACAGCTGGAGAGCAGAGCGATGTCACCCGGGAGCCCCGCCTGGGTGGTAACAAGACCCCGGCCAGTCACCCCTGCAGCCCAGACTAACTTCTTTCAACAGCCTCTGATGGTAATTACAGTAATCGAAGCTGCCATATATCTTTAGGCAATTATGACACACAAAAAGCCCCGAGGGGACCCCCTGGCGAGGGAAGTTAAGAACGGTTTGGTTTTCCAGCCTCAGGAAACTCCCGCCGGCCTCACGTCGGAGCTCGCTCGACTTGCTAAATGAGAGGAGCTTTGCAACGGGGTCAACCAGCTTGTCTCGTGACCCCAAGTCACCTTAACGTGGCTGGGTGGCGGAGTCTGAGGCGCAGACCCGCTCTGTCCCGGAATTTTCTCGTCCTCCCTCCTGTGCCCCGCCCCAGGCGGGTATGCCTGTCTCTAACCTGTCCCGGGAGCCGCCGTCGGGAGGTCTGCGCAGGAGCCAGACCAACCTGCTGCCCCAGACGCCCCGCGGGAGGTGGGGGTGGGGGTCCTCGAGGAGCCCTGTTCCTGGAGCCTGAGACGGGTCACCCACCCGGCACTGGTACTCCCTCCACCCATCCGGGTTCTCCAGATATAATCGTCCCTGGCCTCCCGGCTGGATGGGAAGCGGGAAAGAGAACCCCCGGTTGTCACTCCTCCTTCCCAGCGCTCATCTTGGCATCACCAAAAGTGCCACAGGGAAGAGGAAGACATCTGAGGTGACAGGATGGCTGGACCCCAGACACAGACCCTAGCTCAGCCAGAGGGTGTGTGTTAGGCAGAGGAGGATGGTTGCAAAATCTGGAAACCAAGTTTACTGCTTTCCAGACTGAGGGCACCAGCTAGGCGGCCGTTGACTGCCCTTGGGCACAGTGACAGGCCCCAGGGGTTGAGGGACAAAACCCTATGGCTCCCCTAGCTCCCTTCAACCCCTCCCGCCCCCAGCACAACCTCTCCCCCCACCCTGGGGGAGAGGAGGCGGCGAGGCGGTGGTCGCCGCGCCGCGCGCCTCCCCCGCCGGCCTTTGTCGCCATCTGAATTCCCATGCTACTCTTTTTGACGGGTCACTGGTGGCTCTATAGGCAGGTGCTACGGCGGGGTTGTAATTGCCCAGGGCCGAGCCTGACGTTACCGACCCCCAGCCCCCAACTCGACCGCTAGCGTTCTCCCCGCCCCCACCCCCTTCAGCTACTTGGTGCCAGGGTCCCGAGTGCTTGCCCACTGGACGCCTCGGAATCCACAGCAAGTTTCCTCTTCAGAGGCCTCCGACCTTCCTAGCCCGGCGCTCTCGCCTTCCCTACACCCCCTGGCCCAGTCGTCCTCACCCTTGCCTCTCACCTTCCCAGTCTAATCGCTGTCCCCAGTCTGGGAGGTCCGGGATACAGCTGCCGGGTACAGCTGCCGAGCTCTACGAGGCCAAGCCGCAGGCCGCCCCGGACAAAACTAGAGGCCTTCGGACCGGTAGCAAAGGGAAAAATAAATATAAAGAAGTTAATTATTACTTGTTATCATTATTATCATTATTATCAAGGTATTAATTAACACTTTATTTAATATCCCCTTTGTGCGAGGAAGGATTTCTAAGTCTCTATAAACCGCGTAAGGCTTGTTGGACCCTTGAACCTTATAGAAAAATAGTTTTTCCCATTCTGAATTTTCAAATTCTACCCCCGTCCCTAACATCCGTCCAGGGTCCACTGCCGCCCCCAGGCTTGCGGGGATTCCAAAGAGACTTCTCTTAAGTCAGGCAACTGTCGCGGCCAGTGGAGGTGGGGGGCAGTTTAGGGAAAGCAGTCAGACAGATCCTTTAAAAAAATCAGCCTCAGAAGGCGGTGGGAAAAAATGGGAAGGAAGCGGTCCACACAGGCTCTAGTGTGAGGAAGTAGGGCTTTAAGAAGGGATACTCTGGGGACTGGAGGGAGAAGACGTGCAGTCCCACTCTAACCTGACAGGGAACGGACACACATCACTGTCCTCCTACTTGCCCTAGCTACTTTGGGGAGAAAAAAAATTTTTTTTCCTAAAGGAAATCATTTCTCAAAAGCGATCCACCAAGCATTTTTTTAATAGGTAAAGGGAAAGTTGGGCAATTACCACTACCCTTATTATCATTAATAATACTAGTATTAGCATTACAATAATAATCCTAATAATAACAGCCGCCCAGCAGCTCAGAGAAAACTCGATTGCCTTCCAGCTGCCATCCCTGGTTCCAGCCGTGTTTGTTTTTCTTCTTTTCCCTTTTACATTTCAAGTTTGTCTTCTCGCGCGCTCACTAACAACTTTCTCTGTTAAATGCAAGAGCAGGGGAGGGAGGCGGCCAAACTTTCTCGGAGCAGAAAGGCAGCGGCGAGCCTTGCTGCCGCCCGGCCTTCTGTAATCTTTTATTCCAAAATGGGTCTCAGCGATTAGAGGAGACCCAAATACATGTAGCGGTGCATGAATAATGCTCATTGTAGGAAACTGACACTTGCTCAAGGAAAAAAAGTTTGGCTATAAAATCACTTCATTATTTGCTTTTACTGCAGCTTGGGTGCTAATCCCTTCAGAGGTCAGATTGCTTAGCATCTCTCTCTCCCTCTCTCCTTTCCTCCTTCTTTTCCGCCCTCCTCTCCCTCTCACCCTTCCCCCACTTCTCCATCTTTCTTGCGATTTCAGGCCGTATTTTAGATATCCCCTGTAAAGTGTGCGGCGACCGAAGCTCGGGAAAACACTATGGGGTCTACGCCTGCGACGGCTGCTCCGGGTTTTTCAAACGAAGTATCCGAAGGAATAGGACATATGTCTGCAAATCTGGAAATCAGGTACCCAAGCAGGGCTAAACTGCCCGGCTCCTCTCTCCTGCCTCCCCCTCCTCCTTTGTGCCGGGCCTCCTCAGAGTATCCGAGCTGCTGAGGGGAGACCATGCCCTGACCCCTCCTTTCCTCTCTTCTTCCTACCCCAATTCTCAGTGGCCCTTTCGCTTGGGAGTGGGGGGAGGAGAGGTAAGGGAAGAGAACTGAGTTTGAAGGAGGAAAGCTGAAATCCCACCTCCCCACCTTACCCTACTACTCCCTTTTCTTTAAAATCCTCTGGCAGATTTTGACACTGGTAAAGCCAGTGGCAATAAAGCCAGCCCGGGGGACCTAAGGAACCTTAGAATCTAAACCACAAGTGCAGGGAGGTGAAAGGGCTGTGTTATGTTGCCTACCGCCCCAGCCCACCCCCATTCCTAGCAGCTCATTGCCCTGACCCAGGGTCTGTCAGGGCAGAAGTAAAAGGCACAGGCATCCCATCCTGGTCAAGGCTGAGACCTTAAGTGAGTGTTGGCCAGTTGGAACAGAGAGGATGTGCTGTATTGAAGGGTTGTGCCCTTTCAACTTCTGGAGAAGCGGGACTGCTTGGAAGTGGGCAGTGGGGCTTCAACACCCATGTGACTTTAACTGGGCCTTGTCAGAAAAGGTCAAGTGAGCAAAAACAGCAGGCATTCAGGGAAGGGGTAACTTGGAGCATCTCCAAGATTCCATATCTCCTCTTTCTCTGCTTAGAAGAGATGCCTAACCAATTGTGTTTTGGTCTTAAGCAGGCAGAACTGTCTCAAAGAGACAGAGGAGTTGGGACATGGACTGAGTGTGAGCCAAAGCTTCCAGAAAGAGTCAGCATACCCCTCCCGCTGACTCAGTTTCCAGCTCAGTAGTAGGTTTATTTCAACCTCAGAGATCCACCTTTTGGTCCCATACTTGTCTTCTCCTTAGCCAGCCACACAAATCCTAAGTATAGAATGATCACCTCCACTTCTAAGAAGGTCCTGGAGAGTACAGTAGTCAGAACTCATCCCTTGGTAACCAAAATGGTAAAACATTTTCACTAATTAATATATATATATATATGACATATATATATATAAATATATATACACATATATTGTCTGTTTACCTTTTTTTGAAGCTATGTCTGCTCATAACCTATTTATAATAGATTTGGATTATCAACAAGAACAAGAAGATGTTGCAGTTGGATAAGCTATTTTGAACTCTTTAGCCCTGTTACCTGTCTAATTGGTACAAGCTCTATATCGGTTTCTAGCTTCACCATATGGACACCTCACATTATACACACACAGGACTTATCCCAGTAGCTCCACAGGAATATGAAATTATTGTGGATCATCAGACTGGAGCAGACCTCTACTCAAATTATTTTTACTTTTATGCACAGAATCGAGGAATCAAAATCTCAGATGTTATGCTTGATATTTTCATAGGGGTTGGCTATCAATTCAAACATATTGATATCAATCCAAGTGTTTGTAAAGGAGTGATAATAGACTCATCAGGCATGGTGGTCCTCTTCTTGCATAAAGAATAAATGGACCAAGCTGAGGTGCTCATCTTTCTCTCAGACTCCAGATGTTTATATACATTTAATCTGATTCAAAGACTAATGAAGAACTAATGAAGGCTTCTATTTTGCATTAGTATGTTTATCAGAATACTAGGAGGATAACGTTTGAGGATAGGCATATGATTTCATTTGATAAGTTATTTAAACTTCTTTACGTAGAGCTATTACACTGGCCGGCAAAGATGCCCTGAAGAACTCAATTAGGAAAGAAAAAATATTTCCTTTATCTCTTTTAATCTAAGATTAGGTAAATAGCATTCCAATTTTATTGTTAACAGTAATGAAGACATTTAGAAATTGTTGTGAACTTCTGCCCTATGTTTATTTTAAATAAATCAAAATATTTTAAATCAGAGGGGTGTGATCTCATAAAATTGTGTGTTTGAGTGTGTATTTTTTTTTCCTAAGGGATATTTCAGAAAATATGCTTACTCCAAATTCAGAGTGTATGAATTTTGAGGATATGAAGCAAAATGAATTTTTCATTATCTTTCTTCCCACTGCAAATGTAACAGTAGCAAGTCATATAAACATCAGAGAGCACCAAACTTCTTATGTATTTACTGTACATAAAATACATATATGACATCTAAATACATAGATGTGACTCTTTATGTATCTATATACATGTTCACTCAGTAATAACACTTATCACTGAATTAATTCCATTAGAAATTTTCTCTGTAATTTTCCTCCTTTAATAGCCAGTGTTTTTCCAGAAAATTGTACTGGCTGAAACATTTTTTCTCATGCCTCTCAGATAAATATTTCTAAGGCAGCAATTACCTGTTGTTTTTTTTCTTTACTTATCATGGTAATATACTTAATCCGTACTATCATTTTGTCAGACAGTCCATCACATTATCTTCCTAGTCATATTTACATAGTGGGCATTTCTAGAATTTGCCCAGGCCTTGGGCCCTTCCCTTCCCACCCTCACCTTTGTAGGCCTTGACCTCCTAACCACTCTGGCTTCTGCCTTACCTTCCAGGGATGGCTGTATTTCTGTGAATCTGGGCTGAGGCTAGTCTTTGAGACAACTCTTAATATGCTGATCATAGGATGGCTTCAAGTGCAAAGGCAAGAGAGGAAACAGGAGAATGGAGAATAATAATGGGAGATATTTATCTGACAGATAAATGGGCTCACCCAGAAAGTGACAGATAGGGGTAGACTTGAGACCTGAAAGCAGAAAGCATAATTAGCAGAAGGGGTTCGTGGCAGGGATCCCAGGCAGGCAAGTCTGCTGGCTGTAGGGCTCTAAGGCCTCCTCTTCTGGGGCCGGGTCGCTGTCTTCGGTCCTGAAAACTTTCGCCACTGATCCACCAGCTCCGCGTCTGGCGGAAGTTCCCCTCATGATCCGCTCAAGGTGGAGTCTGGCAGACCGGAGCTCTGGCCCGTCACCTGCTTGAAGGACCTTCCTTCTTGCCCGCTTTCATAAGGTCGGGGGCTGGTCATTTTGAAGCAACCCTGGGAATCCCAGCCCTTTCTCATCCTGGCCCTGCTGGTGCCCAAGTCCCCTCGTGTTTTGCGGAGCCAGGCTTGCTGCTTGCAGGTCTGTGGCGGGGTCCATAATGGCCTCCACACCTTTTCCCCCACCTCAGCGCCGGCTTAGCGTCCCCAATCTAAAGGCCCTGGGGGCCTCTGACCCCCTGCACTCTGTTCCAGGGAGGCTGCCCAGTGGACAAGACACACAGAAACCAGTGCAGGGCATGTCGGCTGAAGAAGTGTTTGGAAGTCAACATGAACAAAGATGGTAATCTTATTCTTAGTACATCTTTTACTTAGTTCATTCTCACTGCATCTTTTTATTCTTCTAATTTTGGTTGGGTAGTAAGTATGTGTGCAGAAATTAATGTCACTTCTATGCATGTAAATCATCTCCTGAGCACTTAATTCCAGATGCTGGGAATTGGCTTCTGGCTTTAGTTATCTCCCTGCATGAGCCCCACTCCCACTCCATTGAACTCCCCAGGGCAAGGCCCCTGCCCACGTAGGACACTTGTGCCTCACAGCCATTCCCGTGAAGCCAGTGTTCCCAGGGACCGCACCCTGCTCAGGACACGTGTGATATTTCCTGCCTCCCTTCCTAATTCCTCTTCTTACCTTTCCTAGCAGCCCTTTTGCGGCCAGACCTAAACCTGTTAGGTTCCCGCAGGATCTTGCTGTCTAGATAATGTCCTAGAGAGGATATTTGGGGGACTAGGAGATGGGTTGAAGGAGGGAAGGCAGAGACATGAAAATCAGGATGGCCATTGTGGCAATCTGGGTTTTTTTAGGGCCTCCTATCAGCTTTAAAGAAAGGGGCTGGAGGAGCGGGGTCACACCAGTGAGTGCCCCGGACACCCAGCCAGAAAACTCCTAAAGACGTGAAGCAAGAACGAGGTCGTCAGAATGCTTCTTGGGCTTAGATCCAGCCCAAGTGCGTGCCTGGAGGGGCTGATGGGGGAGGGAGGAATGAGCCTCGGGACAGGGTGCAGACTGGGCTTTGCCGGTCGGATGCTCGCATAGGGTGGCATCCCCTGAGGTACAGCGCCCAGCGGAGAGAGTTTCTTCTTCCGCGGCTCAGAAAGCAGGAGGGGAGCGTCCAACCTGTTGATCTTGTGTATTGACAAGTTGTCAAGCTCGCGGAGCGGAAGATTGCCCTGAATTAATTTGTTTGTTTAAACTGTTGGTGGTAATTGTCACATCTCCCCTGCCTTCCTCCAGCACACTCCGAGTCAGGCTTTTTCCCTCGTCCCATCCCCTAGCGGCCTCGGACTCGACTCCTATTCTCCTGGGGCCTTCGAAGGCCAAACGGCATTTCCACGGGGACTTAGGGTGGAGGTGGGGGGTGTTAGTCGTCGGGCGGAGTGGGAAAAATCTGTGCAGAGAAGCTGTGCCTGGCTTTGCGATGCTTCCTCCACCCCTGATTGTGGACAACACCTAGCTCCTCCTGCCCAGAGGGTCTCTGGGTTCCCTGCAACGTCCTCGGATGGAGAGGAGCCCTGGACCGGCAAAGAAAACTCCTAGTCCTGTCTGAGGTTCGGGCATTATCGTGACGCTTTGGGCCAGGCTACTTTTTCAGACTTAAGCTTCTTATATGCAAACAGTGTAAGGGTTAGACGGTCTCAGAGCGCCCTCCGCCCTCTCATTGCCTCTCCCTCCCTCTCTTCACCTCCCGTGTGCCCTTGCCTGCTCAGACGTGGCATTTGACCCGGGAGTGCGGCAGCGGTTCTGTGCTGCCGAGTCTCTGATCTCGGGCATGGACCGGTCTGTCTGTCCCTGCAGCGGTGCAGCACGAGCGGGGGCCTCGGACGTCCACCATCCGCAAGCAGGTGGCTCTCTACTTCCGTGGACACAAGGAAGAGAACGGGGCGGCCGCCCACTTCCCCTCTGCCGCACTGCCCGCGCCGGCCTTCTTCACTGCGGTCACGCAGCTGGAGCCCCACGGCTTGGAGCTGGCCGCTGTGTCCGCCACCCCGGAGCGCCAGACCCTTGTGAGCCTGGCTCAGCCCACGCCCAAGGTCAGTGGCCTTGATGGGTGGAGGCGGGAGAGGAAGGGGTACGCCCATTCCTTCCTACCTGGGATGGCTCCGGCTCAAGATGGAGAGAGAGAGAGAGACTTCAGGGATGTTTGGCCGACCTTTGTAGGGAGCTCTAGACCTCCCACTCTCCCGTTTTAAGCCAGTGCCCAAACTTTAGTGTGCAGTAAAGTCACTCTCTGAGCTGACTACAAATGACTACGAATGTGGACTCCTAGGCCCATCCCCCTGTCAGCAAATTTGCGGCAGGGCCCAGGAACTTGCACCTTTAGAAAACACCTGTCTGAAATCAGAGAGAAGCCTAGGTGTTTCTGGAGGCCAGAAGAGCAGACAGTTTTTAGAAGAAAGAAATTGCCTACACTGGCAGAAGAGCCCCTGAATTGTAAATCACAGGGATCTAATCTCTTGGGCAAAGCTCTGCGTTCCTAATGAGAGTGCGTGGAGCTCACCACATTACAACAGTTGGAGGAACCTGGCTTCATTTTCCACTCCTTTTTTTTTTCTTTTAAGGGCCGCATCCGCAGCATATGGAAGTTCCCAGGCTAGGGATCGAATCGGAGCTGCACCTGCTGCCCTATGCCACAGCCACAGCAACAGCAATGCCAAATCCTAGCTGAGTCTTCGACTTACACTGCAGCTCACAGCAATGCTGGATCCCCAACCCACTGAGCAGAGCCAGGGATCGAACTCACCTCCTCATGGGTACTAGTCAGGTTCGCTACCACTGAGTCACAACGGGAGCTCCCCATACTCTCTCCATGTCTCTCTCTCTCTTCCTTTTTTTTTTTTTTTTTTTGTCTTTTTGCCTTATCTAGGGCCACACCCGCGGCATATGGAGGTTCCCAGGCTAGGGGTCTAACATGAGCTGTAGCTGCCAGCCTTTGCCACAGCCACAGCAATGTGGGATCCGATCCGCATCTACAACCTACACCACAGCTCACAGCAACGCCAGTTCCTTACCCATACTCTCTTTTGAGCCACATAAATTTACACAAGGATGGAGACTCTACTAGGAGGACCAGAGCCAAAACAACCTCAAAAGTGTGCCACTTAGGGACTATCTTTCAGGCTTCTGGCTAGTACTGCCCAAAGCCCCTACCCCAGGCCAAGAAGGGCTCTAGATCTCCTGCAGAGGATGACCAGCTGCAGCCCCATAATGCAGGGAAGCCAAACACCTGGGCACATGCGCAGGAACAATATTTAATATTGCTTTCTTACCCTTGATGTGTATAATAAGCTTGGGAAAGTAGTGTTTTGAATATGTTGTCAGTTATGAATGGGAATGCTCTGTGAATGATTAAGATGTCTAATTGAAATATTTCCATAATATACTAATCCTTTCTAAAAATACTCATATGCATATTTGTGTTTGGGATGCTTATTAATTTATACTTTTTTCACATCTATTTTTATTTACTCAAACGCAAGCAGCTCTTGCCTAAATTGGGAGATAGGCTAGCACTTAGCCAAAGAAAACTTGCTGCAGGAAATAGAAAAGCCAGATGCCCCTCTGGAAGGAACAGGCCCCCAAAGAGTAGAAATGGGCTTCTCCCAACAATTACTATTTCTCAAACTCTGTAGATATGGATGTTTGGTTTTTATCCCCCTGCCTGTTTAAGCAGAACATCCACATTCCTGTTTTCTTCCCTGGGTCCAATTAGAAAATTTTAAAATTGGCTCTTCTTGCAAAGCCGTGGTTTCCTTACTCCCTGGTATTTCTCTTTCTTCCCCAACCAGTACCCTCATGAAGTGAATGGGACCCCAATGTATCTCTATGAAGTAGCCACAGAGTCAGTGTGTGAATCAGCTGCCAGGCTTCTATTTATGAGCATCAAGTGGGCTAAGAGTGTGCCAGCTTTCTCCACGCTATCTTTGCAAGACCAGGTATGACCAAGAGGGCACTAAATTCTTGGGGGTCGGTGGTTGGGAAAGAAGCAACACTACTCAACTTATGAAACTAGAGGTTACCTGGATAAATCACCAAGGCCAGACATCCATTCTTAACAGCAAAGAGAAAATGATTTTTCTTAGCTTCTTGCTATGGGTTGAAAATATCTAACTGTAGAATCATTATTAAGAAATGTAATTATATTATGTCAGCAAAGTTGGATATGATCTGCAAAAACAAATACGTAAAAAGATCATTATCTTTTTTTAGTTTAGTTGAAATGTCAAATTTAATAAAAATTTTAAAAATCTTAATAATTTTTTAAATTGTTAATAAAACAATGTTTTCTTAAGAACATTGGAACTGAGAGAAATAGAAAGTGATGAGAGCATTCCCCTGTAAGACGTTTGGAATTAGCCTCATTATTTTATATTTGCAGCTTTATATTTTCCATAGTGATGCTCAGTTTTGGCCTCTGATTTATCAGCATACAGAATTAAACGGTGCATTGCACACCTCCCTTGATTCGTTAAGGGCTTTTAGAGATTTTGTAAACAAGTAGGCCTAGTACATAATCCTGTGGTTGTAAGTGACATTAAGAGGGAGGAAAAAAATTACGTACCTTTAAAATTGCATCATATCAAAACGCAGAAATTTTGTTGTTAGGAATATCAGAAGTGGCCTGTGCCAGAATTTTTCTCCCCTTAAGGGAAAGAAAGAAAATGAAGTATTCACAACCATTGGCTGTTACCAGTGCATTCATGGAAATTAATGACAAATTTCCCAAAAGGCTAATAAGTACTTCTAAAAGCAAAGGATTTGTTTCTTTAATTCATTTTATACCTAATTAAAGCATAATAGTGCCCCTTAATATGAAGTACGTTTCCTACAGAGAGACCTGGCAATGTGCTCAAAACGTTTAATCTCCTAGCATGGGATGTTCTTTTTTTCATGGCCTGGACGTCCAGACATGGTCAGAATTAGACATTGTTTAGCTTGCATTTTTAAAGTGTTATTTTCTGTACTTACTGCAACAAAACTAAAAATAAAACATTTTGAAAATTAAACCTTTTGGCCTGATTGTGATTTTGGTTACAAGCCTTCACAATTCAGTCCTCAGCTCTCAGAAGAAAATCCTATCACATAAATCATCCAGAATTGACTGGTTTTTTGAGAGATTTTTCAAAAACAGATTTTTCAGGATGCTTAATTTCTGCCTTTGACTAGTTTTACTGGTTGCCCTGGGCCATTTGCTGTGTGTGTGTGTGTGTGTGTGTGTAAGTTGGCTATTTTTTCTCAAAACTAGTATTTGTAGACTCTTCAATCCAAACAAAATTTACTTACTGTCTGCCACTTAGCCCTTCAGTGGAAACCCTTCAGTAACAAGCAAACTGCAGTGAAGTAGAATCCAGCGTATCAGTTTGGAAAAGGAGCCAGATTTTCATTTTAAATATTCAGTAGCACATTTTAATAGAATGAAAATGACAAGCACCTTGATGCTGTCCACTTATGAGTCTCAAAAATCAGGCAGTAAGATGAGGTAAACTCAGTAAAACCCGATTAACATAATTACACCCTGATTTCCCTGCATGTCTCTTGGGAATTAGTGATCTCTTTCTTTCTCTCCCAGCCCAGCCCCCTCAACCTTCCAGGAAGATGGGGGCCCAGATCTGCATGCTTAGCCTGGAATCCTCAATCCTGATAATATCAACATTATCTATGAGGGAAATCCACCTGCTGAGCTGTTGGTAGCATTTCATAAGAGCCTGGGTCTCCTTGGAAGTTTCTAGGTGGTCAGGAACAAATGGGTGCAAGGACAACAAGGGTAAACCTTCTTCCGAGGGAAGCAAAATTTGGGGAATTAGAGTGACTGACTCTCAAATGCATGTGCTTAAGTATAGGCACCTTTTCAAAAAGGAAAATACCAGGAAATAAGGGAAAGCTAGAATATTCAGAGGAAAAACTACCAAGACAGGCATTTAAAACACTTTTTAAAATAATGGAAATTTACATATTGAAATTGTTTATAAATTTATAAATTACACACTATATTATATTATACATCTATTGTATGACAGCTGATGCTTTTGGAAGATGCTTGGAGAGAACTGTTTGTTCTAGGAATAGCACAATGGGCCATTCCGGTTGATGCTAACACTCTACTGGCTGTATCTGGTAAGAATTGCACAATTTAATGACTTTGTTGTAGAAATTACCATAAAAATACATTACTGAAAAAAGAACAACATGTAAAGAATAACAAATTCCTGCTGAACAATAGAGTATACCTGTCATTTATAAATCTATATTTAAATGCAAATAATGTTGTTTTGTTGTATTCATGACTGCTTGCATTGTTATTTAAATGCAAATTACTGTGTTTGTTATCATCCAAGAGAAGATTTTATATTAACTTTCATATAATATAGCCAGTTTACATGGAATCAGATATCTTAGACTGACAATTGAATAGATATTGATATGCAGAATTTTGTCAAAAATCAATATTAAATCATGAAAATGCCTTCATGTTAGAGTATTTATTCCATATTTTTATTCTAGGCATGAATGGTGACAACACAGATTCCCAGAAGCTGAACAAGATCATATCTGAAATACAGGCTTTACAAGAGGTGGTGGCTCGATTTAGACAGCTCCGGTTAGACGCTACTGAATTTGCCTGTCTCAAATGCATCGTCACTTTCAAAGCTGGTAAGCAGATACAAACTGCTGTTTCTTCTTCCCCTGTTTTGCTAATTCAGCCACCTCCAAGTCCAGACTGACCCCTGGCAAAAAGAGGTGATGGTTTTCAAGAAAGCTGATACTCTTAGTCTGGCTCCTCCATTTCCAATAGCCACGGGGACCTGCACATTCTCCTGCTGGCCATCCACTTCCAGAGAGTGCTTCCCCCATCTGCATTTCCTGTGTGCTGCCTATCATAGTTTCCTGGTCTTCATTTCTAGTTCCTACACACAGTGGTTCTGAACTGAGAAGTTTCCGGAATGGTGCCGCCATCGCAGCTCTTCAAGATGAGGCTCAGCTAACTCTCAACAGCTACATCCACACCAGGTGACCCTTGTTTGCCTTGAACGTTTACTTAAGAAAATTGCTTACAGGGAGTTCCCGTCGTGGCTCAGTGGTTAACGAATCCGACTAGAAACCATGAGGTTGCGGGTTCAATTCCTGGCCTTGCTCAGTGGGTTAAGGATCCGGCGTTGCCGTGAGCTGTGGTGTAGGTTGCAGACGTGGCTCGGATCCCGCATTGCTGTGGCTGTGGCGAAGGCCAGCAGCTACAGCTCCTGTTAGACCCCTAGCCTGGGAACCTCCATGTGCCGCGGGTGCGGCTCCAGATAAGGCAAAAAAGACAAAAAAAAAAAAGAAAAGAAAATTGCTTCCATTGTGAATGCGTGAGCAGGCAGTAAAAAGCCAGTTCAAGCATTGTGACTGATTATCCTGTTGCCAGCCAGTTAATTTAGTTAGAATCTATGTTCTCACCTATTTCAAAGAGTTGGTAAGAGGGGAGTTCCCGTTGTGGCACAGTGGTTAACAAATCCAACTAGGAACCATGAGGTTGCGGGTTCGATCCCTGGCCTTGCTCAGTGGGTTAAGGATCTGGCATTGCCGTGAGCTGTGGTGTAGGTTGCAGACACGGCTCGGATCCTGCGTTGCTGTGGCTGCAGTGTAGGCCAGTGGCTACAGCTCCTGTTAGACCCCTAGCCTGGGAACCTCCACATGCCGCGGGTGGGACCCTAAAAAAAAACCAAAAAGGCAAAAAAAAAAAAGTTGGTTAGAGAAGAAAATAAAATTAGATTATCACAGTGAAAGCACTGACAGACCCCTTCCAGCTGTCCTGGATGAACAAGTTGATCCATCAAAATAGCTGAACACATTTAGGTGAATGGAATCAGATATAAGAAAGGTGAAAAATGAAGGCTAAAGTGATATATTGGAGCGGTCACATGATCCTATGAAAAGGGCAAGTGTCTTTTTTTAATGCCAATCCCAAGTAGAAGGATCAGAGAACTTTGTAAAGAGGTCATCTTTAACCCCATCATGACTGCTGTCTGGCTTTGGTGACTGGTATCTGTTGAGCCATTTTGATCATAGCATCTACCAGGTTACCTCTGGCCAAGTGAGGCCCACTGGCAGGAGCTGTTCTTATCTATCTGTAGAGATTCTCAGTCACTGGGTTCTAGCAGTGCTCCTCCTGGCTCACCAAATGGGCAAATCCACCATAAGGTATAGACTTCCTGATTCCATTTTCAAATGAAAAAGTCAAGCCTTTGAAGAACAGTGGAGGAGTTCCTGTCGTGGTGTAGCAGAAATGAATCTGACTAGGAACCATGAGGTTGGCGGGTTCAATCTCTGGCCTCGCTCAGCAGGTTAAGGATCTGGCGTTGCTGTGAGCTGCGGTGTAGGCTGCAGACGTGGCTCGGATCTGGTGTTGCTGTGGCTGTGGTGTTGGCCGGCAGCTGTAGTTCTGATTCCACCCCTAGCCTGAGAGACTCCATATGCCACAGGTGCGGCCCTGAAAAGCAATAAATAAATAAATAAATAAAATAAAATAAAGAACAGTAGGATCTCACTAGCCTCTTAAGTTAGGGCTGTTGTAGATTTGAGATTAGAATAGAGTTGCTGTTCTTATTTATTCTCTAGATTGATCAGATTAATCTTGAAGGGAAACCTGTCTCTATCATCTCAATATTACCCATAGACACTGTGGTGGGAGTAACTAAATCAAGTGGGTAGAGGAGGTTAATGCTTCCCTTACTGAAGGGACCAGAGAGACCCCAAGGCCCTATATTCATTTGGGTGATACAACTTCTGCAAGGTTCTCCTTATTTCTTTTATAAATCCTCTTTTGAATACTAATGAGTAAAAGTGTTCCCTGTCCCAGAGTTATTGAAGGCAGCTTTTGGAACTCCTGTCCCTGAAAGCTTTGGGGTTCACAGCAGATCTTCAACAGCTAACAGCAACCAATGTCTACGGAGTGCTTACTATGTTCCTTACAACCCAGCACGTTATGGCTTTCCCTAAAAGGAGGGGGGATATATGAACAAATAAATCTGTAAAATGAGAGTTTATAAATAACAACAACAAAATCTGTCCCTATCCATGGAAGATCGCTGAAACTGTGTTAAGTGATAGTGCATGTGTATATCCTTTTTCCAAATTAAAGTCCTATGCTTTTTAAATTTAAAACCCACATTAGATTTCAGCATGTATATAGTAAGCACTTCAGATTTGTTCAGAATTATAAAATGGAGCAGTACATAATTTGGGCACTTTTTCCCCATTAAAAACTAACTTGTATATTATAACTGACCTCTGATATTTAGAGTCCTTAAGGTATAAAGAACATTACACCAGGAGAATGTGATGATAGGTATTGATTCAACCCAGCTTTTGCTGAGTACTCGCTTTGTGCACGGCTCCTGGTGAGCACAGTGGGACACAAGAAAGGACAGGATACTACCCATTACCATTGCAGGAAGTAGGCCAAAGTGTTATTCCAACTCAGACCAGGGAAGAGAAAAGCAAAATGAGGAGTGGGAGAGATGAATTCTAGTTGGAGGAGAAAAAAATCTGGAAAGCCTGAGGGATGGAGAAGACACGTGAGCTGGTCCTTGAACAGTAGGATTCCAGCAGCAGAGTAGGGGGCCAGTGGGAGCCAGAAGAGGTGCTGGTAGAGGTACCGTGAGAGGTGCCAGCTAGAGGAGTAAGGAGAGTCAGGGAGCTGCTTCTGGGGCAACCTAAGAGAGTTAAGCCACAAATTATCAGATGTCTATTTTAGAGAAATGACAAGGATACTACTTCTTCACCCTCAAAACAAGGAAAGTAGTCGTGGAAGGAACACATCTGCTTTGACATGAACTTTTCACTTCATGATATCAACTACAGCTATAATTTAATGTTAGTTATCTGGAGTCATACATGTGACAAAACTGATTATGCCTTACTTCTTAGTTCCTTCAAATCAGTGAACATTCTCCTCTAGCACTTTCTTGTCGAGAAATGCAAAACCTGAAATTGAAATGAAAAGTTAACATTGCGAACTGAGCTAATTGTGCATTAATTTTTAAAATTGCAGACTGAGTTCATTGTTACAGCCCTGTAAGTGATTTCTCTAATTATCTAGGACATAAGGGGGGGCTAGAAATTGGCATTTCACATAAACTGTATATAACTATATGTAACAACTGTGTATAACTATATATAGTAAACTCTTCCGTTATATAGAATAAACTCTATAACTGAAGATCAAATACACAAATCTGTGACCAATCCAGAACACTTACACCTGAGGAGAAAACTTAACAGTTATGTACGCTGATGGATGACAGGGGATAAGTATCCTACAAAATGATTTTGAGCAGTCAGAGAGCCTCTCTCTCTGTCTCTCTGTCTCTGTCTCTCTGACTCCCTCTCTCTCTCTCTCTCTCTCACACACACACACACACACACACACACACACACACACACACACACACTCATGGTTATTGTTTCTGGGTAGGATAGTGTTCTACATATAATAAACACTTAATTTGTGTTGACTAACCTACCAACCCCTTCCTGACTAGAGAATAAAAGAAGTGGGTGAGTAGGTAAGTGGATAATCTACTCACAGAAAATCAGGAGTTAATTATCTAGGGATTCTCCAAAATCCATCCTTTCTGAAACTAATTATTTCCCACAGTGTTCTCTCAGGCTGTGGGAAACTTCAGCATGTTGGGTGAATGCTGCAGACACAGTGGGGGCTTGTCTAGATGGCAACTGCTTCCCAAACCCATTGGGGCTTCTCTTTGCCTGCATGGGAAGGGAAACAGAGGTGTTGAAAAGAGTAAATGACCAAAGTGAAGAGGAGTTGTGGGTCTTGGGATTACTTTCCAGGAAATGTAGGAGATGCTTTCAGTGGTGCAATGTATGTATTTTTTAAGACATAGAGAAGCTCTACAGTGTACATCCTGGAGTTCCCTTCGTGGCTCAGTGGTTAACGAATCCGACTAAGAACCATGAGGTTGCAGGTTCGATCCCTGGCCTTGCTCAGTGGGTTAAGGATCCCGCGTTGCTGTGGCTGTGGCGAAGGCCAGCAGCTACAGCTCCTGTTAGACCCCTATCCTGGGAACCTCCATATGCCGCGGGTGGGGCTCTACATAAAGGCAAAAAGACAAAAAAAAATGTACATCCTGCATTATTAAATGTGGTCTGGTCGTCACTGTCTGTGGGTGGACATGAGGCTTGGCAGTGAAAGAGCCAAATGAGGTCCTCAGATGCCCAGAATGAATTATCAGCCTAGTATCAGGCCAAAAAGAGGGAGTCTTTTGTGCCCAAAGCTGAGACAAGCATGAAAGCTGCTCCCCTGGACTCCACTTGTAGGATGGGGTTAAACTCAGCATCGAGTTACCTAACTCCTCTATAGGAATTTTGATATCTGTCAGTTTCTAGCACCTGTGGCCATGGGTTGAACCTGAGTCACAGGTAAGTGTCTCCAAAGCTCACTCTTTTGGGTGGTTTGTGTCATTGGAGGGAGCACTTCTGGTGATTGTATTGATACCTGATTCCATTATATTGACTGAGGAAGCATCAGGGCTGCGACGAGGATGTGGCTTCTAGGCATCTAAAGGCAGCAGAATATTGAACTTGCACATCTGAGCACAGATATATGTTGGACATCATGAGAGGAAATTGTTCAGCAATTTCTCACATCTTAAATTATATGCCAATTTCATTGACATGAAAGTTGGGTGGCACTGCCACCCAACAGAACTTAGTCTTTAATTTGCAGTGTAATAAGGATGGAATTATTCCTGAGAGTGACTAAGTATAGTGCCTGAATAATAATTTGAAGAATTGCTTAGAAAAGGAATCCATTTTATTTGAGGGAAATGCCTTGTGAAGGAGCCTTGAGAATCAGAATGTGAATGTTGTCGCTAGTTTTATCATCAATACCATTGGTTGCTTTCTACACTGGTAACCTTAAGTTTTTTTTGACCTGATCTTAGTACATGTTTCTTAAAATTATTTTTTCTCCAAACAAAATGCGCCCACTTTACTAATGTAGAGAGAGTCACCATGTGCTTCTGTTAGCATCGTTATGTTCTCCTTGCCTTGATTATTCCTGGGTTAAACAGGGACAGTCGTGCCTGGCTAGGATTCTGTTGCAGGGACGATATGTTATTAAAGAGGCCCAACCAGGAAATTATGCTGAAGATGGTGTGTGTTCAAGGATGAGATATTAAGCCCATGAGTAATGGATCTTACCTTGCTTTCATGGCTTCTCCCATTCCAGATATCCCACTCAACCCTGTCGCTTTGGAAAACTACTGTTGCTTTTGCCAGCTTTACGATCTATTAGTCCATCAACCATAGAGGAAGTGTTTTTCAAAAAAACCATCGGCAACGTGCCAATTACAAGACTGCTTTCAGACATGTACAAATCCAGTGATATCTAAGCTCTTCAAGTCCCCACTTTTCAGGATGGGGCAGTAGCTGATGAACTTCTACCCATGGAGAATAAGCCTCAACTAACAAACCCTTCAGGGAGCATAAACCTGGGAATGTGTAGCCTTCAGGAAAAAATGTCAAGTGACACAAAACAATTGCAGTAGTTTTGACCTGCCGCCTCATCCAGGGTGGTGTGGCCTGGAAGGAAAGGGGACGTAAGAGGACCGCCTGAGCAGAGGACTCACTGCTGCCACGCCCTGGGAGGGGGCCGAATTCGGGGTTGCCACAGGCCATGCCATTCTGCCTCTGACCTGGAAGATCAGGCTGAATTATCAACAGCTGAAACACAAATAGAACTTTCTTTTCCCTTTTATCGTATAAAGTTCGGTAACCAAATATAGCTCTGTGTATAACATCATACAACAAGCTTCAGAACTATCTTATGTTGGAGAATTTATTTTAAACATAATGGTTAGGTTTTAAGTCAAAAATTTTATCAAAAGTTTCCCTTCTATTGTACTGCATCATTAAGTGGCCTTCAGAACTGGGTTAATAAGTGAAAGGTAGCTTATGCTATGAGATTTGCTTTTTCTCTTTTTCCTTTCCCTTTCTTTCCTCCTCTTCCTCCTCCTTCTTTTTAATACCATAGGCCAGGCAACCTTGTCAAAGGAATTGGCGGACGAAATGAGATTTTCACCAGGACCTCAGGTTGGATAACATCTCAAAAATAGAAGAGCTTTACTAAAAGAACAGAAGTCAAGTGAGGATGAATAAAAACAGCAAAACCAAATAAAGTGGAGATGAATGGTGGAGTGAGGCTGACTGCTGTCCCATTAACATAGTGCTGAAACCAAAGGCAGTGGGGGTCTAAACTCAAGTTTCAGCGAATCACACCAGACATGAGGCCAGAGGGCACTTAAAGGAGATGAATGCTTAAGGCTTCTTGATCCATTGCTAACAGCCTGAGGCTCTTCAATGCCTTTCAGAAAACCGGTTTCTAGTAAAGCTTTGAATGCCTACATGTGCACGTGCGCAAATGCATGTGTACAAACACACACATATACACACTCTTCGTCCTACACTATAAGCTGCTCCTTTGGTATGAATCTCTACTTATGGAAATGTAGAAACAAACATTTTAAAATAGCTGCTGTACTTTTCACATTTTGATCTATTAGGTACTAGCACTGAGAAAAATATTCAGCACTTGGACTATCATAGGATGAGTAAAACTTTCCTTGTACAAAGTGAATTAACTGATTTGTGAAGTTAAAAGGTTGTACTCATTGTATTTACAAAGAATAAAAAAATATATTGAATTTAAATGAACTCTGCCTGATTTCTTCGCCTCCCTCCCTGGCTGGGTTCTCCTTCACCAGATACAAGGTGGAGGCAAGCAGCTGGTGTAAAAACTGAAGCTCAGAACACTGCAGCCTGAAGAACTGAACCACAAAGGCAATTTCCTTTTTACAGTGAATCCCACTTGTTAAATGATGAATAAAGAAATAAAACATAAGATTCCATTCTCTGCCGCTCTCAGATGTAATTGCATCTGTTAGAAAAATTGCTGTGTGAGGAAGAAAAAGGCCGATTAACAGAGTCTTCATTCACTCACTCCTCTGTTTCTAACTCTCCTGCCAACATTTCAGTCCTGACCAGGAACTTGAAATTATTTAATGGTCAAAAAGATAAAGTGTGAAGAACTGTATTGGTGAGTAAGTTATGGAAGCAGTAGAAAGTGCATTGAGATATTCCCAGCAAATCTCAGGGCTCTGGTCCCACAGCCAGAGGCCAGTGGTAGAAATCAGAGGTGCCCAAAACTGTGGGCACTGTGGGCTTCTCCTGGGCAAGATGCACCAGTAAGAGTCTGGAGCAGAGGCACTAGCAACTCTTGGCTAAATTGATCTTGTAGATAGCATGTGTGGAAGTTCAATCAGCCGCTTCTTGATTGATTCCACTGAGAAGAAGTTGGTCTTAAAGGAGAGCAAGGCACTTTCAGAAATGTGTACAAAAGTATACCTTGCAACATTGTTCATATTTAACAACTAAAATGTCAAGCAAAGAATAAATACATGTGGTAAATACAGACAGCATTTCAGTAGTTAAAGTGAATGGACCAGAACATATATATCAACATGGATAAATCCAGAATACAGTGTTGGGGTTGTGGGAAGTGAATCCCAGAAGATACACAGAGCTTGGTATTTATATGAAGGTTTTCAGCCTGATCATGTTTATAGATACACAAATGTATAGCATATATTTAAAACAAGCGTGAGTATCATGAACACTAACTGTGTGTTATTATTACCTGGGCATGGATGGAGTTGAAGGATACCAAAAGGATCCTCCCTCAAATGTTTCTGAAATGGTTTATTTTGTAAAATAAAAGAGAATTGGAAGCTCAAAATATAAGATCAATGACAAGATTTGGTAAAGATGGGAAATGAATACAAGCCTGTTCACCCATGTATTAGTCAAGTTTTACTTCAGTAGTGCTGAAATATAACCCCCAAGACTTCCAACGACAAACTCAAATTTCTTGCTCACAGGACTGCCCATCCCCAGAAGCTCACCTGGGCTGGGCTTCTGGCTGCAGTTTGGGTTCAAGTGGGTTCCCATGTTTCCTCATTCTGGACTAGCAGCTTCCCTAAAGCAACTTCTTTCAGTGGCGGAGTGTAGGAGTGCAAGGGGCTAAGCCAAACCATGCAAACACATTTAAAGCTGCTGCTCTTGCCACATGTGCTGCTTTTCACCGGCCAAAGCCAGACATATAGCCAAACCCATCCTCGTGGAGGCAGAGAGTATACCCCTCTCATGATGGAAGAGGCGGGAGCATCACTGACCTGTAATAAAACTATAGCTATCACAGTTGTAATTTACTTTAATCTATTTGAAATAGTTTTGATAAAGTTAAAAGGAAGTAAATTTCCTGTGACATGCCACAGAATACTGATTCCCACTGGAGTGCCTTTGTTTGGGGCATCTCTGCTATTACGAAGAAGAATCAAACCTGGCTTTCATAAATCAACTATAGTTTAAAACAACAAACCAACCAACAAAATATTCCCCTGGCTTTCAGCATTTGTAAAAGCCCAGAATTTAAAACCCAGTAGCAGTCTCTTCTGGGATTTGGGGATTTCTGCTGTAAGCAGCCTGGATACTTTAAGAGTTTCACTGCTTGCTTGGATTTTAAGGCAGGCATCCTCTATGGCTGGTGTTGTGGGAAAGTGCAATAAGTAGCCTTTGAATATACAAATTCCAGATATGCAACTTCAATATATGCAATGTGAATATACAAACAAGAGAAGATGAACCCAGCCAAGGGATTACTGCAGTCAAAAACCAGTCTTCAGTGCTTCTCCTTTGACAGTTTTTTTCCTTCTAAATCTGGGAGATTCTTTTCAAAAGCAGTATTTACGTACTATGATGATTAAGTAGGGAGTCTCACGTTTGTGTTTGAATTACTTTTCATTGTTCATTGATTCTAGAGAAGAGAAAGACCAGAGGATGAATTTAGAAACTGAAATGAGACTCCCAAATTATTTCGCTTACAGTTCAAGGTTTTCAGTCCAATTTAGGAGCCCAAGACCTGAACCCATTGGCCAGAAATTTGCACTGAGGTTGCTGTCCTTAATCATTTACGTAAAAATGGAAACCCTCTGTGGTGATCATTTTGTAACGCATAGAAATATTGAATCACTGTGTTGAATACCTGGAACTAACATAGTGTTGTAGATCAATTATACCTCAATTTAAAGAAGAAAAAAAAGGGAGTTCCTGTCGTGGCTCAGTGGGCTAAGAATGCAACTAGTATCCATGAGGATATGGGTTTGATCCTCGCTTCACTCAGTGGGTTAAGGATATGGCGTTGCTGTGAGCTGTGGTGTTGGCCGGCAGCTGCAGCTCCTATTTAACCCCTAGCCTGGGAACTTCTATATGCTGCAGATGTGGCCATAAAAAGAAATAATAAAAAAAGGAAAGACATGTAATCACATAACTATAATAGGTTCTGCAGTGAACAATATTTATATTGTTGTAATGCAAACACTAATTATTTGTGTAACTAAAAGTATGATAAATTTCTGAGGAAAGGATAAGGAAGAAGAGGTGAGGTACTAAATCTTT
This sequence comes from Catagonus wagneri, assembly GCA_004024745.2. Lineage (NCBI taxonomy): Eukaryota > Metazoa > Chordata > Mammalia > Artiodactyla > Tayassuidae > Catagonus > Catagonus wagneri. Next base: position 7,278,938 of record PVHT020000080.1, read on the forward strand.
ATCTCATAATGTTTATAAATTTAAAATTGCTTTTTTCTTTTTATTGTATCTGTATGAGATGACAGATAATAACTAAACCCACCGTGGTAGTTATTTCACAATATATGTAAATCAAACCATCACGCTGTGCAGCTTAAACTTATACAGTGATGTATGTCATTGTTTCTCAATAAAACTGGGGGAAAACAAACTAGGTAGACCAAGGGAAAAAAAAGGAAACCCTCTACTTTTCTGCAAGTTTGTGTGTGTGTGTGTGTGTGTGTGTCTCCTGGTGGTGCATATGGCTCTATCTCATTCATTTTACCATCTGCCTAGTACTCCATTGTATGGATAGACTACAGTTTACCCGATGAATTCCTTATTGGTAGACCTGGGTTGCTTGCAGTTTTTCACTGTAATAAATTAAGCTACAAAGAACTGTCCTATGTACAGTTCTGTGGACTTTGGGGGGTATTTCTGTAGGATAAATTATTATCAGAAGTGGCATTTCTGGGTCAAAGACTGTGTGCATTTTAAATTTTGATACATACAACCACATGGCTCTCCAAAAGGGTTGTATCAATTTGCACTCCTGCCAAGAGGATATGAGAGGGCCCATTTCATTGCTCAGAATTTAAAAGTGCTTAATCAGACACAGGCTTGATGAACACTTCAGAAGCTGTTAGAAAAATACAGAGAATACATATATTTCAATTATGAATATGCCTCTGTACAATGCTTAGTGGCCTGGTGAAGTTGGTCTCACTTTGCATCTGTGGTTAGAGCTCCCTAAATTTTTCAGTCTAGACCATGTCTGTGAACTTTTGAGAGTACCTGTGTCAACATGAGGGTTGAGAGACAGCAGATGAATGAAGATACAGGAGCTTGGCAAACACTTTCTGGTGCTAAGAAGCTGCTCTAATAATTTCAAGCCACTCATTTTACAGTAACATTTTTTAGAATTGCTTATGGAAACTGAAGAATCATAACTCTCTTTAACTGAATAGCTTCAGTACCTTTACCACAAGTGACCTATGGCTTATTTTTTAATCTTGTCTGTATTTTAAATCATGTCTTTAGATTTTTGAAGCTCATTTTGGAACATGAAGTGTTTTTTGTTTTTTTGTTTTTCTCTGAATATTGCTGACCTGCTCGTAGACCATTAAGGAGGGTTGTCTTTTAACCACTGCTGAGCTGGGCCTGTCAGGAATGTGCTGAGGGCAGTCTCTCCAATGAAGAAACCAGGATATTGCCACATAGCTGGGGCATCTTTCTGACATACCAAATGTTGCAATGTTCTGCTGAGAAACTGAGGAGGCTGTGAGAAGGTCATAGGTTTGATCTTCAGGAAGCCAGGTGGTCTTATTCTCTCAGTGTCCCTAGTATCTCTAATGCCTAACAATGGTTATGTCCCAGGACACTGAGCAAGTGACTAGTGTGAAGGCTGGAGCACAGTTCCTAGCTCCTGTCCCACCAAGTGTGGCATCCAGAGCATCTTCTTTGCACTGGCCCAGCCATGAGCCTAGAGGAAGGAGTGCTGGCCCAGTGAAGAGGCTGGGGTTCTAGTTATGACTAAGGTGATCTCAGGCAAATCAGTTAACCTGTCTGCACCTGTTTTCATCTGTGCAAAGAAGCACTAGGCTTAGTGATGTCTAATTTCCTTCCTCCTGTTCCCATTATTCTCATCATTATCTTTAGCTGGGGGCCAGGAGACCACCAGGAGAAATTCTCCTTGGTGGCAAGAACCAGTCAGATCAATCAGATTTCCAGATGTGCTCAACCTTGACTATGTGCCCCCCCCACTCCCGGTAAATCCTTTCATTTAGACAAGTCCTCAATCTTGGCTGCATGTAGAATTACTTGGGGAGCTTTGCAAATGCTCAGTGCCCAAACTGCATCCACACCAGAGCAATTACCCCAGAATCTCTGAGGCAGGGCCCAGGCATCAGTATTTGAAAGCTCCCCAATGATTCCGGTGTGTGGCTAAGACTAAGAAGCACTGACGTGGTCGAGAGCCCTGAGACGGGGGTTCCTGTTCAGACTCCAGGGTCATGTGTGTCCCTCGTCCCTCATGCCTGGTTGCTGCCCCCTGCTCACTGGTGACCTTTAAAAAAGTTAATTCTGTCCCCTCTTTCCCTGCTTTGGCCTGTCACTGAACTCACCCAGCTGATTGTAGCGCTTATGATTGAGAACCTCTTCTGACCGCTTCCCTTTCCCCAGAAATTAACGTGATCATTAAGGCTTATAATTTCACTCACCAGTGCTATCAATCAAGGGGCTGCGAAACAGAGTTAAGAGTGCTTTTGTAATTGGCAGCAGCCTGTGATTCAGAGTAGAACATCCAGGGGCTGTGAGGGGGTTGGAGGAGGGGAGAGCTGGCATGCAGGGAGGGGCTGTGTCCCCTTGAACTGACTCCCTCAGCTCTTTGTGACTGGCTCCCACAGGGGCCAGCAAGCTCCCAGGTCATCTACCCGAAATGTCAAAGGGAGGAAGCCAGTTCTTGCCAGCAGTGCTTCTCACTCATCTCCCAGTGCTCTTTCCCAGTGCTGCCCCCTCAACACTAACTGGGGCCCCAGGACTCAAAGCACTTGAATGTTCCCAGGAAGGGAAGAGTCTGAAAGTGGTATCACATTTCTGCATAAGAAGTAGAAGTCAAGGGTGGGGAACATGGCACTGAGTCTTCCTCTGATTTCTTTAGGGGACCAAGAACGGTGATTTGGTCACAGCTCCACCTGAGACACTACGAGCAATTGCTTTCATCTTGAGTTCTTCCAGTTATAACCAAGGTCAGGCACAGGATTGGATTTAATGTCTCCTCAGTGTGTAGGTCACACTGGAGCTTCTTCCCCACCTAGCTGTTCATTGTATTTTCCAGACACTGGCTCTCCCGGTGGCATCTAGGAGTTCAGCAAGCCTGAAACACAAAGTCTGGCCACTTTAAATTATTTTCTAGGATCAGCCTAGCTCTTTCCTCTCCATTTAAAATCCAGATAGGAAGAGTTCCATGTACTTACCCTGGCTCAACATTTTGTCAGTGAGAGGCTCGTTTGAATTAATAAATTTCTCTTTTAAAATGCAAATACCCACTGGTAAAGTTAAGCTCTGTCTGCTGGAGCCTGAGCTTTAAGGACATTATCAATAGGTTCCTTGAAGCTTTTGATTGGGTTTGATGACTGAGGAAAGCCAGGAGATTGGAGGGAAGGAGAAGGTGACATTGGCTCTTATGTTGTTGCAGGTTGGGTGTATTTCTTGACTTAGAGGCTACAGCTCCTGTCAAGTGGTCCACACCACATGGCAGAGTGTGTGTGATCGGGTGTGCTGAGGAGATAGGTCCTATTAGTCCATTTGACAAAGATCATGACCAAAGCAATGTGGGGCTTAGCCGCTTCTTATAGAGTACTCAGTAAAATTCTCTATTCACCTAGAATCGCTTTAGAAATTACAGACTCCTGTGTTTTCCATCCAGCTCTTCAGCATAACCCAATATCTGACATGTGTTCATGGATCCCATTTATACCGCACTATCCCAAAGCACTTTATTAAAAAAAAATTCAGGGAGTTCTCATTGTGGCTTAGCAGGTTAAGAACATAACTAGTAGCCATGAGGATTCATGTTTGATCGATGGCCTTGCTCAGTGGGTTAAGGATCTGGCATTGCTGCAAAATGTGGCTTGGATCCCATGTTGCTATGGCTGTGATGTAGGCTGGCAGCTGTATCTGCGATTTGACACCTAGCCCGAGAACTTCCATATGCCGTGGGTGCAGCCCTTAAAAAAATTCATTTCACCTGCAAGGAACCTCAGATACTCCTGAAGAAAGAAAATGGTAACAGTCCATTATAGAACACTGCCTTCATGATAGCTTAGAAATTAGGGTTGAATGGAAGCTGGAGAGGACATCTCTGAGAAGAATGAGCATGAGCAGTGAAGCGAAACAACAGTGAGAAATAGGAGAGAACTTAAAGATGGGTTGCCCTCTCTCATCACTTTACATTGGACGCCCAGGCAGATGAGTGGTATCTCCAAGGTCACAGAGCTGATCTGAACCCAGAACTAAGGCTCTCTACCCAGCTTCTACAATTGAATTTTGCAGTCCATATAAAAGACCAATCCCCTGCTTCTCAATATGGAATGTGTCTAGTGAGTTAGTGCCTATATCAAGAGCTTTTCTTCTCATTCATCTCCCAGTGCTCCTTTCCAGCACTGCCCCCTTAGCAGTACCGGGGCCTCAATGCCCTTGAGTGTTGCCAGAAAGAGAAAGAGTCTGGCCAGTGGTGTCACATTTCTGCCTAAGAACAAAAGATCAAGGATAGAAAACACATTTTCTTTTCTCAACAAATTCTTAGAAATCATGACTGCTCCCTTAAAAAACTTTGTTTTGGTCTTTTAAGCAAATTACTAACACATGCACGACATGGTTGAATCTTAAAACATTATAGGAGTTCCCATCCTGGCGTAGTGGAAACAAATCCGACTAGGAACCATGAAGTTGCGTGTTCCATCCCTGGCCTCACTCAGTGGGTTAAGGATCTGGCGTTGCCATGAGCTGTGGTGTAGGTCACAGAGATATCTCGGATGCCGCGTTGCTGTAGCTGCGGCTTAGGCCAGCAGCTGTAGCTCCCATTTGACCCCTAGCCTGGGAACCTCCATATGCTGTGGGTACAGCCCTAAAAAGAAAACAAACAAACAAACGAACAAAAAACCATTACAATGAACAAAAGAATCCAGGCGGAAAAAGACCACCCGCTGGCCCAGACACAGAGCTGCGATTTGAACCCAAGTCTGTGTGACTCTAAGGCTTATCCTCTTTATACTAGTCCCCAGCCACACCTCTTGGTTTATAGTCTGGGCTCCAGGTCTGCTGTTCGGTAGGCCCTTGGACAAGTCCCTTCCTGTGTCTGAAAATTGAGAGGTGGATTGAATTGCTTCTAAGAGTCCTTACAGTTCTAGTATCCTGTGATTCTATGTCTAGGTCATTTAAAAAATTTACTTATTTTTGAGCAGCCACAAATTATAAAATTCAAAAATTTCCAAATGTTATGTATACATGTCACAGAGCAGAGGCCACTAAGGAAACATGAGTACTGAAAGCAATGTGGTGTTCAATAGGATCCTGGGACAGAAAGAGATACTAGTACAAAAGCTGAGGAAAGTCAATTTTTTTTTCTTTCTAATATTTCATTACATTTCAGTACTATGAACTTGAGGTTATTTATGTCTACTGAATCTGTTATGCTACCTTTTATTTTTTTATTTTGGCATTATAGCTTGTTTACAGACTTCTATCAAATTTTCCAACTGCACGGCATGGTGACCTGGTTACATGTACATATATGGATTTGTCACATGTGATTAGACATAGTTCCCTGTACTGTACAGCTGGATCTCCATGTTTTTCCATCATGGGAGCACTAGTTAACCCCATTCCCTCCCACCCCCTCCCCCACCCCCTTGGCAACCACAAGTTTGTTCCCCATGTTTGTGATTTTCTTTTCTGTTGAGAGGTTCATTTGTGCAGTGTTTTAGACTCCAGTTATAAGAGATTTTATATGGCATCTGTCTTTATCCTTCTGACTTGCTTCACTCAGTGTGAGGGTCTCTAATTCCATCCATGTTGCTGCGAATGACATTATTTTATCCTTTTTTATGGTTGAATAATATTCCATCGTGTATATATACCACATCTTTCTAATCCAGTCATCTGTCGACGGACATTTGGGTTGATTCCATGTCTTGGCTATTGTGAATAGTGCTGCAGTGAACATGTGTGTGCAAGTGTCTTTTTCAAGGAAATTTTTGTCTGGATATATGCCCAAGAGTGGGATTGCTGGGTCATATGGTAGCTCTATGTATAGTTTTCTATACCTCCACACTGTCTTCCATAGTGGTTGCACCAGCCTACATTCCCACCAACAGTGCAGGAGGGTTCCCTAAAAGTCAATTTGGATTTTAGTTAAAAGTAATGTACCAAGTCTCGTTTATTACTTTTGATAAAAATACTATGGTCATATAAGATGAAGGGAAACTGGATGAGGGGGTATAGAGGAACTCTTTGTATTATCTTTACAACTTTTCTGTAAATCTAAAGCTTGTTTTTTTTTTTGTTTTGTTTTTTTGTTTTTTAAGAGTACACATACAGTGAAATGTTTGCCTCTCACCTCTATCTTTGGGGCACCCAGTCCCTCCAACCAGGCAACCAATGTTACTTGTTTCTTATATAATTTTTCAGAGATATTCAGTTAATAATCAGAGAAAACATCTATATTGTATAAGTATCATTTCTCAAAACAGAAAGTATGTCTGTGAGATAAATTCCTGGAAGTGGAATTCCTGGGCGTATAGTTTTGATAGTTATTGCCAAATTGCCTTCCATGGAGGTGTGCCAATTTATCCTCCTGCCAGACACTGTGTGTGAGAACCTGTCATTTCACCAACACAGACTGTTGTCTGAGCGACCAGTTCACTTCAGTTTAAGTCAGACTGTCAGCTCCCAAAATAGTCATGAACAGACCTCTCTAGAATGCTGCCAACAGAACGTTGGGTCCATTTTGAAACACCCTGCCAAGGCAAGTGGGGTGGCTGCAGTGGCCAGAAGCAGCAAGGCTGTGAAGAGTGATAGCAAATGATTAGCATTCCTAACTTTAATCACTACTGTCCTCAGAAGACATTCACAGAAGACCATTGTCTCTGTTCCACAGCACACAAAGGGTCAAGCCTTACACATTTGTTCATAGTGGGGGAAAAAACCCCGCAGGTCAAAGTGTTCAGATTACAGGTCCAGGAAAATCCCTTTGCTGAAGAAGGCAGCAAATCCTCAGTTCAGCTGAAAGGACAAAACTTTCTTCACCTCAGAGACTCTTCAATGAAAAAACCGGTTAAACATGGTTTGGATTTACTGAACATGAAAACAACTGGATTAACGTATAATCTAGTTAGAAAGGAAAGGAAATGTACTGAGAAGGCTAAGTAATGACAAAGCTGCAGTGTTTGCATGTGCCAAGCAGAGATGGCCATTCCAGTTTTATAATCAAATTTTCTTAAATGTTTAGCTTTCTTTTAGATCAAGATAATGAGTGTCTGCTTGCATTGGCCTCTTTGGTAACAACACTGATGGCAATGCAACCGTGAGAGCACAAGGGGCAATGATTCCCAGGAGGCTGGAGGTCCCTGCTGTCAAGGTGGATGTTCGGGCCTAGGCCCTGGCCTGACTGCCAACAGTCTGTGCAATCCATGTGGGAGACAGCAACTCACAGGCAAGGGCTTTAGAATCAGAAAGACCTGGGTTTGTATCCCACTTTCACTTTTTACTGGCTCTGTGACCTTGGACAAATTACTTACACTCTGTCTCAGCTGGTGAAATAGGGATAATACTCATCCAACAGAGCTGTTTTGAGAATTAAATGAGATAGTAGATGTGAAAAAGCCCAGGCTGAACCCTAAGCCCTCAATCGATGGTGGGTTGATTATTTCCCAGCCTCCCTCTCGTGCATGCACACTAGAACACCAACAATGAACGAAACTGCCCCACACCGTGCAGACTCAGGCGCTTCCAAATCACATTCTGGAAGGGGAGGGTTCCAAGATTTTTACACTGGGGTTTCTTACCCCTTTTTGTGCCCAAGACCCCCTACTTAGATGTTTATAAAAACGTAAAACATATAGGAATACAAAAGAAACCAGTTTGTTAAAATACATTTATCCAACTCTTTGTTTTTAACTTGTAAAAAATTTGTAACTTTAACACATTAAACAAGATTTTGGGGCAGTTCTAATGACTACAGTAATCTTCAAGCAGTGAAGTATTTCAAGATCTGCAACAATAAACGTGATACACACTATTCGCATTTTTAAGTTGGTGACAATTGCAAGTTCTGCTCATACTACTACTATGGTTTGCTCCTACATTCCAAATGGAAAAAAAATATATATATATATACACACACATAAAGAGAGAATATGAAATATAAAGATGTAACTTTTTCCTATCCAAACTCAGACACCAAGGTCTCAGGTATTATAAAATATCACCATCTTTGGCCTCAAGATGACTGATAGAAGGCATTTAAAAACTGTCAAACCAGCATTCCTTTATTTTACTCTTTTCCTCTGGCTTCAAGATTTTCTGTTGGTCTTTGGTTTTCTGCAGTTAGAATATGATATGCCTGTGTTGTTTTGTTTTGAAATTTATCCCGATGTTCTCTCAACTTCTTTAATCTGTGGTTGTTTTTAATTTTGGCAAGTTCTCAGTCATTAAAACTTCAACTATTTCTTTTGCTCTCTTTTCTGATATTCCAGTTACACATATATTACACATTTTGCAATGATCTCACAGTTTTTAGAAGTTTTTATTTTTTTCTATTGTTTCCTCTTTGTATTTCAATTTGGAAAGTTTCTACTGACCTATCTTCAGATGCACTGATTCTTTCCTAAACTGTTCACATCTACTGATGAGCTCATAGAAGACCTTCTTCACTTCTATAACAGTGATTGTGATTTCCAGCATTTCCTTTTGATTCTGAAAGTTTCCATTTCTCTAGTTACCTTGCCCGTCTGTTCTTGCATGCCCCCCCCCCCATTAAAACTTTTAACATTTGGAATTCCAACTGTGGCGCAGTGGAAATGAATCAGAAGTATCCATGAGGATGCAGGTTTGATCCCTGGCCTTGCTCAGTGGGTTAGGGATCCAGTGTTGCCATAATCTGAAGTGTAGGTCACAGATGCGGCTTGGATCTTATGTTGCTGTGGTGCAGACCAGCAGCTGTAACTCAGATTGACCTCTAGCCTGGAAACTTCTATGTGCTGTGGGTGCAGCCGTAAAAGCGCAAAACACAACAAAAAAACTAAACATTTATCAGTTATTTTAAATTCCGTTTGATAATTCCAACGTCTGTGTCACATCTGACTCTGGTTCTGATCATTGCTTTCTTTCTTCAGATTGTTTTTTGTCTTTTGGAATGCCTTGTAATTTTTTGTTGAAAGCCAGACATGTTGCACTAGGTAACAGAAACAGATAAACAAGCCTTACCTGTTTAAGATTTATGGTAATCTAGCTAGGGAATGGACTTGCTTAATGTTCACTATGATTTTAGGCACCAGAGACTTCAAATTCCCCTAGTGTATGTGCTTTGGTCGCTTTCTTATATTTGGGTTTCTCTACTCTGCAGAGTGTGTTTTGCAACTTTCAGCTATAACCCACTGTTACACTGGAGGCCTGGTGGTGTGGTTGTCAAATGGGGGATATAGGGGCATTCTAGTTTCCAGATTAAGTTGTAGTGTTTAGCGGACCTGTGACCTTCATGCACGTTTCCCAACGGTATAGCTTTTTCCCTGGTCCCTTCCTCCCTTCTCTGACTGAAGCATTCTCAATATTTCCTTGAAGTCTTGACCCCTGTTGACTATACTTTCTAGCCTTTTGGGCTGAATGCCCTTCCTCCAACAGGGAGGAATTGAACTCTAGGTCACAGTGGGCCCCCAAACCACCAGATACTGTACAGATTCAAACTGAAGGCTACATTCTGGCTATAAAGGTCTGGCCACAACACAAGTTAGGCAGTAAGGAGTCATGCATTTGCTGGTTCCTTATCAGTTATACAAGTCAGGCTAGAACACTGTGCCCTTCTCCCTTGGATAAAGAGAAGAAGCATGCCACCATCCTAAACCAAGTTAGAGGGAAATCATGAATCTGCTGACTAAGGAAAGGGTTATTACCCCCTTGCTAAGTTTGTTTAAACAAGTCACTCAGATGAGCTACAAAAAAAAAAAAATTCTTCTGAAAAATAGGAGGCATGCTATTGGCTTATCTTAAAAGGCCTTTTGAAAAGAATGACTTGAGATTATAAAGCGTTTTCCAAATACACGAAGTGCTTCATAACGACTCAGTAAGCTTTAAAGAATGCTTTTTTAAGTACATCACTTTTTTTTTTGCTGTGGAAAAGAAAATACCCCCATTCAAAGGGTAGTAGCATATTTGATATCACCACTGTTTAAAGAAGAATGGAGTTACAGGAATGAGAAGTATATAATTAGTAAATAATCCCTCTCAACAAGTGAGTTAAGTAGGAAAGCCTTCTAAAGGGAGAAAAGAAAAGCTGGAGACAACACAATCAGTGCATATCAGAAATGCATTTTTATTTTTATTTGAAAACAACTTAAATTTTTAGACAAATGATTTTAGTATATAAATTTGATTTTGTTTTTATACAGAATATAAAGATTTCCCTCATTGATCTTCCATGTGAAGGGTGTTACAAGCCTGAAGGGAGATACTTTCTACACTCAAATGTGTCTCTTACATGTAGGATACAGGAAACCAATGTGTAGTGCTTCCACACATAAATTAGGTCAAGTGACACCACATATTAAAAAGGGGATAAGAGAGATATTCTAGTTAATCAGATTCAAGAAGCAAACATGACACAAAAACTATAGGTAAGACCAAGTCAGTAACTTTAGTTAGGACACTGCAGATTATACTGGAGTAACAGGCTTGTGAAGCTAGAGCGTGTACCACATTAAAACAGCAAGGAAGAGCTATTTATATAGGAAGGCTGGAAGGAGAGATTTTTCACTAAAGCAAATTAACTTCTCGTCAACTGCCAAAACAAAACAAAACAAAACTGAGCATATGAGTGTTAGTATACTGAAGGCATGTTATACCAGTTTTTGTGCAGCATGCTAAAGTTAGTTAGAACTTCTTCACTGGTGCATATGAATCATTAATAGCCACGGAAACTTTTTTTGCCCCTTCTTGCCAATTTCAGGCATGTCTTATTTTAGATGGAGTATAGCTTTTATCTATTATTTCATCTTGTAAAAACATGTGAAGGCAACGTTCATTCTGTGCCAGAGGATGACCAGCGACCCTAGGAATAAAAAATACAAATTCAGTCCAGTATTTTATAAAAGTAGGGAAGCGGAAGAAACATACACAGGAAGCACGAACAATTTAATAATAATCAGTGTTATTCTGGACTGCCCATAAAGCTACTGTCTATTAACTAACACTATATTTTCTTTCCTTTGGTTCACAAGGGTAATTTAGAAAAAAACATTAAATCACTAGCTTTTGCACTGCCTCTGGTGTATGTACTCAGTTAACTTCTTTACATATTAGTTGACGTATTCATAAGAAACCTAAATGAATTTTAATGTTAAAAGTGAAAAAATGTCATTGATTCTAAGAATCCATTTTGAAGAAGGAAAAGAAGTAGGATTAGAGTTAGATATAATGAAGTTCAATAAAAACCCAAATACTAAGAAATAGGCACAAATGTCCATTGTTCCCCATCCCCCCACCCCGGTTTGTTTTTTTTTCCTTTTTTTTGCTTGTTTTGCTTTTAAAAGGTCTCCATTAGACTAAACACAAAATCAGACTGGGGCAACCAGACTTCTATTTCAGAATTTTTAGAAAAACATCCAAACTAGCACTACCTTCTCCAAAAAAAAGGTATGTTCATTAGAAGACGATGAAAGTTGTGTGCTATGTGCTACAGCAGAAAACTAAAAGTTAAAGGCTATGTATAACTTTCCCTTTGTTAACCATTCACAGATCTTCAAATTACTAGATAAAAATTAGTGTCACTAATAAGTAAACTCACACAACTATATTCTCTAGGATTTGACTTTGGTCAAACTTACAGCTAATGCACAATTAAAGAGAGCCCTTTCCAGGCATAACTCTTCCTATCACTTTGGCTTTTAAAAAATGGCTATATTTCAAATAAGAATAAAGTTAAAAGCTAGGGTCTGAGCTTATTAAAAGTTTCCATTTTTTTTTGTAGGGCCGCATCCACGGCATGTGGAGGTTCCCAGGCTAGGGGGTCTAATCAGAGCTGTAGCTGCCGGCCTACACCACAGTCACAGCAATGCAGGATCCGAGCTGCATCTGCGACCTACACTACAGCTCACGGCAACACTGGATCGTTAACCCACTGAGCAAGGCCAGGGATCGAACCCACAACCTCATGGTTCCTAGTCAAGATTCGTTAACCGCTGTGCCATGACATGAACTCCTTAAAAGTTTCTATAGTAGGAGTTCCCTCATGGCTCATTGGGTTAAGGATCAGCATTGTCACTGCTGTGGCTCTGGTCACAGCTGTGGTGCAGGTTCAGTACCTGGCCCAGGAACTTCCACATGCTGCGTGTGTAGCCAAAAAAATATTTCTCAAGTAAAAGATAAACAATACCAATCTATGTTTTCAAAAGATTTGGCCATAAAAAGTTTAAATGTGCACGTTTACACAAGACATGATGATAATATCTACATCTGCAATCTGACAAAATGATTGCAAGCGTATTGTAAGTTTTATTGTTCATGCTAGAACATACCTTAAATCAGAAAGAATCATAAGTAAAACTGTATTTCTTAAATGCTGTAATTTTAAATGTAATTTGCATAAATTAACCAAGAAAAACAAATACCAAACTTAAGTCAATACAAAGATACTCACATCAATCACTCAAGAGAGTTAATATTTATCACATGATACTCAACTTGTTATATATTTTTACTTTGTTTAAATGATACAAAAAGTTAGGAATTGACCAAAAGGAATTATTATAGTTCAGTCTGAAATCTAAATTACCAGCAGTCACCTAAAGTCATCTCAGAATACTATTCACTGTTACAACTTAAGGAACAGAAAGCACTTACTTGTTTATAAACTGCTCCAGCCCTTGCTTCCTTTCTTCAATAAAATTGTCATCAAATATTCCATCATCTCCTCTAAAAGGAAGTTGACGCAAAAATGCTTTCCCAGGGAGTGGGGGAACTACAACCTAAAAGGTAAGGAAAGTTCTTGAGCATGCTTGTTGAGTTGGGAAAGTTTACAGAGCATAACACAAAAATAAAGTGCATCTTCACTGTGAGAGCCATCCTACTGTTAAACTAGTTTAAATAAAAGGGAATCGATAAAAAAATACACTGAAAAAAGATTCAACGTTTTGGAGGCAAGATAACCAAAATGCCAGAATAGTCCATCAGACCAAAGCTCTTCAATGGTAGGGCCTGTAGCTTATTTCATTGTTCCTGGACTTACCAAAGCACAAGAATACAAAATAAAGGCTACCATACCCCTCAGACAGTTCTGATGTCACTTGGGAAAGACAATGCTTTTTTACAATGGTAACTGAATAGATCAAACTCAAATCTCAATTAAATGAAGAAATAAAACATTAACAATATTCTCTCTAGCATGGGCAGAAAAGAATTTTGTGGTCAATTACTTCCATCTCAATTTGGATATAATCTTACCTACTTGTATTTGAGGTGATGACAAAATAATCAACAACTCTACTTGTTGCCATTCTTCCATTTCCTAGGCTGAGAAACATGTCAGCTTTCTTCCAAACTCACTATCCTATCTTTCCCCAAGTACACATCATTTCTTCCTTCCCACACTAAAGGAACATCCCAATTTTTCCCTGTTACAGCCTAAGTATCCTCTACCGACAACTTATGACTAATTTCCCTTTTCTGGGTATTATCTGAGCTCAAACATTTGTTTGAATTAAATAGCACCTAGCTATTAATTTCACAGGATAGTTGGGTTCTCAATCCCAGGGTGTCTCAGCCATGGCCCTATTAACATTTTGAACTAGATAACTGGGAATTGGGAGGGGAAGTGGGTTTCTTTTACACTGTAGAAAATTATGTATTCAGTAGCATCCTTGGCCTCCACCCACTGGATGTCGCCAGTAGGCACCCCACAGTTGTTACAATAACAATGATCTCCAGACACTGTCGAATGTCTCATTGGGGACAAAGCTGCCCCTGGTGGAGAACCACCAATCTATGCTATTAATGCCTTCAATCAAGGACCTTGTCTCAGGTGTCTTACGGTTAAGCCCAAATACCTGTTAGATGACTAACCATTTGGCTGAATCCTTATCTTACACTGAAACAGAGAAAAGGTGTGGGCAAACAATTCAAACAAGGAGTAATAGTAATAAAATTATATATATTGCAAGAAGTAAAACCCAAAACCCTTGATACAGTTTCTATCCTAAAACAATAGTTCAACAAAGTGAAAACAGGAAAGATCAACACAACTTCCATACAGATCAGCAAGAAACAAAGAGCGAAAAAGAAATACAAAATCAAATGCCCAAAATAAACTTTATAATTCCTTCCTGGATCTACTCTCCTCAGATGACCCAAATGATTAAGACACCTAAAAGATTTATCTAAGTTTGGTTTAGTATTTTTTTGAATCTCTCCCCTATATTAGTATTTGTCAACTTGCCAGGGACTGAAAACTGAACAACAGGGATCATGATCACTAACTGAGCTCCAGTAGAATAGCTGTAAGATGAGCAGGGATACCTGAATCTATAAAGTTATAAAAAAGGGAATCTAGGAGTTCCTGTTGGGGCTCAGTGGGTAATGGATCCAGTGTTACTGCAAGCTGCAGTGTAGGTCGCAGACGCAGCTCAGATTCGGTGATGCCGTGGCTTGGGCATAGGCTTCAGTTGCAGCTCTGATTCAACCTCTAGGCCAGGAACTTCCATATGCTGGTGAGGCCATAAATAAATAAATAAATAAATAAATAAATAATAAAAAATGGAACCTAGAACCATTGCACTGAATAAATGACCACCATTAATTACGGGTAGAATTTCCATGAAATTTAAGATTAATACAGAGATACATTCTTACTAATATTCAAAACAGTCATCAAAGGATAGTGATGCTGTAGGCAACAAGATTAAATAAGCACCTACAAATGGTTTGTCTAGCTAAGATCTCAAAGATCGTCAACATCAAATTATTTTTACTTAAGTAATCTGAAAAAATCTACTTAAAATTCTTACATCAATTGAAAAGTCATGATTCTGATAGGGCATGAAGTAGACAGGAGGATATCGGGCCAGAATACAATGAAACCTACCGGATTAAAAGCTAAAAGATTTAACCATAATGACCAGTAAACACAATAAACACCACCTACTTTCTAGTCTAGTATAACAGCTCTTAATTAAAAGTACTAATATATAAAACAATTTGATTAATTGTCCTTAGCAATTCTAATAAAGCTACAACTTTCACAAAGGTTAAATGCCCAAAATAATTAACTGGTCTGATGTTAAAAATGAAGTACTGTGCTTCAAAGGACTCCGGTCAAGTGAAAATAATCCACATTATGGGAGAAGATTTGCAAACTGTAAACTTTATAAGGGACTTATTAAGAGGGTGGACTTGTTAGGGAGTTCCCATCATCGCACAGCGGAAGCGAATAGGACTAGGAACCATGAGGTTGTGGGTTCGATCCCTGGCCTCACTCAGTGGGTTAAGGATCCGGCGTTGCCATGAGCTGTGGTGTATGTAGGTCGCAGATGCGGCTCAGATCCCGTGTT
Organism: Catagonus wagneri; assembly: GCA_004024745.2. NCBI lineage: Eukaryota > Metazoa > Chordata > Mammalia > Artiodactyla > Tayassuidae > Catagonus > Catagonus wagneri. Next base: position 7,294,270 of record PVHT020000080.1, read on the forward strand.
GCTGTGGCTGTGGCCTAGGCTGGCAGCTGTAGCTCTGATTAGATCCCTAGCCTGGGAACCTCCACAAGCCATGGGTTCAGCCCTAAAAAACGACAAAAGACAAAAAACCCCATAAAAACATATTCTAGATACGATTCAATAATAAAAGAAAATTAAATGGGCAAAGGAGCTGAAAAAAACGTGTCTCTGCACAAGATATATAAAAGGCTGCTAAGTACATGACAAGATGATCATCATCATTTGCCATCAGGAAAATGAAAGCCACAATGATAGGCCACTCCACACACACTATGATAGCTATAATAAAGAAATCAGATAATAGTAAGTGTTGGTGAGGATGTGGAGAAAGTGGAACTCTCAGATGTTGTTGGGGGAATGTAAAAATGATACAGCTGCTTTTGAAAATAGTCTGGGAGTTCCTCAACAGGCTAAACACAGTTATCGTATGACCCAGTAAATCCATTCTTAGGTATATACTCCAAAGATACAAAAACTATGTCCAGGCAAAAACCTGTACATGAATGTTCACAGTAGCATTATTCACAATAGTCAAAAAGAAGGAACAACTCAAATGTCTGCCAATGATAAATGGATAAACAAAATGTGATATATCCATACAAGAGAATATTTTGGGACAAAAAAAGAAATGAAATAGTGATTAATGATACAAGAGGATGAACCTTGAAAACAAGCTCAATGAAAGAAGCCAGACACAAAAAACTACATAGTTTATGCTTCTATTTATATGAAATGTCCAGAACCAGCAAATCTATAGAAAATAGGTTAGTGGTTGTTTATGGTTGGGTGAGGAAGAACTGGAGGTGAGATTGGTAGTGATTCCTAAACGGCTTTGGGGTTTCTCTTATGGAGTGATTAGAATGTTCTAAAATTCATGAAAAGCTTATTAAACACTCCACTGTGCCAGGAAGCAAAGCCAAAATCCTATCAAACTTTTTCTCATAAATCAGAGAGAAAAAGACAAATGCTATACAATCTCACTTATATGTGGAATCTAAAAAAAGTCAAAATCATAGAAAAAATAGTAAATCACTGGTTTTCAGGGTAAGAGGTGGGAGGAATGGGGAGATACTGGTCAAAGAGTACAAACTTACAGTTAAAAGACGAGTAAGTTCTGAAAAATCTAAGGTACGACAGCATGGTAACTACGATTAATAAGACTGTACTGTACTAGGAGTTCCCGTCGTGGCAGAGCGGAAACAAATCTGACTAGGAACCATGAGGTGCTGGTTCAATCCCTGGCCTCGCTCAGTGGGTTAAGGATCCGGCATTGCCATGAGCTGTGGTACAGGTTGCAGACACAGCTTAGATCTGGCATGGCTGTGGTATAGGCCAGCGGCCACAGCTCTGACTAGACCCCTAGCCTGGGAACCTCCATATGCCTCGAGTGCAGCCCTAAAAAAAAAAAAAAAAAAAAGATTGTACTATACTACTATAAGTTGCTATAAGAAAAGATCTTAAATGTTATCACTAACAAAACAAAACAAAGAGGGAGTTCCTACTGTGGCTCAGCTGGTTACGAACCCAAGTAGTATCCTTGAGGATGCAGGTTCAACCCCTGGCCTTGTTCAGTGGGTTAAGGATCCAGCGTTGCCGTGAGCTGTGGTGTAGGTCACAGACACAGCCTGGATCTGGCGTTGCTATGGCTGTGGTGTAGGCTGGCAACTGCAGCTCCGATGTGAACTCTAGCCTGGGAACTTCCATATGCTGTGGGTGCAGCCTTAAAAAGAAAAAAAGAAAAAAAAAAAGAATCAAACAAAAACTCCCTATGTGAAGTGACAGAAGTATTAACAAGCCTTATTATTGTAATCATTTCACAATATATACATATATCAAATCACTGTTATATAACTTAAACTTACACAATGTTATCTGTAATAATATCAATAAAGCTAGAAAAAAACACTTTTCCTATGGTCATAAAAATTTTGTTACCCCAAACCTTCCTACTTGTTTTATGCATTTAAATCTTCATGCCATCTGTAATTTATATACAGTGAGTTTATTCCTAAATGGCCAAATGTTTCAACCCCCCTTAACTAAGTATTAATTCCTTTCCTCACTAATTGACAATGTTCCAATAAACACATGATCAGCTTCTAAATTCTATGACATCCTTCTCATCTATTTGTGTATCCCTAAAGCAATACCACACTGTTAATTACTACAGCCTTAACATATGCTCTGATGTCTGTAGGTGCTCAATTATTGTTGAAAATAATTTCTGGCTATTCTTGAGCTTTCTCTGATTCTACTGTTCTATATAAATCTGCAAAATTTTAAAGACCAACATTAAGATTTCTATTAGAATTTTACAAATTTATAAAATAAGTTAGGAGATACTGGCTTATTTCCATCAGGTCTATTGCTAAAAAGCCACCTCAAGTGAGGCCTTCCCTTGAGTATCTATATGAGGAAAAGCTCTCCTTGCACTCCCTCTTTCCATTCATTTTGTTTTGTAGAGCATATTACCATCTAACATAGTATAAACCTTACTATTTTTTCTGGTCTCCCTCCACCACTACCCCAGCTTACCAATAAAGTACCATAAAAGTAGGAACTTCAGCTTGTCCACAGCTCTATGTAACTCACAGAAGACACAGAATGAGCTCTCAAATGTTTATAAAGTAAATGAATTTTCAAAAGTAAATATTCCAATCTAGGAATATCATATTTCTGTTTATTAGGGTCTTCTTTTTGTCTTTCAATTAAATTTTAAAGATTTCTTTACGTGAGTCTTATATTTCCAATTTTACTTGTAAGTATTTTATAACTGGATATTCTTTTGAGTAAAACTGTTTTTCCATGTTTGATGGAATGATATGATTTGTGTATGCTGCTGTTGTATCCAGTCACATTGAACTGGTTAAGGAAGTTTTCCTTCCATTTCTAGCTTACTACACTTTGGAAGAGAGCACAAGCCAGGCTTACCTTACCTTACGGCTCCTACCATACCCACTTTTTAACCTACTACATTCTAGTCACAAGATAACTTTTTGTCATTCTGAGTGTACCATGCCCTTTCATGACTCCATGTCACAAATGTCATTCTGACATAGGGCTGAAATATAGGGCATTAGAATGACAACTTGTTCTATGTTGCAGCCAAAGCCACCAAGTTTTCTTTTACGAGAAGATAATTCTTACGAAGATATACAACATTGTTCTAAAACTTCAGTAGCAACACTTTAGCAGATCATGGCCATGGTTTAAAAAGCTAATCTGAGGAATATCAGCACTTATCATACAGAGTATGGTAAGTACTGGTTTATGAAACTTTTGTTATATATAAATGTGTGATGGTTTAAAAAAATGTATTGAGTCAATTAAAAAATTTGATATACACTGACAAAGGAGATGTACTGAGGAAGAGAAATTTAGCAAGGGGGGAGAGGAAGAGAGACAAGGAAGATGAGAGAAAAGAAGGAAGCAACAGCAAGAAAGTTCTAAGAAGTAAGTGTCACCTAAGAGTGAGTCAGCAAAGGCCTCAATTGGGCCACTAAAGTAAACATGAAAAAGAAGAGTTATAAAGAAAAATTACACACTTCCCCCATCTCATATGAAGTAAAATGAACTGAACTATTTGAAAAAAAAAGAAAAATATTTGCTTTTACCTACTTAATTCAAGATAATTTTCCTGAGAGGCCTTAAACACTGAAATTTGGAATGTTTTGCTTTAAAGTTACATTACAAATAATTCTTACCTTGCTCTCTCTTTCTAATTCACTTCGCAGCCATTCAAAGTCACTGTATCTTCTTCTAACGGTAGATTCCTTCAGCTTGAAAATAGGCAGATTTGTCTGAAACAAACAGTCACTCTTAAGTTCAAGCATGTTACAGGGACTTCAAAACAGTGTGTGTGTGTGTGTGTGTGTGTGTGTGTGTGTGATGTGTCTGATAATGTGCCCAGTCACCTTAAAATAAGAAAATCATAACATTATTAAGATGACATTTTACTTCCAATAAAACCTGGCTATTAAAAAAAGTATGGTACTCATATTAGCATACGACTTTCAAAATGCATGCCTGGGATTTCCCACTGTGGTGCAACGGGACTGATGGCACCCTGGGAGCGCTTGAGAGGTTCGATCCCCAGCCCAGCACAGTGGGTTAAGAATCTGGCACAGCCACAGCTGTGGTTTAGGTGGAGACTGTGGCTCGGATCTGACCCATGGCCAGGGAATTCCATATGCCACAGCTGGCCAAAAAAGGAAAAGATAAAATAAAATGCATGTCTGTACTTACGTTTTTGGGGGATGTCATTCTGCCTGAGCTTACATAAATATAAATCTTTTTTTTTTCTATTTCATTGACCTGCAAAAACATTAACTGAATAGGAGATGAAGCTAGCTCTGACTGCTATCCAGTTTAGATACTGTTTAGTATACAATGCTCATGGGGAAACAGTTTTTTTTTTTGTCTTTTTTTTTTTTTTAATGTAGAGCCGCACCTGCGGCATATGGAGGTTCCCAGGCTAGGGGTCTAACAGGAGCTGCAGCCGCCGGCCTTACGCCACAGCCACAGGAACGCGGGATCCGAGCCACGTCTGCAACCTACACCACAGCTCATGGCAACGCTGGATCCTTAACCCACTGAGCAAGGCCAGGGATCAAACCCGCAACCTCATGGTTCTTAGTCAGGTTCGTTAACTACTGAGCCACGAAAGGAACTCCAGGAAAGAGATGTTAACTACTTTGAAATGAAATACAAAATTTTGTTATTATGAAATTACATGTTTTATAATAAAAAATGAAAAGAATTATTCTTAATGGTCTTCTTAAAAAGAAAACAGCAAAAAAAAAAAAAAATCTTGTAGCATTCTCATTGTGGCTCAGCGGGTTAAGAACCCAAGTGGTATCTGTAAGGATGTGGGTTTGCTCTCTGGCCTCACTCAGTGGGTTAAGGATCCAGCATTACCATGGCTGTGGCTTGGGCTGGCAGATGTAGCTCTGCTTCGACCCCTAGCCTGGGAGCTTCCATATGCCACAGGTGTGGCCCTAGAAAGACAAAAATAAATAAATAATATTTTTTTAAAAAAGAAAAAAGTAATAGCAGGGAAAAGGGTGAAATGCCACCAGCAGGAACCTAGGAGTCATACACATTGGGTAAGGGCCATCAATCCAGAGTTTACAGGCTAAGAGCAAGCTTAGGAACTGAAAACAAACCTAGAACCTTGAGGTTACATCAGAATGGAAGGTTGTTCTTTACAAAATGGAAAGACCACTTTTGTCAAATTTCCCCTTTTTTTTGGCTGTGCTCATGGCATTTGGAAGTTCCCAGGCTAGGGATTAAATCTGCGCCACAGCAGTGACAGGAGCCACAGGTGACAATGCCAGATCCTTAACTGACAGGCCACCAGGGAAATCACAAATTTTAAACTTAAAGAAAGAAGATTTCTACTATCTTTTACTGATCCCTATCAAAATGAAAAAATGAAAAAATATACTACCAGGGAGTTCCCGTCGTGGCTCAATGGTTAATGAATCCGACTAAGAACCATGAGGTTGCGGGTTCGATCCCTGGCCTTGCTCAGTGGGTTAAGGATCTGGCGTTGCCATGAGCTGTGGTGTAGGTTGCAGACGCGGCTCGGATCCCGCGTTGCTGTGGCTGTGGTGTAGGCCAGCGGCTACAGCTCCTGTTAGACCCCTAGCCTGGGAACCTCCATATGCCGTGGGTGCGGCTCTACATAAAAAAAAAAAAAAAAAGACAAAAAAAATACTACCAAATATAATTTAAAATGGCTTATGATTAAGGACTATTAGCAGAAGCTGTATACCACTACAATTTTATAATCAAAAATATACTTTAAAATGCACATAATAACACAAAGTGTTAGGGGACAGAAATGACCTAACACAATTAATGCCATACCCTATTGAAAATGCTATTTAATACTATATACTCTCAGATTATATTTTGTCTTTAATTCGGTCTTTGCCCTTGTAGAATGGCAAACTGTTTTAAAGCTGACAAGATAAAGTGCCACCAGAAGGAAACACTGGCTTCCTACAGGGACATCATCATCATCATGTAAAATTTACTCCTAAGAAAATTCCAATCATTTGTTAAAACTTAATTGCCATTTTTGTTAAACTTAATGCAGTTTCCATTTGTCATTTGGCAAAAGAAAAGCTTTTTATTCAGGACCTTAAACCCATTTTGTAGTGGTTTCAATTTTTTCCAACGTGTATTAACTTCTCTATGTTGTATACCTTACAGCTTGGAATCTTCTACAGACGCTATTGGGCATAACACTGTATAGGTTTCAAGCATGAAACCAAATCTCACAGGAGGTTTAAAAGCACTTGAATTTTCTTTCCCAGGTAACCACAACATTTGTTCATTGTATTAATGACTAAGAGCAAAATTGCACCTAACAAGACTCTTATTATACTAAAAGTCAAGCTTATATTTAGAGATGCGGGCTTGCTGTATGAGAGGGGTATTCTCATTCCCCACAGGGAATAGAATCAGGTCCCCCGGAGAGCAGGATAGTGATTCCCAGAAAGAAAGCAATGGATTATTTCTCTCTAATTTCACTCACTGGCTTTTTAACCAAGTTCACCCTTCCGCATTAAAATATTAAGTCTTTGTAAGTGTCTAAAGATAGAAAGGCCTTTATAGAATAGAGTGTTTTCTGCAGGTGAGATTTTACATTCTGAATTCCCTCCTCTCAAATTACTTCACAAAAGGGATTAGCTGCTCTCTTTATTCAATATGTTAAGATCAAGCTTGTGAAAAGAGTTCCCTAAGAATTTTCATACTTCTGGGTACGGAAGTCTATAAAGTTAATCTCTGAAACAACATATCAAGCTTACAGGTACAATGTTGAGGGAAGAGTGCCAGTTCAGCTCATTTTACCTCCATTTTCCCTTTTGAACTTTTGACACAATCCTGATTATATCTGATTCACTTTAATAGAAGAGTAGTGGAAGGGAGAAAAAGTCCGTTCCTTTCCATGATTAGCTAATAGTTTGATAGATTATATTATATATTTTAAAAGGATATAGCTTAGGAAAACTCTCATCGTTTTCTCAGCTGGCTATAATTTTTCTTTATATGAGGACTGCTTTAGAGTTTTGATAAAGCCATGTCAAGTAAGTCTTAGCATTATCTGATGGGAAATAAAACTGAAAAGCCTGAATGTCTGGCTAAGGTATCTCCCTGTGAGTATGAAGAAAAGGAGTGGGAAGGAGGAGTTAATAAACATCTCTGAACAGGAAAATATCTTTGAAAAAAAAAAAAAAACAGCCAGAGAAATTTACCACAAATGTAATGGATTAGCTACATGTACTAGTAAAGGGCAGCATGAAAACAGTTAGCTCTATTTTCATCACCAAGCACAGATTTTCTATGTATGATGCTGAATATTAACTAACTTGCTGTGGTGATCATTTCACAATGCATACAACTATCAAATCATTATGTTGCACACACAATACTAACATAATGTTATATATCCATTACACCTTTTTTAAAAAGTTGGTTCTAGCTAATTTTATTTTATTTTTTAAACTTTTTTGCTTTTTAGGGCTGCATCTGCAGCATATGGCCATTCCCAGGTTAGGAGCTGAATTGGAGCTGCAGCTGCCAACCTACACCACAGCCACAGCAATGTGGGATCCAAGCTACATCTGCTACCTACACCACAGCTCACAGCAACAACAGATCTTTAACCCAGTGAGCGAATGAACCTGCATCCTCAGGGATACTAATCAGGTTCCTTACCACTGAGTCAAGATGGGAACTCCATTAAAGTTGGTTCTAGCTGATTTTAAGTTTTATCTGCTAGAAGAATACAGAAAAAAGACAGACTACTAAGGCAGATTATGGTAAAAATTCTTTAAAGGTTTTACTTTGGATATCTTTTAAAATGTTTTTGTGGAGTTCCCTCTGTGGCTCAGTGGTTAACAAACCCGTCTAGTATCCATGAGGATGCGGGTTCGATCCCTGGCTTTGGCTTAGTGGCTTAAGGATCTGGCATTGCCATGAGCTGTGGTGTAGGTCATAGATGCAGCTCAGATCCCATGTTGCTGTGGCTGTGGCGTAGGCCAGCAGCTACAGCTCAGATTCAACTCCTAGCCTGGGAACTTCCATATGCGGTGGGTGTGGCCCTAAGAAAGACAAAAGACAAAAATAAATAAATAAATAAATAAATAAACGTTTTTGACTTATCTAGAGGGAAATAAATTTCCAAATTCTGAAATTAAGTGTAAATCAAATTATTACCATTAATAATGTTAAATTATCAAATATAAGTTAACTGTGGTTGTCTTACTTTAAGATGACTAAAACTTTTGAAACTTAAAAGGCAAGATTTAGCATTTTCTCATCCTTACATTCTTATTTTTTCAACCTTACATTCATATTTTCATGAACTCCTAATTTTAGGAAAATTACTCTAGTTACTCAAGCTGAGCATAAATTAGAAACCACTATTTTCCTCTAGCTATGGTTCATTTCATCTAAGAGGTAGAAGTGTTGAACTCAGCCATTAGTATGAAATAACAGTATCCGAGGAACAGTGACCAACAAACTTAAGTCCATCATTAGGCAAGAACCATTATAAACTAAGCCACAGCCTTCAGCTAGGTATTTGTATAGTTATGTTATTAGTAAAAGCTAAAGTGAGCTTGAGTAACTTTGGTCTATTTTAGATTTTTCAATTTCATTCATGCAGTTATGAAAGTTCTTCAAAGCAAACACACAGGCTCCTAAAAAAATTTATATCAACTCTCATATACATGAGAAACCCCGAATTAACAAAAATTTAAAGCTTTGTCAGGGCTATGGCCCAGACTAACATTTACAAAGCAGAGGAGTTCCCTGCTGGCTCAGCAGGTTAAGGATCCAGCATTGTCACTGCTGTGACACAGGTTTGATCCCTGGCCCAGGACCTTCCACATGCCGTGAGTGTAGCTAAAAGTAAATAAATAAAAATAAAAAGCAGAGAATAATAATTATCTGCCCCTCAAAAGGTTAAGTTGGTTGCCTAGAATCCATAAAACCTGTAAACGTGTTATTTTATTCCACATTCAAAATATGCTTTTATTAATCATTATAAGCCAAGAAAAAACTGTAGCGCATCTAATCCTCAGGGCAGAGCCTCCCTGCCTGCCCGCTTGCATCCTCACAAGTGTCCTATCTTAATAAATCTATTTCTTACCTATCAAAAAAAATGATTATAAGCTAAATACAGAGTTTCCTGGTGGTGCAGTGGGTTAAGGATTTGGTGTTGTCACTGCAGTGGCTCAGGTCACTGCTGTGGCGTGGGTTCGATCCCTAGCCCAGGAACTTCTATGTACTGTGAGTGGGGCCAAAAAATAAAGTTATTATAAAACATTGGCTGTATTCCCTGTACTGTACTCTCTCTCTCTATATATATATCCTTGTAGCTTATTTTATACACGCCTCATTATCTCTTTAGTATCCTTCGATCAGAGCAGTCCTCCTGTCCTTTTGCCATTCAAGACACTGACAGTTTTTAAAGAGTACAGGCCAGATATTTGAGACGTATTATACACCTGAGTTTGTCCTTCTCCTCATGACCAGTTTCATGTCATTCGTTTTTGGCAGGAACATTGAAGCCTTCTCAGCGCCCCACTGATGTGCCCCACAGAAGGCAAGTGATGTCAGCTTGTCCCGTTATTGGACCACTTGGCTAAGGTGAGGTTAGCCAGATTTCTCCCATGTAAAGTTACCCTTTTCGTCTTTAAAAGCTTTTTTTTTCTTATTCTTGCACTTACCCTTCATAATAAAATTTAGTGTCATCTGGAATTTACCCAGCTAAATCTATAATTTACAGAACTGGCAGAGCACAAAATGAATTCTTCTTGGAGAATTCACATTTTTAGGTGAAGCTGTTTGGCTGACTTTAACCATTAGGAGAGAGACTGGCTTATTGGAGGAAAGCCCTACTCTCTGCTAAACATAGTGTGAACACGCAGATGTGCAAGTACACTATGTTCACAATTTGTTGATTTATAAAATTAAGATTTACAGTCTACTTGAATGAAACCATGGATGTTTGTAGGTGCCCTATACAAAATTCAGGGCAATTCTCAAGCTTCTGCATAGCTTATGAAAAGGTAATGGGCTAAATCACTATTTAAGAATCCCCAACATTTAGAAAACTAGAGAAGAAAAAGACTAACCACTTTTTTTATTGCTCTTCATTCTTCCTAATAATATACCAAAAACAAAACTCCAAAGGGCTGAAATATTCTAAGAGATGCCTGCATGTCTGATAACTCTTAGACTGCTATTTATATAAAAGAAAAACCAGCCATTTCCCACAAGGTATTACTAATCATATAGGGTGAAATCATCAGGAATGCAAACAAACATTACATACAAAAGAACAGATTCTGAAATCATGGCACAGAATTCTAAAACAAGTGTCCGCTTCACATCCAAGCAGAGGAAATGGCCATATTATTGGTCTCCAAAAAAGCTAGGTCTTACATACTTACACAGGCTGACCTATTAAAGTCAGCAGCTCACAGATACCCTATATGTAACCTGATTTTCACTGATAGCTAAGCAGAAAATCAAGACTCAAAATGTGGTCTCCTGAATATAGCTTAACAATAGATACCAGAAAAATGTTTACTAAGTGTTTCTAGTATTTCTTCAGATAGTGTCACGTGTACATTTGAAAAAAGAGACTGGCAACGACATCAAAAGTATACTCAATAGACCATACTCTATTCAAACAATCCTAAGAGATGTAAATGGATGCCTCACTACAGTTCTCATTAAACGGTTGCATTTCTCCAAATATCTACATCTAGAGATAAAGGATAAGCTGAGAAGTGCTTAAGCTATTACCTCGCCCTTCAGTACTTTTGATACTTGTTTTACCCAATCTGGAACAGCATGAATAACTGGAGATATGGTTTATAACCTAGATGAACTCTAAGTATGGCTGGGGAGAAGTCATTTAAGTGAAGAATAAGCTTTCAGTCTGTAAAACCTTTGAAATGTAGATTGTCATTAAGCCAAGGTATTTAGTTTACGTTTCTTTCTTTAAAAAAAAAAATAAGGACATGGCCTTCCAGTGATACAATTTCCCGTTATTTTAAAAGAAGTATCCTTTATGGTATAATTTCCGAAATAGTAGAGAAGAAATTATCTCAACTGCTTTACTGCATAACCAAGTAATTCCATATACTTTTCCTCCTCTGTCCATATTCTTCACTTGTGAATGGCAACAAGATTCACTTGAGAGCTCACGCAAGGTTTTTAATAAGTAAACTTTAGTGGATTTATGCGCTAATAATCCTACTGTAAAGGAAATATTGTTAATAGTTCATGAACGCTTACATAATCCTGCAGACTTCTGCTGAAAGAAAACTGCCTATTAATAGCATAAGACCTTTCTTGAACAATTTTTTAAAGTGTAAACTTGTTTTCTATCTCTTTCCAACCTACCTAATTGTAAGAACTGCCTCAAGAGTTTTAAACACACTCCCATCCCTGTACACTCCAAATCCCTCATCTAGAGAATCTCATTCAATTAGTCTGGGTTGGAATCCAAATATCAGTATTTTTAGGTGATTCTAGGGTGCAGCCAGGGTGGAAAACTATTGCACTAGACTATTAAATGTGAAACAGGGTAAGGGGAGACTGAAGAATCGGTATGATCACCAGTGATTCTAGTTTAGGCAGGACAGATGTAGGCCATAATATATTACCTCCTCAAGATTAAGGATTTGGAACTAAAACTATGAGAAAAATGAACTAGAAATGGAATGCAAAGTTGCTGTAAGTAAAACTATGATGTAGAAACCAGTGAAAGAATATTAAGAAACTCTATTCAGGAGTTCCAACTGTGACACAGAGAAAACGAATCTGACTAGGAACCATGAGGTTGCAGGTTCAATCCCTGGCCTCGCTCAGTGGGTTAAGAATCTGGCATTGCTGTGAGCTGTGGTGTAGGTTGCAGACGTAGCTCGGATCTGGCACTGCTGTGGCTGCTGCATAGTCAGGCAGCTGCAGCTTGGATTAGACCCATAGCCTGGGAACCTCCAAATGCCACGGGTGCGGCCCTCAAAAGCAAAAAAAAAGAAAAGAAAAGAAAAGAAATTATTCAGTAAGTGTACTCTAAACTTCTATATATGCATTATCAGGCACATATGGACTACAGGGATCTAAAAAGACAACCTCCTTAAGAGATATTTACAGCATAAAACTGGGGAGGGGGTGAAAGGAGGAGAGCAAAAAAGATTTATTACCTTCCAAGATTTATTACTTTTAGCAGTCACAATCATAATTCCTCATAGGAATTTATGCTTAGATAAAAGGGTAGAAATCAGCACTAGAGCAATCAGGGTAGAAATGAAATAGACATAACATAAATACAAATGAATATATTAGGTTAAGTCTGCATGGTAGGCTCATAAAAATTATTCTTACAAAAAAATTAGAACAATGATACATGCTCATTTGCAGATATGTCAATTTGATGTACTGTCAACCCTTGAACAACACTGGGGCTTAGGGGTACTGATCCTCCCAAGAGTCAAAAATTTGAGTATTATTTATAGTTGGCCCTTTGAATACATGGTTCCTCCATATTTGCAGTTCCACATCCACAGATTCAACCAACCATGGATCCTGTAGTACTGCTGTATTTACTACTGAAAAAATCCACGAATAAGTGGACTCATGCAGTTCAAATCCATGTTGTTCAAGGGCCAACTATATATCCTTGTGGACTTTTATATACACAAATTTTATTTTTATTAAATATATTAGCTTCTCATTTGAGATTGTTAACATGATTGTATGCAGACATCATCTACACGAGAGAGCATACAGTGGTTAAAGCACACAGCTCTGGAACTCTGGCATTAACCAGCTATCTGACCCTGAGCAAAATGCTATGGATGAGAGCTAGATGAAGGCTCAATACAGACCCAGGGAACTTACACACTTTTCTTAGGACAACCCCTAAAGATAAAATTACTGGGCCAAAAGCTATGAATATTAAGGCTTCAAACTGTCCTCCAAAGAGGCTACTTTATTGTAGATTGAGGGGGTACATGACTGTAGCAGGTTATTATTTTGGTGGCCTACAACAATGCCTCTTGGTATCTTTCTTTCTGTATCCTCCATATCTTTCTGTATCCTCTCCCATATCAGCGTGGCCATGTAACTACCTCTGATCAATGGTATATTAGCAAATATATGTGAATTACACATATATGTGTTCATAAAGACATTCTCTCTTGGAACCCAGCCACCATTACTCTAAATCTATCTATTCACATGAAGGAAGAGTCAGGACCTGATCAACAATCTCAGCTTATCTCCCAGATGGTAGCTAGTACCAACTTGTCAGTTAGCCATATAACTGAGTCATCTTACAAATAAATCTTCCAGCCCCAATCAAGCTGCTCCAGCAGTTATCATGGAGAACAGAGTTAAGCTGTCCCTTCTAAGACCTGGCCAAGAAGACCACGTAAAGCTGTGATAAAGGGAATGCTAATTGTTGTTTTAAGCCATCGACTTTTGAGAGGATTTATCACACAGCAATATTTGATTACATAGCAATAGAGAACTTAATCTGACTTTGGTAGAATCATGCTAAAGAAGAAGAGATTGAGAGGATAGTATTTCACATATAAAAATATGGCACCTAAAAAATGTATGGACTTTTAAAACTTTTAAACTCTTTGCTGTTTAATTTTTTTTTCTTTCCTTTTGTGGTCATACGCGCAGCACACATTAGTTCCCAGGCCAGGATCAAATCTTAGTGACTGTAGACTTAGAAAAATACAAGCTAATCATAAATTTGTAACCTAATTTCTCATCCTTGGAAGCAGCAAAAAACAGATAAATTAATCAAATAGGCCTAGGCTCAAGCTCTCCTCTGGAACTCAGCAGTAAACCATGCCAAGTTACTTTCCTTTTCTAAATCTGAGTTACTGCATCTTTAAAATGCAGATATTGCAGGAGTTCCCATCATGGCTGAGCGGTTAACGACCCAACTACTATCCATGAGGACACAGGTTTGATCCCTGGCCTCACTCAGTGGGCTAAGGATCCAGTGTTGCCCTGAGCTATGGTGTAGGTCACAGATTCAGCTAAGATCCCGCATTGCTGTGGCTGTGGCATAGGCTGGCAGCTACAGCTCCTAATGGACCCCTAGCCTGGGAACCTCCATATGCTGCGGGCGTGGCCCTAAAAAGACCAAAAAAAAAAAAAAAAGAAGAAAAAGAGAAGATATTGCCATTAAGCTCAAATAAAATGGAACTATTATTACTATGCACATATGATCACTTTTTGGATATTTAGTGTAGTGCAAACACTATGCCACATGTCATATTTAATCCTCTAAAGTATCATTCCATGGCTGAAGATACTCAAAAGAATTATGAAATTTGTTCAAGGACACATGTCTACTAAGAGGCAGAGAGAGAGAGGATTCTTACCCATGTTCAAAGTTGATACTCTTGAGGAACACTATGTTAGAGCATCTGACCCAAAATAGATGTCAAGTAAAACAGTTTAAAAACTCTACTAAATATTTAATGAATATCTCAACAATGACTACGTGCAATGAGCTAATAAGTAATATTTGATTAAAAGGCTTTTAAAAACATTTAAACATTGCATCATAAAAAGTGCTCCTAAGCACCCATACATTAACATTAAAAGCATAATAATATGAGAAAGATCTTTTTTTATTCAAATTATGAAAACTAAAAGAAAGGTTTAATGTATGGATTAAAATGTCCCCTGCCATATCAGTAAACAAAGGATGTTGTGGGGATCAAGCCATCAGCCACTACAGCTGCCGGCCACTGTGCCCTCTGAGGGGATTCAGGATGGAGAAAAAGAGGATACTGGCCCTAGATAGTTACGGTGCATATCAAAGGAATGATTTCAATGAGCCCAAACTCTTGCATCTTCCCATACATAGAAAGCACTAAATTTATTAACCTCATATCTGTTTTTCTTTAATTAACAGTAATCTTCCGAGGTTTTGACTGCTTAGTTTTTGTTGCAAAACTCCTATACATTTTGGCTCCTCCATTATTTCTTTGGAACAGTCCCTCAGGGCTATCTGAGAGCCTCCTGGCTTAAGTACTCAGCAAGTCTGCTGAATAAAGCATAATTCTCAACTTTTTTTTTTTTTGCCTTATTTAGGGCCGCACCCGCAGCATATTGAGGTTCCCAGGCTAGGGGGTCTAACAGGAGCTGTAGCTGCCAGACTTCGCCATAGCCACAGCAACGCGGAATCCGAGCCACGTCTGCAACCTACACCACAGCTCACGGCAATGCCGGATCCTTAACCCACTGAACAAGGCCAGGGATCGAACCCACAACCTCATGGTTCCTAGGATTCATTAACGACGGGAACTCCCATAATTCTCAACTTTTAGGTTGTGCATTTTTTTTTTCCAGTCAACAAATATAAAAGGGTCGGAATGGTTGAATGGTGGGATAAGGACCTGTCTCTCCAAAAAAAATCAAAGATCAAAACATGGAGTTCTCAGAGTGGCTCAGCGGGTTAAGAACCCAACTGGTATCCATGAGAACACAGGTTCAATGACTAGCTTTACTCAGTGAGTTAAGGATCTGACGTTGCAACAAGGTTCAGCGTGGGTCGCAGATGCAGCTTGGACCCTGCATTGGTGTGATTGTGGCCAGCAGCTGCAGCTCCGATCTGACCCCTAGGCTGGGAACTTCCATATGCCACACACGACCATAAAGAGAAAAAAAACAAAAACAAAAAAACCCATGGAGTTCCTGCTGTGGCACATTGGGATCAGCAGTATCTCTGTAGCGCTGGGACACAGGTTTGATTCCTGGTCCAGCACACCGGGTTAAGGATCCAGTATTGTCATAGCTGCAGTGTTGCAGCTGTGGCTCAGATTCAGTCCCTGGCTCAAGAACTTCCATATGACATGGGGAGGCTCCGAACAAAAAACCATGTTAAACAACCCTATCGCGGAGTTCCCATTGTGGCTTAGCGGAAATGAATATGACTAGTAGCATCCATGAGGATGTAGGCTCAATCCCTGGCCTTGTTCAGTGGGTTGAGGATTCAACATTGCCGTGACCTGTGGTCTAGGTCACAGACACAGCTTGGATCTGGTGTGGCTGTGGCTATGGTGTAGGCTGGCAGCTACAGCTTGGATTCGACCCCTGGCCTAGGAACCTCCATATGCCATGGGTGTAGCTATAAAAAGACAAAAAAAAGAAAACCTATCAGGACTCTGGAAATTAACTGAAAACATAAAAAAATCAAAAAGCATTTATTCAAGAAAATCTATTTAATGTCAAGTAAGAACAGTGGAAATCTGTGGTGTTTTACCGCACCAGCTCAATATTTCTACCAATGTGAGGCAAACTGTGAAAACCATCACCATGCTGTTAGAAGGAGATAACTGACTGGGAGTCAAATGTAGAATAGTTCATACACGTGAGTGTTGTTGAGAAAAATAGTGATTTTGGTGGTGAACAACTGGGGAATGCCAAAACGGCAGTAGCTCAAGTCAGTTACAAAACTGACTGAGGCACGAAACAAACCAGCAGATCTGCCAGAAATTTAGCAGGGGTACAGCAGTGACAGGCCTTGATAAGATCCCATGGATCCCTCGTGGTTTGAAAGGCTGTGTGCTCGTACAAGGCTGTATGCAAGCTCAGAAAAGACTGGCGAGGACACTGATTATCTACACATTTGTGACTGAACATAAGGTCCTCCACAGATACAGAACAGAGATGGACACGAGAATACCTGGCACAAAGTAGAAGCTGAAACAAACTTATAACCTGCCTATACTTTGGATTCATTCCCCAACCTATATACAAAACCACTAGCAAAGGACAGAAGTCTCACGAGTTCAAGGTGTTTAGGCACAACCTCTGACCAGTCTAGTCACTGGCTGACCACTAAGCTGTTCTGATCCAAGACAGACCTCCCAGGAAGCCAGGCTAAAAGCAAACAACAGGAGTTACCATTGTGGTGCAGTGGAAACGAATCACACTAGGAATGAAGTTGTGGGTTCGATCCCTGGCCTTGCTCAGTGGGTTAAGGATCCAGCATTGCCATGAGCTGTGGTGTAGGTTGCAGACGTGCCTCGGATCCCATGTTGCTGTGGCTGTGGTGTAGGCCAGCAGCTGTAGCTCTGACTCAACCTCTAGCCTGGGAACCTCCATATGCCATGGATGTGGCCCTAAAAAACAAAAACAAAACAAAACAAAACAAAATAGCAACAAAACAAGAAAAATATCAGTAAATGCAAACTACAGACATAGTACAGGCAAGTCCTTAGAAAAATAAAAATATAGCAACAGAGCTCCCCTGGGGGAAGGGGCAAGAAGTGACCTCATTCCAGTCTCTATATTATCTAAAATTCTTGGTTTAACAAAAAGTTATAAAACATGCAAAAAAAGCAAGAGTGTAATCCACATGGGGGTAAAAACAGTCAACAGAAACTATCTTTGAGGGGTTCAGTTGTTGGACCAAGCTTTCAAGGGTTTCAAAGCAGCTATCATATGTATGTTCAAATAACCAAAGGAAGTCATACTTTCAGAATTCAAAGTATGATGACAACTATTCAATGAATAGAGAATCTCAACAAAAAAAAAGATTATGAAGAAAAACCAAACTGGAATTCTGGAGTTGAAATGTACAATAACTGAGTGAAAAATTCACAAGAGGGGCTCTATGGCAGATTTAAGCCGGCAGACAAAAGAATCAACAAATGTGAAGATAGATCTACAAAATTTTCCATTCTGAAGAACATTAAAAACAAAAAAACAAAACAAAAACGTCTCAGAGACCTGTGAGACTCCACCATGCATACCAACACAAGTGAAATGGGAGTTTCACAATGAGACAAAGAGTAAACAATGGCTGAAAACTTGACTAAAATCTCTAATTTGCACATCCAAGAAGTTCAATGAATTCCAAGAAAGAGAAACATAAAGAGTCCCTATATATCATGATCAAAATGTTGGGCAAGCAGAAAAATTTGAATGTAGCAAGAGAAATGACTTTTCATACATGCCCCCCCCATAAGATTAACAACTGACTTCTCCCTGAAACAATGGAGTCCAGGAAGCAGTGGAATATTCAGAATGCTGGAATTAAACCAACAAAGAATTCTGTACCTAGTGTGATAAGACAGAATTCTGACATGTGTGCCCCCCCATCCCTATGCCCTAATGTACACACCTCCCTCTGAGTGTGGGTGAATCTGCTGAGGTCATTTCCGTGATTAGGTGACATTTTATGTCAAAGGTGAAGAAATTCCGCATATAGAATCAAAGTCTCTAATCATTTTGACTTTGAGTTCATCAAAAGGGACATTTTTGGTAGGAGATTTGACTTAAACCATGTAAGTCCCTAAAAAAGAGGGCTTTAGTTCCTCTAAGATCAAAGAGATATTTTGTCTAGTCCTGAAGAGGAAGGCTACTGTAAATTCTAAAACCTGCCAAAAAAATGAATTCTCCCAATAATTATGTTAACCTGGAAAGAATCCCAAGCCTCAGATAAGAACAAAACCTCAGCAAACCTCTGGATTGTAGGCCTTCTGAGAACCTGAGTCCAGCAAAGCCATGCCCAGACCTCTGACTTAAAGAAACTAGTAATTTTAAGATAACTTTTACTTTATTTCTGGTTGTGCCCACAGAATGCCTAAGTTCCTGGACCAGGGATCAAACTTGCACTACTGCAGTAACCAGAGTCACAGCAGTGACAATGCCAGATCCTTAACCTGCTAAGTCACCAAAGAACTATTACTTCATTATTTTTAATTTTTTTTAATTGAAGTATAATTGATTCACAGTGTTGTGTTACTTTTTGGTCAACAACAAAGTGAGTCAGTTACACATATACATTGTTTTCCACTATGACTTGTCATAGTATATTATAGTTCCTTGTGCTATACAACAGGACTTCATTGTTTATCCATTCTATATACAGTAGTTTGCATCTGCTAATCCCAAACTCCTAATCTATCCCCTCCCCAATCCTCCTTGGCAACCACAAGTCTGTTCTCTATGTCTGTAAGTCTATTTCTGTTTCATGAATTAGTTCATTTATGTCATATTTTAGATCCCACGAGTGATATGACATCTGTCTTTCTCTTACTTCACTTAGTATGATACTCTCTAGGTTGGTCCATCTATGTTGTTGCAAATGACATTGCTGCATTCTTTTTATGGCTGAGTATTCCATGGTAATATATATATATATATATATATACACACACCGCAGTCCATGGTTATATATATATATATATATATATATATATATATATATATACACCACAGATTCTTTATTAATTCATCTGCTGATGGACATTTAGGTTGCCTTCATGTCTTGGTTTCTTGGTTATTGTAAACAGTGCTACTATGAACATGGGGTGCACATATCTTTTTGAATTACATATACCCAGAAGTGAGATCGTTGGAACACAAGGTAACTCTATTTTTAATTTCCTGAGGAATCTCTGTGCTGTTCTCCATAGTGGCTGCACCAATTTACATTTCCACCAACAGTGTATAAGTGTTCCTTTTTCTCCACACCCTCTCCAGCATTTGTTATTTGTAGACTTTCTGATGGTGGCCATTCTGACAGTTGTGAGGTGATACTTCATTGTGGCTGTGATGTGCATTTCTCGAATAAATAGTGATGTTGAGTATCTTTTCATGTGCCTATTGGACAGCTGTGTTTTTTCTTTGGAGAAATGTCTGTTGCTGCCCATGTTCTGACTGGGTTGTCTTTTTGTTATTGAGTTGTATGAGGTATGTATTTTGGAAATAAAGCCCTTGTTGGTCACAATGTTTGCAAATATTTCCTCCCATTCTGTAGGTTATGTTTGCAAATATTTCCTCCCATTCTGTAGGTTATCTTTTCATTTTGTTTATGGTTTCCTTTGCAGTGCAAAAGCTTGTAAGTTTGATTAGGTCCCATTTTTAAATTTTTCCTTTCCTTTTTTTTTTTTGCTTTTTTAGGGCCACACTTGCAGCATATGGAGATTCCCAGGCTAGGGGTCGGATCAGAGCTATAGCTGCTGGCCGATACCACAGCCACCGCAATGCAGGCCCCACATTCCATCCGCCACCTACACCACAGCTCATAGCAACACCAGATCCTTAACCAACTGAGCAAGGCCAGGGATCGAACCTGTGTCCTCATGGATGCGAATCAGATTTGTTAACCGCTGAGCCACAATGGGAACTCCAATTTTTCCTTTTACTTCTATTGCTCTGGGAGACTGACCTAAGAAAACATTTGTATGGTATATGTCAGAGAATGTCTTGCCTATGCTCTCTTCTAGGAGTTTTATGGTGTCATGTCTTATGTTTAGTTTAAGTCTTTAAGCCATTTTGAGTTTATTTTTGTGTATGGTTCAACGAAGATTTACATGTGGCTGTCCATCTTCCCCAGTATCGCTTGCTGAAGAGACTGTCTTTTTTCCGTTGTGTATTCTTTTTATTTTTAGGTCTACAGCATATGGAGATTCCCAGGCTAGGGGTCGAATCAGAGCTACAGCTGCCAGCCTACACCACAGCCACAGCAATGCAGGATGTGAGCCACATCTGCAACCTACACCACCTACACCACCAACCTTAACCCCCTGAGCAAGGACAGGGATCAAACCCGTGTCATTCTGGATCCTAGTCAGATTTTTGGATTATTTGTTCTAATTCTGTGAAAAATGTCATGGGTAATTTGATAGGGATAACATTAAACCTGCAGATTGCTCTGGGTAGTATGGCCATTATAAAAATATTAATGCTTTCAGGAAGTTCCTGTTGTGGCTCAGGGGGAACAAGCCCGACTATATCCATGAGGATGTGGGCTCAATCCCTGGCCTTGCTCAGTGGGTTAAAGATCTGGTGCTGCCGTGAACTGTGGTGTAGGTCATAGACACAGCTCAGATCCAGTGTTGCTGTGGCATAGGCCGGCAGCTACGGCTGATTCGACTCCTAGCCAGGGAACTTCCATACGCTGTGGGTGCAGCCCTAAAAAGCAAAAAAAAAAAAAAAAAAAAAACAGAAACTTCCAATCCAAGAGCATGGGCTGTCTTTCCATTTCTTTGAATTATCTTCAATTTCCCGTTAATGTTTTATAGTTCTCAGCATATAAGTCGTTCACCCCCTTGGTCAGGTTTATTCCCAAGGTTTTTTTTTTTTGATGTGATTTTTAAAAGGCATTGTTCTTTTATTTACTCTTTTTGGTATCTGTTAGTGTAAAAAAAATGCAACCAATATCTGTATGTTAATCCTGTATCCTGCTACCTTGCTGAATTCATTTAGCAGTTTTAGTACTTTTTGTGTGGAGTCTTTATGGTTTTCTACATAGTATCATGTCATCTGCATATAATGACGATTTTACCTCTTCCCATGTGGAAAACGTTTATTTCTTTTTCTTCTCTGACTGCTTTGGCTAGGACTTCCAAAATTATGCTGAATAAAAGTGGTGAGAGTGGGTCTGCCTGTCTTGTTCCTGGTCTTAGAGGAAACACTCAGCTTTTCACCACTGAGTATGATGTTAGCCTCATCATACATGGCCTTTACATTGAGGCCATGTCCACTTTCTGGAGTTTTTATCAAAAATGGATGCTGAGTTTTATCAATAGCTTTTTCTGCATCTACTAAGATGATTACAAGGTTTTCATTTTTCAAGATGATTACAAGGTTTTCATTTTTCAATTTGTTAATGTGGTGTATCACACTGATCTGGAGATACTGAAAACATCTTGCATCCCTGGGATAAATCCCACTTGATGATGGTGTATGATCCTTTTAATGTATTGTTGGATTTGGTCTGCTAGTATTTTGTTGAGAGTTTCTGTCTCTATGTTCATCAATGATATTGGCTTGTAATTTTATTTTCTGTGGTATCTTTGGTTTTGGTATCAGGGTGATGGTGGCCCTCATGGAATGAGTTCTGAAAAAAACTGCCATATTTAAAATAATACATTCTAGGAGTTCCTATTGTGGCTGAGTGCATTAAAGACCTGACATTGTCTCTGTGAGGATGCAGGTTCGATCCCTGGCCTCGTTCAGTGGGTTAAGGATCCAGCATTGCTGGCAAGCTGCAGCTCAGATCTGGTGTTGCCGTGGCTGTGGCAAGGACTACAGTTACAGTTCAGATTCAACCCCTGGCCTAGGAACTTCCATATGCCACTAATGCAGCTATAAAAAGAAAAAAAAAATACATTCTATAAGAATATGATTAATGCATTCTTAAGAGTTCTGATCTTTCCTTAAGCATACACCAATGATAAAGACCTTGGAGAGAGCTCAGTGGCAGAGCATTTGACTGCAAAGAGCTTGTGGAAAATGCAGATCTGGCTATTTATGTTAGATAAGTAATCATTTACTGAAATCAGCACTTTCCTCTTTTTGACAGTGAAATAGAAATTTGGAGTTGATTCTCAGATAATAACAGTAGCAGCTAATATTAAATAAACAAGATAGTATTTAAGGTCCATGACACACATCATTTAATTCTCGTGTAACTCTTAGAAAGATCTTAGGATGGACAAAAGGTTCAGAGAGGTTAACTGCCCCAGGGCACTCAATTAGCAGACAGAGCAAAACTGGAATATGAATTCATATCTTATAATTCAGTGTTCTTAGACTGCATTCTTACACTTAAAACATTATCTTTGAAAAGAGCAAAAAAACTAGTGGAGGCTTTGAAAGAGCATTAGTCCATAGTATATAGGTACTCAGGGATAGTTTTGCTCCTATGCCACAACCTTTTCTGCCCCCCAATAAATGTAATACTCAAAGTCTGCCTCCAGTTCTTTTCTATCATCACTGGAAAGGGAAAGAGTGTCCCAGATGTTTAGATCAACTGGGAGAGAAGTCAAGTTTCCTTGAGAGGAAAACTTAAAACACTATGACAGACATATCAGTCAAAACCCAAAAAGAAGATGGGTCAGGTCTTCTGTTGACAGAGTAAGAGTAGGAAGCCCTGTACGTGGACTGATGGAGAGTGAGAGAAACAAAATGTAATGTCAGGGCAACTATACGAAGTAACAGCAGTTAATAATAGCAACTACGAATTAAAAGAACACAATGTCCCTGCAGATTTCTGGCATAGAATATAGAATTTCTAGTAATACTGACATCAAAAACTGCCAGAATGTCTCAGACCACATGATACTCAATTTCCTAATCAAATGATCCTATCAAGAAAATGGGTCTCTCTTGGAATTCCCGTCGTGGCACAGCGGAAATGAATCCGGCTAGGAACCATGAGGTTACAGGTTTGAACCCTGACATCGCTCAGTGGGTTAACGATCTGGCGTTGCCATGAGCTGTGGTGTAGGTCGGCGGCTATGGCTCGGATTAGACCTCTAGCCTGAGAACCTCCATATGCCATGGGTGTGGCCCGGAAAAAGACAAAAAAAAAAAGAAAAAGAAAAAAGGAAATAAGTCTCTAACCTTTGGTTGAATTAAGAAATTTTCTCGGAGTTCCTGTCGTGGCACAGCGGAAACAAATCTGACTAGGAACCATGATGTTGCAGGTTCGATCCCTGGCATCGCTCAGTGGGTTAATGATCCAGTGTTGCTGTGAGCTGTGGTGTAGGTTGCAGACGCGGCTCAGATCTGGCATTGCTATGGCTCTGGCATAGGCTGGCAGCAAAAGCTCCAATTAGACCCCTAGCCTGGGAACCTCCATATGCCACAGGTGTGGCCCCCAAAACATACATACATACATACATAAATATAAATAAATAAAAATAAATTGTCTCTATCTTTATCAGTAAAGAATGGGGTGTGTGGAGTCAGTGCATACTTGCAATTTGGCACAAGGTTAACAGTGACCAGACTGTGAGTGACCACCAAGTAGAACCACAGTGAGATAGAGCAAAAAGGAAAAACCAAACCAAACCAAACGCAGGAGGAAAACCTCCACATGCTTTGGTCCCTTCGTATATGAGCTATCCTGAATATCTGAGGCCAATATCATTTAAAGTCAACTAAAGACAAGTCTAACAAGTCAGTCTCTATTCCAAGGAAACTGATAGTTTGAGACTAAAACTTTAAATAGCCCGACAATGTTAATGGCTACAATACAGTAGTGCATTAGAGCAGTTTTAGACAAAGAATATCAAAAGTTCTACAGAAAAGCAAATTAAAGAACATATTCTTTTTTTTTTTGTCTTCTTGCCTTATCTAGGGCCGCACCCGCGGAATATGGAGGTTCCCAGGCTAGGGGTCTAACAGGAGCTGTAGCTGCCGGCCTACACCACAGCCACAGCAACGCGGGATCCAAGCCGCGTCTGCAGCCTACACCACAGCTCACGGCAACGCCGGATCGTTAACCCACTGAGCAAGGCCAGGGATCGAACCCGCAACCTCATGGTTCCTAGTTGGATTCGTTAACCACTGAGCCACGATAGGAACTCCAGAACATACTCTTTTTAAATAACCCACTGAACTATATCATAACTGATGGCCTACTTCAAACTATAAGGCTTTTATTAGTTTTATGAGAGTCTGATCAGATTCTGTGTAATTATAATCCTTCTCTTCCGTGCTCCCTTAACTTTGACACTCTTGAACTTTCTTCATAAAGAAGCTCTGGATACCATACATCATTTCTATATGTTTCATAATCTTTTTTTCTTTTTACAGCCGCACCTGTGGCATATGGAAGTTCCTGGGCGGCTGGGGTCAAATCGGAACTTCAACTGTAGCCCATGCCACAGCCACAACAACACCAGATCTGAGCTGCATCTGTGACCTATGCCAGTTTGCAGCATGCCAGTCCTTATCCCACTGGATGAGACCAGGGATGGAACATGCATCCTCACAGAGACAACGCTGGGTTCTTGACCTGCTGAGCGCCACAATGGGAACTCCCATATCTTAGGTCAGATTTTTAAAATATATTCTGTCACAAATGGATGTGGGTGTTTTTAAAAGACGACTGCTTTTGCTCATTTTAAATGGCTTCGCCAAGATGCACGTTTTTCTCAAAACAGAAACAGAAGAATCATGTAACATCAGAAGAAACTGTGTAGTTATACATTCACTGCTTAAATTTATTTTAGACTTTGAGACCTAGAATCACAAGTGCAAAAGTCAAAGTGCTTTTCTCCTAAGTTGTGCAGTAAATGGAAGATTACTATTGCTTTAAGACTGTGTTTGGAATTATGCAGGGTCAAAAGCCTTATAATAAAGTATGAAATCTCTTCTAAGTTAAATTTTAATCAAGACTATGACCATCTAAATGGGGGAAAATTTGAAAAAGAACAGATGTGCATATATGTATAACTGCATTACTTTGTTGTACAGCAGAAATTATTACAACATTGTTAATCAACTATACTTCAATAAAACCTTAAAAAAGAAAAAATTTTAATCAAGAGGCAATTACAATGTATTTATTACCTAGAACTCATAATTTTATACTTGTCTGTCTCAAAAGTTAGCCCTCTCTCATACAAATGCACTAGATCACAACAGCAAAGGTAAACAACTGTTATATAACCAAAGATTATGTGGGTCTCTGCCTTATACTCAGTCTTTAGTAATTTAGCATTGTTAATCGTGACCTAGACTTGGATAGCCAAAGTGACAGTCTTTTAGTAATTTTCTCTGTAGTCTGGAAAAACGGTCCTCTATAGGCTATTAACTAAGGAACACAGTGAACGTTTTCCATGAGAAAACGTATTTTTCTAAGCCTTTGGTTAAACGGCTTGGTAGACTATAAGACAAGAGATAATGAGAGCTGATGGTGCTAGATTCTGATGGTGGAAAGAAAGATAAGGTTGTGGCTGAGGTTCAGAGTCAGGCTCTCATTTTCTTAGAGTGAGTATAGTGTGTCTCCTCCTGTGGGAAATGACCTTACGACTGGGGCATGTCATTCTTATTAGTTTTGCTATTGCTACTGTTAACAAAGTATCACAAACTTAGTAGCTTAAAACAACACAAATATATTATCTTGTGATTTTGGAGGTCAGAAGTCCAAAATGAGTCACACTGGGCTAAATCAAGATGTCACTAGGGCTGCATTCCTTCTGGAAGATCTAGAGGAGAATGAGTTTCCTTGTCTTATCTGGCTTCTAGAAGCTCATGGTTCTTTCTTCCACCTTCAAAGTCTTCCACCTTCAAAGTCAGCAATTAGATCACTCCAGCCTTTTTTCCATTGTCGCATCTCCTTTTACAATGGACTCTCCTGCCTGTTTCACTTACAAGCACCCTTGTGATTAAACTGAACCCACCAGATAATTCAGGACAATCTCTCCATCTCAAGATCCTTAATTTAATCATATCTCCAAAGTTAACGTATCTAAGGCAACATAATCCCAGATTCTAGTTATTAGGAAGTGCAAATCTTTGGAGTTATTATTCCGCCTACCGCAGTCACCTAAGCCACAGGTGCCACCACCAACTATGGCATTGGAGATTCCTAACGAGTAAGCTGTAGTAGATAAATGTTGCCACAAATTCTTCAAAACTCCTTACATCTGAGAGGTTGAGTCTATTTCCCCACATCCTGAATCTAGACTAGTCTTATGACTTGCTTTGACCAACAGAATGTGATAAAAGTGACAATCAAGTTTCAGAGTCTAAAACTCAGGTGGTCTTAACAACTTCTATCTTCATTCTCTTGAAATGCTATTCTAAGATTGCTATCTAAGGAAGCCAGGCTAGCGTACTGGAGAATAAGAGGTCATGTGGAAGAGTATATGAGGCACCCCAGAGGATGGCCAGACATGCTATCAAATGTCAGACATGCCAACTCTCCAGCTCAAAACAGCTACATAAATGAGCACAGGCAAAAAACAGCAGAGCACACCGCCTAGCCAACCCACAAAGTGGTGGAAATCACTCTTTCATGTCATTAAGTTTTGGGGTAGCTTATGTATGGCTGATACAATATTAACTGACGGGAAAACCAGTCTGTACAATGTATGTGTGTGAGTGTGTATCTGGATGAGCTTTTGACAGGAGGAATAAAGTAAGGTCATTACGATTAAATTAGGGTTAAGTTTAGGAGGACAGCAAGTATGGCTTTATCACAAAGCATGATCAGGCTGAAACAGGAAATGACTACTGTTTTTTTGGGGTCTTTTTGTCTTTTTAGGGCCGCACCCTCAACATATGGAGGTTTCCAGGCTAAGGGTTGAATCAGAGCTGCAGCCACCAGCCCACCCCAGCCATGTCTGTGACCTACACCACAGCTCATGGCAACCCTGGATCCTTAACCCACTGAATGAGGTCAGGGATCAAACCTGATCTTATGGATGCTAGTCGTGTTCATTAACTGCTAAGCCACGATGGGAACTCCAGGAAACGACTACCACTAAGTAAGAATGATCCTCGCTTACTTCTACAATCTGTTCTAACTGGAAATAAGAGCCATTATAGTTTCTAAGAGGCAGTCAGATAACTAAAACTGTATCAAAGAAAACAGAAGAAAGTACCCATCATACCACCTGAGACATAGCAATTGCCCAAAAGATACTTAAAACAAAACAATATAAAGAGGTACTGAAAGATGTCTGAGCCAGACAGTAACATGAGGTCTTAAGGTATAAAGTGGTCAGATTCTAGTACTAATATTGTGTGACTTTGGCAGGTCCCTGATATCAAATGTTAGCAGTGAAGGACAGAAAAGACAGCTGCTCTCGTTGCCTAGAACGCTACTGGCCCATTGTGCCCTTATGCAGGCATGGGTTCCTACTGCATATTTAGGACTATTTTCACTAAGTAGTAGCATTAAATTAAACTGAACTGAACTGGACTGAACTGAATTGAATTGACCTATCTCTCTACCTCCAGTTTGTAAGCATCTTGCCTTTAAGGGCACAGCATTTTATTCTCATCTCTTAGCCAAGCATCTAGCACGGTGGCACATAGTAGGAAGTTCATAAATGTTCATTCATTGGACAATTTTAGGGAAAGCTGATCAAAGAAAATATCTAGTCCTGTTTCAGGTTAGTGTGAGCTTGCTAAATATAGCAACCATGTCTTATTAAACTTAGCATTCCGAGTGCTCAATAAAACAACTGGCCCACAGGAGATACTCAAGTGTTAAGTAAAATCTAAAAAGAAATTTAGTTAAAAAAAAATTGATTAGAAATCTTCAGAGAACTTAAACTAGACAAATATATGCATTACAGATAAGAATCATATCCTAATATCTAAACAAAAAGCTCTATGATTTATTTTAACTTACCTTTTAAACTAAGATTAAAAACTATCAATTTACTATATTGTTCCATTTTGAGAGCTAGTATCACATCACAGTTTCTCAACTTTCAATTTAAATCCTTTCTACAACTCAAGACATTAAACTTAGCCACAGCAACAGAACAACCCAAAAATATCAATTTAATTATTCAGTAATGGCATATTGCCATAATACATAGAGTTACCATATTAGAACACAAAACATTAAATGATAATGTAGCATAAAAAATTAATTATGGGCGTTCCTGTCGTGGCTCAGTGGAAATGAATCTGACTGGTATCCATGAGGGTACAGGTACCATCCCTGGCCTCGCTCAGTGGGTAGGGTATCTGGCGTTGCTGTGAGCTGTGGTGTAGATCACAGACGTGGCTGGGATCCTGCATTGCTATTGCTGTGGCTATCGAGTAGGCCAGCACCTGTAGCTCCAATTCAGCCCCTAGCCTGGGAACTTCTGTATGCTGAGGGTGCAGCCCTAAACAGCCAAAAAAAAAAAAAAAATTACTCTGAGCTGGAAATATCTAAATCCCAATCCTGGGTAGATTACAGTTTTGTCAGGCATCATCTTCAGTTCTGCTACTGGTTTACTGACTGAATCTAAACCATCCCGGACCAGCTGCCTAAGAGTTTTATCAGCACCAACTTTTTACCTTAAAAAGTTATTCAAAGGAGTTTATAAAAGACTTCAAATGAGAAAGTTTTATAAGCTGAAAATCCTTGTAGTTAGCCTTAAATATGAACAGTAGATGTAATCTAATAATTTACAAAGCTAGATTATGTCTTTGTAAAAACTGGACCTTTAAAAGGAAGGAATGGCATCTAATATTTCATTCAGCACCCAAGAATAGGGTTATGCTTTAAGATGCTATTGATATTTGACAGATGTCTAAGAAAAAGACCTAACTAGCAGTGTTTTATTTAACTACCATTCCCTCCATCATTTACTACTGCCATTC
>PVHT020000080.1:7323532-7363812 GCA_004024745.2 Catagonus wagneri
TAGGGGTCTAATCGGAGCTGTGGCCACCGGCCTTCGCCGCAGCCACAGCAACGCAGGATCCGAGCCGCGTCTGCAACCTACACCACAGCTCACGGCAACGCCGGATCGTTAACCCACTGAGCAAGGGCAGGGATCGAACCCGCATCCTCATGGTTCCTAGTCGGATTCGTTAACCACTGCGCCACGACGGGAACTCCTACTACTGCCATTCTACTTGAATGTTTTTTTCATAGGCCTATGTTTTGAAAATAAGATTCTCCAAGTGCTTTTGATTTCCATTACTTCAATGCTACATACAATTTAGACCAGGGATTGGCAAATTTTTTCTCAAATGGCAAGACCATAAACATTTTAGGCTGCTAAAACTACTCAACTCTGCCCTTTCAGTACAAAAGTGATCATAAATAATATGTAAACAAAACATAAAAAGGCGTGCTGCCTTCCAATAAGACATTATAAAAAACAAGGAAGCCCACACCTTGCTGACCCCTGCTCTAGTACCATTCATGTCTTACAAATGTTCTCAGTTATATAACATGGGGGAAATCTTTGGACATAAATTGAAACAAAGACCTGGTGATATACAGAAGAATGCCTAGACAACAAGATTTTTATCTGATTGTTTCCACTTGAAGATGATGAACAATGTCATGGCAAGAGAGGAGGTAACAGAGAACTAGACGCAAGGAAAGGGAGCCTTGAGGTTCCTTTGCTCTTCTGCATGGATTAGAATTCCCGGACTTACTACAGAACAAAGAAGCTCATCCCACAAGGACAGTAACAGACAAACAAACAAGCAAACAAAAAAACAAAAAAGAAAGAAAGAAAGAAAACAAGCCATACGTAGCAGGTGTGGAAATAATTTTAGGAAAGCCAAGCAAACAGAGATGCTACATCACTGATTAAATCACAGTCTAGAGAGCAAAGAATTAGAAAGTGACCATTCCAATATTGTTAGACACAAAGTAATTTTATAAAAATTATTTTGTCTTCCTATGATTCTCTGGTAAAAGACACTGATTTCACTTATTTGAGTGTCTCAAACAATATACTCCATCATTCAATGTCATCAACTAAAATGATGGCCCTAAGTAAAACTGCCTTGATTGTTTTAAGTGGCCAGTGAAGGCAAAACAAACAAAAAATGTTAATCATCTATTTTCAGTACCTCTAACCCAATCTCAACCTCATGATAAACCTCTATCAAACATGTCATGTCCTCATGCTTGCCTCCTTTCTCTACTCACCAAAATCAATTCTCAGAAAGGGATAAAGACTAATTCACATTTAAGAATGTCAAAACTAACAAGAGCTCAACTTGCTTATAAATCAAATGAATTTTCTATAAACTTTGAAATTTCAGGCATCAGTAAACAAAGCAAAGAATTAAGAGAGATGATCAGAATGTTCCTAGAGCCACACCCTAGAAGGGCCCATCCCAATCACTTTTTTGCCACCGGCAAAGCAGAGAACAGTGTCTGTTCCTCCTTTCTTCAAAAACTTCATTTTTGAGGTCTCTGTGAGAACAGTCCAAACTGTACCTTAACTGATACAAGCTTTCTGGAAAATTATAGAATATGTCACATTTTACTATCCTATCCAATTTCCTGGGTTCTCAGTTAAATCTTTAGAACTTTGGCTGAAAGCTTTAAGTCATTTAACTAAGGTCAAAAAAAAAATTGTTGACTCTGCTTATGTGAAAGCAGCGTGATATGATACAAACATAAAAGTATTCAAAAATACCCATTCAACCATTTTTTTTTAGTAAGCATGATTGTGAAGATGATATGAAAAATATCTCATGGAATTACCAAAATAGCTAAAAATTAAGCACTTGTAGATTTTCCACTTCAAAAGTTATAGAGAGGCAATATTAATACAATATAAAGATTTCTTTCTTAAGTGCATACATATTTTCTTTTCTTTATTTCTGGCTTACTTTCATGGTTATTACACAGGGATACAGACAGGGATGAGGAAAGACAGAGGCAAAAAGATCTGGCTTGGCTGAATAGAGTCAATGCCTTCCCTTCTTCCCCCAAAGCTAAGCTGTTGGCATGCCCTCAGCTAGCATCTAAATTGTCTCCCCTCTAAAAATAGTTTTCATCTTTGGCAAATTTCACTGGTTTTCCTCTGCTGTAAGGATCTGATTTTCTCTCCCCTCCTGAATCTGCCTCTAAATATTCCACCAATTACAGCAGAAATTGGCACAACATTGTAAATCAACTATACTTCAACTTAAAAATTTTTCTGAAATCCCATCAAGGCTACCAACTACTGTCACTCCATATATTTTTCTCACACTTGTCTGTGGCTGTCATTTCTCAGAGACACAGAGTATGGTGCCACCAGGGATAATTAATCCTTGCTACATTATCAGTAAGGTGCTCTTGCTGGGGTGCTTTTAAATGACCATTTCCTAAATCCCATGTCAACCCAATTAAAAGAGAATCTCAAGGATTTCTCTTTCTTTTTTCTTGCTTTGCTTTTTAGGGCAAAGTGATTAAATTCCCCCATTTTTCAGCCGTAACATAACATGAAAAAAAGCTTGCCTTTTATAAGCATTTCTAGCCAATCAACAACACACTTTTTCTTCAGGCCATCTCATCATAGCACAGAATTTAACAGTAAGCTCTTTTCAGCTGTTTGTTTTTCATCTTATCTACCGTGGACTACTAAAGAGTCAACTTTTAGGTCTCAAGACTGCCAACACTGGGATTTCCTTCTAAAGGTTCAGGCACTTGAGGCTTCCCCAACACTAGGCTATAGATAACAAAGGTTTTAATACATTGTTTTAAATTAAATGAACTGAGAGTTCCCCTTGTGGCTCAGTGGTTAACGAACCTGACTAGCATCCATGAGCGCGCAGGTTAGATCCCTGGCCTCGCTCAGTGGGTTAAGGACCTGGCATTACCATGAGCTGTGGTGTAGGTTACACACGCGGCTCAGATCTGGTATCGCCGTGGCTCTGGCGCAGGCAGGTGGCTACAGCTCCAATGCGACCCCTAGCCTGGGAACCTCCATATGCCATGGGTGTGGCCCTAAAAGACAAAAAAATAAAAAAAATTAAATGGAACTGCAGCCGCGAAGCTGCTCTGACCCAGGACCAGAATACTCAAATCTAACCCTGGCTCTGACACTAGTTAGGTAACTTAAGTGAGAGACAACTTTCTGTGCCTTGGTTCCCTCATCTGTCAAAATGAATACTATAGAACAGAGTCCTTTAACACAATGTAACAGGGCTACTTAATTGCCACTGCCTTCCTCTCCTCAGCTTAAGGGATGGCTTAGGTAAGAACAGCCTCTTCAAATCTAGCAATAAGCTTTTCCTTGATAGAGATCCTGGAGGTCAGCCATAGCTGGCAGCAAAGATGTTTATCATCTCAAGGCCAGCTGATAAAACTACATAGATTCTGCAGATGTCCTTTGGCTCCGAATCCCTTGATTCTTTAAAATACTATGTTGGCCATTTAATAACTCATCCTTATAAATTCTGAAAACAAGTTAAAAATTATTTTTTTCTTATTAAGGCTGTACCTGCAATATATGGAAGTTCCCAGCCAAAGGGTCCAATATGAGCTGCAGCTGCCTACAGACACCATAGCCATAGAAACATCAGATCTGAGCCTCATCTGCAACCTACACCGAAGCCTGCACAATGCCAGATCCTTTGAGCAAGGCCAGGTTTCGAACCTGCAACCTCAGGGACACTATATGGGGTTATTAACCCACTGAATCACAACAGGAACGCCAAAAAATTAATTTATTTCTCAGTTTCTGAATATTAACAACTATGGAGTTCCCGTCATGGCTCAGCTGAAACGAATCTGACTAGGATCCATGAAGATGCAGGTTCGACTCTTGGCCTTGCTCAGTGGGTTGAGGATCCAGCATTGCCATGAGCTGTGGTGCAGGTCACAGACACAGCTCGGATCTGGCGTTGCTGTGGTTGTGGTGTAGGCTGGCAGCTGTAGCTCCGATTCCACCCCTTGCCTGGGAACTTCCATATGTCCACGGGTGCAGCCCTAAAAAAAAAGAAAAGAAAAAGAAAGAGGTAACTTTAGAGTGCTTATTAAGTAACAGTCACTGTGCTGAAGAGATAAAGAGATTTATGTGCATTATGTCACTTAGTCCTATGAGACAGGAACAGTCATCCCTCAGTATCTGCAGGGGATTTGGTTCCAGGACACACACCCCCATATTAAAATCTGCAGATGCTCAAGTCCCTTATATAAAATGGTTTAGCATTTGCATATAACCTACGCACATCCTTCCTTATATTTTAAATCATCTCTACGTTACTTATAATACTCAATATACAATGTAAATGTTATATATAAATAGTTGCTGGTGTGCACCAAATTCAGGTTTAGCTTTTTGGAACTTTCTGGAATTTTATTCCAACTATTTTAGACCTGTGGATGGTTGAATCCTCTTATGAGGAACCAGCAGATACACAGCAGATACACAGTACACAGCAGATGTACTATTATTAGTATACTTATTTTACAGAGGGGAAGTGTAACTTAGATTTTTGTACCTTACTCTGCTAATAAATGAAAAACCTATTCTTGGAACTCAGAGCTCAAGAAAGATCCTTAACTTCACTCCTGTTCATAGCAACTGTCTCTGGGTACAATAGAACTCAACTTACAATTTCCAGAAAATTAAAGTTATTTTACAGCATAAACTTCATAAAAATGAATTTCCCCTTTGGCCTTCTCTTTAATATGCCAAAATAATTCTACACCCTGAGCTTTCCAAAACCTTTAATCATTTATGGTGCTCTCTGCTATACCTACCCATTAGAACAATTTTAAAAAACATTAACACTGTACCAATTATTTTCAAAAGCCCAGAGATACTAATCAAGTGATCCTAATAGTCTTAAATACTATCCTTAAACCAAAAGATAAATGGAGATTGGGAAACTTGCATTCTAAAGTGCTACCATTCAGATAAAATTACTCTGTGAATTAGAGTAATTTCAATCAGATCCTACAAAGTGGAACATTTTTCTCAAGACTAGAATTAAAGAGTAACCGTAGATAGTTTAAGGGCCCAAACTTTGGAACATAAAAGGGTTTGCCACATGTCAAATTCAACAGCAAAAGGCTGGCAGTAGGGGCTGCAGTAGGAAGAGCAGGAACAGTCTAGAAAATGACTTGCCTATTCATCTCACTCACAATTCTACCTTAATTACTCTCAAAAATCGCACACAGCTAAAATAAGTTCTATCTAGTGTCCCGTGTTTTAAGGTAACAATTTACATCCTTAGAAGAAACCCAATGGCATTTCATAAACATTAGGAACTCAATTACATTTTCTCAGAGCGCACAAGCACTTAGGACTTAATAGTCATTAACATACAACAAACTGGTGAATATAATTTAACAAACCAGTGTAGGTATAGACTTTATTAATTCCATAACTCATTCATCACTCTTGAAAAAGATGATTTTCTTCAAGATACAAATGACCATACTATAAACACAGTTTATTTTTAAGTGTCACATCAGCTATTTGGTAATAAAATATCAGATGATTTTTTTTTTTTAAAGAATTAGGTTATCACACTAGAGTCCATTTAACAATGTATCCAACAAGATAAACACAAAGTTTTTAGATGGAGGAAGTGTAGACAGGAGATTCCACTTCAGTTGTGTGACAGGAAGTACTAGCTTTGGAAGTTTAGAAACAGGAATACCAAGTTCTGTTTTAGCACAAGAAATAAAGGAAAACATGCTGTGAATAAGGATAAAAGAGCAAGTTCTTTTTAAAAGTGAACAATCTGCCATATATCTAAGACAATCCAAAACCATTCCAAAAGTTTTTTTTCTTAAAAGTGCCTCACTTTTTCATTAGGTTTACACGATAATGTACTCCTTCCCTATGTGCACAGGAACTCGGATTATGCAGTTTTGCTATAACAAGACTGCTTGTGGCTTACAGCTTACACTTCCGCAGGGAGACAAGGATGGTTTCCAACATTAACCTGATAGTTTGATATCTTAAACTTAAGTTTGATGATTATTACATTTTTAAAACAATACTACATGATAAGTAAATAATTTTTAAAGTGTTTAAGTTTCACGACAATGAATGAACTGAAAGCTACTGAACTGTACAGTTAAAAATGGTTAAGATGGCAAATTCTGTTGTATTTTACCACACAAAAAAACTCAAAATTAATGAGGAACAACTCTACTTAAATGTTAATAGTAACTTGGTATGTAAATTTTGATTACTCTGAAGCCAAATTCTTATGCTTAATTTTTAATAATGTGTTGTTCATTAACAGTCGGATTTGTTTGATGTGACTAATTTTTAAAGATACTTCCACACATGAGTAAATTCTTTAATCCTGAACTATAGAGTGAAAGTGAAGCAATATTCTCAATTATACCTCAAATCATCTGAATTACTTACTGCCAACAAATTCTAGTTATGAAATTATAAATGTGTTTCTACTTCAGATGATTCCTTCATTCAGTGCAGTGCAAATCTCTAAATTAAGAGAGCAAGATCCCTAAATGAACAAGCTTTTCTTAAAGCAATTGGAGTTTTGATTGTGAGGTAGGCAAGGCTCCCCGCTCCTCAGCCTTTTTAACACGGCGGTGACCCTGAATGCTAAGGCCGATAATTTCCAATTGCCATTCTCGCCTGGCTCAGCCCCACCACATTTGTCAGGCTTTTGTAAACTCCCTTGACGTTCTGTTCAGAAAAGCGTACAACCTAGGTGAGTTTGGTGGCTCGGGAAGGGCCTCAAGCAATCAGCTAGGCTTGGCTACCTCGGGGAAAAGTCCCCAGGAAAAGAAAACTGGAAAGGCTTCAACTTTAAGCAAACCCCCTTGGTCAGTCACATTTAGCTCCCTTCCCTAAGAAGAGCTGTGTTCTCGAAAGCTCTACCCCTTTCCAACTCAAATGTCATTTCGAGATCAGCTGCTTGAGGGGCAAGCGACGCTCAACCCACGCCCTCTTCGCGTACCTTCCTCAAGTGCCAGCGCCGGGCTCAGCTCACTCTGCAGCTCCCAAGCCAGCCCAACACGAAGAGGGGCCCTCGCCCCCGACCCCGCCCGAGAACAGGACTGCCCTACCATGTCAGCCAGGGGCCCCGGCCTCGGCAACCGTGGCCGCTGGGGAGATGCCCTCCAGGGTAGGCTGGGGGCACCAGGTAACTACCGAAGGGGGTCTTCCTGTAGGGGGGAAAGATAGCCTCACCTTGACCCTGATTTCGTAGGTGGTGAAGCGGCCCCGGCCGACCCCCACTGTCTGCGGATTGCTCACATCGATCTCGAGGAAGTTGCTGGGAGGCCCGTAAGCGTCATTCAGGTTCTGCGGCTTGGTGATCAGCCGCCGGGTGTCCGCCACGGTCTCCGCCATTTCGCTGCTGCAGCCGCCGCCGCGGGCTCCCTCCGCCCCCTCCGCGATCCACCGACGCCGCCGCTGCTGCCCGCCGCGGGGACACCGGACTCGCGCGCAGCGGTCGCAAGGCGAACGAACACGTAGGGCGGGCGTTCACCCTGCGCGCGAAGCTCCTCCCACCGCCGCTCCGGCTTCTGCCTCTTGAGCCCAAGAAGGAAACAGCTGATCCGACGGCACGGCGCACCCCGACCCGGGGAGGCCCAGCGGAAGCCGCGGAGGAGAACGGCGAGCTAGGCGGCGGAGAAGGGGAGTCACGGGTCTTGTTGGCGAGAACAGATTCCGACCAGACTACAGCGCCCACAATGCACCGGGCGAGCGCGCCGCTACTGGGCTGCGGCCGAGGTGCTGTGGGACCTGGGGTGCGGGGGCGGTCGCTTCCTGTCTTTGTGTGGCCGCCAAGACCTGGAGCGGTGAGAACATCGGAAACGGTCTTCTAGGCCTCGGTAGTTGAGGGGCAAGTTAAACAACGGGATGGAAGAGATTTGCCTGCAAGCGGAACAGACTTGCCTATGCTAACTCAGTTCCAGCATATCTACCATGTCACCGTGAACCACTGAAAATGCTTTTCTAGATAACCTTGAACATATGCCTCAAATGGTGATTTTTGACATCGACTTGAGAGTCTCACTGGACACGTGTCTGGTTTGGTAAATTAAAAGTGGGAACGACTTAACGAAATCATACCCAACGGTCAAACCGTTTTGGAAGACCGACGGCTCTCTAAAAATAACAGGTAGTATATGGTCTGAAACCTGCCTTGAATTTCTGATGTTTGAGTGATCTGCAGCTTTGTCCCTTCAGTTACAAAATTCCAGTAACTTTTTTTTTTAAAGGTGATAAACGTATTGATACAGCATTTGAAGTGGAACTCAGATAAACCTTTACCAGAAATGAAAAAAAGACGAAACAATTAAGTAGATCATAGTTAGCTGCCAATAAATGCAGACCTTGAGCATCGAAGTAGAAGGATAGATGTCTGTTCCTGCCTAGGGAGTTATCTCCCCTGATGTTACTGTATCACAGCTCTTTCTGCGTGCCATTTTTTTTTTTTTTTTACTGTTTAGAGCCTCACCCGCGGCATATGGAGATTCCCAGGCTAGGGGTCCAATTGGAGCTACAGATGCTGGCTTACATGCCACAGCCACAGCAACCCCTGATCCGAGCCACGTCTGCCGCCCAACACCACAGCTCACGGCAACGCTGGATCATTAACCCCCTGAGCAAGGCCAGGGATCAAACCCGCAAACTCATGGTTCCTAGTCGGATTCCTTAAGCACTGCGCGCCAGGACGGGAACTCCCTCTGCATGTTTTTTATATGTTGAGTTTCAGAAACCCATTCACTTTAAATCTGATCTGTCCCTTAAGCTGAAAAATTGTTTGGATCTTTAGCAGCCATTCTTAATAACACTAAGCACAGTTGGTATTTAAACAATTGAATACATAGATTATTTACAAGAAAACTCAACATTCATTCATTCAATATTTATTGAAGGCCTACTAGGTGTTTTCCACTTTGATACCACAGGTAAAAAAAAAGGAGACGATATTGAAATTCCCTGAGATCATCAGGTTAATTGTCATGTATTGTTTATCTTGAGGAAACAGATAATAAATAAATCAATAATATAACTGCCAATATGATTGGTGCCATAAAGAAAGGTGGATAATGTGATAAAGAGTGACCAAGACAACCTCATTAGGATGGCCAGAGAAGTTTTGAGTATTTCTTTCAAAGAGTAAGAGAAATAGCAGGATAAGTATACCCAAGCAGGACTCCCTGCTGGGACTGTGTCCTGTTTCAAGAGGCCAAATAGACATAGACACCTCACAGTTATGACTACCAGCAGTGAGCTCAAGAAATGTGTATAAATGACTGTTTTAACTGCAGTATTTAAGAGCTAAGAGACCAGGAACCACCATATTGTGTTGTCATCTGTGACACCAGAACAAAGCAATGATTTGGCTATTCTTCTGTCTCATTCCCTGGAGGCCACTCAGAGCAGCCTTGGGCAGCAATAACAATGGCCTGCAGTGAGGAAGCAGCTGTAGAAGGTAGCAACACAGTCAAACAGCTAGAGAAGAGCTTCCCAGGACTTCCCCACTGGCTCAGTAGGTTTAGGATCCTGACTTTTGTCTCTGCGATGGCTCAGGTTCAGTCCTTGGCATGGGAGCTCCCACATGCCTTGGGCATGACCAAAAAATAAAATAAGAGAGGAGAGCTTCCCAGGATAAACATCAGGAAAAAAATTTTTCAGGAGACCTGATTCTATTCCTAGAAATATCCATAAAGAATAAGCTACTAGGAGTTCCCGTCAAGAAGATTATGAAAGTGAAAAATATTAAGGCGGGATTTGCTTTACCAAGTGCTAAAACTCACTATAAAGCTACTATAAACAAGAATTTGGTTTGGCTCTTTATAAAATAGAGTGCAGAAACAGATCCCAGTAAAGAATATAATATATAGCAAGTGGAACATTTCAGTTCATTAGGAAACTAGTGCTGACACAGTTGAACGTCTAAGGAATAGGGAGATCACATAGCTAGTCCCCTGTATTTTACCATAAATGAAAAAATTCCAGATAGAATTTAAATATTAAAAAACCCAAATATGTTTAGAGAAAATTTAGATTTTTAAAAATATTGAATTGTAGTTTATTTACAATGTTGTATTTCAGGTGTTCAGCAAAGTAACCAGTTACATATGTATATATATGTAACTGGAAAATAATATATTCATTACTTTTCGGATTCTTTTCCCATGTAGGTTATTACAAGATATTGCATGTAGTTTCCTGTGATATCCAGTAAATCTTTGTTATTTATCTATTTTATATGAAGTAGTGTGTATCTGTTAATCCCAACCAAACTCCTATTTATGCCTCCCCTCTGCCCTTTCTACTTTGGTAACCATAAGTTTGTTTTCTGTCTGTGAGCATGTTTCTGTTCTATAAATAAATTTGTTTGTATCATTTTTTTAGATTCCACATATAAGTGAAATCATGTGATATTTGTCTTTCTCTGACTTCAGTTAGTATGATTATCTCCAGGTCCATCTATGTTGTCGTAAATGGCATTATTTCATTCTTTTTATGGCTGAGTAGTATTCCATTGTATATATGTATACCACATCATCTTTATCCATTCACCTGTTGGTGGACATTTAGGTTGCTTCCATATCTTGACTATTGATTGTAAATAGGTAAATAGTGCTGCTGTGAACAATGGGGTGCATGTATCTTTTCAAATAAGCCTTTTCATCTTTTCTGGATATATATCCAGAAGTGTTTGCTGGATCATATGGTAACTCTATTTTTAGTTTTTTGAGGAACTTCCATACTGTCTCCATGGTAGCTGCACCAATTTACTTTCTGACCAACAGTGTATAAGGGTTCCCTTTTCTCCACACACTCTCTAGCATGTTATTTGTGGACTCTTTGATGGCCATTCTGACTAGTGTGAGGTAATACCTCATTGTAGTTCTGATTTGCATTTCTCTAATAATTGGCGATGTTAACATCTTTTTGTGTGGAGTGTTTTTTTTTTTTGCCATCTGTATGTTTTCTTTGAGAAATGTCTGTTTAGATCTTCTGCTCATTTTTTGATTGCATGGTTTTATTTATTTATTTATTTTTTGATATTGAGCTGCATGAGTTGTTTGTATATTTTGGAGATTAATCTCTTGTCAGTCACTTCATTTGCAAATATTTTCTCCCATTCTGTGGGTTGTCTTTTCATTTTGTTTATGGTTTCCTATGCTGGGCAAAAGCTTGTAAGTTGGCCTAGGTCCCAT
The DNA here is from genome assembly GCA_004024745.2 of Catagonus wagneri. Taxonomy (NCBI): domain Eukaryota; kingdom Metazoa; phylum Chordata; class Mammalia; order Artiodactyla; family Tayassuidae; genus Catagonus; species Catagonus wagneri. The sequence goes on from PVHT020000080.1 coordinate 7,334,749, forward strand.
TTGTTTATTTTTGCTTTTTCTTTTGCCATGGAGACTGATCTAACAAAGTATTGCTATGATTTATGTTAGAGAACGTTTTGCCTATGATCTCTTCTGGGAGTTTTATGATGTCATGGCTTATGTTTAAGTCTTTAAGAGATTTTGAGTTTATTTTTGTGAATGGTTTGAGGGAGTGTTCTGACTTCATTGACTTACATGCTGCTGTCCAACTTTCCCAGTACTACTTGCTAAAGCAACTATTTCCCATTTTATATTCTTGCCTCCCTTGTTGAAGATTAGTTGACCACAGGTGTGTGGGTTTATTTCTGGGCTCCCTATTCTGTTCCATTGTTCTATATGTCTGTTTTTGTACCAAGATTGCTCTATTTTTATTACTGTAGCTTTGTAGTATTGTCTGAAGCCTGGGAGGGTTATGCCTCCAACTTTGTTCTTTTTTATCAGGATTGCTTTGACAATTCTGGATCTTTTGTGGTTCCATATACATTTTAGGACTCTTTGTTATAAAGACTTTCTTATAGGCAAAAGGAGGTGCTGACTTGTAGGTGTAGTGCATTTATGTTTTCATTTTAACTTTATAAACTGAGGTTCTGTCTTGTCAGGCAGTCTCTTGTGAGCTTAGTTAATGCATCAGTCACCCAGGCCTGATCACCTCTGAGGAAAACGATAAATAAAACCGAGTAGCTGGACCTCCAAAAAGTCGGACTTTGGGCTTGTGGTAGACCTAATGAAGTACTATAAACTTCTTAAGGGCCAGCCTGGCCACTTTTATATCATTTGCTAGTTCAAAGTTCACACCCTAACCTACCTCCAAACCCCTGCTCCCAGGCTGCTGAACATTCCTGAAGAAAATTTCAAACTGACTGGCACCTTTGCACATTTATAGTTTCCAACCTCGGGTGACCCTTCAGCACACCTCAGCAATCCCTTATTTTATCCTCTTCTCAACTTCACACCCTTCTTCCTTACTCTCAGCGGGTAACCTCACCTCATCAGCACAAAGAAAAGTAAAAGCCACAGATCTCAGTATCTCCTTCCTCACCACTTAAGACTCCTTACAACATAAATCATCCTTAGAACTTTTGAGAGCATAGGCCACTTCCGGTTTTTGAGGATATGGGCATTTTCAGATTAGGTATTAAGGAAATCACTTATAAACATTGTGTTTTGATTGTTAATTTTATTTTTTATTTTAAATTAAAAAAATTTTTGTCTTTTTCCCTTTTCTAGGGCTGCACTCGTGGCATATGGAGGTTCCCAGGCTAGGGGTCTAATCAGAGCCGTAGCCGCCAGCCTACGCCACAGCCACAGCAACGCAGGATCCGAGCCGCGTCTGCAACCTACACCAGAGTTCACGGCAACGCCAGGTCCTTAACCCACTGTGCGAGGCCAGGGATCGAACCCGCAACCTCATGGTTTCTAGTCAGATTCGTTAACCACTGAGTCACGACAGGAACTCCTTGATTGTTAATTTTAAATAAAGCATTTGCATGATTCCAAAGTCAAAATGAACTTAGGAAATCTGTTGAAAAATCTGCCTCCAATCCCTAACTTTAGCCATCTAGTTCCCCTTTTTATTGACAGCCACTGTTACCAGTTTCTTGCTGCATATCTTTGTATCCTTCCAGAAATATTCTAGCATGGAAAACCTGTGTATATATATGTATGTATATATAACAAAAATGGCATCATAGGATACACTTTCACACCTTATTTTACTTAATATATCTTGAAGTGGGGTCTACACTTGTACAACAGCAAAGTATTTCTTCCATGATGTGCTGTAATTTATTTAAATTGTCCCTAAAGAGGAGCAGAATGTGTGACCCCAAAACATGCCACTTTGATATGTGGATTGTCTTAAACCGAGGGCAGTCAAGGTGGAGCAGACTGGGCCTGGCCCAGAGAGAGCTGTTACCAGAGATAATGTTTGTCTGAAGGACCTGTGTCGATGGCAGAGCAAACATCTAATTACCAAACATCTGCTCCTCCTATTGTCCTATGAACCACTGTCCTCCGCCTTTGAAGCCCCAGGCCCCTATGCCATTCCTCAGCTCAGGATGGCACATAAGCTTCAACTACCCAACCTGCTCTTTGGTCTCAAGTTTAATTTGTTTCTCTCCTGTCACTCTGTCTTATGTCAATTCAACTACGAGACCAGCCAAAAGAACCTAGAAGGGTAGAGGGAAAAAAAATCTTCCTCTACTCCATCCCCTTCTGATGAATATCTTTGGTGATTTTCAACTTTTACTATTACAGTGCTGCAAAGAACAAGCTTGAATATGCCATCGTCACATACACCAGCCTATATTTGTAGGATAACTTCCGGTGCAGGCATACCTCAGAGAGATATTGTGTGTTTAGCTCCCAACCACCACGACAAAGCAAATACCGCAATAAAGCAAGCCCATACATTTTTGTGTGTATGTGGCAATGCATACAAAAGCTATGTTCACACTGTATGGAAGTCTGTAAGGTGTGCTACAGCACTATGTATGTTTCAAAAAACAAGGTATATATCTTAATTAAAAAACAATGCTGTTAGAAAAATACACTGATAGACGTGTTCCATAGAGTTGCCACAAAACTTCAATTTGAAAAAATGCAATATATGCACAGTGCAGTAAAGCCAAGCACAATCAAACTTTCAACCCTTCTTGGGAATGTGGCCTTGTACCCCTTACTATGCTTTGCCCAGTGCGTCTCTTCCATTGGCTATTCCCGAGTTGCAATCCTTTAAACCGTTAGACGTAGGTAAAGTATTTTTCTGAGTTCTGTGAGTCAAATTATCAGACCTAAGAGGAATGGGGTTCTTTAGAATGCTCAAATTTGTAGCCGACCAGCCAGGAGTGGGTAGCTTAGGGTACCACTTAAGGCTGGTGTCTGAAGTGGGGGCAGTCTTGTGGGACTGAGCCTTTAACCTGTGGGGTCTGCGCTAACTCCAGGAAGTTAGTATCAGAACTGAGTTGAATTGTTGGACTCCCAGTAGGGGTTGGAGAATCGGAGGCTCTGGAGATGATATTAAGCTATTCTGGTAGCATCTAAGATAGTCTCTCTCCTTCTCTTAAAGGTTAAGTTTTCCACTTCCAGTCTGGGAAGTGTCAGTGCATGCCTGCTCCCTGGACTGTCTAACAGTTTGGAGGCTTAGAGAGGCTAATACTTCAGTTCAACACATCCTCGTACTGATTTTCTTTGTATATTTGTTCACAGTTTTATTTAAAGAAGAAGCTAGGAGCTCCTGTCGTGGCTCAGTGATTAATGAACCCAACTAGCATCCACGAGGATGCGAGTTTGATCCCTGGCCTTGCTCAGTGGGTTAAAGATCTGGCATTGCCGTGAGCTATGGTGTAGGTCACAGATGCAGTTCAGATCCCGCCTTGCTGTGGCTGTGGCGTGGGCTGGCGGCTACAGCTCCAATTCAACTCCTAGCCTGGGAACTTCCACATGCCACCGGTGCGGCCCTAAAAGACAAAAATGTAATTAAAAAAATAAAGAATAGCTAGACCTGAAGTGAGCCAGGCCCTGCTTGCATACCTCACTCAGCAAAATAAACCTGCCGATAACATGACTCACTCTCAGAAAGCAGGTTAGTGAGCATCTGCTGTGTTTTAGGAATGCCCTTTGAGCAGTCTTACTCTCCATTCTGAGATCCTTCGCTTAGTGTCTATTCCAACACACATGCAATTCCACATTTTGTTACACTTTTTGTGATTTAGTCTCTTCTGTGTTAATAAGTCAGGCAGTGCCCAGCTGGTTGTATCGACATCAGAACCCTACTCTCTCTCTCTCTCTTTTTTTTTAAGTTCACCAATTATGCCTTTTTTCCTGTATCTTCTCCTAACTCTTTGTGGTAGCCATGAGAATGCACCTCTCAGATCTCCAGCCTCAGGAAACATAATTAACCTGTGGCCTCAGCTGCTGTGTGCTGAAATTCATTACTGCATTTGCTCTGAGGCCACATTTCCCATGGCTGCTCCCAGACAAACAATGAGCACACCAGCAAATGGCTGAGGACTGCACAGACCTCAGGAATATAAGGCCCATTCCTGGGTAAGGAAGGACTTCCCTCTTTTAAAGATGACATTGGATCCAATGTCATCTTGAGTGAAAAGGAGCCACGACAGTGAGCAATTTCTGTCCTCGGTCAAGTGGCTGACTTCTAAAAAAAAAAACGCACAGGATTCCAGGATTCCTTTGAAATTTAAAGGCTTCTGATATCCTGCATAGTGACTGTAAGGCCAGGCAAGATTAGTGTAAACCTGAATCACGATGAAAATAAACACACAAGTCCTCGGCAGCAGGAACAGTGGGAACCAGGCATTTGTATTCCTACTCTCAAGAAAATGGATTAGCAGCTTCCTGAGTTAAAAACCATCAGTGTTATCCAGAGCAGTGTTTCTCAAACATTACTGTCCATATAAATCACCTGGGGATTTTATAAAACTGCAGATTCTGATCCAGGAGTTCTAGGATGAGGCCTGAGATTTTGCACTTTTTTTTTTTGTTTGTTTTTTGTCTTTTTGCCTTTTTTAGGGCTGCACCCGCGGCATATGGAGGTTCCCAGGCTAGGGGTCTAACAGGAGATGTAGCTGCCGGCCTTCACCACAGCCACAGCAACGCAGGATCCGAGCCGCGTCTGCAACCTACACCACAGCTCACGGCAACGCCAGATCCTTAACCCACTGAGCAAGGCCAGGGATCGAACCCACAACCTCATGGTTCTTAATCGGATTCATTAACCACTGAGCCATGATAGGAACTCCAGAGATTTTGCACTTCTAATAAGTTACAGAAAATGCCATTGCTCCTGGTCTCCAGACCAAATCAAATAGCAAGGATCTAGAGAATCACAAGAATGCCATATGTATTGATTAACTGATGGGTCAGGGAGAGGGTCATTCCAGAACCAGTGGCATCATGTGGTCTTCTTCAATGGACAGATATGTCTCCCTTTGGACTTTTAGACCGTTCTAACCATTCATGTGACAAATATGTACTGAGAAGCTATAATAAACCAGGTGCTACACTAGGTGCTGGAGAAGGAAGGTGGTGAACAAGATACGGTTTTTGCTTCCTGTATCTTTCTTTCTGATCAGAGGGACATGTCAGTAGGGCGTGATGAGAGCCACATAGCCTAATCTTGAAGGTAGTAGAGAAAGAATTCCAGAAGGGAACAACAATAAAACTGAGCCATGAAGCTGGTGTTTGACGTGCAAGTTGCCTGTGATATGGGTGTGCCTGTGTGTGGGAGGTGCATTCCAGAGATAGAGATAAACACATGCAAAGGCCCAGAGGAAAGCATAGCTGGGAAACTACATGCAGTTTAGAACTACTGGAATGAAAGGGGAAAATGACAAGGACTAACGCCAGAGGGATAAGGCCATAAAGCTTTACAGTCAATGTTTATGGTTCTGGATATCATCTACAGACATTCTAAAGGAAACTATTGAATGGGATTGACTTAACTTTTGGTTGAAAAAGATCATTCGACAAACCTAAGGTGGTGGCAGTGGGAATGTAGAGAGAAGCATGGGTTTGAGAAATAATTTCCCCTATTTCTCTAGTTTGACCCAAAGAAGTTACTGTGTTAAGCAACTGAGGATTGCCCAGCCTGGAAATCTGTGAGATTTCAGGTTGGAGGAGAATGTCAGGATGCAAACAGCACCACAATTCCTATTGGGAGGTGAAGGGCCTGGCAAATCCCTGTGGATTAGTGTCGGTGTTCTAGTGAAAGGCACTGGGATATACAGTCTCAGGCATACCACCTTTGATTCGTGATTGCGTTTGCAAAGGAATTAAACTCTCCTAACTACTCATTTGGGAACTGCATCCTCACAGGAAGCGTATTTGACCAGAACTTGTGGGTTGGTTTTGGCAGAGAGATTGAGCAGCCCTGCTGGAATAAGACTTGATTCACTAAGCTGTTTAATGCTCCCCAATCTACAGTACCCTCAGCTTGGAGTATGGACATGTTACTACAGTGTTTGCCACCACACACCACACACTCACCAAGGCACTCATGTGCCATCTCTGTTTATTGTCCTAGCGACTAAATCAAATTCAGCATGTCTAAAGTCAATCTGATCCCCTTTACTCTTAAGCAGTACCCCAGTATTTTCATCCTTTTTGCTGTAAATGTTATTTTTTGAATCGCTTGGGCCTTTTCTCTTCTTTCTCATCTACCCTTCACCCCTCTGCTGTATCCTAGTTTGGTTAGTGTTACACTGCAGAGATGTTCGTACTACCTGGCTTCTCTAACATCTTCTATTCATCCTGCACAGTAGTAGCGTGATTTACATATTACCATTCACATATGCTTTATATTATAAATATCTCTTGCCTAGAGATTTATATTTTACATAAATGTGTCTGACTTGAAGACAATATTATGAGCAAATCAACTCTATTTAGTCAGGGTTTAGTAGAGGAAATGGGCAAAATCCTTAGTAGCTGAGAAACCCTAGAAAAGTTACTTCCCTTGACTGTGCCTCCATTTCTTCATGTATAAAATGGGAACAAAAATAGTACCTATGTGGAGTTCCCGTTGTGGCGCAGAGGAAACGAATCCGACTAGGAACCATGAGCTTGCGGGTTCGATCCTGACCTTGCTCAGTGGGTTAAGGATCCGGCATTGCCGTCAGCTGCGGTGTAGGTCCCAGACATGGCTTGGATCCCGCGTTGCTGTGGCTGTGGTGTAGGCCAGCAGCTGTAGCTCTGATTGGATCCCTAGCCTGGGAACCTCCACATGCCACCGGTGCAGCCCTAAAATGACAAAAAAAAAAAAAAAGTACCTACTTTACCAGGTGTTTATGAGCATTGAGAGTTAATATTATAAAGTATTTAGAACAGCTCCAGACACGTGGCAAACCTTGGCTACCTAGAGTCTGAGTCAATAAAGAAATGGCCTTATCTAGGAAGAAAGAATGTGGTTGGGAAAATCATAGGATGAGGACTTAAAGCCATGGTTAGAAGTGATTGGTGGTGTGTGGCTAGCTCTATGAGCAGAGGATATTCAGTCAATGTTGTAACGAAATGAATCTGGTACTGGAAGCCTTGATGATCCTCTTGACCAGAAACCTGAGCTTAAAACTAGTGACAGAATGTTTCTAAGCCTTGATTTATTTACTGTAACTTTAGATTCAAAACATGGGTTTTCACAGGCATTTCTGTCTAAGGCAACGTCAATTAATTAGGTCCTAAGTAACATCTGCCACAGGAGGTTTACATTACCGTAGTATGCATTTGAGAAAGTCAAAAATTTCAAAATACCGTTAGTTCCAAAGCATATTTTTGATAAACCAGCTTGCATACTGCATTGTGGATAACAAGGTTAAATAAAGGTTCTAATAAGACAAACAACGACAGTTTAAATAAATCAGATGTTTTTGTCGAAGATTACTCTGTGATTTTCTCCAATTATTCATGACATTTCACCCATTCATATTGTGATCTGCTTTAATAGTGGAAGAAAAAAAACCCTTGTCTCCTTGTTTATTCTTTGTTCTCAAGGAGATAAGCTGTTTATAAAGATACGTTATTTGTTATTTAAATCACTTTTACTGAAGTTGTTTATTTCCTTGTTTCAGTTTCTAAAAATATTGCAACAATTGTAATGCTTCTTAGAGATGTCTATTCAATTCAGAGTGATTTGTACTGAAATTCTTTGCTAAATGGGCACAGGTGCCGATATGTATAACATGCTACAGTGAGTCAAAACTAATAAATGCTAAAAAAAAAGATAGTGGGGATATACTTGTGTCAACTTTTAAAATCTGTGATTAAAAATACTTTAGACCCAAAGTCTCAGATCTTTGCAAATGTCTAACTCTATACTTGCCATTTCATAGCTATTTAATAATAATAATAATAATAATAAATTAGATAACACCAAAACTATAAGCAGAAAAATTGCATAATTTAAGTCCATAAATCTATTTCTTAGAAAATGCCCTTTAATTGCTTTGCAAACTTTCAAGATTATATTATATAAAAGTAATTACATTAAAGGATAATTTACCCTGTATTAAAGTATCAAGTTAAAGCTGAAAAACAGTACTTGTAAACAGAATTATATTTCTAAAAAAAATTGAACAAACACAGGAAATTGTATCTCTTTCTTCTCTTTTTGCTATACATAAAATAATCTCCAGAATAAATTTTAGTTACTTAATGCTACATTTAGTAATTTAATTCTAAATTTTAGTAATTTAATAAAGCTACCTTGTAGTATAGCCTATTGATCCATAATGCATATCTTGCATATCAATCTATAAACTTAACCATGGCTTATTCTAGGTAATCAACAGGATTGATATGTGAAATAAAGCCAAATGGATTTGATTTTAAAGGACAGTTGATTATTTCCAAGGAAATAAGATTCAAAATCCAGCTGAGTTGATTTGGACTAAAGAATTGAAGCCTGGTACCATGAATTATAGTATGTATTCCTGCTGAGTAAGCCCTGGATATGGCAAACTCAGATCTGCGGATGCACATCTCTCCCCTTGAAGTTGATGAGAATTACTTGGCCTAAGTGAGATACATGCTGGGAAAATTGGTCCCTTATAATTGGTGTGTGTAGACATTGGAGGTCTCTTGACACTTTCCTCATCTGGTCCCTTAGTTTTCTCCAGTCTTGGTTGTGGCAGAAGACACCCTTCTTGAATAGATATGTCCCTTGACTAAAAGGTAATCAAGTTTTATCATCTAGAGAGTCTAGACTGAGAACTTCTCTGTTATCAGTGCAGTTGGGTAATTACTTATTCAAATAATCTCCCCAAGAAGTCCATTTGAAACAAAACAAAACGAAACACTCACCTGATTCTTTTGAAGTCTTGGCCAAATCATGATTAATTCTGAGTCTAGTAGTCACCTGGTGCAAGTACTAATACTTATAAACAAATGAATTCATTTAGTTTTATGATTGCATCTTTGAGTTTTGACGAATAGCTGCATTTTAGTTTAATTGTAGTTCCTCTGAAGAAGCAATCTATAGAACTGGAAAACACTGAGTCTATTTGATTGCTTGGATATGCATTGTATTAAACCCAGCTAACAAAACTATATTGGTTGTGACCACTGCTATACAGCAATCAAAATTCTATACAGCATGATGTACTTTTTTGTCTATACGTAGATCTGATTTAAGGGACATTTGAAGAACTATGTCATTCTGTAGATAAGCTTTCAGTGCCTCTTACTATTCATTTAACTTCAAGAAGCAGTGGTGCCTGTATTATCTCTCATCTCTCAGGGTCATTGAGTCTCAATAAGTAAAATGCTTGGGTTAAAAGTCAGATCTTTAAGGTCTCTTGAGTATTAAAAATAATGTTTGTCATAAATCTGCATATCCACATGCATGAAGTTGTTGTTGTTGGTTTTTTTTTTTTTTTGGTAATGAAGAATACTAAATACGTAGGCAGTATTAAACCTGGAACATTCTTGGAGTTGCCCTGGAAATATTAAAATTTGATTACTATTTTTCATAATTCTTTTTTTAAATTTAAGTATAGTTGATTTATAATTTTATGTCAGTTTCAGGTGTACAGCAAAATGACCCAGTCATACATATGTATACATTCTTTTTTCACATTCTTTTCCATTATGGTTTATTATAGGATACTGAATATAGTTCCGTACTTGTGCTATACGGTAGGATTTGTTGTTTATCTATTTTGTGTATAGTAGTTTGTAACTGCTAATCCCAGTAATTATTTTTTTCTAATTAAAAATAGTCACAGAACACACTTGGGAAATAAATGTGGGGGTAGGGAGTGGGAGGATGAGATCAGTTTTCCACTTTTTAAAAAATAATATATATGGAGGCTCATGAAAGCACATGAGATACTTGTAAATCATTGGGTTTAAAATCATCTCATGTGAGGCGATGACAAGGTAAGCAGGAGCCAGATCTCAATTTTCTAAAGATCCATAATACATTGTATTTCATTCTGTAAACAGGCATTTTTACAGGCGTTTAGAACCTATGATGAAATGTGGTCAGATAGGTCACATTTTGGAAACAAATCTAATAGCAGGATGGATCAGAGGAGAAAGAGACAGCCAGTTAGGAGGTGACTGCAGAAGCCTTGGAAAGACAGGAGGAAGACCCAGTGGTAGTGGGTGGATTTACACCTTATTAAGAAGACCAGTTCAGTCATATCTGGTGAAAGATCATTTGAGCAATGAGGAAGAGAAATTAAATGAAGGTGGCTCCCAGATTACAAATTTGCATGTGGAGTTGGGGGAAGTTAGAAATGGTTGGGAGTTGCTTCTATTTTAAAAAGAAAGACGGCAGAGAGGGCGCGTGGAGAAATTACATAAAAGCCTCTTGTTCCCCCTTAAAATGTGGGTTAGAAACATTTAAGGAGGAAATATATAGATAAACATACTATGTGGTTCAAATTTAAAAAAAGGATATCCTGATAAAAGATACTCAATATTGTAAAACATACAACTCAATGTCAAAAAACCCAAACAACCCAATCACAAAATAGGCAGAAGGGAGTTCCTGCTATGGTCCAACCGGATTGGTGGCATCTCTGGAGTCCTGGGATGCAGGTTTGATCCCTGACCAAGCAAGTGGATTAAGGATCTGGCATTGCCACAGAGAAATGTAAATCAAAACCACAATGAGGTATTACCTCACACTGTCAGAATGGCTATCATCAGAAAGTATACCCCCCCAAAAAATGTTGTCAAGGATGTGAAGAAAAGGGAACACTTATACACTGTTGGTGGGAATGTAAATTGGTGCAGCCACTATGGAAAACAGTATGGAGGTTCCTCAAAAAACTAAAACAAAGTTACCATATGATCCAGCAATCCCACTTCTGGTCATATATCTGGAAAAGATGAAAACTCTTAATTTGGAAAAGATACATGCACTGCAATGTTCATAGTAGCACCATTTACCTATTTACAATAGCCGAGATATGGAAGCAATCCAAGTGTCTATGAACAGATGGTATATATGTATGTGTGTGTGTATACATAATGTATATAGTGGAAAATTACTCAGCCATAAAAAGAATGAAATTCTGGCGTTCCCATCTTGGATCAGTGGTTAACGAATCTGACTAGGAACCATGAGGTTGTGGGTTCGATCCCTAGCCTTGCTCAGTGGGTTAACGATCCGATGTTGCCGTGAGCTGTGGTGTAGGCTGCACACGCGGCTCGGATCCCGCATTGCTGTGGCTGTGGCGTAGGCCAGCGGCTACAGCTCCGATTAGACCCCTAGCCTGGGAACCTCCATATGCCGCAAGTGCGGCCCTAGAAAAGGCAAAAAGACAAAAAAAAAAAAAAAGAAATTCTGCCATTTCTAGTAATACAAATATATTTAAGAGAATATTACACTTAGTGAAATAAATCAAAGACAGATACTGTATGATATCCCATATATATGGAATCTAAAAGATAAACAAATATATGTAAAACAGAAGCGGATTTACAAATAGAGAAAACAAACAAGTGGTTACTGGTGGGGAGAGGGAAGGGGGAGGGGCAAAATAGGGGTATTGTATTAAGAGATACAAACCACTGTGTATAAAGTAGAGAAGCAATGAGGATATATTGAATGGCACAGGGAATTATAGCCATTGTTTAATTTATTTAATTAATTAATTAATTAATTTTTTCTTTTTAGGGCCACACCTGGGAAGTTCCCGAACCAGGGGTCGAATTGGAGTTGCAGCTGCAGCCTATGCCACAGCCATAGCAACACCAAATCTGGGCCACATCTGTGACCTATGCCATAGCTTTTGGCAATGCCAGATCATTAACCCACAGAGCAAGACCAGGGATTGAACCCACATCTTCACAGAGACAATGTCAGGTCTTTAACCTATTGAGCCATGAGAACTTGCAAACTAGGTATTTGACTTTACCTGACTATTAAATGAGTTTTTTGTGATTTATATCATTTTTTATGTGTCTTCGAATGAATCATATTGGGTATTTTTGTAGATGAAGTGTTTCTTTGTTAAATTAGAACTTATAATTATGAGGAAACATATGTACTGATAAATGAATAAATAAGTTAAAAAAAGGGCTCTTTGGTTGTATTCCAGTTACTTTTATGATACTGAGTTTGATGGTGTTTTTAAAATTAATCTTCAAATGGGCTCAAAATACTAGTAGCATCACTGATTTCATGAAGCAGGTAGTCTGGTTTTTGCAGAAAGACTAAAATGATAAATTCTGTATTTGTACTAAGACTACTCATTCAGTCATTTATGCACATTTGCTGAGTGTCTACTAACTTAGGCACTATTCTAGGCCCCAGGGATACAGTAGTGAACAAAACAGACATTAGTTCCTGCCCACATGGAGCTTAAACTCTAGGAAGAGCAATAAGACCAGATAATAAGCTAATAAATTAGTAAAATATATATGGCAATGTTGGTAAGTGTTATGGAGGAAATAAGCCGGGAAGGAGGAAGTTTGGTAGTTAGGTAGTCAGGGAAGCCCTTAACTGACAAGGTGTCATAAGGAAGTTTGGTAGTTAGGTAGTCAGGGAAGCCCTTAACTGACAAGGTGTCATAAGGACATAAGGACACAGGAAGTGAACTACATTGCTATCTTGGAGGAGAGCATTCCAGGCAGAAGACACAAGAAAGGAAAACACTTTGGGGTGGGAAAAAGGCTTGTGAGTTCCAGGAATTCACATACAATAGTATGTTTTCCATTGACCACTTTCTTTCCTATTTTCTTCATTGTTCTGTTTGTCCTTCTCTGGATACTTTCAGTCTGGTTTTGCCCTTGAGATGAGATTCCAGAACTATGTGGCATTTCTCTAGGGAATTCTTTAGTTAAGAAAAGATAATACTTTATGATTTTATGATTTACTTTTTTTTTACATTTTATTTTTAATTTTTAATTTTTATGTGTGTCTTTTCAGGGCCACACCCACGGCATATGGAGGTTCCCAAGCTAGGGGTTGAATTGGAGCTACAGCTGTCGGCCTACACCACAGCCATAGCGACGCAGGATCTGAGCTGTATCTGGGACGTACACCACAGCTCACGGCAATGCCAGATCCTTAACCCACAGAGCAAGGCCAGGGATCGAACCTGCAACTTCATGGTTCCTAGTCGGATTTGGCTCCTCTGTGCCACGATGGGAACTCCTAATAAGAGGTACTTTCATTGACCAAGGCAAGCGGTTGTTTTCCCAGAGCAAACAAAATGATTATCTAGACACTTTCTGAAAGTCTTGAGGGTGATAAATATTTAAATCAAGGAAGAAATAGTCTGATTTTTTCAAAAGGTCTTTCACAAAGTGCTATACCAAAAATTAAATAAAGCAAACATGGAGGAATAGTTTGTCATTTTAGCAATGGTATTAAAGATAGAAAAAAATAGTGTGAATTGACATAGCAATGGTATTAAAGATAGAAAAAAACAGTGTGAATTGACATAGCAATGGTATTAAAGATAGAAAAAAATAGTGTGAATTGACATAGCAATGGTATTAAAGATAGAAAAAAATAGTGTGAATTGACATATTTTGGAAGACACAATCAAAATAATATTTCTATAAATGATTTGACAGAGTCAATAAAGAAGTCTCCAAATTATTTACCATCTTATGTTCTTCTTTTCCTGTTTCTTTGGATACTTCTATTTTAGACCAGCTACCTAAATTCGTGGAATTCTTTCTAATGTCTTCCTATTTAGTTTTCACACAGCCAAAACTTTCTCTTTCCTGTAATTCAGATTTTCTTGCTTGCCTGCTGTCTGCCTGCGTTCCTTAGTTTACTCCATTCTCTCTTCTTGGAAGGCCTTCATTTCCTGTTAAAGGTAAAGCTTCTAGAAGGCCTTCCTGATTTCCCAGCCAAAGCGCTCATTTATTGATTCGACAACACCTGGTAGAATCTTTTATTGATTTCTTTCTCTCTCCTACAAGATTGCCTGTCTCATGGACAGCACTTTGTTATCCCAATATACTCCAAATATTTTTTATTTAATCAAATTAGGGCAGATCACTTCCTCTTTGGAAACACTGTCTCATGGCCACTCTATCCACTCACTGTTCATCTAAGTTTCATTGACTTTCCCATGACACAAGTTCTTTCAAAACATTTGAGTTTATGCCACACTGAAAATGATTTATGCTATTGAATTACAGAAACCAAAGGTAATAGCACATTTTAGGTACTCTGCCAAAGATGAGTTGGACACTGGAGGCAAACTGGGGCTACTACTTAGGGAAGTAACATATATATATATATATATATATATTTTTTTTTTTAATATGAGGGCCCATTGGATCATCCACTTTTTATTTTGGTTTTTAAGGTTTATTGAAGTATAGTTAATTTATAAGGCTGTGATAATTTCTGCTGTACAACAAAGTGACCCAGTCATACAAATACACACTTCATTCTCCCTCAGATTCTTTCCCCACACAGATTATCACAGAATACTGGGTCGAGTTCTCTGTGCTATACAGCATGTCCCCATTGGCCAGTCATTCCATATACCTCAACATGCGTATGCCATCCCAAACCCCCAGTCTATCCCTCCCCACCCCTCAACCTGTCTGTCCTCTTTGGTCGCCTTAGGTTTTTCAAAGTTTGTGAGACTGTTTCTGCTCTGCAAATAAGTTCATTTGTATCTTTTTTTTTTTTTAAGATTCTACATAAAGGTGATATCATATGGTGTTTGCCTTTCACTGTATGGCTAACTTCACTTAGTATGTTAGTTTCTATGTCCATTCATGTTGTTGTAAATGGCATTATTTCGTTCTTTTTTATGGCTGATTAATATTCCATTGCATATACGCACCACATCTTCTTTATCCAACCTCAGTGGTGGATATTGAGGTTGCTTCCATGTCCTGGCTATTGTAAACAACACAGTGAACATTGCAGTGCATATATATTTTCAAATTATGGTTTTCTATGGATAGATGCACAGGAGTGCGATTGCTGGATCACATGGTAGTGCTATTTTTTTTTTTTTTTTTTAGAAACTCCATACTGTTTTCCATAGTGGTTGCACCAACGTACATTCCCACAAACAGTGGAAGAGGGTTCCCTTTTCTTTACACCCTCTCCAGTATTTATTCTTTGTAGACTTTCTGATGATGGCCATTCTGGTTGGTGTAAGGTGGTACTTCATTGTGGTTTGTTTTTTTTAATTGGGACGTTCCTCATTGTAGTTTTGATTTGCATTTCTCTAATAATTAGTGATACTGAGCATATTTCCATGTTTTTTGGCCATCTGTATGTCTGCTTTGGAGAAATGTCTATATCTGCCCTTTTTTTTTTACTGAGTTGTTTTGTTTTTTGATATTGAGCTGCAGGAGGTGTTTGTATACTTTGGAGATTAATCCCTCGTCAGTTGCTTCATTTGCAAATATTTTCTCCCATTCTGTGGGTTGTCTTTTTGTTTTGTTTATGGTTTCCTTTGCTGTGCAAAAACTTATATTTTATTTCGGTTTTGGAGTCTCAGTCAGGTATGCTAACGGAAAGGGCTCAGAGGTGGTTACTTAACTACACGTCGTAATCACCGTTCCAGTTCCTTGAAAGTGTTATGGAATCCTCAGCTGCCTTCGCTGGGCGGAGAACTGCCCCTCCCCTCAAGCCCAGAACTGCCTGCCCCACTCTGCCCTCGGCGCGCCGCCGCCGCCGCACTGCATGCTGGGAGTCGTAGTTGCCGCTGTCTGCTACAGGGGAGAGATCCGAGGGCGTGCCAATCAGCCCGCCCCCTAGGTTGATTTTTTTTTAACCTGAGGTTGCGTTTTTTCCGCTGCTCCCTTTCGTTCTCTCTCGGGCGGAGCCTTCCGTGAGCACTGCTGGATTTGTCTGTGCTACCGTCTTTCTTCTGGGTTTCAATAAAGTTTTCCTCTTCCTCCGCGTGTACGGAGCTCAAGATGGCGGCCTCCTGGTCGCCCTTGGTTACCCTCCGCTTAGCGCAGAGCCGGCTGAGAGGGAGATGTGTTGGGTGCAGGGCCTGGGCCGCTGCTCTCGCCCCTTCGGCCACCGCCCCTGGAAACTCCCTCAGTAAAGGTCAGTGCCTGTGCCTGGAGTAGGCCGAGCCGACTGCATACGACCGGGGCAGTCACCCTCACTCCTCGAGCTCCCCAAGCGCCTACTTGGTTCATGATTTTCGAGAGGTTTTCTCGAGAGGAGTTTCACGCTCTCTTGCGTTTCTGTTACTGCCTGCTAATGAAGGAGCCCTGAGCACTGAGGGAAGGGGCTCAGAGTGACCTTCATTTTGAGGGTTCAGAGGTCGACTCAGGGTTCGTTCCCTCCCAGCTGTTAGAAGGTTGAGACCTTGTAAGCCCAGGTATGGGAGTGCCTGGCTTGAAGGGAATACGAGTGTCAGGTCAAGGCCTGGGGACTCTTCCATCCTGCGCCTTCCCTGGTGACCCGGGACTGTACCTAAAAGCCAAGCCTCTGACGCTTGGCTCTCTGGCTTCTGGGAGTACAAGTGTACGGTCATTCCCAGACTGAGGGAGTGATTCTTGTTCTTTTCGTGTTACTGGAGGCTTCAGCAAGGTCATTTTGTTACCAGGCTTCCTTCATATATTCATTCATTAATTCAAGTTGTTAAGGTGTTCATGAATGAATGAGCCTATATTTTGAGTAACCAAGCCCACAAGAGTGATAAGTTTACTGATCTATGCATATACTCCCACTAAATTGGGGCTACTCACGGCAAGGACCAGGTGTCATTGGTTCTTCAGCACTTGGCACAGTGTTTGGTGCCTGACGGGCAGATATGTTTTTGAACGAATAACATTATTCTTATTGCACACTCGTCCGCATTCTTAAACGCTTTCTTTGTTTTATTTTTTAAAAATCTTAAAGGCATCCCTCCCCAAACATCTTAAAATGATTCTCATCGCCTAATTTAGCCAAAACTCTATCATTCTTTGATTATTATAATCAATAGAGTTGAAATTAATGCTAGAAGCGTAACTACAGGTTTTTCGGAAAAGTTTAGTGAAATCCACTTATTATATAATGGAATATTTTGGTAGCATGAGATTTCCATCATGGTATAAACTATTGTTAAATTTTGAACTAGACAATACAAGCAAACGATACAAAATTCAAAAGGTACAAGAAAGAATATGCTAAAGTGTTGACTTTCTTCCACTCCCATTCCATAGTCAGTTTTCCTTCCCAGAGGAAGCTCCTAATACTTGCTTCTTATGTATTTTTCCGGAGACAGTCAGTTTATATATAGTCATATGTTTATAAATATGTGCATTAAAAAAATAGAAGTAATATACTGTACACACTGTTCCAGTCCTTTTTTTTTTTTAATTTAGTGTATTTTGGAATTCCCTTCGTGACTCTGGTTAACGAATCCGACTAGGAACCATGAGGTTGTGGGTTCAATCCCTGGCCTTGCTCAGTGGGTTAACGATCCGGCGTTGCCTTGACCTGTGGTGTAGGTTGCAGATGCTGCTCGGGTCCCTCGTTGCTGTGGCTGTGGCGGCGGCTACAGCTCTGATTCGACCCTAGCCTGGGAACCTCCGTATGCCGCGAGTGCGGCCCTAGAAAAGGAAAAAAAATATTAAATTTAGTGTATTTTGGGGATCATTCCATATCAGTAGGAGTAAAACTGCCTCATGTTTTAAATGGTTAAAATAGAATTTCATTCTGTGCATGGACCATCATTTATGAAATTTAGGATTTAAGGAATATGTTCGTAATAACATGAATGCTTATTTTGTGTCATGCAATATGCTAAGTGCTTTCTACATACTTTATCTTGTTTAATTCTCATTATCCTCATTTAGGGGATGATGAATCTTAGGGTGCAGAAGTTACATAGCTAGTTAAGTGCAGAACTTGTGGGTTCAAGTGAAGGCTATACTTGGACCTACATCTGAGTCTAGGGATTGTGCTGTTAACTTGTACTCCTCCTTCCTCCTGTACTCAAAATTTATCCAGTTTTGAATGTGGACATTTGAGGAAAATGCAGTTGGAGGTCAATTTAATTGTAACCAGAGTTGCTCCTTCCCCCTCTTTAAATAAAAGAAAAATTAAGTTGAAGTGTTATTATTTAGAGTCTGATTTAAGTTTGTTTTCTTTCCTTGATTTTTTTTGTTACTTAACTGTGTACATTTATATTTTATCTTCATTTAGGAAAATCTTTTCAAGTATACTGCTTACTACAGTGCAATGTGAGAGAAGCATTAGCTTGATGTTAAACAAAGGAAGGAAATAAATGAAGGAAAGGAATCGGGAAAGGAAGAGCATGTTCTTTGTTTTTATGCTTCACCTTAGCTTTAATTCCATCCCTGGCTCTAAGACATTTTGGATACTGAACTGTGAAAACTTTAGGAGTCCTAAAATGCTATTCATTCACATCACCCACCTGATTGCCTAACTTTAAATTCCTTACGAAAAACAATTTATTTCATTTTGGGATTTAGTTGCAATATTAAACAAGTAAAAATAAAATTTGGTATCTAATGTAATTTAAGTGTATATACTCAATTTTTATTTCACTGCCCATTTTCTTTTAGCTATATCTTCATTTAATGTAACAGTTATTCAGCCTCCAGGTAGTTATGGGGAAGCATTTTATTAGAAATTAGAGAGGTCAGGGTGTGGGTGAAAAATGCCTCAAAATTGCTAATTCAGTTGAAGCCTTGTATTAAACATGTGGAGGGGGAAAGTGAAGGAGATTGGGTCCCAGACCTTGAACAGCTCAGAGTCTTGGAAGGGAGATGAAATTACAATAGATAACGTTTATTGAGCCCTTTCTATGTTCCAGGCAGTCTGCTAGCAGTTTCTTTCATAATTTGTCATCTCTATCTTATGTATGTATGTATGTATTTATCTTTTTAGGGCCGCACCTGCGGCATACGGACGTTCCCAGGCTAGGGACCCAATCAGAACTGTAGCTGCCGGCCCACACCCACAGCCACAGCAATGCAGGATCTGAGCTGCGTCTGAGACCTACACCACAACTCATGGCAATACAGGATCCTTAACCCCCTGAGCAAGGCCAGGGATCGAACCCGAGTCCTCATGGATAGTAGTCAGGTTCATTATTACTGAGGCATGACTGGAACTCCCTGTCATCTCTGTTTTATAAATGAATAAACAGGCATGGCCACTCAAGTGGTATTTGAACCCAGGCATTTTTGCTTCAGAAGCATAAACTTAACCATTATGTTCTACTAGCTCTTTACCATGATAGTGAACATTAACACCGTGATCTAGGTCCTCCTGAAGTGTTGTAGACAACAGAGGAGAGAGCAGCTTTGCTTGGAGGGGAGGGTGCTTTTTAGCAGAGGTGTAGAAGTGAATTGCACCTAGTTCTGATTGGTGGATAGTCCTCAGGGAGCGGTGCTGGTGGCAAAGCTTTGGAAGGTGGGCTGGATTCTGGTTGGAAGAGTTCTCCATACTGTGTGAAGGTGTATAGGCTCAGGGGGGTACTGAGCTTGGAGGTTTCTTGAGGGAAGTGATCAGATCTGTTTTAGTATGATTACCCTTGTGGCCACCTGAAAAACATATCAGAAGTGCCTGGATAGGGGGATATTGGAAGCTTGGCGATTGTTTAGGAGGAAGTTATAGTAGTTTGGGGAGAGTGATTTGGGGCCTGAAACAACTGCTGTGATAAAGATGGAGAGCAGGGCAGCAAAGGAGGTAATTCAAAGACATTGCTTTGGTAAAACTGACGGGCTCTGGGGAGACAACCAAAGAGAGGAGTTAAGGTCAATTTGGATTTCCTATTTTGGATAATTTAATGATATAACATCCTATTTATACAGGGAAACTAAACAAAAAGTAAGGCTAGAGGCATTTTAGGGGGAGATTCCTTTTTGGATATGTTAAATTTGAGGTGTTAATGACAGTCCATGTAAATAAGTCTTTTTGTAGGAAATACGGGATCTGAGTCTAAGGAAGGTTATATGAGGCGTTGAGAGCCATGAGAATTGAAGGACTAGCCTGGGTGAAAAGCAGAAAAGGCTGA
This sequence comes from Catagonus wagneri, assembly GCA_004024745.2. Lineage (NCBI taxonomy): Eukaryota > Metazoa > Chordata > Mammalia > Artiodactyla > Tayassuidae > Catagonus > Catagonus wagneri. Next base: position 7,354,692 of record PVHT020000080.1, read on the forward strand.
GGATGACCTCAGAGAGCAGTTAGCGAGGTTCATAGGAGAAATAGGACAGAAGCCAAGGAGGAGCATGCTTCTAAATTTTCTAAAACTTAGAATTAGCGTATCTGTTTTACTTAAGCTAGGCTTAGAAATTAAATTTATTTCATAGAGGCAAGGTAATTTGAGAGTTACATCTTGTGATTTCTTTTTATTATGGTGTCCTTCTGTATCTTAGTGTTATATTTTTAGATCTCTCTATGAACTGATGATTCATATTTACCTTTGGGTCACAATCTCTTCTTTAGTATATGTACATTGGAGATCTTGTTTAGCTGTTAATATGAATAGAACTAACCCACCTGAGTCATATGAATTGGTATTATTTATTGGTTGTATAGAATAGTGGTTAAGAAAATGGGCTTTGGACTTTTATTACTCAGATTAATTCCCTGTGTGAAACAATGTTTCTTGGATTTCCTTTAACATTTATTATTACATTAGAAAAGAATACTCATGCCTTCTCCGAAGACTGATTTACTTCTTTCAATTAAGTTTTTTTTTCTTTTTATGTCTGCACCTGCAGCATACGTAAGTTCCCAAACCATAGCCATGGCAACTCCGGATCTGATCTGCATCTGCAACCTATGCTGCAACTTACGACAATGTCAGATTCCTAACCCGCTGAGTAAGGCCAGGGATCAGACCTGCATCCTCACAGACGCAACGTCGTATCCTTAACCTGCTGAGCCACAATGGGAACTCCTAATTTTTATTTATTTATTTATTTATTTATTTATTTATTTATTTATTTATTTAGCATAGCACAGCTCATTACCTGGCAGAGCTAGTGCCCAGATGTTGTTCTTGGGTGGAGGGTGGGCAACTGAAGTAGGGTAGGTTCAAGAGTAAAATCCATAGAGCTTTAGAGGCCTGGAAATGGGTTATTGGTCTCCTGTAGAGTAGACACTGCTTTATACCTCAAGAGCTTCTTTCTCTTTAGGTAAATGAAGAATTCTTAAATGAGCATAACTATTTTGGATTTGTCTTTTCACAGAAGTACCACAGAAATAATAGATATCAAGAGTCTGGAAATTGATAGTTCAGCCTTGGGGCCAGGGCAAAAACATACTCTGTAAATTCTGATGAAAGGTCATCCATCCTCAGCTTGAATATATCTGACACTGTTTTCCTAGGCCACTTATGTTTCTCTCTGACCTGTGACTAAGATTTGTTCTAATTTTTCTCTGAAGAGCCTGTCTGTTCTTCCTGCTGTGTTTTGTCTTCCTTGCCTAAGGTCCTCTGTTGAGGTCATATTTCTACATGTGTCCTGCTGGGGGTACCTGGTACTTTAGTATGCAGAATCTTTTTTGTAACGTTCTTTCACTGTCCTGCTTGTCCGTATTTCTTCTCTCCATTCAGCTCATACTAGAAAATGCTTTTTCAAGGCATTATCTATCCATATTCTTGGCTAGGTATGCCAGTTTTCAACAATTTAAGCCGGAACGTGTACTTCTTAGAGTAGTTCCTTCAAAGCTTCCTAATACAATTTATATCTTAAATATAACTCCTGTCGAATCCGTTTAAAAATTCTCATTTATATGTGTGTGTCTAAAATTTAAAATAAATGAGTATAGCAAGTAGATGATATTTTTCTTTATTGTTTGAAAGAAACTAGTTCCCTTAGATCTCATTATTAAATAGTGTTTGAACAGGATGAATATTAAGGAGTTACTCAGTATGCTAGGCCATGCCTGTAATTACTTCAGAATAGCTTTATTCAGATTTTTAGGCAGTATTTTATTGATTTGTTATGAAATTTAAAGTACTTTCTCTTTCCTTTTGTAAAGTTATACACATTGGCACATTTAAGATTAACCAGCTTCTTAAGGAAAAGAATGATAACCAGCAAGCATTTAGTTTTAATTTTCATAATTTTTCTATTTAAATCAAAAGCACCCTTTTAAAGCCCCTAAATCAGCCTTTTATAAATAAAGTAAATCATCTTGTGATGCATTCCTTGATGATGGCTTATGTTGTTTTTCTAAAGAAAGAGTTTAATTAAGATTTGATTTTCTTCTATTCTGCACTTTGTTTATTCATCACTGAATCAAATGTAAGTCTTTAATATCACTGGTAAGTCTGACTTTTTGGGTTACTGATGACCATTGCAGTTTTCAAAAAAGCAGCTGAATATTTTTCTTTTGGGTATGATTAGAACATAATAGAGGTTGCCTATGACCTTAGCATGTGTTTCTGTCATTGTAGGAGAACATTTCTGGTCAGTGGCCACTGTTTACAGTTTGTTAAAATCAACACAAATGTACAAAAAACTCATGAATAATTGTGAACACAGTATTTGAATGGATGTTTAATAAATATGCATTAAAAATCTAATTACAGTAATGAAGTTTACAGCTGAAATTTTAATCCAGCCCTTTAGAAATATTAAACGTGCTTTTCCTGATTGTGCATTTTTCTCACAGCAGTTGGGTAAACATTTTTAACTGGAAATCTAAATTCCTTATATAGTTTTGATTTCATTTAACTGAGTGTGGTTCTTTTTGGCAACAATCTTTTTTCTCATAACTGTTACAGAATAAAAGGAGAATTTTGATCAGTTCTGCCTTAGGACTGATGAATACATGGGATACCAGATGAATAATAAAATAATGACCTGAGGGAGTTCTCCTTTGGTGCAGCAGGTTAAGGATCTGGTGTTGTCACTGTAGCAGCTTGGGTCACTTCTGTGGTGTGGGTTCGATCCCTGGCCAGGGAAACTTCCACGTAGGAAAAAAAAAGGAAAACAAAATAAAATTGTGAGTATGGTTCCATACTATAGTATTGGATCAATAATTTAATTTGGTATTTACATTTTCTTATCTATAGAATGTCTTAATCATCCTAATTCTACCTTATGTGCATATCATTTGTGAGGTTCAAATAAGTTATTATATAATATGAGAAAGTCATTTGAAAACTATAAAAAAATGTTATATAAATGTGGGGCTGTGCTAGGAGTAATTGAAATGTTAATACTGGTGGGTTCCAGTCAGTGAATAGCGATGGAATGAAGTTAGCTCTGTGTATAACAACCAAAACCATTTTAATTTTTGGGGAAGTCTCACTTATATTAAAAATGGCAAAAGGCTCAGTCTAATTTCAGTGCTATGAATTCTATAAAATGCAGTTTGAGTTTTTCTAAGACGGTGCAGAGAGCCTCTGTAGATAACCTGAGATGATTTTTGTTATCCTGGACTTAGCTACTTTTTCTCTGGCTCTTCTGAACATGTTGAAAATAATGAGCTACTACTTTTATCATGCTGTTTCAGAAAAAGGTGTTGAAATTTGATTTATAATATGCAGGTGAGTCACTAAGGTGAAATATCTTCATTTAGTAAGATAGAACTTGTGGGTATTGTTTTCAAAGAAACTCCAGTTGTTGTGAATTATTTGTTGTGCAGCAATATGTGAAGATAATGTTTCGTAGGAGAAGGATAATGGAGCGAAGAGGACCTCTGGGTTGTGTAGTCGTATGTCAGATGCGAATGTAGTTTCAGTCCTAATTGTTTCTTTTTGAGGTATCCTGTTTATTTTTGGATAGCCCTAATTTTGAGAAAATTCTTTTAAGTTTCCTGAAATTTGAGCTTTTCTGAAACTTATCCCCATTCATCTTGACTCTTTTTCCAGGCACAACATATGTAATTCTAGTAGTCCTTGCACTTATGACAGTTCTTAAAACATATCAAGACTGATAATATGTATTCATTTATTTAGTCATTTATCCATTTATCATATTATTAGTTGATTACTTGTCCAAATTCTATTTGACAGTCTTTAAAACATTAGAGGCTCATATTTCTCCCATTCAACTATTTATTCATCCATTCGTTCCCCAAATATTTCCTGGTGCCATCTATATGCTAGATATAGAGTGCTGGACTATTAGCTACTCTCTCCTCAATGTCAACGGTCTTTTATCAGTCAAATCTTTTTTTTTTTTTTTTGTCTTTTTGCCTTTTCTAGGGCCGCACCCACAGCATATGGAGGTTCCCAGGCTAGAGGTCTAACAGGAGCTGTAGCTGCCGGCCTTCACCACAGCCACAGCAATGCAGGATCTGAGCCGCGTCTGCAATCTACACCATAGCTCACAGCAACGCAGGATCCTTAACCCACTGAGCAAGGCCAGGGATCAAACCCGCAACGTCATGGTTCCTAGTCGGATTCGTTAACCACCGAGCCATGACAGGAACTCCTATCAGTCAAATCTTATGAAATGATTTCTAGATCTTTGAACTATTTCCCTTCTTGAGATTACAGTCTGCTTTCTGAATGTCACTCTGAAAATGCAGCCCCATGTTTCAATACATTCCTTGAGACATGTCTGGCCAGGTAATCTCATAGGTTACCATCTCTGTGTCCCGTTGCATTAACTTGAAGTCAGGTCATATTCATGTCTTACCTTGAAGATTCCTAGGGCTCTTAAGATGGGTCTCACCAGTTTGCATTTGATTAGTTATTTTTTTCTATTAAAAATTACTTTTAATTATAAAAATACTACATTTGCATAGTAGGAAATACAGAAAAGATAATTACTGTTAACTTCTTTTTTATTTTGAAGTATACTTATTGAAGTACAAGATTGATTTAGAAAAGTACACAAATGGAAAGCCTACTGAATTTTCATAAAGAAAACAGATTTGTGTAAATATAGACTAAATCAAGAAATAGAGGCGTTCCCATTGTGGTGCAGCAGAAATGAATCCAACTAGTAACCATGAGGTTGCGGGTTCAGTCCTTGACCTTGTTCAGTGGGTTGAGGATCTGGCATTGCCATGAGCTGTGATGTGGGTCACAGATGCTGTGGCTGTGGTGTGGACTGGCAGCTGTAGCCCCTAGCCTAGAAACCTCCTAGTCTGGCCTGGGAACCTCCATATGCCCTAAAAAGCAAAAAAAAAAAAAAAAAAAGAAAAAGAAAGAAATAGAAATAGAACATTCTTAGTGACCAGAGGCTCCTGTTTTACATTTTACACCCTCCAAGTCACTAGCTTTTTAGTCACAATGGCAGTGACATCCTGATTTATGTTACTATTGATTTGTAGCGTCTATTGATGGATGCTTAGGTTATTTTCAAGTCTTGGCTATTCAAATAATGCTGTAGTGAACAGGAGGGTGTAGGTATTTTGAGATAGTAATTTTGTTTCCTTTGGATAAACAGTCAGAGGTAGCATTGCTGGATTCTATTTTTTTTTTTTTTAGGGCCGTACCTTTGGCATATGGAGGTTCCCAGGCTAGGGGTGTAATCGGAGCTACAGCTGCTGGATCCTTAACCCACTGAGCAAGGCCAGGGATTGAACCCGCAACCTCATGGTTCCTATTTGGATTTGTTTCTACTGCACCATTGCGGGAACACCCCCACTTTTTTTTTGGTCTTTTTAGAGCTTCACTCGAGGCATATGGAGTTTCTCAGGCTAGGGATCGAATCAGAGCTGTAGCTGCTGGCCTACGCCACAGCCACAGCAATGTGGGATCTGAGCCTCGTCTTCGACCTACACCGCAGCTCACAGCAACGCCGGATCCTTAACGCAATGAGCGAGGCCAGGGATTGAACCTGTGTCCTCATGGATGCTAGTCAGATTTGTATCTGATGAGTCACGACAGGAACTTCTAAGGTGGCCAATTTTTTTTTTTTTTTTGGTTGAATTGTATTTTTGGAGATGAAGCCCTTGTCATTTGCATTATTTGCAAAGATTTTCTTCTATTCCATAGGTTGTCTTTTCATTTTGTTTATGGTTTCCTTTGCTGTGCAAAAGCTTGTAAGTTTGATTCGGTCCCACTTGTTTATTTTTGTTTTTATTTCTGTTGCCTTGCGAGACTGACCTAAGAAAACATTTGTATGGTCGAGGTCAGAGAATGTTTTGCCAATGCTCTCTTCTAGGAGTTTTATGGTGTCTTGTCTTATGTTTAAGTCTTTAAGCCATTTTGAGTTTATTTTTGTGCCTGGCGTGAAGATGTGTTCTAATTTCATTGATTTACATGCAGCTGTCCGGTTTTCCAAGCACTACTTGTTGAGGAGACTGTCTTTTTGCCATTTTATATTCTTGCCTCCTTTATTGAAGATTAATTGACCGTAGATGTCTGGGTTTATTTCTGAGCTCTCCATTCTGTTCCATTGATCCAGATGTCTGTTTTTGTACCCGTACCACACTGTCTTGATTACTGTATCTATGTCTTCTGATTTGCTTTTTCCCCCCTGAGGATTGCTTTGGCAATTCTGGGTCTTTATGGTTCCATATAAATTTTTGTTACACAAAAGTTTTAATTTTGATTAAGTCCAATTTATTTTTTCTTTGATTTTGCTTTTGGTCTCTTATCATTGCTTAATCCAAGGTCATCAAGATTTACAAATATGTTTTCTTCTAAGCATTTTACAGCTTTAGTTCTTTCATTTATGTTTTTGAACCTTTCCTACTGGGATTTAATTGTTATTCATTAAATCCGAGTTTCACAAGTTATTGTGATGTCCTGGCATGATTTGGTTTAGAAAGTCCACAACTTTGGAGTTCCCGCTATGGTGCAGTGGGATCAGTGGTGTCTTGGGAGTGCTGGGCACAGTGGGTTAAGGGTCCAGTGGTGCTGCACCTGCAAATTGGGTTGTGGCCCTGGCTCAGATCTGATCTCTGGCCCAGGAAATCCATATGCTGTGGGGCAGCCAAAAAAAAAAAAAGAAAAAAAAAAGAAGGTCCACAGTTGTTAAGAGAGTAGATCAGGGATTGGTAGACTTTTTCTGTAAAGAATCAGATAGTACTTTTGTGCTTGCTTGCCATATGGTCTCTGTTATTAACTATGGTTGTCCTTCCATATTTGTGAGCCTGGCATCCACAGATATGGAGAGCCAACTGTGTGCATTGCATTGTGCCATTTTATAAGAGAGGCTTTGCGGACTTTGGTATATGGAGGGGCTCCTGGAATCAATCCGCTGCAGATACTGAGGGATAGCTGTACTCAGCTCTGGTACTGTAGTGTGAAAACACCCAGAGATAGTAAATTAAAGGGCATGGCCAATTTGGCCTACAGGCCCTAATTTGCAGAGCTCTAGACTAGATCAACAGTCATGTATATAGATATTTTTTGGTTTGAAATGTTCTATGTGTTTACATTTTAAAGCTGTTTAAAAATTATTTTATTATGTAATATGAAGAGATGATCTAAGGTATTTTTTTCTGTCATCATCCAGTTGTCCAGATGGCACTTGTTGAATATCTCTTGGCTTTTATAGCTTAATTAATTTATTCAACAAATATTTATTGTGTGTATCATATACCAGGAATTGTAGATGCTAGGTATACAGTGAATTAAACAGGCATGGTACCTTCCCTTTTGTAGCTTGCAATCTAGTCGAGAGGAACGGACATAAAATAAATAACAAATATATAATTATAAGTTAGATGATAATAGAAAAGAATGGTGGTAAGATTTGGTATGCCTCCCTCTTGTTTTATATATTAAATTCTTCAGGTATTAAGACAAAAAACTTTAAGGATGAAGCAAACCTTTAAGATAACGTTTCTGAAAGGAAAATGCTTACTTTCTGTTGAAACAGTCTGGTCCACCATTTTGCTTAAGTTCTAAAGAATATCTCTAAGATTTTCTTAACTGTTTACCTTTGTGTAGAATTTGAAATTCCATTCCAATTTGAAGACCAAAAAATACAGAGCCCACACATCCCATTTGCTCTTATCACCCCAGTTCTATGGAGACAGTGTCAACACGATTAAGCTTTATGACATGTGTCTTAGTCAGGGTTCTCCAAATAAACAGAACTAATAGGGTGTATGTTTATTTAGAAAGATATGTATTATAAGGTATATGCACATGTAATTACAGAGAATGACGAGTCCCAAGGTCTGCAGTTAGCAAGCTGTAGACCCAGAGACCCAGGAGAGTTGGTGGTGTAGTTTCAGTCTGAGTCTGCAGGCCCGAGGACCAGGAGATTAGAGCAGTTCTAATCCAAAGACTGGTAGGCTTAAAACCCAAGAATTTATGTTCAAAGGCAGGAGAAAACCAGGGCCCCAGCTTAAAGGTAGGCAGGAGGACTTCCCTTTTACTCACAGGCAGGTCGATCTTTTGTTCTTTCCAGCCCTTCAACTGATTGGATGAGGCCCACCCACATATGGGCGCGCAATATGCTTTACTTAGTCTACTGCTTCAGATGTTAATCTCATCCATAAATACCCTCACAGACACATGCAGAATAATGTTTGACCAAATATATAGTCACTCCATGGACCAGTCAAAATTAACCATCACAACATATGTCAAGATTATTGTCTTCCATGTGTCAACAGCATTTTCCCTCATGTCTTAAGATGCTTGTCACAGTCCAGGTATCTTGATTTCACAGGTAAAGGCACAAAGGAAGGAATGAGTTTCTGTCCTGGTCTCTTTTTAAAGAGGATCAAAGGAAACTGGCAGAAACTGACTTTCTCTTAGGCCTCGTTAGCTAGGATGTTGATCATGTACCTGTCTGCCATGGTGGAGTCAGGAGATTAATCCAGAGAGTAATGACTCCAGAGCCCATGCTTCTTTCCCTGTAACATCCTGCCTTCCTGCTTGACTATGGGTACAAATGCTGGCTCTGCCACTACCTAGCTATGGGAACATGGACAGTTACTTACTTAGCCCCTCTGTGCCTTAGTTTCTTCACCTTGAAAGTAAGGTTAGTACCTATATCAGAGGGTGGTTGTGAAGATTAAATGAGTTAAGGTATGTAAAGTACTTAACAAATACCTGGCACTTTGTGAGTACTCAGTAAAAGTTAGCAGTGGTTGCTACTGTTGTTATTAGTTATGTTTTCTTGGTCAGTTCACTTAACTTGCAGTGCCAACTCTCTGGTCCAAAGCAAGAACATCTTTGGAGTGTTGTTAGAGTTTCCTAACTGGTCTCTCTGCTTCCACTTAAAAAAAAAAAATATCCATATATAATAGTAGCTTTGTTGAATATCATACACTTTACCCATTTCTGCTTCCTTTTGCATTTCTATTATCTTATTTTCTACAGAGTAATCTTTTTAAAAATAAATTGTGTCACACCCCTGACCAAAACCTTTTACTTGTGCTTAATCCTCCTTATCAAATCTACACTCTTC
>PVHT020000080.1:7382978-7420800 GCA_004024745.2 Catagonus wagneri
ATGTAAGCTGGTGCAGCCACTATGGAAGACAGTGTGGAGGTACCTTAGAAAACTCTACATAGAATTACCATATGACCCAGCAATCCCACTCTTGGGCATACATCCAGACAAAAATTTCCTGGAGAAAGACACTTGCACACGCATGTTCACTGCAGCACTATTCACAATAGCCAAGACATGGAAACAACCCAAATGTCCACCAACAGATGACTGGATTAGGAAGATGTGGTATATATACACGATGGAATACTATTCAGCCATAAAAAAGGATAAAATAATGTCATTCGCAGCAACATGAATGGAATTAGAAACCCTCATACTGAGTGAAGCAAGTCAGAAGGAGAAAGACAGATGTCATATGAAATCGCTTATAACTGGAGTCTAAAACACTGCACAAATGAACATCTCAACAGAAAAGAAAATCACGAACTTGGGGAACAGACCTGTGGTTGCCAAGGGGGCGGGGGAGGTATGGGGGAGGGGTGGGAGGGAATGGGGATAACTAGTGCTTTAATGATGGGATAGCAAGGAGCTCCAACTGTATTGCACGGGGAACTATATGTAATTACATGTGACAAATCCATATATGTACATGTAATCGGGTCACCACATGGTGCAGTTGGAAAATCTGACAGAAATCTGTAAACCAGCTATAATGCAAAAATAAAAAAAAAAATAAATAAACACTGGGTCTTTCTGGGGAGCAGTCCTGAAGCTATCTTGGGATCCTGTTCTGAATTCATTAGCATGAACTCAGAAGTGGTGGAAAGAGGCTCATTATGAATAACAAAAGACACTTTATCACTTAGGAAATTCCAAAGGTTTTAAGAGCTCTTAAAACCTGGGACTCTGGACAAAGGGCAAATATGTTTCTTCCTATACTACCCTGGTAAGCATCTCAAGTTGCTGGAAACCTTTATGGAACTTTCTACCTATGCCTCCAGCTTCAACCCTGAACCCAAGCCTTGTCCTTGGTCCTGTGAGGCTTAGGATTCCAGGGGACTCTTAATCTAGTTCTCTTTTGCAGGCTATTAGCCCCCTGTATTAGTTAGGGTACAATTTAGGCCTCTGTAACAAAGAGACCCCAAAATACACTGCTTGAAAAGCAAGATAGACGTTTGTTTTACATAAAAATCCAGGCAGGTGGTCCAGAGCTGGTTTGGCAGCTCAGCATTGTTGGGGAACTTTGCTCTGCTTTGCTCAGCATTCTGTGTGCCTCTCCTTGCCAGGTTGGCTCTTCCAGCTGCAGTCATGGCACTTTCTTTCCAGTCAGAGGGAGGGCGGGAAAGAGAGGAGGGGGATTTGCCCTTTCCCTTTAAGGGCTCCGGAGCAGGGCTGCGCACACGTCAGCTTACACCCCCTTGGTGACGGGGCCATCCTGGCTGCCAGAGAGGCCAGGGTATGGACTATTTCACTGGACAGCCGGTCCTCTGCTAAAACCTCTATTCAGAGAGGAAGAACAGTTCTTGGGAATAGCCCTGTGCTATCCCCAGCAGTCATGGTATATTGAAAGAATTGTTTTTTTCTTTCTTAGAAAAAGATGGAAATAATTTGTGACTGTTAATTTTTTTCTAAAGTAAGTAATTTTCATTTTGTTGAAACAAGGGAAACATGGTATCCAATGAAACAAGAAAAACACTGGCAAGGTACCCTCGCAAAATCTTTGTCTAAAATGTGCCTGTTTGTTTCTCATTGAACCTACCTCAGATAAGAAATGGCATTATGATTGGACTTAACACAGACAGTCGGTTTTCTTAACGGAAAGGCTAAAAAAAAAGGAAGTATTAGAATACCTCCCTACTTTGAAACAGCCACTCTGTTGTGTTCCAACTCTTTGTGTTCAACCTGAAGGTGATGGAAAAGAGAAGGAATCTTGTAAGCAGAGGGCTGAAGTCAAGGTGGTCACATCTGAATGCTGGGTTGTTTTGGACAGTGAATAAAGAGGTAGTAGAAAACCCTCTGTGCTAGCCTTGAACGCTCTGCCTTGGGACCTAAGAACCAGATTTAGCCCTAATGCAAAGAAAGGCACCACCCCACTGGGGGGAAGGATCCGAGGAGCCCTAGTGTCTTGTTCAGTGGAGTGGAGGCAAAGCAGGGACTCTAGTGGGGGGTTAGGCTTCCTAGAAGAGGGGTTATATTGATAGCTTAGGAGTTTGGGGTTTATTAAGGTGAGGTAATTATAAATATACTTATTATACAAATGTTTTATCTTAGTTCCATCAAAATGATATTTACAACAACTGCTCAAATTTATACAGTTGTAACTGGCTAAAAGTTATAATGTGACTATTAGATAATATAGAATCTATGAAATGTCTTTATTTCAGAACATCTAAAATTTTATATATATTTTTGTTTATAGCCTATTCAGTGCAGACCCCTGAGAGTATGTCTCCAGCTGCTGCTACAGAGGCTTATTCAAAAGCTTTAGCTGTTTGCCGTGGACCACTGGACCACTATGACTTTCTGATCAAAGCTCGTGAGCTAAAGGATGATGCACATCAAAGAAGAGTCATACAGTGTTTGCAGACATTACATGAGGACCTTAAAGGATACAGTATAGAGGCAGAGGGCCTTTTTTCAAAGGTGAGATTTGTGTGACATTAAAGATTGAACAGTTAAAAATATAAGCATTTTATATTGAATCACTATGTTTATACCTGAAACTAACATAGGACTGTAAATCAACTATACTTCTGTTATGAAATATAGTTGTACCATATGAATATACTTATTACCGAACTGTGCACTTAAAAATGTTAAGATGTGTTTTTTTTTTCAACCCACAATTTAAAAATTTTTAAATATTTTTAAAAGGGCAGCATGAAGGGTCCTGGGGGGGGATGGTAATATCCTAGATCTTGATTGAATTGATGTTGATATCCTGGTTGTGATATTGCACTATAGTTTTACAACCTGTCACCCCTGCGGAAAGGGTACATGGGATCTCTGAATAATATTTCTTATAAGTGGAAAATAAAAAGTTTAATTAAAAAGAAAAAATATATAAGCATTTTAGAAATGGATTAAATGCAGTTGGGTACAATCATAAAACAGCTGGAAAATATCCTACTAGTTCTTCTGCTTTAAAGAAGCTCTGTTGGATCCCCATTCCTTACCTCTTGATGTTCCATAGCTTTCTTTCACCTTCAGGGGTTTCAGATAGCTTCATATTGAGGTATTTAAAAAAATACCTAAATACCAGTCAAAGTGAAAACTTGTGTGCAATTCAAAGCCCCCCTGCCTCCAGCGCAGGCCTGGCCCAGGATCAGCAGTGGAGAAGGGCGAGTGACTTATTCTCTCTGCCTCCTTCTCTCTCTGCCAGCCTGGCTTCTCTAGGTCAGGATGAGGAAGATAGAAGCCTGGAGCGAGTGAAACGGCAGAGTCTTATGTGACCAGTGAAGGACCTTTTGTGTGGGAGATGCTGGCATTCCAGCTCTTTGTGCGGGGCGTTGGGTGGGATCTTCAGCCACAAGGACCTCCCCACTGCTCCACTCTGTGACTGAGCTCTTAGAACTCTCTTGGAACCAACCCGTCACACCACTGCCTGGGGCTGGGATGCCCTTGCCCTTGCCCTTGGCCTTTCAGGACTGCTCTAGCCAGGCCACCTTTATGGTGTGGAAGTATAACATCCTCTTTCTCTAACCTCTGCTGCATGGGCAGCTTCAGCCATCCTCCTGCCCTTGGGTTCTGCAGGTGGAAGAAGCAAGCCCCAGTGTCTTTGTCCTGGACATCCCCATACTCTTGGGGACACGTGTCAAGTTTTCCTGTGAAATCTTCCCCACCCTGCTTTTGTCGCTGCCTATAGATTTTCTCATCCAAAGGGGATGGCCATTTTGCCTTAATTCTCATCTCTTTGGATACTTCTCTTGGGGACTCTGACACCTCCCACCCTCCCCCCACCGCCAACACACATGCACATACACACACACACATACACACTCTTGGTATGAAGTTCATCTGGGGGAAACAACTTTCTACCTTGATTACTTTTGTTTTAGGGCTGTTTTCTTTCCTTTCCTTCCCTTCCCTTCCCTTCCCTTCCCTTCCCTTCCCTTCCCTTCTCTTTTCTTTCTCTTTTTAAGTAATTCCTGCATGGATACAACTGGTGCTTCTCTTTACTGCCTCCCCTGTCCTCAGCTTTGAGGTTTTGCTGAAGTTCTAAGACAGCAGGAAAACTCCCATTCCTTATTCTGCTATGGAAGCGACTGTCATCAGTGGTGTCATCCTCAAATCATGAAGGATATTGATAGCGATAAGAGTTTTTATGTGGTTCAGCCTGAGAAACTAGTTTTCCTTTAATTGACTGACCAAACCACCTCCCCACTGCCCTTTTATTAGAAGATTTTTAGAAAGAAGTTACTGAATAACATATGTTAGTAGTACTTTATTTAAAAACTCTAATGAAAATTTTACTTTTTAAAAAGCACTTGAAAGTATAATAAAATATATAGTTTCATTTTTTTTTTTGTCTTTTTGCCTTTATCTCGAGCTGCACCCGCGGCATATGGAGGTTACCAGGCTAGGGGTCTAACAGGAGCTGTAGCTGCCGGCCTTCACCACAGCCACAGCAACGCGGGATCCGAGCTACATCTGCAACCTACACCACAGCTCACGGCAACGCCAGATCCTTAACCCACTGAGCAAGGCCAGGGATCGAACCCGCAACCTCATGGTTCTTAGTTGGATTCGTTAACCACTGAGCCACGAAGGGAACTCCAGTTTCATTTTTATATAAAAAAAAGAGTGCTGTTGTGTTAACATCTTTTGGTTAAAAGGAATAGAGAATCATTTAGGTTTGAGAAAAATGGAGGTATAGAATAAGATTACATAAGAAAATAGCAACGAAGATCGTATCTGTCACTCAGCCAGGCTTCACAGAGCCTGCACCACCTTTCGGCAGCATCAGTGGCTCTGAAAGTGTTGATGACTTGTAGTAGGAAGTACCCATTGATTCTCCAGTTATCTGCCATCCACGTAATCTGCTTTCTCTTTATTCCTTTTCCTCCCATATATTTTTCCACTTCTGTTCATTCTATCAGCTTCTCGGTTCTCTTCCTGTATCTGTGGTTTAAAGTTCTGAGTAAGAATTTTGACAGACCACCCTATCACTTCATCCCTGTTTGGGCAGAGCTTTTACACCAGTTTTCCAGTGGCCATTGGTCAGCACAAAGGCTGGATCTCTGTACAGGTGCCATCCAGGGCTCCCATGAGCAGGACGTTTCCCTCAGAAGTGCACTGTGAGTACAGGAGCCACTGTAATTGGCCAATCTAGCATAATGTTTATAGGAAATGGTGATGAATTATCTCTTTTGATGGCCAAACTTTTCTCTTTTTACCATATTTCCAAAAGTTTATAGGTGAGTCAAATACTAAAAAGTTTGGAAAATATAGATTGCTTAGGTACTACATACCTAATTATAGTTTGCAATACAGGTGGCCTTCCAAATAAAATAACAGTTATGTGCATAACCAGGAAACAAGATGTTTTACTTAGCCAGATTTTTTTGGTTATCTGAAAGTTAAATTACTCTCATGACTTGTATCTTTCCCCCTTTCTAGATCTTTCCCTTTTGGAAATATAGTTCGTTCTTCTCCCCCTCCCCACTCTTTATCATCCCTTGGGCTCATCCAACAGGGGTTGATGAATTTCCATCCAGTAAAAAGTATTTCTTAATCATTAACTTACCTGCTTGCCAATTCAACAATACGTTGTTGTTTTATTTTTCTTTAAAATTATTGTTTGGGTCTTTTTTTTTTTTTTTTGCTTTTTAGGGCTGTACCCTTGGCATATGGAGGTTCCCAGGCTACGGGTCCAATCGGAGCTACAGCTGCCGGCCTTCACCACAGCCACAGCAACGCGGGATCCGAGCCACATCTGCAACCTACACCACAGCTCAGCAAGGCCAGATCCTTAACTCACTGATCGAGGCCAGGGATCGAACCCATAACCTCATGGTTCCTAGTCAGATTCGTTTCACTGTGCCATGACAGGAACTCCTTGTTTGGGTCTTCTTAAGAGTTTCTCCCATACTTCTGCTTTTGATTAATGAATTGGTTATGCTGGATCTGCCTAATAAATAGCCACTTAGCAGTAAGTAAATGCAATACTTACTATCTAGAGGCCCTGGTTTTATTATGTAATTGTAGTCTTATGTGAAGAGGTTTGACAAGTCTGGTAGTTTTAAATGTGTCTAATGAAAGCTTGTATTTGTTAAATCTTATTGCATATGTGAATAAATGTTTAGTAGCTGGATCTGCATCTCTTTGTGGTAACATTTGTCCTATGGTTTCTTAAGCCCACCATATCTTTAACACTGAAAAAGACCCAAACATCAAATGTAATTTGAGTAATATATATATAAAAGCTTTAGTTTTGAAAATTGTAAAGATGCCACAGACCTGTTTCTTCTAAAAATAAAGACTGATATGCTGATTATCAGAGAAGGAAAATTTGGACTGTTTGGATAGAAGTGATAGAAGAACTTTATTTATATGCACAGTTCTTGATTTTGATAAATAGGGCTTATTATTTCATGGACATTTGACTTTTTTCCCCCAGCTTTATTGAAATATTATTGATGTATAACATGTGTAAGTTTAAGGTATACAATGTGATGATTTGATACTTGCATACATTGCAAAATGATGACCATGATTAAGTTAGTTAACATCTATATCTCCTTACATAATTATGTTTCTCTTTGTGGTGAAAATATTTTAAGATCTACTCTTGACACCTTTCAAGTATATAATATAGTACTTTTAATTGTAGTCGCCATGCTGTACATTAGATCCCCAGAATTTATTCATCTTATAACTGGGAGTTTGTACCCTTTGACCAATATTTCACCATTTCCTCACCCCACAGCCCCTGGTAACTACTATTCTATGAGTTAGGCTCTTTTACAGTTCTGTGTAGAAGTGAGAATATACTGCGTTGTTCTCTGACTATTTTAATTAGAATATATGGGCATTTGATTTTATTTTTGATACAAATGTTTATTCACTTTAGTGGACTTAAAAAAAAAAAAATTGTACTCCAGGAGTTCCCGTCATGACTCAGTGGTTAATGAACCCGACTAGGACCCATGAGGACATGGGTTTGATCCCTGGCCTTGCTCAGTGGGTTAAGGATCCGGCGTTGCCGTGAGCTGTGGTGTAGGTCGCAGACAGGGCTTAGATGCACCATTGTTGTGGCTGTGGTGTAGGCCTGCAGCTGTAGCTCCCATTCAACTCCTAGCCCAGCAACTTCCGTTTGCCGTGGATGTGACCCTAAAAAGATTAAAAAGAAAGAAAGAAAGAAAAAAAATTGTACTCCTAAGAAACTTTCCTGTAAGGGTAAACCATAATATTAGAATAAAATGAACCTTCTTCACAAGATGCTAGAATTACTAATCAATGAGAAAAAAAAAATGGTGCCAGACAAATTTCTCGGCAGGCTGATTTCACTTACTTACATAACTATGTTTCCTCTAAAAAATTTGAAAAAATTATGAGCTGATGACCATGCTCTATGAGCAACAAACTATGAAAAAATGAGCATTTATGAACACTTTACTTTTGTTATCAAATAAAACTTACAACCAGGTTAATTGACACATTTAATGTATGCATAATTGTTATTGTATTGTGAGGTAATTAGGCATAAATGGTAAGTAGTTCATGTAAATCACTATAATTAGAATTACTTTTACACAGCCAAATCAAGCATTTCTAGAGTCATGGAGAGAGAGAATTAAACAGAGTGTGCAGCTACTCTGAAAATCTCTGTTTCCATTAATCAGAGGTACACAGACAGCCAGGTTTTTTCATCTCTTGGGAGGCGACACCATAGCCAAAGAGACCTGGGAATGGGGAAGGGGAGGAGGGGGGACAAAATTCCTTTTCATTTTCTCCTGCTATCCACAAAAAAAATTTTGTTTTCCCCTAATGAGAAATTATTATTTCCTTTTGCCTCCTCTGATCTTTTATTTGAATACTGCTCCTCACCCTCCTAAGAACAAGTGCATATAGCAGGGAGAAAAGACCTGCGCTAACCTAAGGTCTTGGTGCTTTCCTTGACCTGGCTTCTGGCGTCTGGAGGCTGTGAGCAGGAGACCTAGAATCCTGGGTTGTGGACTCTTCTCTCAGGAGATACAAGAGGTCTTCAGTTAATTATCCCTTCAGTTATTTATCCAGGACTAGGCAGTTTGCTGTTTTTCTTCAATTCCTCCCTTCTCTCCCCCAGCTAAGGAAGTGAACAATATTGTCTCTTTTTCTCTTCTTAGAACTGGTATTTCCTATATGTGAAGCAGGCTGAGCATTGTGATTTAGGTAAAGCATCCCTGATCCCTAGTAATTTATCCTTTAGAGCATCAGGAGCAGCACCAAATATGAAATAGATAACGTCTATAGCTTCGGCTTCATTAAAGACCAGGCAGCTATCTATCTACTTGTCTGTCTGTCTATCTATCTATCTATCTATCTATCTATCTATCTATCTGTCTGTCTGTCTGTCTATCATCTATCTATTTTGGGTGCACCTATGGCATATGGAAATTTCCTGGCCAGGGATCAAATCTGAGCTGTAGCTGCAACCTGTGCCAACAGCTGTGCAGGGCCAGATCCTTAACCTGCTGTGCTAGGCCCAGAAATTTTTTCTCTTTTTTTTGCTTTTTAGGGCCACACCCATGGCATACAGTGGTTCCCAGGCTAGGGGTCAACTCGGAGCTATGGCCATCTTTGGTTTTGTCATGGTTCTAAAGGTAAAACTATGGCATTAACATAGATGAGAATTTTTTTTGAGTTTTTTTCTTCTGATTTTATTGAGATATGTTTGACATATTGCATTATATAAGTTAAGGTGAACAGCACAGTGATTTGACCTATACATCATGAAATGATTACTGTAATAAGTCCACTGAAATCCATTATCTCATATAGATACAAAATAAAAGAAAAAGAAAAGTTTTTTCTTGTAATGGGAACTCAGGATTTACTCTCCTA
The DNA here is from genome assembly GCA_004024745.2 of Catagonus wagneri. Taxonomy (NCBI): domain Eukaryota; kingdom Metazoa; phylum Chordata; class Mammalia; order Artiodactyla; family Tayassuidae; genus Catagonus; species Catagonus wagneri. The sequence goes on from PVHT020000080.1 coordinate 7,391,967, forward strand.
ACAACTTTCACATTTAACATACAGCAGTGTTAATTATATTACGCATGCTGTACATTACATCCCTGGTACTTATTTCCTTTAACTGTGGGTTTGTACCTTTTGACCACCTTCATCCAGTTCTCCCATTCCTCACCTCCCAGATAAGAATGTCTTTTGTAAATTCCTTAAAATGAATGTAAAGAAAAGGTGTTTAGCCCTATTTTATAATGTCTAAGGTAGGTACAGCCCTGTTTTATAATGGGCTTTCAACAGAGCAGACACAGTGGTATTTTTTTTTCTCCTCCAGTTTCTTCCCATTCAATGCATTCTTCACAATATATCAAGAATATTTCTAACAGGTAAACTGACTGAGCTGCTCTCCTGCTTAAGGCTTCTCACTGCCCTCAGAGAAAGTACAAACTCATTAGTGTGTTCTACAAGGTCCTTGAGAGCCTGCCTGGTTCCGGCCTCTTGCCAACCTCATCTGTCTTTGTTCTCTGCTGGCAATAAAAGCACCAGCTGTGACAAGCTAGTTGAAGATCCTTAGACAAGACTGAGGCCTTCTCTTGCCTCTGGGTCTTTGTTAATGCTGCCTGTCCCCCTATCCTTTTACTATGGCCCATCTCATGTTGCCCATCTGGTGACCACACACTCCTTTAGAAAGTATAGTGTCATTGATTTCTGGTTTTTCTAAGTCTGCAGACCCTAGCTCACTGCCTGCTACAAAGTAGGTGCTCAATGCTCAATCCATATTTTTAAATGAAAAAAAAAAAAAAAAAGAATGTTTGAATGAATAACAAAGCCATCACTGAAGATTCACAAAATAATTCTCTGCTGACTCTGGAAACAGTTGTCCTGGTGGCTGAGTCTATCCCTGTGTCTGTGCGAGATTTACAGGTGTTTCTGTAAGTTCCTTTATGTACTTACTTCTCTGTGGACATGTTTGAGTTCTCATTTCCTCCGTAGTGTCAGTTCTTAGAAAATCCAGGAGAAGCCAGGAAGGCCACTTTAATCCCTCAGTTTCAGAACCACAAACAGATTCAGACTGAGGGATATTTTCCCATCCTTCTTTTGCCAAACTCCAGATCAGTTTGAGAATTATGCTCATGTCCTGGACCTCCCTCAGAACGAGTGGTGGACTGGAGTAGATCAGACCTGGCTTATCTTCACCTAGGCTACTCCAGAATTCCAGTATCAGTTAGGAGTGGGTTGAACATGGCAGGATTTGCTGAGGAAATTGCCTCCTGCTTTTGTCTCCCACTCACACATATAGGCACTTGGAAATGCTTGTTTCTTGAACACATGCAGCTTTAAAAAGTCGTTTCCATCTTCAAATTCTAAGTCAGAAATTGAGCCATTTCTTATGATAGTTGTTTTAGAGGTTTAACCCCCCGCCCAACACACACACCTAGTTATTTAGCTACTTAAAAGTCTTAATTATATTAGTAAACTGAACAAATTGGTGTACCCTAGGTTACAAGGGTTCTTTTGCAAGTCAACTGAAGGCATTTAAAAAAAACTTTCACTTAAAAAGAATTTATGGATGCTAAAGTATAGTTCAGTTCTTTAGTTTTTAAAGATCTTAGAAACCTGGAATAATGTACTTTTATCAACCAGTAGTCTATGTTGAGAATGATATTATGCTTGTTTTTCAAAGATGTAATTATGCTCAGCATTCCAGCTGGAATCATTGTCTTGTATTCTGTCATTTTGGGGGATAAAAATGGAATGGTAAGGGGAGTGGGGCGAAACAGGAAAAGTGGTATTCCTGCATTTTAAACAAATTGAAAAAAACACTTTATTTTAAGGCATCACCCTTATTATCTAATTGTTCTAAGGGAAGTTATGCTGGACCAGCAGGTAGACAGTAACCCAGAAAGGTGTAGGACATGCTATTTTAACTTGTGACTTTGATGAGAAAAAAACTTGGGTTATTTTTTTTAAAGATTTTTATTTTTTCAAAAAAAAAGATTTTTATTTTTTCTATTATAGTTGATTTACAATATTCTGTCAATTTATGCTGTACAGCAAAGTGGCCCAGTCATTCATATATGTATATATATCTTTTTTCTCGCTTTATCTTCCATCATGTTCCATCACAAGTGAGTAGATATAGTATCCTGTGCTATATAGCAGGATCTCATTGCTTAGCCACTCCTTGGGTTATTTTTTAATGCCATAATTTTTATATCATAAGGAACAAAGGATAAAGTTAGAATGATTAAATCAAAATATTGGGAATGATGATGACAAATGTTTACATTGCAGAAATTAAAAGAATGGTTTTGAAAGCAATTATCTAAAATGCAAATATACAGGTACTTTGGGGCTAATTTTAGACTTAGTTCAAGAGTAAGAGTGATACACTAATTAGTCATCTTACCAAATTTTGTTTTTTTGTTTCTCCCAACTTTTTATTTTGAAAAATTTCAACAATACACTTAAAACCACTAGTGGTTAACATTTTTCATATTTGTTTCTTCTCTCTCAATATTTTTTCTTTAATCATCTGAAATTAAGTTATAGCATCATAAGACTTAACCTCTAAAAACCTCAGTATGTATCTCCTAATAAAAACTTTCTCCTGCATAACTGTACTACCATCATCACACCCAAGAAATTTAACATTGACGTAGTGATAACTAAAATAGGGTCACCCAATTCAGCAAATAAAAATATGGAATGTCCACTTAAACTTGAATTGCAGATAAATAATAGTTTTTTAGTGTATGTATGTTCCATTTAATATTTGGGACATACATATACAAAACAATTATTTGATGTCAATCTGAAATTCAAATTAATCATGTATTTTATCTGGCAACCTTAAATATGAAGCCCATATTCAAATTTCTTCAGTTGTCCCCCAAATGTTTGTTTAACTCTGTGTATGTATGTGTTTGGATCCAAAATTCATGTTTTACATTTGATTTTGTCTAATAAAATTTTGATGGAAAAGTTATCAGATATTTACTTTAAAAAATATAAACCCTGTATTTGATTCTTTGTGTGAAAACGGTCTTTTATGTATGTAAAATTCAAAACATAAATTTTTACTAAATTTAAGGTCTTGGAGTGCATGTATAACAACTAGGACCCAAAACACTAGTGCATCATCACATTTCCTTATTGGACAATTGGCAGTATATTCATATTCTTTAAAAAAAATTTAATGATATTTTCCTGACACTTGCTTTTCTTATTATCCTCCATTTTGATTTAGGTTATAATAGTAAGTTTCCTAAAGTTGAGATACTCTCTTGACTAGATATCTGTGAGTTAAGGTTTTTTTTTTTTTAGATTCCACATATGAGTTCATTTGATATTTGTCTTTCTCTTATTTCTTTTAGCATAATGCACTCAGTGTCTGTCCATGTTGTCACAAATGGTAGGATTTCCTTCCTTTTTATAGTTGAATAATATTCTGTTGAGTATGTGTTTGTGTGTATATAATATTTTTATCATTCATTCTTTATTCATCCATCATTGGACACTTAGGTTGTTTCCATGTCTTGGCTATCGTAAATAATGCTGCAGTGAACAAGGAGGTGCAGATGTCTTTCTGAATTAGTGCTTTCTTTTCCTTTGGATGGATATCTAGGAGTGGAATTGTTAGATCATGTAGTAGTCCTTTTTTTAATTTTTTGAGGAACTTCCATCCTGTTCCATAATGGCTATAACAATTTACATTTCTACCAGCAGTGCATCAGGGTTCCCTTTTTTCCACATCCTCAAGACTTATTTCTCATTTTTTTTTTTTGGTGGTAGCCATTCTCACAGGTGTGAGATGATAGCTCATTGTAGTTTTGATTTGTATATCCTGATAATTAGTGATAAGCATCTTATCATGTGCCTATTGGCCATCTGTATGACTTCTACGGAAAAATGTCTCTTCAGATTTTCTGCCCATTTTTTTTAAATTTTTTATTTCTTTTATTTATTTATTTATTTTGGTCTTTTTAGGGCCGCACCTGTGGCATATGGAGGTTCCCAGGCTAGGGGTCTAATTGGAGCTGTAGCTGCCAGCCTACACCACAGCCACAGCAATGCCAGTTCCGAGCCGCATCTGCGACCTACACCACAGGTCACGGCAACGCCAAATCGTTAACCCACTAAGTGAGGTCAGGGATTGAACCTGTCTCCTCTTGATACTAGTCAGGTTCATTAACTTCTGGGCCATGACGGGAACTGCTGAGGTATTTTCTAGTAATATGGTGTTTGCACTAAAGTCCCATATTTCACCAAGTCTTTTTGTGAAACATTTGAGGGACCACTGACTGAAGTTGCTGTGGCCACAGAAGGATCTCTTATTCTAATGTGATAAAAATCCAATGGTCCTCTGACTATGATTATAGTCACCATCACCTCAAGACATTTGTGTGTGCTTGTTTATGCGTGGATGTGATTAAGGTAATAAACCTAATGAAGACTGACTTATTTTAGAACTAATGGCTGTTTGGAACTATCCAAATTGATTCTGAGATGAACCCAAAGCATATGGTCCAACAAAATTTTCCTACCTTCTGTCTTCAAACTTTGTTCTGTTTTTCTTGCTTTTGTTAATATAAAGATTTAAATTAAATTAGGTAACTAATATTGATGGTAGGGAAGATGAGTCACTTAGCAAGTGACTTATAAACCAGAGATAGGGATCTCAACAAAAGCCAGCACAGGAGTGAGGGGTGGAGATTTTTATGACAACAAGTCGGCTCTCATCTTTTGTTTCTGTGTGTAGTCTCTATCCACATTTTTTGTTTTCCTTTTGCTATTACTTCTTACCATCAGCTGTAATTCTTTAAGGCACTGATTGAACACTTACTTCTGAGCATCTGCCATGTATGTTGTGTGGTGGACGCTGAAGTGGCTTATGTTCCTGTCCCCGCCAGGAGGAGATCCTGTTCTAGTTTAGCAGCATCAGGAGCTTGTCTTCAAGGTGCTGTGTGGGGGTGGAGGGTGGTGGCTGTGGTTGTATGTGACTCTTCTCTATGCATATGTTTGCTCCATCCTTCTCCCCCACTCTTGCCTCATGTTCCCCACAAGGCCCTTTGTTTCTGAGACCTTCCCCTCCCTGATGCCCACCCTGGGGCCTGTCTCTCCAGGGTCACTCTGTCTTCTGCCTTTCCCACCCTGCTTTCTCAGTTAACCCTACTCTGTTAACATTCCATCTTCTAAAACCTTGTTAAAATCTCTAGTCACTGACATCTCTTTTCTAGTCCTGTTCTCAGTACATAATACTTCTTTTTATTCCTTAACTCTTCTTGTGTTGTGGCTGATGGGTCCTCTGTCAGAAGCATATCTACTCTTCTTTAAATCAAACTTTTTAATGGAAAGGGAAAAACCCATGTATTCTTGGTAACAAAGGATTATGAAAGAATGTTTAATTAAAATTAAGTCCCTCTTATCACCTCTATTCCCTTCCCAGAGCCTTTCACTGTTTACAGTTTCTTGAGGAGCCTCCCCCATAAATTTTCTGTTTCTTTCATGTGAATGTTCCATAGTTTAATAGTTTATAATAATCGGTATAGTATTCTATCACATATATACAGATGTCCTACCTAATAATGGAATGAAAACATATCCTATTAATGGACTCTACCTGCATCTTTGTATACATGTATAGGTACTCCTTTAGGGTATGTTTCTAGAAATGGAATTTTTAAAGGGTATATAACTTATGTTCTGATAGACAGTGCCAAAGAGGTTGTAGCAGTTCATACTTTTACCAGTTTATGAGCCTCTCTATCTCCCTGCATCTTTGATAGTATTGTATTCTCTCAGACTTTTAGATTTTTGTCATGGCGATGTTTGTTATTTTAAGTCACATCTTTCTTATTTTGAATGAGAACATTTTCAAGTGTTTAAGCCATTGGCCATTTGTTTTTCTTACTGTTTTTTTTTTTTTTTTTCTTTTTAGGTGCACACCCATGGCATATGGAGGTTCCCAGGCTAGGGGTCGAATCAGAGCTGTAGCCGCCAGCCTACACCTCAGCCACAGCCACGGCAGATCTGAGCTGTGTCTGCGACCTATACCACAGTTCATGGCAACACTGGATCCTTAACCCACTGAATGAGACCAGGGATGGAACCCACAACCTCATGGTTCCTAGTCGGATTCGTTTCCGCTGAGCCCTGACGGGAACTCCTCTTATTGATTTAAAAGCTATTTGTTTACTAAGGAAATAACTTCTTGTCTGCAATAAATGTTACAATTTTTTGCAATTTATTTTTTGCCTTTTTACCTTTCTTAGCTTTTTTCCTCCCAGAAATGTTCGGTTTTACTACTTTTAACGTATCTTTTTCTTAAGCTTTTGGGGTTTATGTCTTGCTTGTAAGACATTACACTTCAAGACTAAAAATAAATTCACAGGAAGATGTTCATAAAGATGCTGATGAGAAGGATTACAAGAGAAGCGAAAAATTTAACTTGATAATGGTTCTTAAGAAAGTGGTGGGGGAGGTGAGGACTGAAATCCAGAAACTGATCGAAAGTTGCATAGGAAGAGGAATTATCTTTCTTTGTCTCGGGGCGGGGGGGCAGCTATCGGTGGGATTGCAATTTCATATGGGAAGTTGAAGGAGTTCCAACCCAGTGTTTTCTGTTTTCTCTTTATGAAGAGTAGACATCTGCTCAAAGCGATAGGGGAAGTGTAGTTTAGCTTGCATGGCTGAGAAGGCTCCCTCCAGAGAACTGTTGCAGGGACAGAAGGTGAACTAACCAGTGAAACAGACTTTTGACACAATGGAGGTTTTGGCACATTGGAGGAACACTCCTCTGGCCTTCAGATGGTCCTCAGCAATCTTCAGAAGTCTGAGTGAACGGGAGGGAAAGTCAATATCTTAGTATGAGATTTTTCTGTTTTTAGCAATCCTTTAGCCATCCTTTTATCACTTATTTCTAGTTTTATTCCGTAATGGTTGGAGTACAGTGATTCTTTGGAATTTATTGTTTTCCTTTATGACTTAGAATATGGGCAATATTTGAAATTGTGCTGCATGTTTTTGAATGTATTCTTGATTTGTTTTGTAGAGTTTGCAGAGATATAAAATAGCTTGAGTATACATTAATGTTGTTCAGATCTTTGAGAGGGGTGTGTCAAAGGGTTTGATGTTTCTTTTTTCGTGGTCCGCAGGTTTGGACAGAAGCAGGTATCGCTACATGAAGTCTTCAGTGTGAGCAAGTGGGCCTTGTGATTAGGCGTTCCAGGGTGGGCTGTGACTGGACACTCCCCTGTTTCCTGCCGTGCACCCAACAGATAAGGAAATGGCATCTTGTAGCATTGGTGTGGCTTACCCAGAGTCACACAGCTTATAAGTGACAGAATGAGAATTTGTACCCAGATCTTTTAGGTTCAACTCCAGTACTCTTCCTCTGTGTCTTTTACGTTTAGTGGAGGTAGGTGATAGTTTTCCACTGTGTTAGGCTTACCATCTGCACGATCACTGAACAGTGTCACTGGATCCTTGTCAAAAGCCCATTAGAGAAGGTGTCATCATTCCTACTTCACAAATTCCCGAAGATAAAAGTAACAGGTCAAATCTTATAACTGGTCACTGAAGAAACTTGAGTTCAGATTTTCAAGTCTTGGTGTAAAGTGTGTATATTTTAGGGGCTGGGCATGTATCAGAGTCCTGGCAGGAAACTGTCCACAGAAGTTTCAAACAGAGACTCAATCAAGAGATGACCTAGAGAGTCATGGGCAGGGCAGGCCCAAGGCAGCAAACAAGGGATGGAGGAGCGAAGGAGGAGCCTGGAGAGCTGGCGCTGTGGCCCCAGGACCTGGGGGGTTCAGGGGGGGATGCAGCTCTGCCGGAGACAGGGCACCGAAGCGGCGGGGGGGAGAGGGGGGACCACAGTTGGGATTACCCCCTCCGTCAGGTCTCCTGGAAGGAGTGCCTCCCAGGTGTAGGACCAGCCAGCAAGGCCCGCCTCCTGCAGGGGAGGACAGGCTGGATGAGGCTGGGGGGGGGATGGGAGCATGGAGAATCCCAGCACCCAGGAACTGCGCCAGGGTGGAGTACCCTGAGACAGAAGAACAAATTACAGGAAATTAACACATTGAAAAAGGGAATTTAATGGACCTGAAAAATAGGGTAAATTGTGAGAAAATGTAAATTAGGAGCATGTAAATGATGTGGGTTCCTGTGTAAGTTGTTTTGAAGAAAACTGTGTGAACCTAACTCTCACCGATTCACTACTGTGAATAAAGAATTAAAAACTTCTTTAGGACCCATTTTACAGCCTTCTAAATAGTCTCACTGTTCTCCATTCGATCCTCTGATTTTCCCCTTAAAATATAGATTTTCAAATCCTTTGAAATAACTTCAGTAATTTTTGGAAGACTGAAATTTTATTGGGGAAAATTGGCTTGTCTCTCCAAGTGAAAATACTTGATGTATATGATAGATAGACAATATCCAACATTTATCGTTAGAGGAGTATCTATTTTGTTGATCAGTTTATTTGGGGTAAAATCTCCATCTTAAACCGTGTTTATGCCATACTAGGTATTTATGATCTCAGGTGTTTGAGGGTCTTTTCCTTTGGTACTCTGCAACCATCTCTCTTTTTTGTCTTCATAATATTGCCATAGGAGATCCCGTCATGGCTCAGCAGAAACAAATCTGACTAGCATCCATGAGGACACAGCTTTGATCCCTAGTCTCACTCAGTGGGTTAAGGATCCGGCGTTGCCGTGAGCTGTGGTGTAGGTTGCAGATGCGGCTCGGATCCTGCGTTGCTGTGGCTGTGGTTTAGGCCAGCCGCTACAGCTCTGTTTTGGCCCCTAGCCTGGGAACCTCCATATGCCACTGGTGTGGCCTTAAAAAGACTAAATAAATAAATAAATAAATAAATAAATAAATAACTATTGCCATAAAATATAATACAATATGATACACATTATATATGTATATAATAATATAGTGTAATAATAAGGTAATACTATTATATAATGTAATATAATATTTGTCAAAATGCTCTTTCAAAAATATGTTGAGTTTGGGTAAAATAGAAGATAGGACCAAGTGATATACATATATCACACATATGTATATTTTAGCAGCATTGAGTTTTTCTCATGTCATCTTTTTTTCCCCATCTTTGTTAAATTTTTTGCGTTCAGCAGCATTCATTCATCATATATAGATTATATCATGAGTAGACTGCAGACTATCCCTGCAAAATGTGTTGTGAAGAGTCAAAAATTGCTGTGACAGTCCTGGTTTACCTTATACAGAAAGTTGCCTTCAAAAGATTTTTAACGCATAGAATATACTTAGAGATTATTAGGTGGTGTGTAAGTTTTCTAATTTGAAACTGTTCTAAAATTACTGAGGAGCATAATGCTTTTTTCTGGCAAGTTGAAAATAGAATAACCAGTGTACAAGAATGGTTCATATAAGATATTAAAACAAGACAAATTAAAAGGTTTTGGCAGGAGTAGAATCTTTTTTCAGTTGAGATTTAAGAATAGATGGAGAGTCACTGTGCAGAGGAACACAGGGAAAGCATCCAGCTGGCAGAATCAAAGCAAGGACCATCCTTTTGCCTAAAAACCATGGTGAAAGTTCTTCTGGAAGGGGCACGTTGGAGTCTGGGGCTGGATTTATAGAGAAAAGTTGAGGGACAGGAGAGCAGAGAGGTTTCTGAGGCATCCTGGAGTGAATCCACAGATTAAGAAACAAAAGCATTATGTAGTAGACCCTGAAATCTAGCTTCTGAGAAACGTTCTTTGTGAAAATATTGACTGCTCTGTCTGGTGCTAAGTGGCATAACCTTCACTTCTTTCTGCTTTTTTTTTTTTTTTTTGTCTTTTTGCCTTTTATCTAGAGCCGCGCCCGCGGCATGTGGAGGTTCCCAGGCTAGGGGTCTAACAGGAGCTGTAGCCGCCGGCCTTCGCCACAGCCACAGCAACGTGGGATCCGAGCCACGTCTGCAACCTACACCACAGCTCATGGCATCGCCGGATCCTTAACCCACTGAGCAAGGCCAGGGATTGAACCTGCAACCTCATGGTTCTTAGTCAGATTTGTTAACCACTGAGCCACGAAGGGAACTCCTCTTTCTGCTTTTACCCTTTCTGAATTCTCTTGGCTCTGGCTCACTGTGGTTTTTGCACAGGTGTTTAGGGACTGTCTTAGAATTTGAAGGCTACTTTTCTAAGGGAAGTAAAATTCAGGATGGTGATTTGGGTTGATAATGTCAGGCAAAGAGAAGTTCCATTTTGTTTCTTCTTCGAGCCCACCACCCTCCTATTTTGGTCTGGACTTGCTTTCTTGTCCTGCTTGTGCCACTGGTTCTGGCCCAACCCTCTGTTTTTCCAGGGTTTTCTTCCCAGGAGCCTCTGTGTTGCTTGGAGCCTAAGTGTTCCTATTTCTGTTGGGAAGGATTTTTTTTTTTATACTCTTGTTTGTATACTCTGTTTGTATACTACCTACCTTAATAAGGTAGTTTGGATGGATTAGATTGGAAATCATTGTCCCTCAAATTTTATTTAGGTTTTTATCAGTTGTTTATAACCTGTTTCACCATCCACCTCTCACCCCTCACTGCCAGCTTGGACATTTGCAGGATTTTCTTTTTATCCCTGGTGTCTGAAATTTCAGGATTGTGACTTAGTATGGGCCTTATTTCCCTCATTGTGCCAGACCCTTAGTCTGTCCTCCCAATCTTGAAATTTAGTCCTCCAGATCTGAGAAAAATCTGAGATAACTTCCTCTGTCTCTTGCTTTCTTTTTTCTTTTCTTTTCTTTTTTTTCTTCTATTTTCTCTTTCTGGAATTTCTTTTGGCCACATATTAGACATCCTGAATTAATCCTGTAGTCTTATATTTTATTATGTATGTTGTATTTTTTATTTTCCATCTTTTATTGTTACTGTTTACTTACTGTATTTTCTTTAACATTTCCTCAAGCTTGCCTTTTAACCTCTTTTCTGGAATTTTATTTCTGCTCCCATATGTTAAATTTCACAGTACTCGCTTTTGTTCTTAATATTCCTTTTTAAAAACTGCATTTTATTCCTGCTATATAGGTTTTTTTTTTTTAATTTTTTTTAGGGCCACACCTGCAGCATATGGAGTTTCCCAGGCTAGGGGTCGAATCGGAGCTGTAGCTGCCAGCCTTCGCCACAGCAATGCTGGATTTGGGCCGAGTCTGTGACCTATGCCACAGCTCACAGCAAAGCCGGATCTTTAACCCACTGAACGAGGCTAGGGATCTAACCTGCATCACCATGGATACTTCGTTAACTGCTGAGTCAGGTTGTTAACTGCTGATCCACAGCGGGAACTCCCCTGCTATATAGTTTTAATAACTTCTTTTATTTTCCCTGGCATACTGATTATAATTGAGTACAGTTTTAATTTTGAAGTTTCCTTTTGCTGTCTGTATAGTCTCTGTTTCCTCTGAGTTTTTCACCCCTTGTATATTTGCTCTGGTCTCCAGCTTTCATAATGGAAGAGTTTTTTCTTTTTCTTTTTTTTTTTTTCAAGTTTCTGTTGATTTTTGGCTGCCAATTGACCTTAGGGTCTTTTCAGATACTAATGAGCTGATTGAAGGCTCCATTTTAGGAGGTTTGTTGACTAGCATGCTTTACTATAAGGTGATCTAATAGACACCCAGTTCTTTCTTTGGGAGAAACCCACATGTAAGTGCCTTTGGGCCTTTTTTTTTTTTTTCTGGAGATCATTCAGTTTCTCCAGGAAAAGGCTTCTGATCTCTTGCATGCTGAGAATGAGCCAGCCTGTTATTGTCTGGCGAGCCCATTTGGGAAAGCGGGGTAAGATTACATGGTTCGTAATCTTAAGGAGATATAAACTGAAGTTGTGTAACTTCAGAGCCTTGCTCTGAGCTACTATGATTCTTGCCTCCTATATTAAAATCTAAGTGGGGCCTCATAGCCTTTCACATCGTTTTTTGTACTCATTCTATGCAATAGCCCATTTCAGTCCTGTGTTAGGAACACTATGTATATGATGATACTAAATTATTTCTATATTAGAGATTTATAATTTGTTCTTAATTTGCAGCTTTTTTCAAGGAGCAAACCTCCAAGGGGCCTGTATGTTTATGGAGATGTTGGTAAGTGTGTTAAAGTAAGTTTTAAGTGGTCCAAACAGAAAGTTTCCCAGTTTCCTCTCAGGAATAACTTCCATTTCTATCCCTCAATCCACTACCAGCAAGGGAGTAGGATGAAGGGAGGTAAGATAGGGGAGAGGAGAGGAGGGCAGTTATTTTAGTTTTTATTTATTTATTTCTCATAGGGTGACTGCTGTTGAAGGCAGGATTAGTTAGCACGTTAGGGTGCAAACATTAATGTATTAAGTGAGTTGATCTCGGGAAAGGAAATCATTTCTAGGTAGGTTTTAGATAAATCAGAATCTCATTGCTCAGTGCTATGTGACTCTGCTTAATACTTAAAAAAAAAAAAGGCTGTTTGTTTTTACTTTTAATTTCCACTAGTATTTTTACTTATAATTGAAGCCCTTGTCCTCAGTTTCATTATTATTTTTAATTTAATGATGAGTGGACATTCTGAACGACTGGTGACATTTTCTTGGTCTCCTGCTTTCATGCACTGGGCACAAAGACTCACATTTTCTTGGAATCCTTATGAATTATTACTTACTTTCTAGATTTTCCTAATCAGTTACTGTGTTGCTTCTCTCTTTCCCTGACTTCATTCTTGCTGGAGTTGTCTGTTTTCTGGTTTCTGTTTCCCTTAAACAGTCCCTTTGTTCCTGGTCCCAAACCTCTCATCAATTACCCACCTTCACTGCTGTCATGAGGGTGTCTCCTCCTTCATCTGGCCTTGTGGCTTGTCAGTCATTTCTTTCACCGCATTCTCCAAATGCACATTTAATGTAACAAGATCATTTTTGGGCCTCAACTGATAAACAAGCTTCAAGCTCCCCTACAGCCATTACAAATTTGTATTGTGAGGAAGTGGTGGCAGAGGTTAATTATCTTAGCTAGATAAGAAAAATAATAGGAGTTGAATAAGTAGTTACACTGCCTTAACGATCAAACTGTGCTTTTCTGGGTCCTCCCTCTTCTGGTTTGTTTACTAATGCCTCTAAATGCCTTTTTTTTACATTTATAGATTTAGAAAATCTAATAAAAAGAGAACTGTTTCTTTTTTAAAAAGTGAATGATAGAGATTCTTCAAGTTCTTCAAACTTGTAGATTTAAAAAATGTGAAATAAGCTCAAACTATTCTTTTTCTTAGTTCACTGGCTAATTGGTAATTTTGAAGCAATGTATGCTTACTTCTTATTTAGAATGTAATTTTTACCAGCCAGTTTTATGTGTATGCACCTTCCGATATTGCAGGCAGATCTCATGCTGTTGTCATCTCTCATTTTTTTGCCCCTTTGGAGAACGTTTACTTCCTATACCTTCACTTTTGTGTTCAATCATTGCTAAAATCGGCATCTTTTCTCCTGTTACCTTAACCACTTAACCATAAATGGAGATGGTTAGTTAAAACACAACTGTTTCCACTTCTACAAAAGGACTTAAAACAACAACAACAACAACAACTATGAAAGACGTTGGATTTTAGTTTGGAAAATACAGCCATATTCTAAGGAATTGAAAGGAGGTACAATAAACATAATTCATCTGAATGCTTAAAAGAATTTGAAAAGACGTAGCAGCATGGGATGTTCACACAGGCGGGGTGTGTGGCAACCTTTGGCTAGGAATATCTTCACAATGTAGAGAGAGGAAGAGAAAGGAATTCTGAAATGGGAACTGAGATCAACATTTTGGTGGCCATACTCAGTTTAGTTTCAAATACTTACAAAATAGGTAATAAAAGATTGGTCAGATTCTCATTTGGGGGGCTTGGTTTCTGGGAGAATACACTCCGAATGCCTTTACAAGCTCTTATTCTTTATTATTTTCCTTTTTTCGACTTAGGAAACAAGTATTAAATTTTAAAGAGACTTGATGGAAAAGAAATGTCTGTTTCATAGTGTTCCCTTCCTTCTCCTCATTCCTGCACTTGGCTTGGGCTCTGTTATGCCCACTTCACCCTTCTCTTTCTTCCTAGATGTGTTGGTGTGATTGACTCAGATAGACTCTCAGTCCAGGGAACCCCAAGAGCATTGATACTATGGTTCAGTATTGAAATGTTTTCATTAATAAAATGCTTATTAGCACATCTCATGCACAAGCTAGAAGCTGCAGTAATAGTATTTTGTGGCTTCATTCTTACCCTACAACTGGCTTTCTTACAGCAAGGTTTCAGCTCTTGACTATCACATTGAGTGGTGATGGCAGGATTAATGATTTCTCTGGTACATTAGATGAAAATAAAGTATGTTTTGTCTCTCAGTCACTTTTTTGCTGCCTCCTGGTTTAACCTCACCCCTTTCACGTTGATAATTTGACGGTGGAAAGGTAGGCTGGTTTCAAGTTTAGGAGCTGGAAAGTAAAATTCTGCTGGAGTAGGAGGCAGTGAGGGGGCTCTACTTTCAGCTTCTTCCTGCAGGAGGTCAGCTCTGAAAAGGGCGCCACTAGAGGGGGCTCTTGAGTAGTCATTTTCACTTCCCAACTATAGGCTTAAAAGCTACAACTTTAATAAGAGTTTTAGGTTTTACAAATGGCTCCTCTAGTAAGTTTCTTGAGAAGATTACAGAGTTTTATTTAGGATTCTCTAGAGACCAATGAAAAAACTGAGACTTAGGTGAAACTTAATGTTGATTTCTTCCCTACTTTCCCTCAAAATCTCCTGTCCTCATTCTTCTAGTCACTTGACAAATGTTTGTCGAGCACCTGCCTTGTGCCAGGCAATCTCTTGTTTCTGGAAATGTAATAGTGAATAAATGTAGACACAGCCTTTGTTCACCCAAAGCTTACAAATTGTGGCAATGGCTTTGAAATATTTTTGAACATGACCCACCATAAGAGTTATATTTATGTCCTGAGGTACTGTATGCTTGAATGTGTGCATACCACTCACATATACATACATACATAAAAACTTCTTTGTCCTGTAGGATTTCCTCCAAGCTGTATTTTACTGATACATCTCTGTGGTGTGATGTGAGTCTTCCAACTTTGTCTTTTTTCGAGACTGTTTTGGTTATCCTGTGGCCTTTGCATTTCCACATTCATTTTAGAACCAGCTATGATTTCTTTAAAAAATACTGGGATTTTGATTGGGGTTATGTTGAATCTATAGGTAAGTCTCTACAGAGAATTGATTGTTTAAAATATTGAGTATTCCAGTCAAAGAGCATGGTATATTTCTTCATTTTAAAATATCTTCTTTAATTTCTCACAGTAGGGTTTTGTGGTTTGTAGTGTAGAGATCTGCCATGTTTTTTGATAAATTTATTCCTATATACTTTATGTTTTCTTTTTCTTTTTTTATAGCCACATCTGTGGCATATAGAAGTTCCCTGGCTAGGGGTGGAATCAGAGCTGCAGCTCCTGGCCAACAGCCACGGCAACACCAGATCTGAGCCGCACCTGTGACCTCTGTGCCGCAGCTTGCCACAATGTTGGATCTTTAACCCACTGAGCTAGACCAGGGGTTGAACCTGTATCTTCACAGACACTATGTCAAGTTCTTAACCTACTGAGTCACAATGGGAACTCCCTGCTTTGCTTTCTAATGCTAGCTAGTGCACATGGTATTATTGCATTTAAAAATTTTAATTTCTGTTTGATCACTGTTAGTGTATAGAATCGATTGATTTTTGACAACCTTGATAAATTCGGTTATTAACTCTAGTGGTTATTTGGGAGCTTCTTCAGGATTTCTTATATATGCAATCATGTCTGTGAATAAAAACAATTTTACTTTTTCCTTTACAACTTGTATGCCTTCTAGTTCTTTTTCTTGCCTCAAGGTACTAGCTAGGAACTCCAGTACAATTTTGAATAGAAATAATGAGAGTGGATGTCCTTGCCTTGTGTCTAATTTTAGGGGAGAAGTGTTCAGTTTTCCCCAGTTAGTATCATGTTAATTGTAGGGTGTGTGTGTGTTTAATGTATTAGTTTTTGTATTGCGGGAAAATAGATATAACACAAAATTTACCGTTTTAACTATTTTTAAGCCTACAGTTCAGTGGCATTAAGTACATTGACATTGTTGTGCAAACATCACTGCTCTTCATCTCCCAAACGTTTTTATCTTCCCAAACTGAAACTCTGTACCTATTAAACAGTAACTCCTGTAACTCCCTCCCTCCTTGTCCCCAGAAACCTCCATTCTACTTCTGTCTCCATGAATTTTGCTACTCTAGGTACCTCATGTAGGTGGGATCATGTAATATATATTCTTTTGTTTCTGGCTTATTTCACCTAGCATAGTGTCTTCAAGATTCATGCATGTATGTAGCCCGTGTCAGAATTCCATTATTCTTCCCTTTTTTTTGTTTTTTGCTTTTTAGGGCTGCACCCATGCATATGGAGGTACCCAGGCTAGGTGTCGAATCGGAGCAGCCACAGGCCTACACCACAGCCACAGCAATGCGGGATCAGAGTCATGTCTGTGACCTACACCACAGCTCATGGCAACACCAGATCCTTAATCCACTGAGCGAGGCAAGGGATCGAACTGCATCCTCATGAATGCTAGTCAGATTCATTTTCTGCTGAGCCAAAATGGGAACTCTCAGAATTCCATTCTTTTTTAAAGGCTGAATAATATTCCATTGTGTGTATATACCAATTTTGTTTATCCATTCATCTAGCAATGGGTGTTTGGGTTGTTTCCATCTTCTGACTTATTGTGGATAATGATGCTGTAAACATCAATGTATAAATATCTGTTTGAATATCTGTTTCAGTTCTTTTGTGTATATCCAGAAGTGGAATTGCTGGATCATATGATCATTCTGTGTTTAATTTTTCGAGAAATTGCCATACTGTTTTCCATAGCATCTACACCATTTTACATTCCCACCAGCAGTGTACAAGGGTCCCCATTTTTTCACATCCTAATCAACATGTTATTTTTCTGTTTCTTGTTTTCATAATAGCTATCCTACTGGATGTGAAGTGATATCTCATTGTAGTTTTGATTTGCATTTTTCAAATGATTAGTGATGTTGAGTATCTTTTCATTGTAGGTTTTTGGTATTTGCCCTTTATGAGGTTGAGAAAGTCTGTTTCTTAGTTTGCTGAAAGTTTTTATGATAAATGTATGTTGAATTTTGTCAAAAAATTTTTAAACATGAAAATTATATAATTTTTTAAATAATGATTTTTATTTTTTCTATTATAACTGGTTTACAGTGTTCTGTTAATTTTCTACTGTATAGAAAGATGACCCAGTTACACATACATGTATACATTCTCTTTTCTCACATTATCATGCTCCATCATAAGTGACTAGATACAGTTCCCAGTGCTCTACAGCAGGATCTCATTGCTCATCCATTCCAAAAGCAATAGTTTGCATCTATTAACCCCAAATTCCCAGTCCATCCCACTCCCTCCCTCATATAATTTTTATATGTTGAATTTTATTTTGAAAGAGTTAAATAAATTACTTGCATGTTAGCTTGATTAAGCTGAAGTATTTTTTAATTGAAAATTTTATTGAGATAATTATTCACATGTAGTTGTAAAGAAGTAATGTAGAGAGATTTGTGTACACTTTAATTGTTTCCCCCCAAGGCAATATTTTGCAAAACTATAGTATAAATGTCACAACCAGGATGTTTTCAGGAATACAATTCACTGATCCTATTCAGATTTCTCCAGTTTTACTGGTATAGTCATCCCTCAGTATCCACATGGGATTGGTTTGAGGAGTCCCCGAAGATACCAAAATTTGGTGATATTCAACCCCTTGTATAAAATGACGTAGTACAATGAGTACATTCAGCCTTCCATATCTGCAAATTATAGCTGTTCTGTACTCATTTATGTGTGTGTACTATGTTCTATACAATTTATCACCTATGTACATTCATGTATTCACCACCATAATCCAGATACTGCACAGTTGTATCACCACAGGAATCCTTGTGTTGCCTATAATTTAATAACCACACCTATTCGCCCTCCATTTCTATATCCTAGCAACCATTAATTTGTTCTGCATTTCTAAAATTCTGTCATTTCAAAAATGTTATATAGGAATTCCTCTTGTGGCTCAGTGGTTAACAAATCCGACTAGGAACCATGAGGTTGCAGGTTCGATCCCTGGCCTTGCTCAGTGAGTGGGTTAAGGATCCGGCATTGCTGTGAACTGTGGTGCAGGTTGTAGACGCGGCTTGGATCTGGCATTGCTGTGATTGTGGCGTAGGTTGGTGGCTACAGCTCTGATTAGACCCCTAGCCTGGGAACCTCCATATGCTGTGAGTGCTGCCCTAGAAAAGGCAAAAAGACAAAAAAAAAATGTCATATAAATGGAAAAGTGCATAACTTTTTAAGGTTGGCTTTTTTTTTTCTCACTCAGCATGATTATTTGGAGAGTCATTCAAGTTGTAGTAGGTATCATTAGCTCTGGAAATTGATCATCACACAGCTTCCTGATGGCCGTTCTTTGCCTCATGTCATGGAGTATCACCCTACACAGGAGCAGCTAGTATTCAGCTAGACTCGAGTGTCCATGTGTTGGTTTCTGGAGCTCTTTCATTATATAACTTTCTCATCTCAGGCACTTTGCCTTGCAAATTTCACCCGCGTTTTGGACTCCCATATTCTTTTTTTTTTTTTAGTGCTGCCCCTGTGGCATATGGAAGTTCCCAGGCTAGGGGTTGAATTGGAGCTGCAGCTGCCAGCCTGCACCATGGCCACAGCAACATGGGATCCGAGCCACAGCTGCGAGTTACACCACAGCTCATAGCAACACTGGATCCTTAACCCACCGAGGCCAGGGATTGAACCTGCATCCTCATGGATTCTAGTTGGGTTTGTTTCTGCTAAGCAATAGTGGGAACTCCTGGACTCGCATAAATCTGATCTCTTTCTCTTTTTTGGCTGCACCCCTGCCATATGGAAGTTCCCAAGCCAGGAATCGAACCTGAGCCCACAGCCATGACAATGCTGTGTTCCTAATTTCTAGGCTACCAGGGAACTCCAATTCTGATTTCTCTTAACCCAACTCAGTGGGATGTGGGTGATTTACTTGGACTCACTCTTTCTGTGCAGCAATCTGGAAGGACCTCCAAGCCAAAGAGAAGTGACATAGGGCTTATCTCATTTCTTCCCCCTTCTCTCAGCGATGAGAGCCTTGTATTGCTTCTTTCCCAGTGTCTGATAATATTAATTTCATGATTTCATCCACTTCTCTAGATGTTTATGTTGGGAAGGCAAGTCCAGACCCAGTTACTCTTAAAAGTTTCCATTTTCCTGGCACATATTTCTAAGCCTTTCTTCCTCCAGGGTTATATAAATGTTGGCACATGTAATCTTCTAGGTCTTTCATATTTTTTATTACCTTGGAATCATGTGGAATTAATTTTGGTGTGACATGTGAGGTAGGGATCTAGTTTAATTTTTTTTGCAAATGACTGAGTATTTGTCTTTAGTAGCTATTGTTTTTTATATACACTTACTTAGGTCTACTTAATTGGTTTGATTAAAAAACCCAATTCCACTCAAATTTAGTATCTCTAATTTTGTAATACCTTTTTTGAGAGATGTTGTAAATTTTATTGGAAGTTCACTTCTTTTTATTGTAGTATAGTTGATTTACATTATTGTGTTAATTTCAGTGTAAAGAATAGCGATTCAGTATTGTTGCAGGTTATATTCCATTATACATTATTACAAGATAATGTGTATAATTTCCTGTGCTATACAATATATCCTTGTTACTTATCTATTTTATATGTAGTCACTTGTATCTGTTAATCCCATACCCCTAACTTGTGCTTCCTCCTTCCCTCCCTCCTTTGGTAACTGCAAGTTTGTTTTCTAGGTCTGTGAGTCTGTTTCTATTTTATACATACATTCATTTGTATTATTTTTTGGATTCCACATGTTAGTAGCATCATATAATATTTGTCTTTCTATGACTTATTTCACTATACTGAAGCACCCATGTCACTACAAATGGCAGTATTTCATTCTCTTTTATGGCTGAGTAATATTCTATTGTGTATGTGGACATCATCATCATCTTCTTTTTTTTTTTCGACCATACCTGCAACATGCGGAAATTTCCAGGCCAAGGATGAAGGCCACACCACAGCAGCAACCTGGCCCACTGCAGTGATGCTGGATCCTTAACCCTCTATGCCACAAGGGAACTCCCAGACCACATCTTTTTAATCCAGTTGTCTGTTTATGGACACTTGGATTGCTTCCATGTCTTGGCTATTGTAAATACTGCCTCTTTGAACACTGGGGCGCAAGTATCTTTTCAAGTTGGTGTTTTCATTCTTTCCAGGTATATATAATATATATGTATATATATCGAGATCTTATGGTAGTTCTATTTTAGTTTTTTTATTTTTATTTTTATTTTTATTTTTTGGCTTCAGCATGAGATCCCTTGATGTGGGATCTCAGTTCTCAGAGCGGGTATTGAACCTGAGCCACTGTAGTACAAATACTGAATCCTAACCACTAGACCACTAGGGAACTCCCAAGGTGGTTCTGTTTTTAGTTTTTTAAGGAATCTCCATACTTTCCATAGTGGATTTTCCATAGTGGCTGTGCCAATTTACATTCCCACCAACAGCATATAAAATTTTCTTTTTCTCCACATCCTTTACAAAATTTATTTGCAGACTTTTTGATGATAACCATTCTGACAGGTGTGAGGTGATACCTCACTGTGGCTTTGATTTTTATTTATGTAATAATTAGTGATGTTGAGCATCTTTTCATGTGCTTATTGGCCATCTGTATGTTTTCTTTGGAAAAATGTCCATTCAAGTCTTCTGCTCAGTTTTTTTTTTTGTTGTTGTTGTTGTTTTCTTCTTATGGCTGCACCTGTGGCATATGGAAGTTCCTGTTCTAGGGGTTGAATCAGAGCTGGAGCTGCAGGCCTGTGCCACAGCCATGGCAACACCAGATGCAAGCTGCATCTGTAACCTAGGCTGCAGCTTACAGCAATGCCAGATTCTTAACTCACTGAATGAGGCCAGGGATCAAACCCACATCCCCATGTAGACGATATTGGGTTCTTAACCTGCTGAGCCACCATGGGAATTCCTCTTCTGCCCATTTTTTGATTGGATTGTTTGGTTTTTTGGTATTGAGTTGTATGAGCTGTTTATATATTTTGGATATTAAACCCTTGTTGGTTCCATCATTTGCAGATGTTTTCTTCTGTTTTGTGGGTTGTCTTTTCATTTCTTTAATGGTTTCCTTTGCTGTGCAAAAGCTTTTGAGTTTCATTAGGTCTTATTTATTTATTGCTAGTATTTTTAAGATTTTAAATGATTTTTATTTTTTCCATTACCATTTATTTATTTTTGCTTTTATTTCTTTTGCAATAGGAGACTGATTCAAGACAATATTGCTATGATTTATGTCAAAGAATGTTTTCCTAGGTTTTCTTCTAGCAGTTTTATGATTTCAGGTCTTACATTTCAGGTCTTTAAACCATTTTGAGTTTATTTTTGTTTATGGTGTGAGGGAATGTTCTAATCTCATTGTTTTACATGTGGCTGTCTGGTTTTCCTAGCACCACTTTCTCCACTGTATATTTTTTTGCCTCCTTTATTGTGGATTAATTGATGATGTGTGTGAGTTTAGTTCTGGGCTCTCTGTTCCATTAATCTATGTGTCTTTTTTTGTGAAAATACCACACTGTTTTGATTACTGTAGCTTTGTAAGATAGCCCAAAGTCTGGTAGGATGATACCTCCAGCTTTTTTCTTATTTTTCAGGATAGCTATGGTCATTTGAAGTCTTTCGTAGTTCTATATAAAGTTTCGGATTATTTGTTCTAGTTCTGTGAAAAAATGCCCTGGGTATTCTAACAAGGATTGCATTAAATTTGTAGACTGCTTTGGGTAGTATGGGCATTTTAATAGTATTAATTATTTTAATTCAAGAGTATAGGATATCTTTTCATTTCTTTGAATCATCTTCAGTTTCCTTCATCAGTGTTTTATAGTTTTCAACATATAGGTTTTTCTCTTTCTTGGTTAAGTTTATTCCCAGGTATTTTTTTTTAAATGCAGGTTTTAGCAAGGATTTTTTTTTTTTTTTTACATTCTCAGATATTTCACTATTGATGTATGGAAACACAACAGACTTCTGTGTATTAATCTTGTCTCCTCCAACCTTGCTGAAATCATTTAGTAGTTCTAATAGCTTTTGGTGGAGATTAGGGTTCCTTATATAAAGTATCATATCATCTGCAAATAGTGATAGTTTTACTTCTCCCCTTGCAATTTGAATATCTTTTCTTTTTCTTGTCTGATTGTTGCGGCTAGGGCTTCCAGTACTGTGTTAAATAGAAGCAAAAGGAGTGGACATCCTTATTTTATTCCTCAATTTAGTGGGAGCCGTCCAACTTTTCACTGTTGAGTATTACATTTGCTGTAGGTTTGTTGTATATGGCCTTTATCATGTTGAGATTGCAGTACTTTTTTTTTGCTTTTTAGAGCCGCACTCACGGCATATAGAGGCTCCCAGGCTAGGGGTCTTATCGGAGCTACAACTGCCGGCCTACACCACAGCCACAGCAATGCCAGATCCGAGCCACATTTGCAGCCTACACCACAACTCATGGCAACACTGGATCCTTAACCCACTAAGCAAGGCCAAGGATCAAACCCGCAACCTCATGGTTCCCAGTAGGATTCATTAACTGCTGTGCCATGACAGGAACTCCATAATACACTTTTATTATGTAGTTTTTCTCCCTTTCTTTCTTGCCTCTCCTAACCTCTGTTACTTGCTGCTTATCTTTTTAGGTAATATTTTTGACACTTCTTTTATATTACATACTCACATACCTTTTTTTCAGGTAAATTTTTTAAGAGTGGGTGTTTATTTTGTTTTACTCAAATGTTAAGTACCTTTCCCTTTTCAATTATTTGTAGGTCTTAGATATTATGCCATTCAGTAAATATTGATCCATCTCATTCATGTTACTGGATGTGTACTATTTTATTATATGACTTCCACAATTCACTTAATCACTTACTGGTTAATTGGCATTTATTATTTTATTTATTTATGTATTTATTTATTTATCTCTTTTGTCTGCCCTATGGCATATGGAGTTCCTAGACCAGGGATCAGATCTGAGCTGCAGCAACATTGGATCCTTAACCCACTGTGCCAGGCCAGGGGTTGAACCTGCATCCCAGCGATCCATAGATGCTGCTGAGTCCATTGCACCAGGAGGTCAATTTTTTTTACTAGGAGGTCAGGTCAGTTTTAGAATTATGTTGTCAAGTTATTCCTAAATTAATTTTTATTGGGATTGAACTTTGACATAGTTTAGGTGGCAAAAATATCTTTCCATAATTGATTTTGTTTCTGAGTATTTTTAAACCTTTTTTGATAGACATCACCAAATTGGCTTCCAGAAGTATGGCAGAGTGCTTTGCCAACATAAAATGGTATATCGTTGGTGTTTTAATTTGTATTTTATTTCTAGCAGAGTTAAACTTAAAGAAATATGTTTAAAGATATTTAGTTTTTGTGTGTCTTTTGAATGCTTTAGTTCTTTGCACACTGATCACCCTTTCCCCCCCTCTGTTAATTCTATATTGTTCAGTATCCTTTCAGTTGCAGTGAAAAAAAAAGCCAGTTGATTTAGCTGAACTAGGGATGGAATTATTGGTTGGTTTAATGGTTAAATCAAGTAAATCTGAGCTTAAATGATAATTTAGGGGTCTGTCTTTCCTTCTCTCCATCTCTTTCTCTTCTCTGTCATCTTTTGGTCCTGCTTTCCTTATTGTTGGCTTCATTCGTGGTCATAATGTTTTGATGCTATAGGAAAGATGGCTCTTGGAGTCTTCTAGGTTGATCTCTTAAAAGGAGAAAAGGCCATTCTCATTTTCAGAATCCATATTAACTCCTCCTGGGGAATGCTGACCTCACTGGGTCATCTGCCCACTGCAGGACCAACCAGTGTATAAGGTTATGGGATATTTTGATTGACCCAACTTGTGATTGATACCCTCAAAGAATCATACTCAGTAGAGAAGTTTCCAGAAGGAAGATATTTAAGATAGGAAAAAAAAGCTGTATATTTTAGTTTCCAAGAGCTTTTTATATCTTAATGATATATAAGCTTATTTTCCCAAGTACCGTGAAGACAGAGATTTTTGTCAGTTTTTTTCACTGCCATTTCCTAAGCACCTAGAATGGAGCCTCACACGTGGTAGGCAATCAATAAAAATATGTTTATTAAATAAATAAGAATATTAATTTTATTCATGTTGATTTTGATATTCAGAAGTTTGGATTTCACGTAGTTTCATCTATCAGCTTTTTCCTTTATGATTTCTCCTTTTGGTTTTATTTCCATATGGTAGAAACTTTTCATATGGTAGTTTTGTTATATTTTAAGCCCATTTTGGAAAAAGAGCACACAGCTCATGCTCAAATATGTATAGTTCACATTTTTGGTTATTTAATTCATAAATTTTTGTCTGGATCTATAAGTACACTATGCTTCATGCAGCAGAATTTGAAACTTTATTAATTTACATCTTTGTGTAAATGTAATAATATAAAATTTGCTGCCACTCACTATATCAAGAGATTTGTACTGAATATTTTTGCAAAAATTGCTTTTCAATCTAAATGATCTCCTCATTAAAAAAATCTGTTTAATGAATTTTATTTTCATATACAAAAAACTTTCTGACAATTCAAGTAGTATGGACCCAAAGTCATCTGATGGAATGGAGGAAAGCTCAGTAGATTTAAGACTCAAATCATGTTTCCTGAGCTGCCTTTGAAATTAGCAATTGCAGCTCCTTCGAGGAGAGCCTGGCCACTGTGGTGGGGTGGTTGTGGAGGAAGCGGTCAGTGAGAATCAGGGACAGGACCAGCATCCATTGGCCTGCCTGCCAGGGAATGCCAGGTATGAGCCAAGCTTGACTACTGCCAGTGTCCTTGAAGCTCTGGGCTTTCTGCAAGGGAATAGGCTTCCTGTGTGTGCCTTATTAAATGCTTAGGCCATTGACTCTTCAATTACTAATCATAGTGATTAAAAGTTTCAGAGTGCTGAAAATTAGATACATTAATTTTAAGGGTTAAAGCGTATATTCTCAGCTTAAAAAAAAAAAAAAGTGTTATGAGTTCCCTGGTGGGTCAGCAGGTTAAGGATCCAGCATTGTAACTGCTGTGGCTCTGGTTACTGCCGTGGCATGGGTTTGATCACCAGCCCAGGAATTTTTCCATGCTGCAGGCATGGCTAAAAAATAGGGTTACAATTGGCAATCTGACAGCTCTAATCTACATCTGTTATTTAGTTTCAGTATTTATGTTAGATGCTAATCTGTATTTTCTTATTTTTCAATTTTGAATTTTACTATAGTGCCTAAGATAGTTCCTCATGCCTAGTAATGGCCCAATCCATATTTATTTAATTAATAACTAAGTTATTTTATTCATACTGGTGCTTTTTGGAAGAGAAACTGAAGAATGAATAATCCGTAAATCTTGGGAGTTTATGAAAGTAGTTTTTTATATTTTTGGTCTTTTTGGGGTCGCTCTTGGCATATGGAGGTTCCTAGGCTAGGGACTGAATCAGAACTGTAGCCAGCTATGTCTGTGACCTGCACCACAGGTCATGGCAATGCCAGATCCTTAACCCACTGAGCGAGGCCAGGGATTGAAACTGTGTTCTCACTGGTACTGGTCAGATTCGTTTTCGCTGAGCCACGATGGGGACTCCGTACACATGGTTCTTTACAGAAGATAGTCTCTGTAATGTTAACTTTATGTTGTATTTCCTCAAAACAGGATTTTGACAGAAAAGAGTAATATCAACATTTTATTTTTAGTTAGTTTAATGTAAAAAATAAACACTTCTTTTTGAAAAAATAACATAGTCTTAAGCTTTCCAGTAGCAGAGTGTGGTTTCATTATCCCAAAGCTAATGAACAATCATTAGAGCGATGTACCTACTGTTTAATAATATTCTTTTTTTTTTTTTTAAGGTACAGGGAAAACAATGGTGATGGACATGTTTTATGCTTATGTGGAAATCAAGAGGAAAAAACGGGTTCACTTTCATGGTTTCATGCTAGATGTTCATGAAAGTAAGTTAATGATCTGAAATAAGTGATTTTATTTTATTTATTTTTTTCTTTTTATGGCCACACCTGAAGCATTATGGGAGTTCCTGGCCAGGGGTTGAATTGGAGCTGCAACACTGGATCTAAGCAAGGCCAGGGACTGAACCTACATCAACAAAAAGACAGTGTTGGGTCCTTTAACCCGCTGGCCACAATAGGAACTCCCTGAAAGAAGTGATTTTAAAATGGGTTAGACACTACAAATAATTTTCCTCATCTTTTAAAATTCTTAATCTTTTAAAACATTAAATTTTTGATGAAAGAAAGATTTTATTTGGTCTCATTTGTTTGGTGCTATATTGAAACAATTGGTACTGTGTCCAGATTTGGTCTTAAAGACAAATTCAGTCCTTGCAAATAAGAGAGCAGAGGTGACTCTATGAAGGTCAGGCATTTTCTCTTTCTACTAAGGATGAATAAGAAATGTTAAAGCCTTTCCTGTTTCACAGAGTTATTCTTGATTAGGCCCTTTCCTCTGTGTCACCTTTAGCATGAAGGCATTCAGCTTATCCTTGTAAGTATATTTTATTGCTTTGTCAGTGTTCTCATATTATTTCATCTTTGCATTATTTGTTTACCAGCTATACCATAACCTCCATGGGGCAGGAACATTGTATTTTTGTCCAAATACTTTTAGTACACACTTAAGGAATGAAGTGGGACTGACTAGAAACAAGGGAACATCCTGCTTAGATGTGCTAGACATAGAGCAAGATCACCTTCTGTGCCCGTGTCCCTGAAATCCTCAGGGCCAAGATCCACCTTTGGATCCGTCAGTCAGCATCTAGTCACCTAATCTGTCATCTCTCAGGTGATTTGTTGTCTCTCAAGTGATTGAAGAATGGAGATGGAATGACCACAAAATGTCCTTGCAACCATGGGACTGTAGTAATATGTGAGCGACTTATGTTGAGGTGGAGAAAATGCAACCCAACTCAATCATCTTTGTTTCTGGAATTTAAACTTCATTTTTATGTTCACACAAACGTTTCATATACAGATTAAAAAATTTATTGTGGTTGTCTAAAATATACTATTAATGCGGTATTTGGTTTAATTTCACTTAAGGAATACACCGCCTTAAACAGAGTTTGCCAAAAAGGAAACCAGGATTCTTGGCTAAATCATACGATCCGATAGCTCCCATAGCTGAAGAAATCAGTGAAGAAGCATGTCTCTTATGTTTCGATGAATTTCAGGTAAGGTAGAGATGTTTCATAAGTAAAGAATTATATACTGAATGAAGTATGAGCATTTAAATTCTGTTCCTGATTTTACTATTGTTTTATAAATTGATTTAGTACATTATCTGTTATGACTTTAATTTTATTATATAATACAGAGGTCGGCAAACCATGGCCTGCACAAGACAGATCTGGCGCATTTGCTTTTATATAGCTAATGAGAAAGGAAATATTTTTATATTTCTAAAGGGTCATTTAAAAAAGAGAAAGAAAATGCAATAAACATCATATATAACTTGCAAAGCCTAAAATATTTACTATTCAGTCTTTTATAGGAAAATTTTGCCTAGCACTATATTCTCATCAGTGGATTCCCTACACTATAGTGGACTTGATATAATGATTACAAAATAATATCTTGAAAGACGTTTGAGTTTTTAAGTGTTATATAAAAAACAAGTGATTCCCATGTCTCATTAAGCCTCTAAGATTGTCTGTGAAGAAGAGAGGGAACCTCCTTATTTGAAATTTTAAAGATTATTCTAGTTTTAGGATTTGAAATTGTGCATTTAACCTGGTAGTAAGTTATTCCCTGATCTTTATTTTTTTTTATTTGTTTGTTTTTTGTTTTTTTGTCTTTTAAGGGCCACACCCGCAGCATATGGAGTTTCCCAGGCTAGGGGTCTAATCAGAGCTGTTGCTGCCGGCCTACGCCACAGCCGAGCTGCCTCTGCGACCTACACCACAGCTAATGGCAATGCTGGATCCTTAACCCACCAAGTGATGCCAGGGATCGAACCTGCACTCTCATAGTTCCTAGTTGGATTCGTTAACCACTGAGCCATGACGGGAACTCCTTGATATTTATTTCTTATGAGAGCAAATATCACATCAAGGCATGCACTATATGTTATGCTTTTTCTGTATCCTAGGTCATGCCCAATATTATAATAGTAATAAGATAATAATAATTTATTTTTTTTTGTAAATTAACTATACTTTTTTTTGTCTTTATTATTATTTTTTGCATTATAGCTGGTTTACAGATTTCTGTCAGATTTTCCAACTGCACCATGTGGTGACCCGATTACATGTACATATATGGATTTGTCACATGTAATTACATATAGTTCCCCGTGCAATACAGTTGGAGCTCCTTGCTATCCCATCATTAAAGCACTAGTTATCCCCATTCCCTCCCACCCCTCCCCCACACCTCCCCCGCCCCCTTGGCAACCACAGGTCTGTTCCCCAAGTTCGTGATTTTCTTTTCTGTTAAGATGTTCATTTGTGCAGTGTTTTAGACTCCAGTTATAAGCGATTTCATATGACATCTGTCTTTCTCCTTCTGACTTGCTTCACTCAGTATGAGGGTTTCTAATTCCATCCATGTTGCTGCGAATGACATTATTTTATCCTTTTTTATGGCTGAATAGTATTCCATCGTGTATATATACCACATCTTCCTAATCCAGTC
>PVHT020000080.1:7421800-7445400 GCA_004024745.2 Catagonus wagneri
CTCTGAGTGTTCTCTGTGAGAGTGTAGGAATGGCTAAAGTCGACAGTGGGAGCCTAGTCTCTACGCTCTCAATTGCAGGAAGGTGGCGCTGTCCACTCCTAGTTGCCCAGCCCTGGGAAGTGGTTGCGAGCTCTAGGCAGATCTACCAGGTGTCTTAAGCATTTGGCAATAGCAGCAGCAGGAAGTATGATTTCCCCTGGGAGTGAGAGCCACGGGAAACTAGTGTTCGATTGCAAAGTCCTCTTTGAGGTGACTGGAACCACAAGCGGTACCTGTCAGAGGCTGGCTCAGCATGCTGACGTTTGTTCCGCCCTTCCGCTGATGCTTTCTCGTCAGATGGGGCGGTTTCCTGGTGGCAGCGGCTGGCGCCGGCCCACTCCTCTGCGAAAGCTAGCTCCGTGTGGTTGCGTACTGCTCTGCCCACCAGAGCTAGCAAATCTGTGGGCTGATGCAGTCGCCTAGGTCTGTGGACCGGCCCAGGGCCCCGCCACCCCTGCTGATGCTGGCTGGCGCAGGCACCTGGGTCCACAACCTGGCACCGCGCTCCGCCCACGGGCTTCAAGGCACTGCTCCGCTCCTACTGCCGCAGCTGCAGCCTCCACTGGCTCCTCCCCACTTCCGCTCTCTTTGGCGGGTCACCGTGGCCCCGCCAGGTGCGCTAGTTCAAGTTGCTTCCTATGGCGGCCAGCCCCTCCTCCTCTCCTCTTCCCTAACAATGGAGGCTTGCCTCCCCTGTGGGACCAGACTTCCTCGGTTCCCTCAGTCCTGGTTTTGCTCTCCACAAATCCTAGAATATCGCTGTTCCTTGTCCTATTCCTGCAACCGCCCCGGCCACCGACCTCTGCCCTCTCGCAGGGACTAACCTTAGGAACCTGTCTGTGTCTTAGCTCCCAGGCACCGCCCAGCACCTCAGGCTGTGGTGTCTGCACCGGTATTCAGGTCTCTAACTCCGATTTTCCTATCTCAATCCAGCTGCTGTGTTTTTCTCAGGCTTTGATGTCCCTCTAGTTCCGTTGGTCGTTGATCCGCTGATCGTTGTTTAGGTTTCTTCCCAGGAAACTTTTCTTTTTCACAACTCCCTCCCTGGAGTGCTGGTTACCGTCCTAATTGCTTTTCTCTCTCACCTTTTTTTTTTTTTCTTCAGTTGTTCTACCCAGTTATTTCAAGGGTTTCTTGCAGTTTTTGGAGGTTTAAATTAATCAGCATTCAGATGATGATTTGTCCAACTTGTTTTATATTTAGATGTGTTTTTTGATGTATTTGTGGGAGAGGGTGAGCGCAACCTCTTACTCCTCTGCCATCTTGCCGCAGTCCAATAATAATTTTAAAAGATACTCTAGGTTAAGAATTACTTCCTCTTTATTTTACTATTTTCTTTAGTAGTTCTCAAATGCAATAGCTGGTTTTTCTAAGATTCTTATCTTAAGAGCAGTTGATTATTGGACTGAAAATGGAAAAATCCACAAGTACTGAGTATAGCTTAAAAACAGGGCATCACACTTCAAATTTAAAAAAAAATATTTCTGGAGCTGAGTGCAGAAACTCCTGTGTCTGACTGTCTAGCATAGAGGCCCAGAGAGCTTTCAAGAGTAGGAAACTAACATTTCTTACATGTCTACTCTGAGGCAGACCCTGGGTGATTCATATATCTCATTTAAGTCTCACAAAATATTTGTAATGAAATGAAATTTCCCTAGTTGAATTTTACAGTTTCTTCCAGGTTTAAGATTCTCTGAAATTAATGCATTTAAACTGGTGATGAGTTCTTTCCTGTTCTTCTATGCTTAAAAAACTGAGTTAGTGGGAATATGATGTGGCCAGGATGCGTTTATCCCAAATGAGGCAAATAAGTCTCTTCAAGCAATCAATACACACAGCTAACAGTAGTCCTGATTTATGATAGAGGAGAAAGGAGAATTTTCACCAGAAAGGGTGTTGTACTGAACCATCTGGGAAGGAAGAATTTTTACTTCTTTCTCCTTTCAATCATATTAAGACAGCCTGGCATTCACCCTCTGTATTCTAGAACTACAAAGGTCTTCAAAAGAAAGGCTCATGCAGAAGAGATGTTCCTCTGCTTCTTTGAAGAGGTACACCAAGTACAACAAGCACTGCAAAAGAGAAGGGCCTCATTTAGTTCTAAAAATAGCACAAGTGAACAGTTACCCGGTCTTCAACAACCAAAGTCAGCGATGAATCAGTGACGCCCATCTCTCTTGGTTTCTCATTATGAGTTTCTTAACCAAAATATCTCCAAATAAAATTGAATTGACAGTTAATTCTTTATTCACTTGGAAAGCAGTTTTTTTGAAACAGAGAAATGTGATGTGAACAGTGCTATTTCTATATGTTACTTGTGTCATCTTTTTTTTGAATATATTTTTATTGAAGTATAGTTGATTTGCAGTATCGTGTTAGTTTCATGTATGTAGCACAGTGGTTCAGTTATACGTGTTAATATATATATACATATACATATATATATATATAACATATTCTTCAGATTCTCTTCCCTTATAGCTTGTTAAAAAATGCTTAGTTCTCTGTGCTATATAGTAGATCCTTGCTGGTTATCTATTTTATATATGATAGTGTGTTTATATTAATTCCCAACCTCCTAATATCTCTCACCTTACACCTATATCAGCTTTTTTAAAACAAAATAAACTTTTAGATATGTGACCCTTAATACACTCTTCTTTTGCCACAGTTTTTAGATACTTGACACTGTTAATTTTTTTATTCAGGTATTGAAATTAGAATTTTAAGGTATATTAATACTCAAGCTTTGTAAAATAATTAATGGTTTACAAAGTGTTTTTACATTTTTGCTTCATTTAATCCTATTAAATAGTTATTATTATTTCTGCCATACATATAAGGAATATAAAGACATCAGAATTTCCTAGGTGTCATGTAAAAATCATTACCCATAACTTAAAAGAAATATAAATTTTAAAACATTCAGAGAAATGATTGGCATGTTTCTGTGACTGAGGACCTCTGTCAAGACTGTTTAAGAAGTTTAGGAAAAGCTATAAATCTAGTTGTACAAAGGAGATCCTGGGAAAATTGACAAGCAGGGCCAAATTACCCACTAGACACAGTAGGTACAGGAATGAGTGTCCATGATACTTGTAGGAGCCCACAAAAATATTTCAGTTTAATTTATTTTAAAATTTGAAGAAGTGAATATATCAATAATGAATCCAGCCTATATCTGTCGCCCTCTGTGTTACATTTGTCTTGTATCAGCACAGTTATAAAATATACTGTATGTGTATATAGGTGTTTGTGTGTAAACTTATTTTTTGATTGAGGAAAGGGCTCATGAAGGTTAAAGGGCCCATGAAAGTTGTAACATTGCTCTGAATAATGAGGTCCTAACAGAAACCCATCTAGTTGCTCTGGCTAATCTCCTCTGAGTTCAGACTTCAGAAGACTGATACATAATTGGGAAGAAGGAAACAGAAGCCACTATGTATCAGGATGAGTCAGGTCTTGCAAAAGAAATGCAGGCAACAAAAAGGATTTTTCAGTTATATTTAAGGATATCATCTATATATTTAATATATAGCAAAATATATATTAAGGATGATTATATATTAAGGAAGAATAACATTACAAAGCGTTGCTTGCTAACAACGAGAAAATGGATGTGATGGAGCTGCCTGTTAACGCCTGCTTTATCCAGAGTTGCTTTGATGAACAGTCATTCATTTACTCATTCATGTCAGTTGTCTTTTTTTTCTTTTTTGTGTCTTTTTAGGGCTGCGCCCACGGCATATGGAGGTTCCCAGGCTAGGGGTCCAATCGGAGCTGTAGCCACTGGCCTATACCACAGCCATAGCAACACTGGATCGCAGCCGAGTCTGCGACCTACCCCACAGCTCACCGCAATGCCAGATCCTTAACCCACTGAGCAAGGCCAGGGATGGAACCCGAGTCCTCATGGATACTAATCGGGTTCATTAACCACTGAGGCATGACGGGAACTCCCCATCTCAGTTGTCTTAAAGAGCTTTGTTCCATACCACAGGACACTATCTGTCCTACAATCAAATGGACCACATCTAGACATCTGGTCAATGAATAGCTGGTCCAGAAGCATGTCAGCAACCTTGAATTTGCATGGTATGTCCTGGAGACTGAGCCAGTCATAGACTTTTTCTTGTGTATTTGAACTAAAAGGCACAGAGAGAAGTTCTTACTTAGTAATGAGATAGAAACAAAGAGACATAGGAAGTAGCCAAATTACTTTAGGGGGAGGAGTCCCAGGGTGCACTCTAGACAACTGCTGAGCTCTCCCCAGCTATTTGTAATCCCAGGCCATTCTCCAGCTCTGCTTCTCAGGAAGTGCTCTTTGTGCTATTCCATCCAGGAATCCCAAAGATAAACCCTTTTTCTTTAGCCGAATCTCTTGTGCCTGTTTCTTGCAAAGAGTTTTTGATAAGAATGGAACTATTCAATTCATATTTTGCTTTTATCTTCTTTGTCAAGAAGGATTTCCCGCCAATCTAGAAAAGATAGCATAAATAGAAGTACTGTGTGGAAATGTCACCTTCCTTAATGTGAAATCTGTTACCTCCAATGGAAGGAGAATTACCTGATGAAGCAAAGCACAAGAAAAGCAAAGAAATGAGGTGTCTATAGGATGCTTTTGGCTGCAAGTAACAGAAAACGCCAACTTAAAAGGGCTTAAACTCTCAGGCAGGATGTTTGATGCTGTATAAAATGGTGTCATTCCCCTTCTTCAACCCCTCTTGCTTCCTCTCTGACCTTATCTCCTATACGTTCAGACTCACTCAATGATCCCTACTGTTTCCAATCCTATTTTCTTCGTAGATTAGGGAACCATAGTTAATAGTGGGTGTTATACTAAATAAATGCTTCTTTCTCAGCATTGCTCTGAAAAAAATATGTGCAGAGACAACAAAACAAGACTGAAAATTGCTTGCTTTTATTTAATTGCAAATTTCAGTTTAGTATTCTAGTATGTTAGAGTTGCCTGAATGTCCTAGGATGTTAATAGTCTCTTTCCAACCCCCCCACCCCTGCCCCCTTGGAGTTTACCACTGCATGGAAGAAAAGACCAATTTTTGCATATACTCTTAGTTCAGAAGGCTAGAGAAAGCCAGAGTATAAGGGCAAGAATGTGTCCCCAATGGCAAAGGTGATCACTGAGAGAGCCTAGATTTCTAGTTTCAGTATCCTGGGGTATCTTCTGCTGGTCTTGGAGAAGCTCCCCTAGCATACCACAACTGGATTAATTACAAATCCAGATCTCTACTTATCCCCTCTTTTCTAAAATCTAAGAAGGTTAAGGGATACCCCAGGATATTGCTGTACCAGCACTCTGACCCCTCAGGATCCATAAGTTTAGAACAAACAAGGTGAGCCTTTGTGCTGGATGCTCTTTTTGCATGGAATGGCCTCCCCCCACCAACATACCCATCAGAATCACTTCTTCAGATCTTTGCTCAGTCACCTCCTTAAGAAGGTCAATACCCAGTTTAAAATTGCAATTTGCCATTGACCGCCATGCTTCTAATGCCCCTTACCCTCCTTTTTCCCATAAGGTATGTATTATTATTATGTTTTCTATTTATTATATTTTTATTTTATTTTTTGTCTTTTTGTCTTTTGAGAGCTGCACCCTTGGCCTATGGAAGTCCCCGGGCTAGGAGTCCAATTGGAGCTGTAGCCACCAGCCTACACCACAGCCACAGCAACGCGGGATCCAAGCTACGTCTGCAACCTATACCACAGCTCACAGCAACGCAGGATCCTTAACCCACTGAGCAATGCTAGGGATCGAACCTGTGTCCCCATGAATGCTAGTCGGGTTTGCTAACCACTGAGTCATGATGGGAACTCCTGTTTCCTGTTTATTATATATATTCCTCTACAGTAATGTAAACTTGAAGGCTGGAATCTTTGTTTTGCTAATTATGTATTGCGAATACCTTGAACAGTATTTGAGAATGAATGACTGAACAGTAATAATGAGTGAATAAATGAATGAATAAATCCTATTACCAAGTGGTAACTATTAGAATAGTCCCCCAACTAGTTTCTACTTCCCTTTTCTGTAAAAGGCTGCATTATCCTGTCAATGTTATGAATTACATTTTTGTCTAATAGATGAAACATATCTCATTATTTTAATATATATTCCTTTAAGTAATAATATGGTTGAATTTTTCTATATCTCTTTGTTTACTGTGAAAATCTTTTTTATGAACTCTTTGAATCAATGTCCATTTATTTATTGGAATCCTTGTATTCTGTCTATTAGCATTTTCTGTAGTAAAATTAGCTATTGTTTTGTGTGTGCTTTCTATGCACCTATGTTCTTAACTATTGCATTGTGCTATATATCATTCCATCTACAGCTAAAATTGTATACAGCTATATTTAAATAATATGGACTTATACACTAGTATGCATAACATGCATAGGTAATAGTCATAATTAACATTTCTTGAGGATTTACTATATGTATCATAACAATTTTACAGGGTAGGCCTTATTACTGCCTTTGTTAGACTGATGAGGAAATTGAGGGTCAGAGAGGTTAAGTAACTTGTCCAAGGTCACACAGCTGGTAACTCAGCGTGAGTCGACCGTCACTGCTCTTACTAGAATTTTAGTGGAAATAACTCTGTTATATGTTCTCTTTGACATTTGTCTTCTGGGTTTAAATATATAGACCTAGAACTGAGTGGGCTTTTGGTAAATGTTTTATTTTTTGTCTTTTTAGGGCTGCACCCGTGGCATATGGAAGTTACCAGTCTAGGGGTCTAATCAGAGCTGCAGCTGCCGGCCTATGCCACAGCCACAGCAACACAAGATCCGAGCTGGGTCTGCTATCTACACTGCAGCTTATGGCAACGCTGGATCCTTAACCCATTGAGTGAGGCCAGGGATTGAACCCATATCTCATGGATACTAATCAGGTTCTTTACCCGTTGAGCCATGACAGGAATTCCTTAGTAAATGTTTTAATGATAGAACTTAAAAATTATTCTTTTTTTTTTTTTTTGGTCTTTTTAAGGCTGCACCCAGGCATATGGAGGTTCCCAGGCTAGGAGTCAAATCAGAGCTGTAGCTGCTGACCTACGCCACAGTCACAGCAACATAGGATCCAACCCACATCTGTGATCTACACCACAGCTCACGGTAACGCCCACTCCTTGACCCACTGAGCAAGGCCAAGGATTGAACCTGCATCCTCATGGATGCCAGTCAGATTTGTTAACCCACTGAGCCATGATGGAAACTCCCAAAAGGAGGCTAGCAGCTACAGCTCCGATTTGACCCCTAGCCTGGGAACCTCCATATGCCCAGGTGTGGACCTTAAAAGCAAACAAACAAACAAAATTATTCTTAAGCCTGTTAAGCCTAGTACAATATATTGCTGACTTACTAGAAAAGAATTTTTAGACACTTTAATCTTAGTGACAGTATGTCTACAGTCACCACTTTACTTTTAAAGTTGAACCCTGTTAATGGTCTTGATTAACTAGTTATTATTGGCATTTAGGTGGTGTTAATTAATATAATATTTATTTTACTACGGAGGTGAATGGGATTTATTGCTGCTTAAAAATGAGATATATTCTTTTTTTCTGTGCTCTTGAGTTTTGGGCATTTTTAAGATTATGCTTTGGTAGCATTCAGATTACATTTATAGAATGTGTTCCTCACTAGCTTGGTCATCTTTACAAAGTGTCGCATTTCAGTTTTACCTGTGATAAAGATACACTGTGCTTATCTTGTTTAGAAATTTGTCTAGGTAGGATTTTTTATGTGTTTTAATTGCTAAAATAAGAGGTTTTCTTTAGCGTCTTCATTATATTCTCCTTTAATATTTGTATTTCTTATTAAACCACTTATAATTCTGAATTTAGCAGAATTTTTAAAATATGTCATTTCTTTCTGTCTTTTTTTAGGGACACTGGATAGATGGTTTAGTAGTACGGTCCAAAAACAAAAATTCTGATGAACACAGTGTTGTGCAAAATTCTCCTCTATAAGCTATCAATATCATTTAAAAAATAGTTTTGAAAATAAAAAATAGTTTCGACCATTTTTTATAAAACAGGAAAGCTATTAAGAACTGCTAATAAAAGATAGATGCTTATTTTTGTGCTAATACTAATTACCAATAATGCATGCTTATGTTTGTCATTCATTACATGGCACTGTACCAATCAGTGGATGACTGAGACTCAAGCACTTACACATGTAAATTAACAAGTAGATTTTTTTCTTTTTCTTTTCTTTTCTTTTCTTTTTTTTTTTTTTTTACTTGAGTCATAATGGAAAGCGACTCTAGGTCATAAAAAATCTTTTCTCTTTAATGCTAATGAAATGTCTCCACTCTCTGTATTAGCAGACTACCCTTCGTGGTAATCTGTAGCCTTCTCTTTTGTTTCTGGTGGTAATGAAATGCTGGGTGCTGAAAAAGCTCGCTTTTCAAGAATGTGTGGCCCATTGTCTTCTGTTCACTTATACTGTAAAATTGCTGTTCCCCAGCAAAGCTGAACAAGTGCGGGTACGAGATCAAAAGAGTATACATTGGCACCCAACTACACCAAGTGACTCCTTCTTTATTAATTAGCCATCGCTTCTCCGAGTTAATTTACTCGGCTAGAGCAAAAACATTCCGTAATACAAAAACAACAAATTATAATTCAACCACAGGTCTTTATTGTTTGCTTTCTTCAACTTTCAGTTTAAACCTTTGCACTGTGTTATAAACTAAAATGTTCCTTCACTTTTCTGAACCTTAAGGCACAAAAGCTCTTTTTATTATTTTTTTTTCAAGAACATCAATGAGATAGTTAAATGATCATTTTTATTCTCTAAAATTGGATAATTTTAATTGATATCAATCTTTTTAAAAGTCAGTGTATTGGGAATCTAATTTAAAAGTGCAGTTGCTTCTAAAATTTACAAGCTTGTTCTGTCTTCTCATCAGAAATGCCACTGGTGTTTAAGCATTTGAGAAGGGCCTTCTCTGTGAGTGTTTTGGCGGAAGCAAAATTTGACAGTGATCCTAAACTCCAAATTAAATAATATCAGTACCACTTTCCTTTTCATTTTAATCACCACTTTGTAAGTTCCTGAAGTCTTTTTAATTTAAGGAATCTTCAGTAGTCTTTTAGTTAATGTTTTAAAGTTGTAGCCCAAGACAGCAAAAAAAAAAAAAGAAAGAAAGAAAGAAAAAAAAGAGAAAAAACCCTGCTTATCCCCATATCTCGGTTTGGTTTGGTTTTGTTCAGGTGAGAAGGTAATAACTAAATTTATGAGTAAAATGTCAACTGAAAGAGAAAAGTGATTTAGGTTGTTGTTGTTAGTTGTGTTATAACCACTTAGTTGGTAACCTGAAGTATTCTGATCTAATTTGAAAGAATTACACTAGTTTCTTGTATGTTAACATGGTTTAAAAATAACTGTGTGACATATATTGTTTGACAAATTTTGTGTGTATAAAATAAGTTTTATTGAGATTATCTAAAATGTGCTATTAAAGAAAGATCAAAACATTTTTACATTGGGAGTATCTAAAACCCACGTTATTATATTCATGCAGGAAGGTGCAATGATTAACATCAACCTTTACCATATATTTGCTTTTGAAGTCAGCTTCCTTCCCTCCCTAATTTCTGTATTTCTTTGTGATTTTTAAAAGCTTTTTAAAAAGTTGTCATTAAACTTACTTGTTAATTATGGATTTTAAAAAATAATTTTAGAAAAGATCAGTGGTTATGCGTATCCCTGTAACTTGTTATAGTTTTATCTGCATTTTGCATTTCTGGTTTTGTAAGAAGGTATTTTTTTTAAAGCACTGTTTTAATCATTTTTGTAAAAAAAAATTTTTTTTTTTTTTTTGGTAGAAGGAATATTTGTGTTTACGAAGGTTAACAGAGCCTGGCTGTGCTGGAAGTGACTGCAGTGCCTTTTGATTATTCATGGACAGTAATAGAAGGCACTTAAAAAGAACAATGAAATTGCTTATTTTTGTGATGGGCCATCTGTTGAATTGTTTTGTGCAACAATTGCACAATAGTATCTATGTCCCATCATTCTATTTTCAACAGCAGCTGATTATGTCTCACTGGCTACTTGTCCTTATTTCTAAAGTCCCATGACCATTTAAAGTCACCTTTTCAGGGACTTTTGCCAGAAAGGTATTAGAAATCTCCAACAGCCTTTGTATATATATTTTTCTTTTTCTCTCTGTCTCCTCTTTTTTTTTGGGGGGGAGGCGGTAATGGGAGTAGGAAGGGGGAGTTGGCCATGTTAGTTCTAATTAATTAGACTTCCTAAATGTTAGGACAATTATCTATGTATTCCACCTGTAGTTCTATAAAAGAAGTTAACATAGAGTCATTTGATAATTTGCGTGAAAATGATAGGCTTGCAAAAAAAGAAGAGTCAAGTTTAAAAAACTACAGTCTTTCCTGCTTTTAATTATCTACTCTTCATGATGATAATTAGAATTTTTCTCTTGGAATTTACTTCCATCATAGAAAAAGATGAGCCATTAGCAAATTTGCTAGAGCAGAAGTGAAATTAAAATAAAACAAATGTGTTGCTGTCCATAGGTTACTGACATCGCTGATGCCATGATTCTGAAACAGCTTTTTGAAAATCTGTTCAAAAACGGGGTCGTCGTTGTGGCAACATCCAACAGGCCACCGGAAGGTAAAAACATTGTGCTAGTCTTATCCAATTAGGTGAAAACTAACAAGCTTTTACAAATCCACAATTTTGTACTCATTTTATTGTGCTAATAAATCTGATGACTTTATTTATCATAAGTTTCATAGCCACCTTAATATGAAAAATCAGTCAGTGTTTGTATTTGATAAATGTTTATATCCTTAGCAAGCTAAATCCAGGTGATCTCCCATGTTTTATGCATTTGGAGTTTTTCTCTGAGTAGTAGATGTGTCGTATGTACATATCAAAAAATGCAGGCCTTTCTAACAGCTTTTCATGGACCATGTGTAAGGAACACAGTGACATGAAAGACAAAACTCCTAACTGAATCTTGGAAAAAGACTTAAAACTTGCCTGCATAAGTGGTTTTTGGTACTTGATTTATCATTTCTAAAAAAAGCACTTTTGGCTTATTAGGACATTATTTAATAATTCAAATACAAGAATATATAGATAAAAACAAGTTTAAAATTGTCTATCTTTTATCCCATCATGTGGTTAGTTGAAGGTTGAAGGAACCAAAAATAATATTTTATGCATTTTTAATCTTAATATCTGACTGGAATACTATTCTGCCAGATATCTGCATGGCTAAATCCTTACCTCTTTAAGGTCTTTGCTTATAGGTTGGTTTGCCGGTGAAGCCTAGATTTATCTCCTTACTTGAATCTACAACCCAACCTTTTTTCCTGGTATTACTTCCTACCTGCTCTATTTTTTTCCTTTAACACTTATGGACCCACCATAATAAGTTACTTATTTACTATGTTTATAGTTCATTGTCTGTCCTCTTCCAGGATTCAAAAGCTTCATGAGGGCAGCAACTTTTTAATCTCTTCTGCTTACAGATGTATGTAAAACAGCGACTTTCACATGGATGGATCTCAAATAATCTTAGAGTGAACACTGAACGAATGCGTGTTTTTAAAGTCTGTCTTTGGCTGTAGTATTGAGGATAGTTTATGTGGATGAGGTTTCAAGGTTGGAAGTAGGGAGACCATTTAGGAGAGATGGTCCTGAGGGGAAATGATGGAACAGTGAAGGTAGTGAGTGGTTAGATTTTGTTGATGGTCAAAAGGATTTACTGACGGAATGAATATGGGGTAGGAAAAAAAAAAAGAAGGATCAAGAATGTTTCAAAGGTTTTGGCTTGAGCATTTGGAAGGATGAAATTGCTGTTTACTGAGCTGCAGAAAACTATAGGAAAAGCTAGTTTGGGTAGGGAGGTGGAAGTATGGGTTTCTAGGAGTTTCTGTGATTATGAGGCAGATGCATATAAGAATTTGGATTTCAATGGAAAGGTTTGGACTGGAGATATAAATTTGGAAGTCATCAGTCCTAAAGTAAGCTGGTAACAGCAGCCACTGAGTAGGAGGAGAGCCAGAGAGTGTCAAGCAAGGAAAAGAAAAGTGGTACAAAAAAGATGGACGATCACCTTTTTAAATACTGCTAGGAGGTGAAAAATGAGGTTGAGAAATGAGTATTGGAATTGGTAACATAGAGCTCATTACTGAACCTGAAAAGAACGATGTAATAGTGCTTTTTTTTTTTTAATTAAGCCATGTCACATACATGATTTATATTGAATTTTTAATTTACTAATTTACCTAGATTTTTTTTTTCGCTTTTTAGGGCCACAGCTGCCACATTTGGAAGTTCCCAGGCCAGAGGTGGAATTGGAGCTACAGCTGGCAGCCTACGCTACAGCCACAGCAACAGCAGGAT
The DNA here is from genome assembly GCA_004024745.2 of Catagonus wagneri. Taxonomy (NCBI): domain Eukaryota; kingdom Metazoa; phylum Chordata; class Mammalia; order Artiodactyla; family Tayassuidae; genus Catagonus; species Catagonus wagneri. The sequence continues at coordinate 7,434,260 of PVHT020000080.1, forward strand.
CTGAGCCATGTCTATGACCTATACCACAGTTCACGGCAATGCCAGATCCCCAACCCACTGAGCGAGGCCAGGAATCTAACCTGCATCCTCATGTATTCTAGTCTGATTTGTTTCTACCATGCCATGAAGGGAACTCCCTTGCCCGGATATCACTAGCAGAGCTACTGTCAAACTAGGTCTCTCTCTTTCTATATCTGTGTAGTTGATTCTTTTTTCTTCCAGTTACATTTCAGCTAGTTTGTCTACAATTGTTCCATGTTTATTTATGTTTTTTTTCTTTCTTTTTTTTTTTTTTTTTGGCTACACCTGCGGCATATAGAAGTTCCCTTGCCAGGGATTGAACCCATGATAATTATAGATCCTTAACCTGCTGCACCACAAGGGAACTCCTATGTCGATTTTTTTTGAAGAATGAATTTTTTTTTTTTTTTTGGTGTTTGTTGTTTTAGGGCCGCACCTGCAGCATGTGGAGGTTCCCAGGCTAGGGGTTTAATTGGAGCTACAGCTGCTGGCCTACTCCACAGCCACAGCGACACGAGATCCAAGCTGTGTCTGCTGCCTACACCACAGCTCACAGCAATGCCAGATCCTTAACCCACTAAGCGAGGCCAGGGATCGAATCCTCAACCCCATGGTTCTTGGATTTGTTTCCGCTGAGCCACGATGGGAACTCCTTGAAGAATGATTCTGACAAATTATTTTAACTACCCCTACTAGCTATGACATTTATGAATTTAGTAATTGTGCTTCTATATCTTCAGCCATTCATTAATTAAAATGTGTTAATAGCATAGGGCCAAGTTTAGACCCCTGTAGAATATTCGTTAGAGTTATCAGTTAGTGAATCAATACTTTTAGATCTAGTTAATCAAACAGTTATACCTAATCTGTTATACTATAAGAGAATTATGAATGATTTTGTCAAATGCATTTGTTAAAATCCTTATAATATTATGAATAGAATTCTTGTGATTTACTAGTTTAACAACTCTATGAGACAAGAGGTGAGTTTTTTCATATTAGAAATGGCTTCGAGGGGCCATGAGGCCTGACTCTACTCCAGCCGACTTGTTGATTTAATGGTAGCTTCAGTATTACTTTTAGACATTCAAGGATAAATTGTGTTCATAAAGAGCAAGGTGTGGAGTTTCCGTCGTAGCTCAATGGAAACGAATCTGACTAGTATCCATGAAGACCCAGGTTCCATCCCTGGCCTCGCTCAGTGGAGTAAAGATCTGGTGTTGCTGTGAGCTGTGGTGTAGGTCACAGATGTGGCCTGGATCCTGAGTTGCTGTAGCTGTGTTGTAGGCTGGCGGCTACAGCTCCGATTCAACCCCTAGCCTGGGAAGCTCCATATGCCACAGGTACATCCCTAAAAAGACAATAAATAAATAAATAAAGTGCAAGATTCTAGAACAGGCTTGGAACAACCCCCTAGAAAAGACTGCTGAAAAAAAATTGTAGTTGGCTGCTCAAGCACAGTGTGGTAAACTGAGGAGGGATACCACAGGAAAGGTTAAGGGACATGCTGGAGCTCATAGCTTTGTCGGATTAAGCAAAGTTATAGGCCCATCAAAGTAGCACACAGAAATCCAAGGTGGAGCCATCCTTCTGGAGAAGAATAAAAAGCCCAAGGTGAAGAATTCCAAAAATGGGTATTAGCTAGCTACACAGTTACAGAAAGCCTTTTCTAAATATGTATCTAAATGGGATGCTTAGCATACACCAGATTTTTTAGCCATGAAAATCATTTTATTATTAGTTTAATATTTTAATATAACAACAATGGTATGTGTATATACCATCTCCTGATAGCATGTGTGTTTGTGTGTGTGTGTGTGTGTGTGTGTGTGTAAGTGTGTGTATATATAATTTCATGAGTGAGGAAATAAGATACAGAGAGATTATGTATGAATCTCAGGAAAAGGTAAACATATAGGACAAAGAATGGGACAGTGGTTACCAGAAGCTGGAGTGGGGAGGTGTTTGACTACAGGGGGCTAGCCCCAAAGAATTTGGGAGGTTTTGGAACTGTTTTGTGTTCTGACTGTACTGATGATTCCATAGAACTGGACAGCAAAAAAGTTAATTTTCTTGTATAGATTCAGAGCAAATCACATGGATAGTAAGTTGCAGAACAGGGTCTAGAATGTAGGTTTTGCAACCCTTTTGATACACTGTCCTCTATCTCTCCTCCTTATTGGTTATCGCTCATATTTGCTACCCTGTCCCAGATATAGTGTCTCCTCTTTTCCAGCCATCACAATGCATTCAGCTTTTTCTTTAGGTCATGACTTTTAATCCACAGCCCCCACATGGTTGTTATTATTTTTAAAAAAGCATCTACTTATTCTCAGAGTGTTCTGAGAGGTGGGAGAAGAACCTTCTTGGCAGAGGGTTGAGACAAAGCCCAGTGGATGGAGAGAGAGTAGGACATTTGAGGAACTGAAAGGCAGCTACTGTGGCTGTGATGTAGGAAAGGAGGGGAAGTAGGACTTCGTGAGGTACAAGAAGAATCTGGAGAAGTGAGAGCTAGGACCTGGTAAAACAGAAATAAGGATTTTGGATTTTATCCTAAGAGAAATGGAAAGCCACTGTGGTGCTTTAGGCCGGGATTGGTAAGTTCAGATTTGGAATATCACTCTGGTTATAGTATGACAGTACAGTCATACAGTACTTGGGTACAGTAATATGATGGACTCAGGAACACATATTAGGAGTCTTTTGCAGTATACCGGGCAAGACATGATGGTAACTTGGTATAAGACAGTGATTCTCAATGGTGTGTGTGTGTGCGCGTGTGTGTGTGAGCTGTTTTGTAAACCAGGGGATATTTGGCAATGTCTGGGACATCTTTGTTTGTCACAACCAAGTAGGATAGGGGGTGGGTGCTGCAAATGGCATCTAGTAGGTAGCAGCCTGGAATTCTGCCAAAACATCCTGTAATGTACAAGGATACCCTAATAGGAGAAAAATAGCCCCAAATATCAATAGTTCTGAGGTTGGGAAAAACCTGATATAGGGTGATGCCAGTGGATATAAAGAGTATAGATTTGAAGTGTATCAAAGAAGTAAAATGGATAGCACTTGGTTCTGGGTTGGATACTGAGGAAAAGAGGATGGTTTTTAAATTTCTGGCTTGTACAGCTGGGTGGGTACTGGTGCCTTCATTCAATAAAGATAGAATAATCTGGAGGTTAGAATCCCAGAGAAGGATGCCATATTTCTCCTCCCCACCGTGACTCCAACTTCTTTGTTTAATTTTCTTCCACATCATTCATTCCACTCCTTCCATTTTTTACTTATAATGCATCAGTTTCCTGGGCAAGAATGGGGGTTGTTGGTGGAGATTTCCTTCATATCCTTATCTTTGGTTAGTTAATAGCTTAATTGTCAATTTATAGGTAAATAAATTATAGATTTTTCATAGAAAATGATAAAAATCATTTAATAGATAATAACTTTGATAAAAAGTAATTGATAGCCAAGTAAAAGCAATACCAGAATTTGGAAACTCAGGAGGGAAAATAGCTGTGGAGGGCAGTGGTCTGGGAAAGTCCAGGAGAAGAAAAGAAAGGGAAGCAATGCTTGAGGTGGTGAAGGGAATAAGGTACCAAAGAGTGACTGCCTGTCACTGTTTTTTTCTAGTCCATACTTCTAAGTCCTACCTTGCTTAGGTCTAAGGCTTCATCCTTTCTACGCCATGTAGTTGTTAAAACTCTAAGCCAGTGTTAGCTCATATTACTCCTTTAACTTTTAGCTTCCTGTTTGTTTACTGGTCTGCAGAGGTTTTACCACTTCCTTGCAAGCTTAAAATATGTTTAGTGTGTTTTAAATGTTTGAAATAGGACATTTGTAGTGCTACTATCTATTTTCTAGGGTAATCTAACATTCTTGAACTTGAAGCAGAGAGAATCCATAGGAAGTTTCTGGGAAATTTTTAGATAAAATATATCTAGGGATAGTTTTTACTCAATTTCTTGTTTTTATGAAATCTCAGGTACATGATTTATTTAGCATTTTTGTCACTTAGGTAAATACTTTATATAGTCCATATACAAAAAGGTATATTTTTACTCTTAAAAGATTAAATTGTCAGGTTATTAGAAGAGCCAGAAACAAAAATCCACAATTTAAATATCATATAGGAGTTCCCTTCATGGCTCAGAGGTTAATGAACCCAACTAGGATCCGTGAAGATGTGAGTTTGAGCCCAGGCCTCGCTTAGTGGGTTAATGATCCAGCGTTGCCGTGAGCTGTGGTGTAGGTCACAGATGCGGCTTGGATCCTGTGGTGCTGTGGCCTTTGTGCAGACCAGCAGCTATAGCTCCAACTGGACCCTTAGCCTGGGAACTTCCATATGCCACAGGTACGTCCCTAAAAAAAAGGGGGGAGGGAGAAAGAAAAAAAAAGAAAAAATCATATATATGCCACTAACTTTTTAGGTTCTGAAAGAAAATTTTATTAATTACATGATATTCTAGTAGGGAAAAATAATATAGACTTAAGTGCATGGAGACCCTAACAGATTATCTAATAGACTGGTAGATTAAGTTAATTAAAATTGAAATTAATAATTAAACTTAAAAACTTGTTCAGTCAAAAATAATATATTTTTAATGGGGAAAAGAATAGGTAAGTTGGAATGACTGTGCTTCTTTGACAGTAAAACACAAAGTTCCAAAAAGAAAAAAGTCCCCTGTTGACTGAATAGTACATTCTTGGCTTTCTCGTTTTTAATTCACTATTTATTTTAATGAAAATGCTTCACATAGCATCACATCAAAATGTCCAAAAATAATCCTGCCTTATTTAGATTATCAGGCAACAACACTGTGTGATTCTTGCTCAAGCCAACATATCTATAGTAAATTAAAGACTGGCTATCCCTAGAAAGTTGGTGCATGCACGTGCACATATGCATGTTAATGTAATCTATCATATTAATACTTCTAGGGAGAAAAAAAATCCATTTGTGTTTACCATAAAAGTTTGAAAGAGCCTTTGGCAAAGTTCAGCATCCTGATAGACTCACTGCATAAAGTATAAACGAAGAGTTTCTTATTATGACAACAAATATATATATATCAGTTTAAAAGTCAGAGTTATGCTTACTGGGGACACTGTGATATTTCCACTACAAGTTTGAATAAGGCAAGGATGCTATATTTATCACTTTTTATCATTGAACATATTACAGAGAGAAAGATTTTAAGAACAGCTAGGTGGACAGGGAGGGCAATCACCACTTATCTTGATTACAGGGTTTCTCCAGGGTTAGTCATACTGCTTCTTTTTTAAGGTTGTGTAAACAGAACCCTCTATACCCTAATATGGGAGCAATAAGTAGGAAAGGGAAGTAGGTATTAGAAAATTTGTCTGCTTTAAAAATCAAGAAAACATAGACTCTGTGATATAGAAGGTCTAAGCTGAGAGAAGACAGATTGAGTTGAAAACCTTTGTACTAAGAAATCATCTGAAATAAAGGAAAGCTAGATGAAATAAACAAGTTTAATTAAATTAAATCAAAATCAGCATTAGAAGCACTGAAGTGAATTGAGACTATAGGAGATGAAATCAGTGATGTAGGGAAACAGCATAAGAAGCTCTGCCAGTGTATAGAAAGAGAATAAAGAATAAAATGATGAAAAAAGGGAGATAAATACCCTGGAGCAGAGATCTTAATGTGAACTTAGTAAAAAGAAGGGTTTGAAATGAGAAAATTGATCATAATGATAACTTGAGTTTAAGTGAATATTTGCAGTTACTGCTTGCCTATATATTTATAACTTTGTCCCCCTTAGAGAGGGGGTTTGCAGATCATGAGTGACAGTATCCCCATTTGTGGCACTGATGGCTGGCGAAAACAGTCAAGTATTTTAGAATTTAGATACACCTTCTACTTTTCAAATTACTGGAAAAGACAATATCAAAGTAAAAGTATTTCTTAAAGCAAAAGCTAGAAATCAGAAGCAGCAGCAAATATATATATGTATATTTTTTAATTCATATATATATGAATAAAAGCAAGAAATAAGATCAGGCATGCCAATGACAAGAAATATAAATGGGTGATTTCCTCTCTTAAAAATTAGCCTTCTGGTGGGGTTGAGTAAGCTCCTAGCCAAATGACCTTCTTGCAGGCAGTGATTTATACATATTGAACAAAATATATAATACAGCCATCTGAAAGTCCTAGTAGAGGGGACACAAAATTTGGAAGAGTGTCCAAAATGTAGAGAATTTTCTGTTTTTATTTTTTTTTCTTTTCCTTCCTTCCTTCCTTCCCTCCTTCCTTCCATTCCCTTCCATTCAGTTCCCTTCCCTTCTCTTCTCTTCCCTTCCCTTCCCTTCCTTTCCTTTCCTTCCTTCCTTCCTCCCTCCTTCCCTCCCTCCCTCCTTTCCTTTCTTTTTTCTTTCTTTCTTATGGCCTCACCCAAGGTATATGGAAGTTCCCAGGCCAGGGACTGCATCTGAGCCTCGGCTGCAACTTATTCTACATGTGTGGCAACACCGGATCCTTTAACCCATGGTTCTGGGCTGGGGATCACATCTGCACCTCTGCAGGGATCTGAGCTGCTGCAGTCGGATTCTTAACCCATTATGTCACATGGTAACTCCCTGTCTTTCGTTTTTCAAATGGCTGTCAGCTTTAAGACAAGTAAAGTCAGTGCTATAATGGGTAACTAAAATGGTAAAATAATACCGCCCAGAAGAACCAGATGACAGTTTGGGGCAAGTATTACTGCTGGGAAATGAAAAATGAATTCCAGAGAGAACTAGGTTGATATAGCCCCAAGTTCTGTGTTTAATTCCTGTGCAAATCTCTGACTGACCTCTGAACCATACTTTTGCTGGGTAAACTACAAGCTTCCTAAGGAGAGGGTACTGAACTGAGATTTGAGTTTATAGTTTGAGTCCAACCAAGGTAGTTTCACACTAAAACAAAAATATCAGCACTCTTAGAAAATGAAACAGAATCCACAAGGTCCAGGATACCATCCCAAAGTGGAGAACTGAAGAAAATATGACCTATCCTTAAGAGAAAACAACAACAACAACAAAAAGACCAACTCCAATATGACCCAGATATTGGAATTAGCAGACAAGGAGGGAAATGAGGTAAAGAAAATATGTTCATAAAGAACAAAAAAATAGGAAATCTCAGCAGAGAAATAGAAATCATATAAATACCAAATTTAAATTCCAGAACTAAAAAACACAGTATCGAATAAAAATTCACTTCATTAGCTTAATAGCAGAATGGAGATAACAGAACAAAGATCCAGAGAACTTGAAATTATCCAAAGTGACAAACAGAAAATGATAGAAATAAAGAAACAGAGACTTAAGAATTTGTAGACCCATAACAAGCTTTCTAACATTTTTTTTTTCTGCTTTTCCTGTGTCATATGGAGGTTCCCAGGCTAGGGATCAAATTGGAGCTGTAGCTACCAGCCTATACCACAGCCACAGAAACACCAGATCCAAGCTGTGTCTCTGACCTACACCACAGCTCACAGCAATGCCAGATTCTTAACCCACTGAATACTTAGCCCACATCCTCATGGATACTGGTTGGGTTCATTACTGCTGAGCCACATGGGAACTCCCTAATGCATTCTGAATGGAATCCCAGAAGGCAAGGAGAGATAATGGGCAGAAAATCTTTTGAAGAAGTAATGATTGAAAATTTCCCAATCTGAGGTGAAGACATAAATTTACAGGTTCAAGAAGCTCAGTGAAATCCAAGAAGAATAAATGCAAGGACACACTGCTTAGGTATATCATAGTCAAACTGCTAAAACCTAAGGTGAAGAGGAAATCTAGAAAATAGCCAGAGAAAAATGACATTAAATATAGGGGAACAGTGGTTAGCTATTAATGACTTCCATTAGAAACCATGGAGACCAGAGACAGTGGAGCAACATCTTTAAAATGCTGGGGAAGAAACTGTCAATCTAGAATTTTATATCAATTAAGAGTTTCCTTTGGAGTGTCCATTGTGGCTCAGTGGGAAAGAACTCGACTAGAATCCATAAGGACTCAAGTTTTATCCCTGGCCTTGCTCATTGGGTTAAGGATCTGGCATTGCTGGGAGCTTTGGTGTAGGTTGCAGATGTGGCTTGGATCTGGCGTTGCTATGGCTGTGGTGTGGGCCATCAGCTACAGCTCTGATTCAACCCCTAGCCTGGGAACTTCTGTATACTGTGGGTGCAGCCCTAAAAATACCAAAAAAAAAGGGGGGGGTTTCCTTCAAGAATAAAGATATTCTGATATCAAAGAAAACTAGATTAACTTATCACCATCAGATATGCATTACAAGATATTCTAAAAGAAGTTCTTCAAGTAGAAGATAAATGATAACAAACTTGGATCCTCAAGGAGAAATGAAGAGCAAATGGTAAATATTGGGGTAAATATAAGTAACTAACTTTTCTTCTTACTTTCTTAAAAATAGAAATGATCGAGAGTTCTTGGGTGGCTTAGTGGATTAAGGATCTGGGATCGTCACTGTTATGGCTCAGGTCACTGTTCTGGTGCAGATTTGATCTCTGGCCTGGGAACATCCACATTCTGTGGGCATGGCCAAAAAAAATAGAAGCGATTGTTTTATGAGAAATTATGATATTGTCTTGCGGGGTTTATTATATATAGATATGATGCATATGATACCTATAGCAAAAAGGGGTGTGTTTAGATAGATTTATATGGCTACAAGTTTTCTATTTTTTTTGGTAAAGTGATATGATAATTCTGAGTATGAAAAGTTAAGGATACAGACATAGCTTGGAGATACTGTGGATTCAGTTCCAGACCACTGCATTAAAGTGAATATTGTAATAAAATGAGTCACACATTTTTTTTGGTTTCCTAGTGAATTTAAAGGTTATGTTTATACTACAGTCTATAAAGTGTGCAATAGTGTTATGTCTAAAGGAGCAACATACATACCTTAATTAAAAATACTTTAGGAGTTCCTGTCATGGTGCAGCAGAAATGAATCCGACTAGGAACAATGAGGTTGCAAGTTTGATCCCTGGCCTTCCTCAGTGGGTTAAGGATCCGGTGTTGCCATGATCCAGGTGGTGCAGGTTGAAGATGCGGCTCGGATCTGATGTTGCTGGAGGTCTGGCATAGGCTGGCAGCTGTAGCTTCGACTAGACCCCTAGCCTGGGAACCTACATATACCACAGGTGCAGCCCTAAAAAGCAAGAAAAAGAAACAAAAAAACTTTTGTTGCTGAAAAATGCTAGCCATCATCCGAGCCTTCAGTGAGTTGTAACCTTTTTGCAATATAACATCAAAGGTCACTGATGATAGACCATCATAACAGATATAATAGTAATGAAAAAGTTTGAAATATTGTGAGAATTACCAAAATATGACCTAGTGACATGAAGTGAGCAAATGCTTTTGGAAAAATGGTGCCAGTATACTTTCCCGACACAGAGTTGCCACAAACCTTTAATTTGTGAAAAATACAGTATCTGCAAAGCTCAGTAAAGCAAAGCACAATAAAGTGAGGTATACCTGTTTATATCATAACCCCTAGAACAGCAACAAAAATAAAGACCAGTTGACAAAAAGGAATTTTAAAATATATACAGATAATCAAAAAAAAGTCAAGAAAAGAAGAACAGAGGAAGAAAAAATAGGGTAGACAAAAAGAAAACAAATAAAGTCATAGACCTAATATTAAATGTTAATTAGCATTCCAGTTAAAAGATAGAGACCATCAGAATGGATTAAAAAGTATTGAGATATACTTTAACTGTAAATATAGGCAGATTGAAAGTAAGTGAATGAAAAAAGACAGACAATACAAACAGCAAAAGTACCAGGCTTGATATGGGTGTAGTAATGTCAGATTAAATTTGACTAAGGCAGGCCCTGCTGGTTACTGTGACCTCACCAGAGGATGCTCATGCTGGTTTCTGCCTCTCTGGAGTTCAAGGCAGCAGGGGGCCTGTGCCCCTGACTCCTGAGCCTTGGTGCTGGAGCTTGTCCTAGGGATTACAGTTGTGGGTAAATCAAGTGTTGTATGGTGGTTTCTGGAAAAAAAAAAAAAAAAAAATATATATATATATATATATTTTTTTTTTTTTTTTGGCTTTTTAGGGCTGTACCCACAGCATATGGATGTTCCCAGGCTAGGGGTCTATTCAGTGCTACAGCTGCCAGCCTACACCACAGCCACAGCAATGCAGGATCCAAGCCATGTGTGTGACCTGTACCACAGCTCATGGCAACTCCGGATCCCTAACCCACTGAACGAGGCCAGGGATCGAACCTGAAACCTCATGGTTCCTAGTTGGATTTGTTTCTGCTGCGCCATGACAGCAACTCCGGAAAATAGTCTTGAGCTTGAGTTCAACCACAGGACATCCTTTGTCTGGGAGCAAAATGAGTGACATAAAATCCTCATCTGGGATACAACTGCATGAGTATGATTTTCTGCCTTACCATCAATGTACTATTGTGGTCAGCTTCATTTATAGTCATTTATGATACCAAAAAGGAGAAATATTTTCAACACTAGGGAATGAATTAGAAGATATTTGACAGCAAATCCCATCTAATTTTGTGGTTGACTTTGCAGGAAATTAAATGTGATATTATTGTCAAAAGGAAGTCATAGAGATGCTAAGGACTACACTGACTCACCCATATAATTTTTGTAGAGATCAGTGCAAAACCCACAGTGAACTTAAATGATTCCAAAGAAGTTATGCAAAGAATTTCATTCTCTCACACCAACCCCTCATCTAGTACTAAGGGCTTCAGACTCCAAGGACAACATTTTGAGTCAAAGTGAAAGCAGACTTTAGATGAGCCACAGCCTCTCACACTTGATAATGAAATAGATGGTTTTGAATGATAACAGGAGAGTCAGAGTCTCTGCCACTAGCTTTTTTTTTTTTCTTTCTAAATTTTTTTTTCTTAATGGATTTTATTTCAATTATAGGTGTACATAAATCATCACAAGTCAATTTTACAGATTTTGTATCCCAAACCCACAGTGCATCCCCCCACCCCCCCAGATTGTCTTATTTGAAAAACCAAGGTTTTCCAAAGTCTGTGAGTCATTGTCTGTTCTGTAAGAAGGTTCATTGTGTCTTTTTAGTTTCCACATGTAA
>PVHT020000080.1:7446400-7462799 GCA_004024745.2 Catagonus wagneri
TGCACCAATTTGCATTCCCACCAACAGTGTAGTAGGGTTCCTTTTTCTCCACACCCTCTCCAGCACTTATTGTTTGTAGACTTTTTGATGATGGCCATTCTGGCTGGTGTAAGGTGATATCTCATAGTGGTTTTGATTTGCATTTCTCTAATGAGGAGCGATGTTGAACATCTTTTCATGTGTTTGTTTGCCATCTGCATGTCTTCTTTGGAGAACTGTCTGCCTAGATCCTCTGCCCATTTTTGGATGGGGTTGTTTGTTTCTTTGGTGTTGAGCTGTAGGAGCTGTTTGTAAATTTTGGAGATTAATCCCTTGTCAGTTGAATCATTTGCAAATATTTTCTCCCATTCTGTGGGTTGTCTTTTCGTTTTGTTTAGGGTTTCCCTTAGCTGTGCAGAAACTTTGAAGTTTAATTAAGTCCCATTTGTTTATTTCTCTTTTTATCGTCCTTACGCTGACACATGGATCTGAGAAGATGTTGCTATCATTTATGTCAGAGAGTGTACATTGGACAAAAGACAGCCTCTTCAATAAGTGGTGCTGGGAAAACTGGACAGCTATATGTAAAAAAATGAAACTAGAACACTTCCTAACACCATGCACAAAAATAAACTCCAAATGGATTAAAGATCTAGATATAAGACCAGAAACTATAAAACTCTTAGAGGAAAACATAGGCCAAACACTCTTTGCCACTAGTTTTTGTCTGACTGGTTTTGGGTCTTCTTCCCGCAAAAGGGATTTCCAGAAATACCCAAGATCGGTTTTTTCATTGAAGGCTCCAGTCATACTTTCATTCATGGAATTATGTTATAAAAAGAGGTTCTGGTGTGAAAAACTATGTCATCGGTGTTTGACTTTACTGAAAATAAATATATAAGTGTATGGATGGTAGTTTTTTTCTTCAGTGTCTTTTATTTATTTTTAATTACTTAATGCATTTTATTAGAATTATAGGTGTACAATAATCATCACAACCAAATTTTATAGCATTTCCATCCCAAACCCTCAGTGCATCCCCCCACATCCCAACTTGTCTCTTTTGGAAAACAGAAGTTTTCCAAAGTCTGTGAGTCATTATCTGTTCTGCAAAGAAGTTCACTGTGTCCTTTATTTGGATTCCACATGTAAGTGGTAGCATTGGATGTTGGTGTCTCATCGTCTGACTGGTTTCACTTCACAAGATAATTTCTAGGTCCATCCATGTTGCTATAAGTGCTGTTATTTGGCTTCTTTTAATGGCTGAGTAATATTCCATTGTGTATATGTACCACATTTTCCCTATCCATTTCTCTGTCGATGGGCATTTAGATTTTTTCCATGACTTGGCTATTGTATAGAGTGCTGCAGTGAACATTGGAGTACATGTGTCTTTTCACATGTACTCTGGATAGATGCCAAGGAGTGGGATTGCTGGGTCAAATGGTAATTCTATTTTTAGTTTTCTAAGGAATCTCCATACAGTTTTCCACAGTGGTTGCACCAATTTGTATTTCCACCAACAGTGTAATAGGGTTCCTTTTTCTCCACACCCTCTCCAGCACTTATTGTTTGTAGACATTTTTTTTTTTTTGCTTTGTTTTGTCTTTTTGCCTTTTCTAGGCTGCACCCGCGGCATATGGAGGTTCCTAGGCTAGGGGTCTAACAGGAGCTGTAGCTGCTGGCTTTCGCCAAAGCCACAGCAACGTGGGATCTGAGACACGTCTGCAACCTACACAACAGCTCATGGCAATGCCAGATCCTTAACCTACTGAGCAAGGCCAGGGATCGAACCCACAACCTCATGGTTCCGAGTCGGATTCGTTAACCACTGAGCCACGATGGGAACTCCTGTTTGTAGACTTTTTGATGATGGCCATTCTGGCTGGTGTAAGGTGGTACCTCATAGTGGTTCTGATTTACATTTCTCTAATAACGAGTGATGTTGAGCATCTTTTCATGTGGTTTTTGGCCATCTGTATGTCTTCTTTGAAGAACTGTTTATATCTTCTGCCCATTTTTTGATGAAGTTGTTCGTTTTTTTGGCATTGAGCTGCAAAAGGTGTTTATAAATTTTGGAGATTAATCCCTGTTGGTTGCTTCATTTGCAAATATTTTCTCTCATTCTGTGTGTTGTCTTTTTGTTTCGCTTAGGGTTTCCTTTGCTGCGCAGAAGCTTTTAAGTTTAATTAAGTCCCATTTGTTTATTTTTCCTTTTATCGTCATTACTCTAAGAGGTGGATCTGAGAAGATGTTGCTGTCGTTTGGCCTATGTTTTCCTCTAAGAGTTTTTATAGTATCTAGTCTTATATCTAGGTCTTTAATCCATTTTGAGTTTTTGTTGTGTATGGTGTTAGGAAGTGTTCTAATTTCATTTTTTTTACATGTGGCTGTCCAGTTTTCCCAGCACCACTTATTGAATGGGTTGTCTTTTCTCCATTGTATATTCTTGCCTCCTTTGTCATAGATTAGTTGACTACAGGTGCGTGGGTTTAATTCTGAGCTTTCTGTTCTGTTGTACTGATCTATATTTCTATCTTTGTGCCAGTACCATAGTGTTTTGATGACTGTGGCTTTGTAGTATAGTCTGAAGTCAGGTAGCCTGATTCCTTGAGCTCTGTTTTTCTTTTTCAGGATGTCTTTGGCTATTCTGGGTCTTTTGTGCTTCAAAACAAACTTTAAAATATTTTGTTCTAGTTTTGTGAAAAAGGTCCTTGGTAATTTGATAGGGATTGCATTGAATCTGTAGATTGCCTTGGGTAGTATAGTCATTTTGATAATATTGATTCTTCCAAGCCAAGAGTGTGGTATGTCTTTCCATCTGTTTGTGACATCTTTGATTTCTTTCACCAGCGTCTTATAGTTTTCGGAGTACAGGTCTTTTGTCTTTTTAGGTAGGTTTATTCCTAAGTATTTGATTCTTTGTGATGCAATGGTAAATGGGATTGCTTCCCTAATTTCTCTTTCTGATCTTTCATTGCTAGTATATACAAATGCAAAAATCTGCCAAATTCATTGATGAGCTCTAACAGTTTTCTGGTAGAGTCTTTAGGATTCTCTAGGTATAGTATCATGTCATCTGCAAATAGTGATTGTTTTACTTCTTCCTTTCCAATTTGGATTCCTTTTATTTCTTTTACTTCTTTGATTGCTGTGGCTAGGACTTCCAAAACTATGTTGAATAGCAGTAGTGAGAGTGGACATCCCTGTCTTGTTCCTGATCTCAGTGGTAATTCTTTCAGCTTTTCACCATTGAGAATGACGTGAGCTCTGGGTTTGTCATAGATGGCATTTATTATGTTGAGTTAGGTTCCCCCTATGCCCACTTTCTGAAGGATTTTTATCAGAAATGGGTGTTGGATTTTGTCAAAGGCTTTTCCTGCATCTGTGGAGAGGATCATATGGTTTTTATTCTTCAGTTTGTTAACGTGATGTATCACACTGATTGATTTGCGGATATTGAAGAATCCTTGCATCCCTGGGATAAATCCCACTTGATCGTGGTGTACAATCCCTTTAATGTATTGTTGGATTCGATTGGCTAGTATTTTGTTGAGGATTTTTGTATCTATGTTCATCAGTGAAATGGGCCTGTAATTTTCTTTTTTTGTGGTATCTCTGTCTGGTTTTCGTATCAGGGTGATGGTTGCCTCATAGAATGAGTTTGGGAATGTCCCTTCCTCTGCAATTTTTTGGAAGAGTTTCAGAAGGATAGGTGTGAGCTCTTCTCTAAATGTTTGATAGAATTCGCCTGTGAAGCCATCTGGTCCTGGACTTTTTTTGTTTTTGTTTTTTGTCTTTTGTCATTTTAGGGCTGCAAGTTCCCAGGCTAGGGATCAAATCGGAGCTGAAGCCACCAGCCTATGCCACAGCCACAGCAACGCCAGATCTGAGCCGTGTCTGCAACCTACATTACAGCTCACGGCAACACCGGATCATTAATCCACTGAGCAAGGGCAGGGACTGAATCCGCAACCTCATGGTTCCTAGTTGGATTTGTTAACCACTGCACCACAACAGGAACTCCTGGTCCTGGACTTTTGTTTGTTGGACGTTTTTTAATCACAGTTTTAATTTCAGAACTTGTTATTGGTCTATTCATCTTTTCTATTTCATCTCGGTTTAGTCTTGGGAGATTGTACTTTTCTAAGAATTTGTCCATTTCTTCTAGGTTTTCCATTTTATTGCCATATAGTTGCATATAGTAGTCTCTTATGATCCTTTGTATTTCCGTGATGTCTGTTGTTACTTCTCCTTTTTCATTTCTAATTTTATTGATTTATGTCCTCTTTCTTTTTTTCTTAATAGTCTGGCTAAGGGTTTATCAATTTTGTTGATCTTTTCAAAGAACCAGCTTTTAGTTTCATTGATCTTTTCTATGGTTTTCTTTGTTTCTATTTCATTGATTTCTGCTCTGATCTTTATGATTTCTTTTCTTCTACTAACTTTAGGTCTTATCTGTTCTTCTCTCTCTAGCTGCTTTAGATGTAAAGTCAGGTTTATTTGAGCTTTTTCTTGTTTCCTGAGTAGTCTTATATTGCTATAAACCTTCCTCTTAGAACTGCTTTTGCTGCATCCCAGAGGTTTTGGAGTGGCGTATCTTTGTTGTCATTTGCTTCTAGGTATTTTTTAATTTCCTCTTTGATTTCTTCAGTGATCCAGTTGTTGTTTAGTAGTATGTTGTTTAGTCTCCACATGTAACCCTCGAGTACGTTCAGATGATTCTTTCTCTGGCTTTGGACTCAACTGGGACCCTTGGCAGATCTTTGGTACTTTTTCACTGGGCACCTCTCTTTTCTCTGGTACACTCCCTGTGAACTCCAGTTTCCCTCTCTTCCCTGGACTCTCATCCGTCTCCCAGGTGGGGGAGACTTCCAGAATCTGATTGGGTTCATCCTTCCTTTGCAGAGTGCTGTATACCTTCCCCAGGCATTAAGATGGGGTAGTTGTAAAACTCAGTGTATTTGTTACCTGTTCCCTTGTTCCTGGTGTCCAGTGTTTATATAAAGCTGTGAACACCAGGTCTGGGGATTATGGAAGGCCACTATCCTTAATCATTGATTCAAGGAAAGCTTGATAGAGAATGTGGTATTTGAACAATAGATTGTACAGTATTAGAAGAGAAGGTAAAGTCTTGGGTTCATGCCGACTTTTCTGCCCACGATGCCTTTTCTTCCCCTCTGCTTGGGGGCACCCTGATCATTTTTCCAAGGTAGTCTGGTCTCATTGTTACCTGTAAGCTGCCTTTGAACCCAGATAAAACGAGTAGCTTCTTGTTCTATGTCTTATGTTCATACCTTGTATCCCTTTTTAACTTGTGTCATGGTTATGATCTGGTTGTGTCATTTGTGACACGTCCAATTGGTCACAACATGGTTCCGAAAATGTCTACAAGTTTTAGCCTCATTAAAGACTTTACCTCTAAAATTCTAAATATGCCAGTCATGGGCTGGGAATTCAGTGAGTTATTTAAAAAACTCTGAATGTCAGTTTCTTTCTCTGTAAAGTGGAGGTAGAAGTATTTACTTTGTACAATTGTGATGGTTTGTGTACAGCGTCTAGCAAATTGCCTGGCCTGTAGTATGTGTTTTGTAAATCCTAGTCCCTCCTTTTACTTATTTTTTTGTCTTTAGCACTAATTTCAGTGCAGACAAATGATAGGTATTCATGAATGTATGTTGAATTGAATATAATATTGTACTATACCACCAAATGGAAACATTTAATTAGTGGTATTATCTACCCATTTAATAAAATGCTGTTTTAACTCTTAATTAGTCGTTTAAAAAGAAGCTAAGTAGCTCTTCATGCTTACATGGTCAAAAGGACACCATTTTCTCTTAATCTATACTAAAATAAGAATTTCCCAGAAGATAAATCAGATTGGCTCCGTAAAGCCATATAATTATTATGTGTTAATTTATAGGAAAATTCCTTTTAATTACCTATCTTAAAAGTTTTTCTTACTGTAAACCCATGTGTACTTATATAGGTAAGCGTTATTCCTCCCATTGGTTTTGACACTTGGATTTTTAAGGAAAATCTGCATATCCATGTGCATTTACCAAGCATTTATGTAGTTCCTTGTAATTACTTTAAAAATCCTCTTTGCATGTATTTCATCTGTAAGTATTATTACAGTTATTCACTGTGGGGAATGTAGAGGTCCTTGTACCATTCTCAAAAAATGAATGTCCCATAATTCCAGTACTCTATCTTATATGACCAAGTGCTCATTTAGCTCTGTTTAGAGATCATTAAAAAATCATAGGCAAGACTTCTGATGAATTTTAAAATAGTATTTAGTAAATAATGACAAATGTTGATATAAATGTATTATAAAATCTTTATGTCTAAGAAAAATAATATTAAACAGCTAATATTGAAAATTTTGGTAGCTAAATAACATTTCAGGAGATGGATCTATTGTATTGATAATTAGCATAATATTTGAATTGCAAAAAACTCTTCAATTTAATGAGTACAATCCTTTTCCACTTAAGTGGCTTATAAAAACCTAAAGGTTTTCAAGTGAAATGAATTCTGTTTAGAATTTTGTTTAGAAAATACTTCCCAGAGCAAAAAGTTTGAATTATATATCCTTGTAAATGCTGATTCTTTTTTTTTTTTAAGTTAACCTTTTAAAAATTAAATCCCAAAGACTTAAAGGCATTGTTATTCTACTTTAACTTTGCTGAGTGGAAATCTTTTAATCAAGAATATTACAAGTGAGCCTTTACATTTCTCATTGTCATTAACCAACTAAATGGTGCATGCCTGTTAAACTGCATCTCAGGGCCATCCTTATGTGTTCATAGAAAAAGATATTTCGTGAGTAAGACTAAAAGGTTACCTTAACATAGATAAACTTCCATTAGTGCAATATCTTAGTTTTAATTCCATAACATTGCATTCTTTGATATTTATTACTGTTGTGTATATTTTTTTCCTAAATAAATTTTCGAAGAGCTATTTGAGGCATAGTTGACCTACAATAAATGGCATGTATTTAAAGGATACATTTTAAAAATATTGACATGTGTATGACATCCCACCACCACAATCAATACAATTAACAGTTCCATCACACCCTAAATTTTCCTCTTCCCCTTTTTTTAACCTTTTTCTGCCATCCCTATCCCAGTCCCTCCCTTCCTCCCCCAGACAATAACTGACTTGCTTTCTAACACTATAGATTAATCATCTTTTTCTAGAGTTTCATATAAATGGAATCACACAGTATGGGGGTGAGGTGGATCTTGCTTCTTTTACCCTGCATATTATTTTGAGATTTATTTTATATTTATGTATGAGTAGTTTATCTTTTTGTTGCTGAGCAGTATTTCATTATAAAGATATGCTACAGTTTATCCATTCATCTAATGATGGTCATTTGAGTTGCTTCCAGTTTGGGGCTATTACAAATAAAGCTGCAGTTTTCAGCTGTTATGAATAAAGCTGCTATAAACTTTGAGTGTGTTTTAAAAGTTACTTCATTTTTAATTTTTACCACTGACTGGCAATCCTGACTGTCAACTCTTATCATATAGCGCTGTTTTTATACACTTTCTCCAGCAACTTGGTAACTAGGGAAGGCTATGAAAATACCTGACTTAAAACCCATTTCCTGAATTTTACCCATTTTACTCATTCGAGATATCGATTATAGGAAAGAAAAGATCTTATTTTAAATTTTGAAATCCTTACACTCTAACTAACCTATCTTACCTTTTCTAATATCCCTAAATAAAAATTTTAAATGTAACCGAATTTAAAACCTCTAGTCCTTAATTAACCAAAGAGCTTATGCAAATACTTTCTTCACTATAATGATGTTTTGATGAATATTTTTCTAAAGAGAATAAATGTTTCCTAATGACCATATTTTATTTCCATAAGTAAATGTGGCATTTGAAATCTTAGTTATAAAATTTTCTCTAAACAAGAAAATATAGAAAAGATCCAATAATGCAATATTTAAAAAGAAAAACTGAGATACAAGCTAACTTGTGGTAGTCATCATTGAAGACTTTTTACTGTTTCCATTTTTATACATTTTTATTTTTTAAATCTCATTACTTTATAGAGTTTATTTTTATTTTATTTCATCTTACTTTTTGCTTTTTTTGTAGGGCCGCATACATGGCACATGGAAGTTCCCAGGCTAAGAGTCAAATCAGAGCTACAGTGGATGGCCTACACCACAGCCACAGCAACCCACGATCTGAGCTTCATCTATGACTACATGACAGCTCACAGCAATGCCAGATCCCCGACCCACGGAATGATGCCAGGGATTGAACCCCCATCCTCACGGATATTAGTCGGATTTGTTTCCCCTGCACCACATTGGAAGCTCCTAGAGTTAACTTTTAAAAGGAATGTTTTATATGCCATAAAATTGCAATCTCCTGAAAAAATATTCCAAGTCTCTATTTTTAAAGAAAAAAATACAAAGCTTAAAACTTGTTTCCCCTTTATCGTTGTTTGTTCTTAACAATATGTATGTTCGTGTGTATGTATATGAATATACATACACCATGGCACATACATATATAAAAAACACCACTCTGAGGTAATAAAAGCTACCCATTTATGATATATAATTGCATTACACTTACAGACTATTAAGAATGGAGTTTTATTTAATTTTTTTTTCTTTTTGTTCACGTCTGTGACATGTGGAATTTCCTGAGCCAGGAATCGAACCTGTGCCACAGCAGTAACCTGAACTGCTGCAGTATAATACAGTATCCTTAACCTGCTGAGCCACAAGGGAACTCTAAGAATGGAGTTTTAATTTTTAGGTAGTTTCTTTTAAAGTAAGTTGGCCTTAATGGCAGATATATAACCTTGATGTAAGTACATGCACAGTTTTATTGAGATATTTTCTTAAAAGGCTAATTTATTACACAATTTTCTGTAGTGAGAACATTTATTATAGATTGGAAAAAGGGGGGATATAATCTGTTTCCCAGTAGAATCTATATGTTCAAATATTGCATACTTTTAAACATTATCATAGTTTTATGTTGAGTTATTGATTATGATCACCTGTGATAGCTTCCAAATCCTTTGCTTGCTTTTTATTGTGGCTTAAAGCTAATTTGATTGAATGCGTTTTGATATTCTTTCTGTGATTGTTTATGTTTTCTTTTATTAGGAATATAATATATTTTGTGTAGAACCAGAATAGAGATCGTTTGGCTTATTTGTGTTTTCTTTTGCTTCTTTATATTTTTCATCAGTAGAAAGCTTTATTTGCTAGACTAAATTATAAGCTAATGGTATGATTAGTGAAAAACTAATACTAATTTTTTCTTTCAGATCTCTATAAAAATGGACTCCAAAGAGCTAACTTTGTACCGTTTATAGCTGTACTTAAGGTAAGGAAAATCACTTACTTGTGTTCACTGACTCATATCATATTGATTGATAATCAAGGGCTTTTATAGGATTGCCATGGTCTTGCATTCAACAGAATTTATTTTGTTATTCAATAGTAATAGTCAAAGACACTGAAGGAGAAAAGAACCTTTTTTATATAGTATTCATCAATGTGTACACAGGAAAAATTATAGAATATAGTCTAAATTATTGTCTAGCTGAAACATTTGATAGTTTGTATTTTATAAATTTTAATTTGAGGTTTGCTCATAAATATTATAGTGGAATGTTTAGACTTATACATTGATTTCTGAAAAAATGTTTAATGTTCCCTGTTTCCTTCAGGTTAATGGCCATTAACATGTTTTCCCAGCTATTAAAGTTGCTATTCTGGAGTAGCATTATTAAAAAAATATTATAATATATTTAAATGTGATTGCCATCAAGTTATCATGAAATTATGTCAAGTTGAGGCACATAAATAGTTTAAATATTTGTGTGTATCATCACTGCATAGAGTTTAAAGTAGACTTCATTACAATATGATTAAGAATAAAATAGCCTTCTTTTCACGGTTAATTTTAATAGTTTTTTTACATGATTATTTGATAATTCTATATTCTACCAATGTTTATTGGGAACCTACTATGTGCCAAGTGCTACATTAGGCATAATGGACAATTTAATCATTAAACAGGCTATGTTTCTTGCTTGCTAGTCATTTAGAATCTAGTTGGGCATATGATATGAATACAGATATCTGTAACACAAGGCAAAATGTAATAAGTACCAAAAAGAAGCATATGTGCCAAAATATAATTCCTGAAATTCTTGGCTACTTAACTTTTCCCTGTTAATATCAACATATCTGAAAAAAAGGATAAAGTGTTTTTTTTTTTAAAGATTTAAAACCTAAAAATTCTTACCAAGAAGGAGAAGTAAAAACATTTTATCTTCAAATATTGTAAAGATATAGTCAGATAATCTTTTTGGGATATACTTTAGTTTGTAATATACTTAGTTATATTTTTGAAATATACTTAATTTTGTTGTTAGTGCCAAACTTTATTCCCTGTGCTATACTTAGGAGAATCTAAACATCTGTTTCCTTGACGAATTGTAGGTTCCCAGAGGATTTAATTTCTCTGAGATATTTATAGATGTAGGAAAAAAGTACTTTTTGAAGACTTATGCTGTTAGTAATTTTTCTCCCCTTTGTATTCATGTTTTGCACTGAGGAGAAGGTAGGTTTGCAATCTTCGCCACGCCAGGAGTCCAAAGTAATGTGGTGTATGTAGATATCAAAATATAAACAGGGAAGCTAAGAAAAATAGATGCTAGAAATAATTTCTTCGTAGAGCCTAAAATATATAAAATGTAAAGGGAGAAGCCTCAAAGAATGTAAGAAGTTAAAATGTTCTCAGGGAACTTTCTAGTTGTACTTTTTTTTAACCCCAAACCTTATTTTTTGGTCAGTATTTGTCATGCTCTAACATGTAATAGCATTACTAATAAACAACAGTATTGACCAGATTGAATTTAATTTCCTTTCCCTTTCCCATCCTTAATTTTTTTTTAAAGAGGAAGAAAAACCAAAGAGGTAAATGATCTGAATTTGAAATCCAACAAGAACAAGTTAAATAATAAACAATTTGAAATTGAACATGAACTGAAATTTTCAGGAAACTAAATACCAGATTGGATAATAAAGGTCTAAAATGTCTCATTTATTCAAAAGACTTTTCACATATAACAAAACATCAGCCCAATGAAATGTATACTAGAGCTGGTTCCCCTGGAGCTTTTTTGGTGGGCTTATGACGTTTCCCTTGTAAGGCAAGTTTGTTTCATATTAATTTAAACGATATTTTGCCTGTTCACATACCTGTTACTCTTTCATTTTGGTTCAGCTGAGAGACATGTATAGTAGAAGTCAATTTTAAACAAAGAGAAAACTTACTTTAATAAAAGGAGATTATAAACAAGATAGAAATTTATTTGGGGAAAAAGTACATTGTAAAATCCATTTTCTCCTTTATGTTTTCCTATGTATACCAAATGATAACAAGTTTGTAATTCACCACAAGAGTTTGTGATTTGTTGGAATATTGCAAAATGACTAAAACTTATATAAGTTATTAGTAAATAATATTTTCATAAGATAGTAGAAATGATGAAGAGGACTAATATACAATGAAAAGTCATAGGTCCATCAACAGACAATATGTGCTATATTCATATAATGAAATACTATTCTAACATAAAGAATGAAATTCTGACGTGACGCATTGTGGCTGAATCTTGAAAACATGTTAGGTGAGATAAGCCAGATACAAAAGAACAAATGTTATATGATTCCACTTATATGAAATACCTACGAAAGACAAATTCATAGAGACAGAAATTAAAATGGAGGTTACCAAGTGCTGGGAGGAATGAGGAATGGAGAGTTATTGTTTTATGGGTGTAGAGTCTCTGTTTAGGATGATGAAAAGTCCTGGAAATGGGTAATGTTGATGGTTGTATAACATTGTGAATGTACTTAATGCCATTGAATCGTATACTTAAAATGATAAGAATGATAACTTTTATGTTATGTGTACTTAACCACAATTTATAAAAAAAGAAAGGAAAAAAAGTCACAGGACTGGAAAGGATATAAAAAAATGATCGGGTATATTTCCTCCAGGAACCCTTTGTAAAAAGTAAAGGAAAACAAAACAAAACAAAACAGAACAAAAAATCCAAACTCTTCCATATAATTTTTACCATCTTTTAAGTAGGGTGGTTCCTGTTTTCCTCTTGTATTCTCTGAATTTATTTTGCTGTTCTTTTTTTAATTTACTGAGATGAAATTTTTCCTTTTTTTTGGTCATGCCCGCAGCACACAGAGTTCCCAATGCATTTAAGCCTGTTTCCCTCTAATTAGCTGCATTCATGAAGTTTGGATTAGTATTAGTATTTTTACTCTCAAGTTCAAAGTATTTTCTAATTTCCATTGTAATTTTTTTCTCTAACTCATGGGTTATCTAAAAGTATGTTTCTTAATTTTCAAACATAAACGAATTTTCTAGTTATCTTTTTGTTACTGATTTCCTAATAACTATTTAATTGCACTGTGGTCAGAGAATGTACTCTTAGTGACTTCAGTTCTTTCAAATTTGTTGAAACTTGCGCTATGGCCCAAAATGTTGATAATTTTTATAAATATTCTCAGCATTCTTGAAAATAAGTACTTTCCAGTTATATTATGTGATACATATAACACATAATGTTATATGTGTTATATGTTTATTATGCTATTTAAATCTTTACTCATATATTTTTCTTTCTTTTTTTTTTTTTTGTCTTCTTGCCTTTATGTAGAGCCGCACCCGCGGCATATGGAGGTTCCCAGGCTAGGAGTCTAACAGGAGCTGTAGCCGCTGGCCTTCACCACAGCCACAGCAACGCAGGATCCGAGCCACGTCTGCAACCTTCACCACAGCTCACGGCAACACCGGATCCTTAACCCACTGAGCAAGGCCAGGGATCGAACCTGCAACCTCATGGCTCTTAGATTCGTTAACCACTGAGCCACGAAGGGAAGTCCTACTCATATATTTTTCCTATCAGTTACTAAGAGGCTTGAAAACATTTCTGACTGTCATTGTGATTTTTGTCCATTTTCTCATGATTATGTCACTGTCCTGACATATTTGAAGTCTATGTTATATGCTGCATACATATTTAAAATTATTAAATATTATTTGAGATTGGAATTTTTTTAAATCATTTTTCTCATTAAGTGGTAACACTCCTTTGTTTTAAGCACAGTCATAATTTTGTGCTGAAGCATTTTTATCATGTCTGCTTTCAAATCTTTTTTAGATAGTTGTTGTGTCTCTGTCATGTCGCTGTTGGCATTTGTTGATAGTCTCTGTACATTCAATTTGAGGTCCTTGTTTTTCGCTATGAGTGATTTTCAACTGAAACTTGGATGTTTTCATAATTTGTCATGAGATTTTGATCTTATTTCTTCAAATCAATACTTTATTGTGGTAAAATATACATAACATAAAATTTACCATTTTAACCATTTTAACTGTACAGTTCAGTGGCATTAGTACATTCACATTGTTGAGCAACCATCACCACCTTCCATCTCCAGAACTTTTTCATCTTCTCAAACTCAAACTCTGTACTCTGTAAACAACTGCTACTTATTCTTCCCTTTCCTCAAATCCTGGTAACCACTGTTCTACTTTCCATACTATGAATTTATCATTTCTAGCTACCTTATATAAATATAACCATTTTTTTTGTATCTAGGCTATTTCATTTAGCATAAATAACTTCAAGGTTCATACATGCTGTAGCAGGTGTTAGAATTCCTTTTTAAAGCTAATATTCCCTTATATGTATATACCAGTTTTATTTATTCATTCATCTGTTGATGGATATTTTGATTGTTTCTACCTTTTGCCTATTATGAGTAATGCTGCTATGAACATTTGTGTTCAAATACCTGCTTGAATTCCTGCTTTCAGGTCTTTTGTGTATATACTCAGAAATGAAATTGCTGGATAATATGGTAATTTTATGTTTAATTTTTTGAGGAATTGCCATGCTGTTTTCCATAATAGCTGCACCATTTTACATTCCTACCAGTAATGCACAAGGGTTCCAGTTTCTCTATATCCTCTCCAATGCTTGTTACTTTCTGCATTAAAAAAAAAAAGTAGTCATCCTTATGGGTGTTAGGTGGTATCTCACTGTGTTTTGATTTGCATTTCTCAAATGATTAGTGATGTTGAGCATCTTTTCTTGTCCTTCTTGGTCATTTGTATATCTTCTTTGTGGATCTTTAAAAAAAAAACTTTCTATTTTAACTGGCTATTTTTGACTTTATTTTGGAAGGAGGAGAGGCATTGCCTTGTTACTGCCAGATATAGGTAGAAGTCTAGGTTCCCTATTCAATCTGTTGTCATGTGGAGGCAGGTGTACTCTGTGATCCTGCCGGTGGAGAGGTTCTCATTTCCACTGACATAGGAGTGGAAGGATGCTCATTATTGGCTGGCAGCGATGAAAGTACCAGCAGTCTGCTTGGCCTTGTTTGACATTAGCCTGGCAGGAGTGGTGGTGTACCTCATTACATCCTTGTGAGAGTTTAATTCTAGTTCTCTTCAGCCTTTGCTGGAATAGGTAGAGGTGGCACCATAATTTTCTGGGTTATTTACTGTAGTAGAACAATTATTGTCTAAAAGTTTTCTCTCATTATGCTGCCATTTTCCTGGTCTTTTGGCTAGAGAGAGCAGGCTTTTGTTATGGTCTCATCGGTGTGTCTATTGGCGTTTTGGGGTTGCTTCTTCAGCTCCAAGTCTGAGATATATGAGTCTAAAAGGAAACCAGAGAACTTACCAATCTGTTGTTCTTTAAGTCTTGAGGCCCCTTGCTGTTTTTTTTTTCTTTCTGCTTTTCAGTGTTTCCTTACATTTGTTTCTTATATTTGTTTTCTTATGTTGTATATAATTCCCAAAATTTTGCATTGTAGTTAGCAGGAGGAACAGGGGGAAATATATCTGCTCTATTTTCCAAGAAGCAAAAGTCAGTTTATTAAAAGTTCTTGTCTGCTAATTCCATTATCTCTCTCATTTCTGCTTTTGTTTGATGGTCTTGGTTTTTTTCCCCCTGGTTGTGAATCCTGTTTTCCTGCTTCTTCACAAATTCAGTCATTTGTGATGGGATGCTGGACATCATGATTCATTACAATGAGTCTCTGTACTTCCTTTAAGGCTGTTGACTTTTGTTTTGGCAAGTGATTATTTCTTCAGATCAACCTGATACTTCTAAGGCTTGTTTTTAATCTTTGTTAGGGTGTCTAATATAACCCTTATTCTAGGATTATTTTAGCCCTTCTTCTAAATGTGACTCTTCTGGGTTCTCTACTGAATCCCCCCTTAGCGTGTACTGAAGTTTCTCTGCTCTGGCTATTCAGAATGTTCTCTCTCCCAACTTTGTGTGGATTGTTCTTTGCCTAGTTTTGTCAAGTCTCACCATATATACATACAATTTAATATGTAACTAAAGATTACAGACCTTTCCTATGCAGCTCTTTTTCTGCATAGCTTCCTCCTGTATTAAAACCTATGATAAAATTCCAACTGCCTCAGCTTCCCCAAACCCTGATCATCTTCTCCATTTATTTAGACTGCTGTGCTGAAGTCTGGAAATTGCCTCTAGAGGGAAGGCCAGAGACAATGTAATGCTCACTTACTTGATTTATTTCCCACACCTCAGGGATTGCTGTCCTTTGCTACCCATTATGTTATGTCTGACATCAGATGTTTCACATGTTTTGTCCAGTGTTTTAGTGATTTATGGCAGGAGGGTAGAACTGAATTTCAGCTACTCTGCTATGGTCAAAAGCATTATCTCTTCTTAGTTTTAATTCTAAAGAAGAATAATGTTTTGTTTTTTTTTTGTAATTTGGGAACTCAGAGCCATATTTTCCATAGATACAAATACATAAATAGAATAACTATTAAAAAAAAGCAGTGATGGGCACATTTTGCTCTTTCATGTTTAGAGGATTTGTTAAATAAATGATGGTACAGTCACATGGGAGGATATAGTATAGTTATTTAGAATGACATTTTGGAAAAACTCGTGATAATGTAGAGTAATGCTCACAGATAACATGAGTGAAAAAATGCAATGTAAGAGTATATCTTTAAAAAAAAGTATATCTGTTACTCTTTCAACTGCGGAAATAATATACATTCATGGCAGATACTAGAAATAAACATTCTAAAATACAAACAGAGCTTATTTCTGAATAATAAGATTATAGGTTATTTTTTTTTTTTTGCATTATAGCTGGTTTACAGATTTCTGTCAGATTTTCCAACTGCACCATGTGGTGACCCGATTACATGTACATATATGGATTTGTCACATGTAATTAGATATAGTTCCCCGTGCATTACAGTTGGAGCTCCTTGCTATTCCATCATTAAAGCAGTAGTTATCCCCACTCCCTCCCACCCCTCCC
>PVHT020000080.1:7462899-7492033 GCA_004024745.2 Catagonus wagneri
TAGGTTATTTTTTAAAAAAAAGATTATAGATGATTTAAGTTATCTCTTTTAGACCTTTCCAAGATTTCTGGAATGATACAGCATTATTTTTATAATAAAAACCATTTTTTAGCAGGCAAATTTTTGCCCACCCTTCTTAGAAAATCAGCAGATATGGATAAGACTACCCACATTTGAAACTGAGAAATCAGCAAAAAGCAAAATGGACTGAACATGGGTCCTGGGTACAGAGTCTATTATTTAAAGTAAAATGGCAGGCACAAGAAGGAGGCAGCAAGAGCAGACAGGAGGGTAGACATAAACTGACATGAAGCACATGAAGTATGTGCTTTGGAAGAAGAGTTATCTCAGGAAATGGGAGATTTTTTTTTTCAGTGAAAACTGCTATGTTTTAAAAGAAATTAAAGAAGTTTTGGTACCATGAAGTAAGAGATCAGAGATGAAAAACTATAAGATTAGATGAAAAATGAGCTGGTAGAGCTAAAAAAAAATCAAAACAAACAAATAAAAAACAAAACAAAACTGAGGACAGACCCATTAATGTGAAAAAAAAATCTTAGAAAAAGTAAGTTAAAGAATCAACACTACTGAAAATAAAATAAGTGATAAAAATATCAAGCTTATAAAAAAAAAAGCATACAAAAAAAGACAGAGTAGTCAGAGGTAAAAACTATTCCAGAGAAGATGCTAGATATGGAAAGTAAATAATAGAGATCAAGCAGTCACGTAGTTCATATTTCTAAAAAAGAGAACTTAAAGATAAAATAGGAGAATAATGTATTTTTCTGGTGCATAACTGAACTGCAAGGATAGAGACTCCTACAATTACATAGAGGAAAAATCATTGGGAGAAAAATCAAGCTGGACTGAGCTTTGTCCACCACAAGCCGATACTAGAATAGAATAGTTTTTGCTATATTAAAAAAGGAAAGATGTGTCCTCTTGTAAGCTAGGTTGTTATGAAAACCTAAGCCCACAGATATATATTTCTGGCTATATCATAACTCAGGAATGATAGTTCTTATGAAGCTTCTGAGCAAACTACTTTAAGATTTTGTACCACCAGTCAAAATTAATAACCTTTTAATGGACATATTATGGTAAGAAAACACTGGTGGTGGTCTTTGAATTTGATTAAATAGTGTCTTAGTGTGGTCTGTAAATCAGTCAGTAGAATTCTCTTCATATTGTATGTGAACTTCTGTAACATGGTTAACTACAGATTGCAAAGATTGTAGAAAAGGGGCCCCAACCCATGCTAGCAGTTTGAGTAGAGGAGTATTTCGAAAGAGTGGATTAGACTTAAATTAAGACCTAAATGACAAATTAAAGTTATTAGTCAAAGTGGGACAAGGGCATTCATCGTGGAGGAGAAAGCACACGGGAAAGGCAGAGGCATGAGAATTAGAGATTTAAAATGTTATGAGTAGTACTTGGCTCATTGAGATTTTTATAAAATAATAACTATTACTATTCTGTTTACTTGAGGCTTGGAAATTATTTAGAACTCAGATTTCCCCCTTTCCCCCCCACAATTAAAGCAGAATATGTTTTATTTTGTATACAAGTAAAAAAACCATTTTGGTGGTTAACATTTCCTTATTTATGTAAAAAAAAGGTTAATATTATGATTATTGTGCCTGCTTCAAACTTGACTTCATATGATGTAATGTCCTAATTTTGCTGATTTATTCTCGAAGAATCTTTGCTGTTATTTTAATAAAACTTAGGTAATTCTTCTGAAGTATATGGTGAGATACAGTTGTGAAAGCATTTCTTGGTATTTACATAGCACCAAATTCTAAAATTAGGTACATCTGTCTCAGTCTCTGCATTGCAGTATTTTAAAGCAGACCATGGTCATCTATACCAGGAGTAAATAAACTTCAGTTAGCGGCCAAATCTGGCCTGGTGCCTTCTTTTGTAAATAAAGTTTTATTGAAAAACTTCATACTCATTTGTTTATGTATTGTCTGTGTCTGTTTTCACACTACAGTTGCAGAACTGAAGAGCTGTAGCAGAGAACTATGGTCTTTAAATCCTGATATATTTACCATCTGGCTCTTTAAATAAAGTTTCCTTACCCTGGATCTAAGCAACATATAAAGGACAGAGAGACAAACAGTTATTCTAATAACATGTAAATAGCCATGTCTATAAACTCTTGACTTGTTTTATGTGATGGAAATCACGTGTCAGCATAGATTCATTAGGAGGAGTTGGAGAAGGTGGCATTGCAAGAGCTTGTTGGATAAATAGTTGATTGAAGGGAGGATGCTTGGTGAATTAAATAAAGGCAAGAGGGTAGTCTGGTATCAATTTTAAATAATTTGGTAACTTGAGAAATATCAGCTTTGGTAGGATCAACTTTCTGAATGTCTTCAATTGTATACATTTAAAAAGAATATATCTTACATGTACATGCATTGACTAATACTTGAACAAAATCTCACTGCATGGTAAACATTATTTAAAATTATTGTGGTTAAAAGAAAAAGAGAACCAAAAAAGAGGATGTTTTGATCAGTTTCTTAGTCTAATTTCAGCTGGACTACTGTTACTGGCTTTCTTGATAAATAGATTGACTGGCAAGCATTGCTTCTTCCCATTTGATCAAATCTAGCACTCCATCATATTTTGGAAGGTGTTTTATATTTGGGTAAAAATCTCTCTTTTCTCTCCATCACTTGTACCTACATCAACTATTGTGTTTGACCCAATCTGTAATGAGCCCTGAAAGAAATAAATGTTATTTATAATTTTTCTAGTTAAAAAAATTCTCCATGTGGGAGTTCCCCTTGTGGCTCAGTGGGTTAGGAGCCTGACTAGTATCCATGAGGATGAGGTTTTGATCCCTGGCATCGCTCAGTGGGTTAAGGAGCCGGCCTTGCCATGAGCTGTGGTGTAGGTCACAGATGCAGCTTGGATCCCACGTGGCCGTGGCTGTGGCAGGCAGCTGCAGCTCCAATTTAACCCCTGGCCTTTGACCCCTGCTGCAGGTGCTGCCCTAAAAGGCAAAAAGAAAAAAAAAAAGGAATTCTCCATGTGAATTTCATTAGCTTTCTTTTTATGATTTTCTTATTTGATTTAACAGTATGGACAAAGCTAAATAATCCTTCCATGGGAAATGTTCTTGTGCAGTATTGTGTGTAGCGTTTTTGTCATACATTAGACTCTATTATCAATGATATAGGACTTTAACTCTCATTGACAGTAACATTTTAGCAAACTAATTCTTACATTTTTGGTTTTGTTTAAAACTGAATTAGGTGATTAATTGATTATGGAAATGATAACTGTAAGCTGGTCAAAAAAAAACCAACAAGGGATTCTATAGTATAATTTTTTCTTTGATGAGTGGCAGTTAGATGATGAAATTAGAGAAAAATGATACTAGCATTAACACTTATAAATATGAATTTTCCTTTTCCTGATAAAGAGTTTCTCATTTGGAAAGCATCATAATTTTATATGATTTAACATTTGTTGGGTTTAAATATGCAACATAAAATACTTTGTAATCTGAGGTAGTAATAGTTTTGTTACTATTTCTATAGACTTTATTTCTTCTACTTGATTGTTTATGTTAGTATGCATCCCTTATCTAAAACAAAAAAATAATAAACTATATATATATATATATATATATATATTAGCCTTTGTGTTTTTGTTTTCTGAGGAATTTTTTTTCCCCAAGGAATCTTATATCAATAGTGAACTTTTTTGAGACTATTACCATGGTGTGATATCTAGTTATAAACTGGAGCAAAATTGTATATCACCCTTATATAAAATGCTTCAGTGTTCAGCCTTTGTCCAGCCATCTGCATTAGGATTTATAGACTTGCTAAGTGTATATTTGTTGTTTTTTTTTTTCCTGCTACAATTTTCATTTCATTGGTGAAGTTGATTTGTCAGTTTGTTCATTACAACTTTCAATACTAGAGGTTTCACAGGGCTTAATAATCAGAATCAGCCTTGAGGTCAGTGTCAGCTCCACTGAGCTCCACTGTGTTGTCACCTGAGTCAGCCTAGAAGGGATTAACCCTTTGTTAGTGTGATAATGTCTTTACTTATGAGTAGGCTTTTTAATACTTAAGATCGAAAGAAACAAGAGAGAACAAAACTAGTAAACTGAACTCCTGAATTGGAAAGCGTTTTGGCTTTGCTCCATAAATCACTGGTGGTAGTTTGAATTTTAGTATTTAATTTTTTTGATAGATTTTATTTACTTACTATTTTTAAAAATTTTATTGGACCATAGTTGACCTACAATGTTGTGTTAGTTTCAGGAATTCTTTTTCAGATTCTTCTCCCATATGGGTTAGTTACTGAATTTTAGTATTTAATATTTTAAGATAGCAAAATTAATATTTGACTTATAAAACATTCCTGTAATTACCAAATTTTAGGCTAGATAAATTAAGAAAATTACCTAAGATATTCTCATAAACTAACCTATTTACATATATTTGAGAAAAATATTTTTCAAAATTAGTCGTAGTACAGACACTAAACTTTATTTGTTATAGTATTTTTGTGCTGTGTCCATGAATTAATGAATATCTAGAGTAAAAACTGCTGTGATATGGACTTAAAATATAATTTTTGTCCATCTTCATACTATAATATACACCTTCTATTAGTCAGGGTCTACCTATGAAAAAGTCATTTTGGATGTATGCCTTTTAAAGTAAGATTTCTGTAAGTGTCTTATATAAAATGAGAATAACAATTTCCCATGAAATATAGAAATGTATATCTGTATTTGTATAATTATATATAAAATATATAGCTATATATTTATATCAAACTGGAATACAACAAGTTATTGCTTTATATGTAAAACACATTCTGTTTAGATCTTGAATCCTATTCTCAGAATAATAAATGTTTTTGGTTAAATTATAAGAAATCAATTCTTTGATGAAAATTGTTTAAGGGAAGTGTGTCTTAAATATGAATTAGTTGTTTCTTTGACTCATGAGATAAATTAGTTTAATTACACATGGCAGTTTTCTTGGCTAGTGGTGTAATGTGAAATAAAATTCTTTGTTTCCCCTCCCTGAAAACTCAAGCCAATTAATAGAACTTTTAAGCTCTTTGTCATAGACCACCATGGAGTTCTGCAGAGAAGAACTTTAATCCAATAAACATTTCATTTAGATCATGAAAAGAAAGCATGAGGAGAAGCTCCTGCAAGAGAGGGTGTTACTATGATTCCAGCCATGAAGAGATGTGAGGAATTTGCCAAATTAACGAAGAGGTCCTCATATTTAACGCATAAATGTGTCAAAACTAACAGAATAATTATTTAATTTACTTGAACTCTATATTGAGAAAACTCTAAAAGCCACAACTGTTTTCTTCAAAGCCTTCACTGTTGGGCTGGATGGACAGGGCAAAGGGAGGTTGTGAGAAATCCAGATAGCAAATAACACTGGCCGGAGCTGGTCAGAAAAGGGAATAGATAATTAGACATAATTAGCGTGTATGAATTGTTGTCTCTCTGCCCTTAGCTTGAATAAATTTTGAAGAAAAAACCCTAGTAGTGAAAATCTTTTGATGTAGGAAGAGTCATTGTGGTTTGGCTGCATAAAGGCAGTGTTTTATACTTCTTACATAATGGTTGTGATACAGAAAGAATGAATGGACTCCGCACCCCCCTGTCTGCTTTATAGCAAGGACTTTTGGATTCTCTTGAAACAAAATGCATCACAAGTTTTCAGTTGTTAGTAATGAGGTAGCAGACCTCATCAGTGCTCAGAGGAAGCCATCTTTAGCTTTTGTTTAAATCTTAATCACAGTGTTTTTTCTTTCTGGGAAATCTGTTTTCTTAAATCAAAACTTCTTTTCCCTTCTTTGCTTGCACCTCCAATAAAAGAAAGGAATAATGGTCAAGAGAGTTAAATAGAGGAGTTAAACAAAAATTATCACATAAAAGACTTAACATTTTTTTGTTTTTAATCCTATATGAAAAAGATGCTTACTATATTCCTTTTTGCCTAACTTGGTAATGTTCTGGTGAGGCTGTTTTACAGTGAAATGTATATAAGATCACATATAGAGAAGGATTTTAGATTGGTTTACAAATTGAAATTACACAAAGTAAGGTGGTAACTATGTTTCTGTTTCACTGTAATTAAGTTTTTAAATGGAAATCGGTTTGGCTTAAAAAATATTACTCAGTAGAATTACTCCAAACTTTACTTACTTGAGGAACTTAATGGAAATATAGATTTGGGGACCTAGCCCTGTGTGGATATTTTGTATCTACTATTGGGAACACAAGAAATATTCTTGAGAAAGTACTGCATTTATTTATTTTGAAATTTTCTAAGACCTGAAACAGTAAATCACTTAAACTGTAGTAAAAATTTATTCTGGTAGTTGAATTATGTTCATTTTGACTATGTGAAATATTTTAAAAAATTAGTCTTCAGCAAAAAGAGAAATTAGTTATTTCAAAACTCTGATATAAATTTTGTATTTGGTGAGGGTGGCTCAAAATTTACACATTATCTTCAATATCAGAATAGTATCTCTAAGTTTATATTTCTGATAAATTTTCATCTTCTTCCATCATCTGTTTTGGAATTACATTACAAAAATCTCCCCTTCAGATACTTAAGTGCTCGGATTTCCTTCTAATTAATAGTCTTCTTTTAACATATTTTATTTATAAGCTTTTCTGCAGTAGTCATCAGTGATCCATTCCTTGATGTGTAATCTATGAATCTATTTTTATAAGTGCTGCTTTGCTTTAGTGTATTTTTGTTCTGACATTTTGATTCTGGATAGACTTCTTTCAAGCCACCATGCTCCGAGATGCTTTTGGCTACTTAACCCATTTTGCATATTGTGCCATTTGTAGAATAAAGTAGGCTTTTTTACTTGAAGTTGATTTGAACTCTGAAAGGCAACACCTGAACATCTCACAAAACTGGATAATTATGGCTGATTGTGTTTTTCAGGTATAGGTCACAGGAAATTCATTTGGGGTAAAGTATGTACAAAGCTAAGAAATATGCAGATTTTCTGTTGTAGGATTGTGTAAAAATTATTTACAGTTAATACTTGCATAAAGGTTAGAAAGGTTGATGAAGTGATATTTAGTTTTGCTTTACTATTCACTGCATGTCAGAATGTAATTATGACTGATTCATGAAACTGTCTTAGAAACGAACCATCTTTATTAAAATGCTGATCAAGATAAGAGCTGACAGTAATAAAGAATAGAACATTTTAGTCTTGTTGCTTTTGAATGATTGCTAATTACCCCAGAGGTCATGTATAGTGCTTGGTAGGATTCATTGACATTATTTCTTTTAAGTCTGCTGTTTCAACAACATCTGAGCATGAAGACACAAACTGTGTGCACATTGAACAATAGTTTGACCAAGTTTTTGAGGCTTCAAGACATCCAAGAAATCTTTTTTTGCTGTAGTGAGTTTAAGTTTTCTCTTTCAAAATTATAATGTGTTAGGGGTGCTTTGTCCAAAATACTTTATTTACTATCGACTGTATCTGTACTTGCCATTTTTAAGTTGGTGTTAAATAGTACACATAGGTTATTGAGACGATATCCACTCTGAATATAAACAAAAACATAAAAATTAATAAGAACAAAAATGTAGATTGGCACTTAAATTAGACTTCATAGAAAGAACTTCTTAATATATAATCAGAATGTTCTCTACTATCTGTAGTCAGGTTCAGCTTGTTTTAGTTGTTATTAAATGTGAATTTTGTAATTTGTCTCTAAAGACATTTGGAAGTCCTTTTAGTGTATTCCTCGGCCAATAATGAATAATAATTACTAGAATTCATAGATTATGAAGATATAGATCCTTAACTGAATAAACTTTTGCATAATGTCTAAACTTAAATCTTTAAAATTCTTAACAACTGAAGGTACAAGAAACCAGACAGTCATGTCACATATTTATGTGGTTTCTATGATAAAGCAGAAAAACAGTGGGTTAAGAAGGCAATCCTTTGTGAATCTGGCTCTGTCACTGAGGATGGAGGATGTTATGGAGGATATTATATGAATTCCAAATGGACTGTTATGTGTATCTACAAATATCAGAGGTTGATGAAACTAGAGCTTTGTTTTGCCTTAAATTTTTAAAAAAATTTTTGGTTTTTATTTCTTCATTTGGATGTATCACTGCCGTCATTCTTAATTTAACAGTCATGCTTATGGTTTGTTTTGCTCTAATTGGAATGAAGCAGAGGCTTTCTTGAAAAAACTGGACAAGGCTTAGGAGGGAGAAGGTGAAGGCAAAGGAAGAAAGGTAAAAATAGTTTCATTGTATATGGAAAGTTACCTAACATGAAACCAAGTAAGATATGAATAGTGAGAGCTGAGAAACACAGGACATGGAATGTGTGGAAGGGTGAAAAAGGTAGTAGGAAAAGGACTGTACTCTGAGCTATAACTGGAGGTTGAGAGAGCCTGTTTAACTTTTGGTATATCCTCATTGTATGTGGAAGGCAGACTGCTAACACAGGCTATCTGTGCCAGACATTTTATAAGTTGGGAGTGGTTGTAAATAGGGTGATCGTTCAAACTGTTTAACAGCAGGTACAGCATTGACAGACCAATCAGAAGAGGGTTAGACTGTGAACTAATCAGTCATGCCATACTGGTATGTGCTAGCAAGTGCCAACCTTGACTATAAATAAAAGTGTGTGTGTGTTCATACCCACAGGGTGTCATGGTTTGAAGGAGCCTTAGAAACATTTGTCCTATCACCTTGTTGTGCAGTGGAGGTAACTGAGGCTCATGACCAAGATTATCCTGCCTAAGATTGCCCAGCTAGTGGCAGAGCCAGGTCTAGAACTCAGATTTCCTGCTTTTTACTGAGAGGTCTTTTTTCCAAACAGTGTTGCACAGGGTGCATTTGTGTGTTCTAACATTATATGTTCATTATATTTACATATTATAATTTTATTGTCTATGGGTAGAATTAATTATATTGTCAATTGCTTTTATCAATAAGGAACTCTTTATCTTTCTTTTATAAAAGTATAATTTACCTTACTTACTAATCTTTTATTTATTAATCTACCTTTAGTTGTGAGCATCGATAAGTTAAATACAGTGATATCCAAATCTTGTTCTAGCTAATAGCTTATGTTTACTCTTCAGATCTTTTATCAGAGAATAAGAATAAGCTGAAAGATTGACTGAATTCATCTTCTTTCTCTTCCTCTTTTCATCTTCAGATAAAAGTGCTAATGAACAGTGAAATGACAAAAAGTTGAACAAATACAAAGAAGAAAGAGCAGAACCGTAGTTTAGAATATTTATAAATGTTACCCTGGATACTGAAAGTCTTAATAATGAACTCTCTGAAAATAGAATTATTGAGACTTAGATTTTCTTATTATTCTAGAAGTTATGATTATGCATTACGGACTTTGTGTATTTGTAGTATGGTTATATATTTTGGGATAGAAAAGTTATTGTCTATCTCGATTATTTGTATAGAAGGGAAATATTGTGGGTAAATTTACTAGATTTGAAAAAATAGAGTTTTCAAAGCTGCATATATAGTGGGAACTTCCTATTCTGGTAGAAACGTATTGCACGGTTCCTTTTTGTGGGTGAAAATGAAAGCTTATAGGAGCTGTAGTTACATGTTTGGTAGCATGGTTAAAAAAAATTCTCAAAAGGTACATGCATAAACTTTCTAGTATGTTATATGTATATATCATTCTATGTTTTTCTTTTTCTTTTTTACCTCTGAAATGAGAACTCTGGTTTTCTTGGATAAAGTAAACAGCGGGAGAAGAATGGAATATTAATTAAAATTCTGTTTGTTACAACAGAGCTGGAAATGTATAATGGCTGTGATTTCAGTAAGATGGCTAATCAGCTTTTTCTATACACTGCTATTTGGGCACAATACATGGAGATCTCTAAGATCTTTTCTTTTATAAAATTTCATAAGAGGTAAATGAACGCATGCTAGGTTAAAAAATCCAAATGTCACATAAATGTATATATGCTACATATTGAAAGCTCCCCTTTCACTGCTCTGTCCCCATTTTCTCCCACTTTTCACTGTAGTCCCATTACTACTCCCATCCTCAGGAGTAACCACTGTTAAAAATTGAATGTGGAGGACTGACATCAACCTTGTGGCTGAATAAGATACCTCCTGTTTATGTTCCTCTGTCCACCACCAATAATTTGGCATCTGCCCATGGACAAAAGTGCCTTTATGAGAGCTATCGGATTCAGCATCATATACCAAGGGATCCAGGAGGAGGCTTGCCCAACCATGCAACAGGTAACACACAGGCCTCGGTCCTTGCTATGGACTCTACAGTGGCCATGAACTAGCTTCAGCCATTCTGACCATGTTGTAGGAGCCCTTGGAATAGTATCTTAATTGATTACCCAAGGATAAGGGAGAGCCTTTGTGGATGTCCAGATTTCTAGTGGAGAAGTTCCAGCACGCTGTGGAGCAAAAAACAAATATAAAGTTGGAGCACTGGGAAGGCTAAGAGGAATATTTTGACTTTACTTGCATCATTCTTCCCTAAGACAGCACAGCTTGGAGCTAAGAGAGATCTCCTTGGCCTGTGAGTTCTCCTGTAGGGGAGATTAAGAGCATGTGAATGATCACCCAGCTTCCTAGCTATGCACACACTGCCAAAGAGGCTTATTTATCTTTTGCCCCATCTAGTGTACTGAATTGTGAGCTGCATGACTAGAGCGTGGGAAGAGGCTTACAGAGCAGCAGACTGGACTGTTGGAGGGGGATCCTATTAACTGCTTCATGGATGTCATCAAGAAGCCCACCTACCAGCTACTACGTACGCCTTGTCTACAGACCCCCTCAACTGGCCAACTTACCCCCAGTGCTCTTCACTCCTCACCCCAACACAGACCCACTCTAGGGCTGATGCTCCTCCTGGTGGTGGTGAGAGTAAGCTTTATCAGATGACTTGTACATGTTCAGAAAGACAGCCTGAATCTGTGGGCCAGAAAGAGACCACAAGCTTGAGCTTTATCCACCTTTGGGAAAACAAAAGAGAGGCTGTCAGTACTTGACTGAGTGTGTTGCAGGTTCTAGAGAAGGTATACAAATTTAAGTATTCTGTTCCAAGAGCAGCAAGAATCATCAAGCAGCTGTATCCATGGAAGGTTTGAGAAAGCCTCAAAATCCCTAGTAGGACTGTTGGAAGATAGTACTCTGCTGAAAGCAATTAGTAAAGACCAGTGGAGGTGACTGCTACTTCAAATGTGAAGACAGCAACACAGAATGTCAAGGAACATGAACAATTAAAGAAATGTGACACCACTGAAGGCTCACAGTTTTCCAATAACTGATACCAAAGACACAGAGATATGGGATTTACCCCATAAAGAATTCAAAATAGCTGTTTTAAGGAAACTCAATGGCTATAAGAAAACACACGAAGACTATGAAAAAAAAAATCAGGAAAACAATCCACAAAGTGAGATGTTTAGCTAAGAGATAGAAATCATACAAAAGAACCAAACAGAAATTCTTAAACTGAAGAATACAATGAATGAAATTTAAAAAAGAAAATGCAGCAGAGAGTATCCATTATCAGACATGATTAAGGAGGAGAAGGAATCAATGAAATTAAAGACAGGAACTTTAAAATTATCCAGTCAGTGGAAAACAAATGAAAAAGAATGAACAAAGACTGTGTAATCTATGGAATACCATCAAAAGAACAATCTGTGAATTACTGGGGCTCCAGAAGGAGAAGAGAGGGAAAAGGGGAAGGAAGTTTATTTAAAGAAATAATGATCAGCTATAATGGAAAAAATAAAAATCATTAAAAAAATAAAGAAAAATAATAACAGAGAATTTCCAAAATCTGGGGAGAGATTTGGATATCCAAGTTCATGAGAGGTCATCAAAGAAACTTGATTTAAAGAATCCTCTCCAAGACATATTATAATAAAACTCTCAAAAATCATAGGCAAAGTGAGAATTTTTTTCTAGGGTCACACCTGCAGCATACGGAAGTTCCCAGGGTAGGGGTCAAATTGGAGCTACAGCTGCCGGCCTATGCCACAGCCACAGCAATGCAGGATTCGAGCCGTGTTTGTGACTTACACCACAGCTCACGGCAACTCTAGATCCTTAACCCACTGAGCGAGGCCAAGGATCGAACCTGCATCCTCATGGATACTAGTTGTATTTGTTTC
Organism: Catagonus wagneri; assembly: GCA_004024745.2. Classification (NCBI taxonomy): domain Eukaryota; kingdom Metazoa; phylum Chordata; class Mammalia; order Artiodactyla; family Tayassuidae; genus Catagonus; species Catagonus wagneri. The sequence goes on from PVHT020000080.1 coordinate 7,475,105, forward strand.
TGCTGTGACACAACAGGCACTCCTGAAAATGAGAATCTTAAAAGCAGCCAAAGAAAAGAAACTTATAACTTGTAGGAGAATCTCTGTAAGGCTATCAGGAGATTTTTTTCAGCAGTAGCCTTACAGGCCAGGAGAGAATGGGATATGTTTTATTCCGAAGTGCTGAAATTAAAAAAACACCTGCCAACCAGGGTTTTCTATTCAGCAAAGTTGTCCTTTTAAAATATAGATAATGACTTTCCTAAACAAACAGAAGCTGAGAAAGTTTATCACCACTAGACCTGCCTGACAAGGAATGCTGAAAGGAGTTCTTCAAACTGAAATGAAAGGATGGTAATTAGTAACATGAAAACATGTGGAAATATACCACACAGTGGTAAAGGTAAATACAAAATCAAATTCAGAATATGCTAATACTGTAATATGGCAGAGTTTTAGCCACTTAACTTTAGTATAAAGGTTAAAGGGCAAAGGTATTAAAAATAACTATAGCAATAATAATTTGTTAATGAATATACAGTATGAAAATAGGTAAATTGTGATATCAAAAGCAAATAATATGGGGTAGTAAAATGGTAGAGTTTTTGCATGTGATTGAAGTTATGTTATTAGGGTAAAATAGACTGTTATGTCTATAATATATTTTATGTAAGCCTCATGGTAACCCCAAAACAAAAACCTATAGTAGATTCACAGAAGGTAAAGAGAAGGAAGTCACAGCATACTACTAAGGAAAATTATCTATTTAAAAAAAGAAGGCAAGAAGAGAGAAAGAAAGGGACAAGAGAACTACAAAACAACCATAGAACATTTAATTAGATGGCATTAATAAGTCCTTACCTATCAGTAATTACTCTAAATGTAAATGGATTAATTCTCCAGTCAAAAAGCATAGAGAAGCTGGATTACTTCTTTTTTTTTTTAAAGACCAAACTATATGCTGCCCACAAGAGACTCACTTGAACGTTAAGAATTCATAGGCTCAAAGTGAAGGGATGGAAATAGATATTCCATGCAAATGGAAACCAAAAGAGAGCAGGGATAGCTATGCTTTTATCAGACAAAACAGGCTTTAAATTAAAAACTGTAATAAGAGGCAAAGAAGATCATTATATAATGATAAAGGGATCAATTCTTCAGGAAAATATATTAGTCATAAATATGTATGCACCCAACATGGAGCACCTAGATATTTTAAGCAGATACTAACTGATTTGAAGGAAGAAATAGGCAACAGTACAGTGATAGTAGAGTACTTCAAAAACTGGGCAGAGGAACTGAATAGACGCTTTTTGCAAAGAAGACATACAGATGGTCAATATGTATGGAAAAGATGCTCAGCATCAATAATCACATCAGGAAAATGCAAATTAAAACCACAATGAGATACCACCTCATATCTATTAAAATGGCTTTTCTCAAAAGGAGAAGAGATAAGTTTGGGGGAGAATGTGGAGAAAAGGAAACTCATGCACTATTGATGGGGCTGTGAATTGGTGCAGACATTATGGAAAACAGTATAGAGGTTCCTCAAAGAATTAAAAATAGAAATAACTTATGATCTAGCCATCCAACTTTTGGGTATTTATTCAAAGGAGATGAAATCACCATCTTGAAGAGGTATCTGCACTCTCACGTTCCTTGTAGCATTATTCACAGTAGCTGACATGTGGAAACAACATAAGTGTCGATAACTTAACTGTCTTTTGGTCTATTTGTCTATCTATCCATCCGTCCCCCCCTACACACACACACACACAGACACGATGAAATATTTTTCAGCTGAGAGAATGAAAGAAATCCTGCCATTTGTGACAAAACAGATGAACCTTGAGGGTGCTATGCTAAGTGAAATAAGTCAGACAAGAGAAAGGCAAATACTGGATGACATCAGTTATATGTGGAATCTAAAAAAGCTGAACTAATAGAAACAGAGGGTAGATTGGAGGCTCCCAGGGCCTTAAGAGTGGGGAAAGTGAGGAAATGCTGGTTAAAGGGTATAAAATTTCATTGATGAGATAACAAATGTACAGCATGGTGATTATAGTTAGTGATACTATATTATATACTGTAAAGTTGCATACTCAACACAGAAAAAAAGAAATGGTAACTATGTAAAGTGATGGAGGTGTTAACCACTGCTACTGTGGTAATTATTTCGCAACATACTTAGTGTATCAGTTATACAACTTAAATTTACATTTGTTTTATTTTATTTTATTTTTTTACTTTTTAAGGGCTGCACCTGACGCATGTGGAAGTTCCCGGGCTAGGGGTTGAATTGGAGCTGCACTTGTCAGCCTACGCTACAGCAACACAGGATCCGAGCAACATATGTGACCTATACCATAGCTCACAGCAATGCTGTATTCTTAATGCACTGAGCAAGGACAGGGATCAAACCCCCATCCTCATGGGTATGGTTGAGTTTGTAACCCGTTGGGCCACAACGGATCTCCCTGTCAGTTTTATCTTCATTAAGCAGGAAAAAGTTAATGTATATCTTTTCAAGCATTTACATGTTTGTATCTCTCTATATGCCTAAACATACAGTTTTGTTCTAAATCAGTGGAGTAATAGTTACATATTAATCTGATTTGTGCTTTAATCCCTTGGTGATATCCTGGAGATCTTTTGATCTCAAATATGACCCGATCTCATTCTTTTAAATGGCTGCTTTGTATTTCACATTATGGCTACACTATCATTTTAAAACTAATCAATTTGTATACACTTGGGTTTATTCTATTTTTTTACTTTTCAAATAATGCTTTAAAAAAACTGTTTACAGGGAGTTCCTGTCATGGCGCAGTGGTTAACGAATCTGACTAGGAACCATGAGGTGGCGGGTTCGATCCCTGGCCTTGCTCAGTGGGTTAAGGATCCGGCATTGCTGTGAGCTGTGGTGTAGTTTGCAGACGAACCTCGGATCTGGCGTTGCTGTGGCTGTGGTATAGGCTGACAGCTGTAGCTCTGTTTAGACCCCTAGCCTGGGAACTTCCACATGCCGTGGGTGTGGCCCTAAAATGACTAAAGACAAGAAAGGAAAAAAAAACTATTTACAAATATATTTTTAGTCATGAGTCAGTGTCTCTATAGGTTAGATTCCTAGAAATGGAATTTCTAGATCAAAGATTCTGTGCAATTAAAGCTTTGTTAGGTTTTGTCAAATTACTCTTGTGTGTTAGCTACATTGAAAATTAAATAGTGAAATTGAAGTTACAAATGATAAGGTGATTTTCTTTTTAAGAAACCACATAAACCCTTGTAGGATACAATAGGGTATAAATAAACAACTAAATGATAAGAAATGTGGAGTGAAGGTGTGATGCTCTGGGAATTTTATTGGAAGTTGCTTATATATATTGAGCTAGCAACAGGTTATTGCAAAATCATAATTATCAACATGCTTAAAGGTGGTGGAATTTTTGAACTTTTGTTCCATGTCTTATTCTGAACATAGGAAGTATGTGTAGTGGTGAAGAAGAGCACATGCCTGCAGAATTCAGGTCTTCTGCTCCTTATGAGATAAATAACTCCAGGCTAGGAGAGATCAGAATATTTGATGTTTTTAAACCTCAAGTACTGCCTTGGTAAATTTAGGCCAAAACTTCTGTCTTTATAAGGTTCCTGTAAAATTAGCTACCAATACATGGTAGCTGTTGTTGTTTTTCTTCTTCTGTGGCAGTTTTATAAAGATAAGCATGATTAAATACGTATCTTCTGGATTAAATGGCAGTGGGGCTTCCTCTGCGTAACACATAGAAAACATGTAAACTCTGTTGCATCCCATGGCTCAAAGGTTACCACTTTTATGATGAACAGAAACAGTCCCTTCTTATAAACATTAGGATTCTTTGTTTTGTTTTCCACTTCTATGCCAAAGCAATTTGATAGTAGAAGGACACGACTTAATCATTTCTGATTTGCTCACCATCCTGTCACATAGCTATTTGGGATACATACTGATATCTGAGATGCTCCAAATTAATTGTCTTAATCAGGAAACTGATATGTTAACGGCACCCAAGGGCACCCAAGGTCTTAACCAAGTTGACAGAGTCAGTGCAGATTTTTGCTCTCCACAATTTTCTATTCCTGATAGTTTAAAGATGATAAAGACCATATTGTACTGTAGTCCAGATATTTTCTGGAAATCAGTATGTCTAAGGGAAACTATGGAAGAGAAAGTAAGTCATTGACATTCTGAACAAGACCTCTGGTCACATCGCAGCAATCGCCACAGTCAGATGGTTCGCCTTTCCTTTTAGAGGTGGTGAGAGCGGTGGTGTGACTGAAGGACCATGCTTCCGTCTCAGAGTTCCAGACACTGACAGAGACTGTTGTGCTGGCCTTCAGCATTGCACTTGCCGAGTTTGATCAGGTATGCCACCAGATGCGGGTGCTTTTTTTTTTTTTTTTTTTAAATTTAGTTGCTTTGAGAATATTTTTAGTGACACATTCAGAAACTCATTATTTCAAAGAAGTATTGGGATACTCCAAATTATAGTGTTCAAAAAGATGAAGATGTAACCTTATTTACGACAGGAGACATGAGTTCAAAACCTAACTCTATATGTTCATAGTCACCATGTTTGAGATGTTGCAATCTTTTGCTGGACTGATCTGCAGTATCTCATCACCTACGGTATCTGTAGGTCTTCCTCTATCCTTTCTGTATATCCCCATTGGTTTTTTGTTTTGTTTTGTTTTGTTTTTTTCCCCTAGGCGTATTTGTTCCAAATCCTTTTCATCTAATCAAACAATCCCAGCTTTAGAACATTTCTCTAGCCCACATTGTTTTATCAATACTTTGGTTTTTTGCTATTCAGTTTTTTTCCTTTGTTCATTCAAATAGCGTTGACAAATCATATGCTTCTATGTCCTTTACCCATTGCAGAGTAGTGCTGATTTCCTTTTCACCTCATTTTATCCAGACATTTATAAGAAGAAAATCAATGCTACCAGTCTCTGGCTCTGTGATTCTAGGATCATAAATACCAACCCTGGGTCATCCCATGGTTTTAGTTACCACCTCCGGTGGACATTGTGGTTATTTCTCCCAAATCTGTTTCATCTCTCTGCTATTGTGTAGTAGCCATTTGATTTGGTAGGGCCTGATTAGGCTAAGCCAGTGATTCTCAACTTTGGCTGCTCTTTAGAATCACCTAAGGAGCTTAAAACAAAAGAGACACATTCAGCCAACCAAATCTTCCTCCGCAGTGATGCCTAGGAGTGGAGCCCCGGCATGGCACTTTCTAAATAATTCCCAGCTAAAGCTAACGCGTAGCCAGTGTTGAGAACCACTGGTCTACCCACCAGGGCATTTCCATCTTCCCTGCCACTTGCATTGATTTAAGAAACTCAAACTTCAGCCAGTTAGCTTGTGCCATTCTCCAAGCTACATGAACTGTTGTGGTGGGTATAACCAGCCTTATCGACACAGACCAGAACTTTTGTTTTATGGATATGGAAATACTCTCTGTTTCATATCTTTGTTGTGATGAAATCCTGCTTTGGGATGAAACTGTTACTTGGAGGAAGACAGAGCTCCTTGGCTGAATTTCCTGTCTCACCTGAGTTCTAACAAATTCTCTCTCCTGGACCATACTTTAGTTAGCTTCCTCTGAGTTGTCTTTTTTTTTTTTTAAATCTTTTTAGGGCCACACTTGGGGCACATGGAATTTCCCAGGCTAGGGGTCAAATTGAAGCTATAGTCACTGGCCTACGCCAGAGCCACAGCGCCAGATCCGAGCTGCATCTGCAAGCTACACCAGAGTTCACAGCAATGCTGGATCCTTAACCCACTGAACAAAGCCAGGGATTGTACCTGCGTCCTCATGGGTACTAGTCAGATTTATTTGTGCTAAGCCACAGCGGGAACCCCTGAGCCGTCTTTTTAACTAGGCCTCAACTTTGGCGGACCATGTCCTTGTCTGTCCATCCTGAGTCCAGTTTTAGCAAGAATCCTGCTAAGTCCATTCCCATAAAACCTCTTTGGGAAAAGGACTGTACTGTTGGCTCCTTTCTGTGGTTCCTAACATCCTGATTTGCGCCTAAGCTTTGCAACATAGATGAGTTGCTAATGATCCATTCAGTTGTTCAGTATTTACTGAGCATTTACTATCTACTAGATACTGTGCTGGGTGCTGGAGACACAGTGATGAACAACACAGATATGATCCTTGTCTCATAGAACTTACAGACTTGAAACCTAAATCTGTTTCTATTATCTCAGTTATTATAGGAGGACTTTCAGCTTGTTACGTGCAGTATAATATAGCTGGGCAGAATCTCTAAAATCATTTTTTGTATGGGGTTAGATTGTACATAAGTAAACAAATCTGTTCATGGCAATATAATCGCTTTTCCAAATGATCGTCAAGACTAGAGCTCTTACTCGGTTAGCATCTGAGCAGCAGGCAGAAGAGGTAGGACTTTCCCAGCAGGCTGACAAAGTACTGCAAGGATTGGCCAATAAGCCCACGTGAGTTGTGCATTGCTCTGTATATTCCAAGCAAGAGCCTTGGTTGCTTGAACATATCCTGGGGTGACAATCTGGGAAAGTAATTAAGAATGTGAACACTGGAGCTAAAATGTTTGAGTTTAAATTCTGGTTCTACCACTCTTGTGCTTTTTAACTCAGCAAGTTACATAACTTCTCTGTGTTATATTTCCTTATCCATCTGTAAAATGGGAGTAATGAAAGTAATAATAATAATGCCTCCCTGTTAGAATGGTTAAGAGGAATATAAAGAAATTAGAATGGCTCCTGGCACAAAGTTAGCCCTTATATCCCTGTTTGCTATTTGATGATGTTGGTAATATAGATCCACTTCTTTACATCTTACATTCTCTTCCTGGGTTTATGGCAATCTTTTTTTTTATTATTTTTTATTTTTTGCCTTTTAGGGCTGCACCTGCGGCACATAGAGGTTCTCAGCGTAGGGGTTGAATTGGAGCTGTAGCTGCCAGCCTACACCACAGCCACAGCAATGCAGTATCCGAGATGTGCCTGCAACCTACACCACAGCTCACAGCAACGCTGGATCCTTAACCCACTGAACAAGGCCAGGGATCGAACTTGCATCCTCATGGATGCTAGTCAGATTTGTTAACTGCTGAGCCACGCCGGGAACTCCAGTCTCATTATTGAGATTGTTTAAAATACAGGCAGAATCTTCGTGAGTGTTTTGCAGAAGAGAGTAATTGTCAGAGATTAGTTTGCATTTTACTTTTTCCGCGTGTGGGGGAGGGGAGAGCGTCATCATCACTGAACTCCAGTCCTGCTTTGTGGGGCCTGTGAGCATGCGGTGCTGTGCGGTGAGTGAGGCAGGCAGTCCCTGCTCTCCTGAAGTTTCCTTTCCCAGATGGACAACATCAGTTTAGAGGATCAAGTAAAGGTCATAAAAACAGTGGACTGACACAAACATAGAAAATATCCTATATGGTTGAAGTTTACTGTAATACAACCCTTTAAAGTATATAATTTAATAGGGTGCATATATCTCATACATAGTTTTGGACTAAATACCTAAGGAAATCATAATAGAATGATGTAGTATGGGCCTCTAGAAGAAGAATTAGCATATATGTGTATTATATACTGGGCAGAGGTAATTACTTTGGGACAGGGATAGAGGAGCTGGGGAGCAAAAATTAACCATGTAATTGTATAAGACGTAAGAAAATGATCCTGTGGCTACTGTTTAATAAAGCAATGTGACATAGTGGGAAGACCATGGATTTGGGGGCAGGAATGACCTGGACAGATCAAGGCTCAGCTACCTACAAACTAAGTGTCCTCCCTGGAGCTCTATGAATTCAGAAGAGAACCATTTTCCCTTCCAATTGCAGCTGCATAAAAAGGTAAGATTTGTGGCTCAGCTTATAAGCAAGTAGCTACAGTTGTGCTTTTTAACTTCAGCCCTACTTTTAAAAAAAAAAAATCAAATTATTCTTTCCTTTTTCACTGTTTTTTTTTTTTAATGCCTTCCTGTATGCTTATTAATGGAACAAGAGTGTTAGTGATTGTAATTGGTTCACCAGGCTACCATAACAAAATACCATAGCAGCTGGCTTAAACAGCAGGAATATATTTTTCTCACCGTTCTGGAGGCTAGAAGTCCAAAATCAAAGTGTTGGCAGGGTTGATTTCCTCTCTCGACTTGCAGATGGCTGTCTTCTCCCCCTCTTTCTTCACATGGTCCCTCCTTTGTGCACATCCGTATCTCTGTCCTAATTTCCTCTTATAAGGACACCAGTTGAATTGGATTAGGCCTACCATAAACACGTCATTTTAACGTAATTACCTTTCAAAGGCTCTATCTCCAAATACAGTCACCTTCTGGGGTCCTAGGATTAGAACTTGGGTGTATGAATTTGTGGGGAGGCAGTTCAGCCCATGGCAGTGGCAGTGATTAAAAAAACAATAACCTGCTTCATAAGTTTCCTCACCTATAAAATGAGTGTATAAAAATGATTAGCTTGTTTTGTGTGTGATTCTTGTGAGGATTATGAGATAAATTCAAGTCAGTAGCCTAGCACAGTTGAGTCTATATAATAGCTACTTTGCAATTGTTAAATATCTTCCTTTCCTGCTTTTTGGCGGGGAAGAGAGACTCTGAAACTGGTTGTTTAAAAGCAAGGATACAGAAGTTCCCGTCGTGGTGCAGCGGAAACGAATCCAACTAGAAACCATGAGGTGGCAGGTTCGATCCCTGGCCTCGCCCAGTGGGTTAAGGATCCGGCATTGGTCATGAGCTGTGGTATAGGTCGCAGACACAGCTCGGATCTGGCGTTGCTGTGGCTGTGGTGTAGGCCAGCAGCTGTAGCTCTGATTAGACTCCTAGCCTGGGAGCCTCATATGTCGCAGGTGTGGCCCTAAAAAAAAGGGAAAGAAAGAAAAAGAAAGGATACAGACCTTACCTCCTAAAGTGATAGGGTGTGGGTGTTTTAAGTGTGAGAAAATACTGGGGTAGCCAGTTCTTCCCGAAGGTGTGAAACAGTGGAGGAAAAAAAAAGCTTTCATTAGCTTTGAAGTATGAGTGTTGAAAGCAAAGGAGATGAGGCAGCTTGAGTAGATTCTGAGGCTGGAATCTACTCCAAAACTCAAAAAGCTCAATGAAGAACTTAGTTCTGAAGTGAGAGAACATCAGTAATAATATTGAGAATTTTATACTGAAAGGGGTCATGATTTAATTCCCTTATTTAATGGAAGAGGAAACTGACATCCAGAGAGGTTAAGTAACAGACTAAAATCACACAGGTAGGCAATTGGTGGAAAACTGGTCAACTTTGAAAAATTATGACCGTGATTGAGAGGAGAAGAATATGATATGAGGAAAATATCTGAATTCTACCAGACTATCACAGCTAAAGCCATATCTTATTCATAATTATATCTCCAGTAACTAAGGATATACCCAGCATATAATAGTCAGGGATAATTGTTACATTGATTCAAAATGAATATTGAATTTGCAGGGAACTTGTTAAAACGTGGGTGTACATTTTTGTGAATAAAACAATGTAGCATATTTATGAAATATATGGACATCTTCAGTATCATCCTGAAAATCAGTAGATCAAAAAATTATATTAATAAGTGAATTCCTAAGACTGCTGGAAATAGTTACTATTCAGAAAATCAATTGTATTTCTTCATACCAATTGCAAATACATACTTAGGGATGCGTGTACACTACTGGTGGGAGTGTAGGTTGTACAGTCACCTTGGAAAACTGGCAATATTCACTAAAGCTGAGTACGCTCTTACCCTATCATCAAGCAGTTACTTGTCTAGGTAGCATATGTCCAACAAGAGCAGGTGCATGTATTTACCAAAAATCATGGGCAGGAAGTTTGTGGCTGCAATATTTGAAAGAGTTAATAACTAGAAACAACCTAATATCCATCAACAGTAGAATGAATCAATAAATTGTGGCATATTCATCTTGTGGATAGGATAAAACAATCAATAAACAACTGCAGAGAACATGGATGGATGAATCTTGTAAACCATAAAAGAGCCCAGTCACAAAAGAATACATACTATATAAGTCCACGTATATAAAGCTCCAGAAACAGACAAAATTCTATAATTCTAGAATATCAGGATACTGGTTATCTTTGGAAAGGTAGAAGAGAATACAAAGGGGCTTCAGAGGTGCTAGTAATGTTCTGTTTCTTGATTGAGCTGGACACTTGTATACTTTTCTGTATTTGTTATACTGAAGTTAAAAAAGGCTTAAAAGTACATAGCTGGTTACTGAAATTTTATGCATCATTGTTTAAGCTTAGAAATAGTGGCACACGATTATTTTAAATGAGACTGAAGTATGCCTGTTTGAATGTATAGCTGCCTAAACAAAGAAAATTTAAAAAGTCACCTCCTTCCTGTCTACCACCCCTTTTTTGGTTCAGTATCTTTTTGTACTCTTTGTCATTTACTTGTGGAATTGTATTCTTAGCAAACAAAATAGTACAGTGTGCAGTATAGTTTTTCAGTATTTAAATATAATAGTTATTTCTCTCATAGAATATATATATTTTTGGCCACACTCATGGCAAGTGCAAGTTCCCCGACCAAGGATCCAACCTGAGCCACAGCAGCGACCTGAGCTCCTGCAGTGACAACACTGGACGCTTAACCCCGAGCCACAAACGAACTCTCTCATAGAATTTTTAAGCTATCAAAATGAATTAAGTTTAGAACTTAATGGTCTCAATTTATCTACCTAGTTTTCTTCTGTCTTCATCTCTATCTGTAAAGCAAAACTTGAAGGGTATTAAACTATAAGCAAACTTTTTCTGTGAAGGGGATAGACTTTCATTTCTACTTTTATATGTTTGATATTTGAATTTTTTGCAATAAGCATGGATCACTTTTTAGTTTAAAAAATATACCTCTTTAAAGCATTAAACCAAAATATAGATCTGTTATTAAAATATTTTATATCCTAGAACTAGAAAAAGTCTCAACCTGTTTTCCTTTTATGCTTAATTAAAAATGTATGAAACCTATCGGTTGAATACTGTCAAGAGAAATAACAATAATTTTGATCTTTAAATTCCTCTTTAATCACTTAGACAAGACATAAAACTTTGATTTATGTAGTTGTTTTCTTCTCTTTTTCCAAGATTTCTAGAGTAAGCAATATTAACTTTTATAATAGAAGATCTAAGGGAGGCAAATCTTTATTATTTCAACCTGTGCTTATAAGATTAATATGTTGTACATTTTAAAGGATTTTTCTCCACTATTTATTGTTCTTTTGCTTCAACTGGGAAGGGAAAAGTCAGACTGGAAGCTATAAAAAGTTATTTTGTGAGATGCTGTTTTTTTAATTCCAAATTGCTAAAAATACACACAACAGATCTTGAGGAAAATGCAAACTGCTGGAATACAGTTTTTTAGTGGTGTATTTTTCTTCCCAAAGTCAAAAGGCTTTGACTCAAGAGTGTACTCCTAAGGATGTGTTAACCTCCCTCCTTCTCCTCCTCAAATTTCCTAATTGCGTTTTTAGCTTGTGTAATTGTATTTGCCCTTTGTATATATAAATATACAAACTATTTTAAAATAAATTTAGTTTAGTGGCTGATTCGTTTTACACATTTGAATTGGATGGTGATAAGAGGTCGCAGGTCTCATAAATATCCCTGGAAATTAGGAAATTGCTTAGAGATCATGCCCTTTGACTAGATTCATTCTCAACTTGAAAATAGCTTAGTTTTCACCCTCCTCCATCCTTCTGCAATGTGGTTTGAAGAATCTAGCTTTAGTGAGTAAAATCAGAAATTTTGAGGTTTATTTTTCTTTAAAAATATAAACTGAGTGTTAGTATTTTTCAGACAATTAAGAGCTAACATCTAAGAGCTTTGGTTACCGTTCTTACACTGCTGATTAGGTATTCCTTGGTGGTGATTAGTGAATGTACAAATGCAATCATTTGGTAGGGCTTAATCACTCATATGAGAGAGAAGTTAGTTACCCAGAAGGAGAAATTGAAGCTTATATGAGTTTCATTAGCCTTATTTTTTTAATAGCAAAAAAGAACATTTCTTTGACTAAATTAGGAATATTTAGTAATACAAGATAAATTGTAGCTTTAAAGAAATGGAGAACCTGAGGAGACACACTTATATGAATATCTATTGCTCCACTATGTAGTATATTGTCTGTAGTACAGATAGCTTTGGAATAATTGGCTCTTACAAACCAGGACAGACTTTCCTCAGAGAGAGAGTAAGAAGTGCTACCTAAACAAGTACATCTTCTTTCACTGTGTTGGGTGGCTGAGCCCCACTGCTATAGCAGAGCAGGGGAGAAAGTAGCTCTTTGCTCAGGTTTACCACATTACTTAAAGTTGAGAAGAAGTGAGATGTGTGGCTATACCTTTTTTTTTTTTTTCTCTAACAGATCTTCTAAGGGGAGAGTGGAATGCATGTATGTAGACAATGCCGTGTTCCTTTCTGGTGAGATGGGTTACAGAGCCTATGTCCTGTGCATGGGCTTGAGCCTCTTGGAATGAGGAGCTAGGGCTATGTGGGTGGGGAGGCCACTGGCTGCTTAGACCAAGCATTGTAGGGTGGCATGACTCCGTGAGGTTTGGGGTGGTTCTTCAAGTATGTAGTTCAAAAGCTTAGCTTTGTAGGCTTTCCCAGAGGACCTGCTTCTTCATGGGGATCATTTTATTCTAGGCTAATTCACAGTTGCTAATACATAAATCAAAATGCTATAGCTTTTCCAGTCTTCACTCTTAGAGAAGCAGCTAACTCAGTGTGCCCAGGACTATCCTGGTATAAGCGCTGAAAGTGCTACTTTTAGAAAAAACCCCTTGGTCTTGGAGAAACCTCTCAGTCTCAGAAGAATGGCTGATCGCCTTGTTTTACTTTCCTGAGCCGCTTAGCAGCTTTCCGGCCGGAGGAGGGGAAATGCGTTCTCACTGCTACTGTACACAGTCTCTTCTTCCCTGTAGCACAGATAATAAACAGTCCTTGCACAGCAGTACAACCCAGGATGTAATTTCAGGGAGGAAGAATATTGCTGCATCTCAGCTGTGCCCAGATACTGCTCTTATGAGAATCTATTGCTGTGCAACAAATGACTGCAAAATTTAGAGGCTTGAAACAGCATCATTTTATTATCCTTCTGGTTTCTGTGGTTCTGGGATTTGAGAAAAGCGCAGCTGGCAGTTCTGGCTCCCTCACTGTGATAATGGCTACATCTGGAACATTGGGGACTGGTCAGACACCTCTGTCTGCATGTCATTTCAAGGCCTCTCTGCATGGGCTACTGTAAGTTCTCCTGTGGCATGGTTGCTTCCTGGCAGATCAGGGTTCCAGAGTGTTCTACCCAACAAGTAAGAAGCTGCCTCAATGCCACATCAGATATTACTGCATAGCATCATTTTCACCATAGCCACAGGATTCAGGTGGGGAGCATAGACCCCCTCCCCCTTTTCATGGTTAGAAGGTCAGTATCTTAACACTTTGGGTTGGAGATATTATTGCAGCCATCTTTGGAAAATGTAGTCTACCACAGTTACTTTAGCTTTTAAATGCAGTTTTTCGTTAACAAAGTAGTGAAGTTGTTAAAATATGATTTTTTTCCTCATGAATTTCCATAATACAATCTTTATTTTGAATGCAAACAAACAAAAAGTCAGCCTTTAAATGTTTCTTGAATTGTTCTGAAAACTCTTAACTCACCACTGTTCTACTGGAATAAGTATATATGTAAATACGTGTGTGTGTGTGTGTGTGTGTGTAGCTCCAGAAGTCAGCTGACTGAGATAGCTGGGAGTAGCAAAAGTTCTTTTGCTTCCATAGTAAGAATTGTAGTGTGTGTGTGTTTTCATGCACGCATGCACCCGGGAGAATGGAAAGGAAAGGGTAATTGGGAGGAGAGGAGGACAGCAGTGGTACAGGATGACCGAGGCTGAAGGGAGGCATCTACAGGAAGAACTTTGAAGGCATTGATGGCTGTAGAGGGAATTAAAGAACAAGGGCTTGGATGTTGTTCACAAGTGAAGGGCAGGTATACATATAGCTTCACTTTTGTATGATCCTTCCACTGAAAATGCTGCTAGTGTTCTGATGCAGCTTTCCTATTTATTTATTTGTTTTGCTTTTTAGGGCTGCACCCTTGGCATATGGAGGTTCCCAGGCTAGGGGTCTAATCGGAGCTACAGCTGCCGGCTTTCACCACAGTCACAGCAACACGGGATCTGAGCCGTGTCTGCGACCTACACCACAGCTTACAGCAATGCCAGATCCTTAATCTACTGAGCGAGGCCAGGGATCGAACCCACAACCTCATGGTTCCTAGTCAGATTCATTTCCACTGGGAAATGATTTCCACCGGGAACTCCTGATGCAGGTTTTTTAGACTGTCTCTCATGGTGGTGTTATGACCCATGAGTTATTCTTCCTGATAGCCTCTAGCTTCTCATGTCACAATAATGGAAATTGGGATTTAAAAAAACCTAATGCATTTATAAGGGGAATTTGCTGACAGTAATGTTTAGCGGAGTTTCAGAAGGCTTGCTGTAAACCTTAATTTTATTAAACTGTTTTTTTCGCTTGATATATGTTTAATATTGCAACATTTATGATTCTTACATGAGTTCTGTTCTATTTAGGATAAACTAAACTCATTATATTATTTTATTGAGGAAAATTTCAAAAATTAAAAAACAGGATAGTAGGCAGGTTATAATTCTAAGCCACCACTTGTTTATAAGGAGATTTTATGTGTTTGGATTGTAGGAATACTGTAATACGGTCCAGCTAGACTCTGGGATAGATTATCGGAAAAGGGAACTTCCTGCTGCAGGAAAACTCTACTACCTGTAAGTGTATTTTTTAATTTTCTAAGTTTAATATCTAATAATCAGGAAAAGATAAGAAAAATAATCAGGGTAATTATTAGAACATGAAAGGCTAGTTCTGAAACCTGTGATTTTTAAAATACAAAATGTTATCCTGTTAACTTCTTTAAACTGTGTTTTTTGCCATCCGCATTTGCATGATTTATAATGTGTGATTGGAGGAAACCCTAATTAGTTTTGGGGGAGGAGTGATGACAGATGGTTAGAAAGTAATGAGTATCTTCTTATAAGAAACTCTAGTATTAAGAGAATATCTTTATTGTGCTATAGTAATTAATTATTTGTGGACATCTTCTGACAAATATGTCCTTTCTGTTCCCTGAAAATTGTTGTTTTATTTTGTCAGACAGTATGTTTGTATTTATCATTGTTGACTGACTTCCATACATACCTATGTAAAAAATACACACAAGCACAACTCGATATATTTTGTCTTTTAAAAGCTCAGACTCTCCTGAGTAGGAGCACTTTATAATAATAGATATATTTAGCTCATACAGTTAATGCTGAAAAACAAATCTAGTTTGTTTTAAAATGTCATTTGTGCAAACCTGAAAAGGAAAAAGTGCTTTACAAATGCAAACTGTTGTTTAGTTTGCTGCCTGTGTTGGGCACATAGTGGGTTCTTAGTAAATAGGTCTGTCTAAGAGCTAATTGTGATTTAGCTTAAAGGCATGTTTCTTCTAATTTAAATTTTGATGACAATGTGCTTATGAGAGGTTCAGAAAAGTTCTCCTCTCTGCCACCTTGCAAGCAGAAGTACTTTACTGTTTTTGAAGCAGAAATTAGCTAGAAAAATCACATAATTAAAATTGCATACTTTACAGTGTACCAAGGGGACTATTTCAGCTTATTATTCAGATTCTGATGATTATTATAGGAGGTTCTTCATCTGCCCTTAAGTATTTTGTCTTTAAAGTACTTTATAATTGTGAAAAATTCTTAGAGCACTTTTATTCTGCTTTAACTTGGACTTTTTCCCCTCAGTTTCTTTTGTTTGTGCTTTCCGGTCTTTTTATTTTTCTGATATTCCCTAGCTTTCCCTAAAACTTTGCTACCTATTTCTTGATATGCTAGATGTATGGCACTTAGAAAGTAATTAATTAATTACTGTTCCTCTTATTCTCTTTCTTTCTTTCTTTCTTTTTTTTGGCTGCACCTGTGGCATGTGGAAATTCCTGGGTCAGGGATCAAACCGATGTCACAGCAGCGACCTGACAGTGCTGGATCCTTAACACACTATGCCACAAGGGAACTCCTCTTATTCTTTTTCGTTTCCGCTGTGCCACAAAAGGAACTCCTTTTATTCTTTTTCAATGAAGATAATCCTCGTTCCCTGTTTTCCTACAAAACGTATATTTATGTTGAAGAATTAAGATATTTTTCTGAAGGGAAGTTCCTTGAATAAACATAGTCATCTGGGTCAAAGTCATAAAACCTGTTTCGTGGTACTAGAGAGGCCTTGCTTGCATTTACAGGAGATGGAAAGGCTGCTTTTGCTTTAGCAGATTCACTTTCTCTCTGACCTATCCTATGTTCCCTCTTCCTCTTCCTGATAAAAGTAATACAGTTCCAACCCAACGGAATTCAGATTTGTACTTTAAACATGCACTGGAGGAAATCAGAATCTAACAGCATCCCAGAATCCAGGAAACTAGAATCTATAAAGGATACTGTGAAACTCTGCAACAACTTTCTTAAAAATACATAGATTCTTTATTCCTTAAAGAAAGTAGATTTGTTTACGAATTTAACATCAAAAGAGCTTCACCATAGTCTAATAACCAAGAATAGAGAGCCTGGTGGCACACCTTAGAGGGAAGGCAGATATGTGTCCCTGAGAAGAATTAGGCATTAAAGTCATCTCAGAAGTGGGAGAAAACACGATGTGTTGCTAGGGATATCATTTATATTGTTTCACATAAGCCCTTGGGTAGAACTTCTTTTCTGAAAGAGTGAAAGAAAGGTTCCTGGAGTCATGTTAACATTTCTGATTTAATTAAGTTTCATTTTATCTTTTTTTTTTTTTTTTTTT
>PVHT020000080.1:7496040-7507820 GCA_004024745.2 Catagonus wagneri
TTTCCCAGAAATGGCCACCTCCAGAGAAATGCAGGCTGCTGAATGTCCTTCACCTCCAATGCCCTTCCCCCACAACAAGCCACAGTCACCCCTGTTTTCCCAGGAGATCCTCCAAGAATTGCAGTCAAGTTCCACCCAGATTCCTCTGGAGACTGCTTTGCCCTGGGACCCAGTGCACGTGAAAGTCTGTGTGTGCCTTTCAAGAGTGGGGTCTCTGTCTCCCCCAGTCCCGTGGAGCTCCTGCACACAAGCCCTGCTGGCCTTTAATGCCAGATGCTCTGGGGGCTCTTTCTCCCTGTGCCCGATCCCCAGGCGTGGGGTTTTGACGTGGGGCTCAGAACTCTCAGTCCTGTAGCTGAGTCTCTGTGATGCAGTTACTTTCCAGTCTGTGGGGCTTCCCAGCCGGGAGGTATGGGGTTGCTTCTAACACATAATCGCCCCTCCTACCTCTTGATGTGGTCTCCGCTGTGTCTTCTGGAGCAGAGTATCTTTTTTGGAAGTTTACAGTCCATTTGGTTGAAGGTTGCTTGGCATTTGGTTGTATTTTTGCTGTTATTTGGGAGAGAAGTTGAGCTCCAGTCCTTCTATTCCGCCATCTTCTATAACTACTTCAAGAAATTTTTAATCTTATGTAAAACAAACTCTAAAGAAAGTTTAAATTTTACATGTTGCAAGTCACAGAGAACTTGAACCCAAATATCCAAACTTTTGCATATATTAAAGCACCTCATATTGTCCTGTTTTTCATTCTGTGCTAACTGATCTCCACAGAGGGGAGCACAAAGTCATTTTTGCCCCCCTGCTTTCTTGGTGAATTTGGCTCAGTAAGATCCCCACGAGTGGCCTGTGGTCTGCCAAAGTCCATATGAGTAGACCAAGCATTGGTCTTCTTGTTTGCACTTTACTTGGACCAGTAATTTATTTTGAACCACCTGGTGTTTGCCAAGAGAGGCCGCATACCTTGGCTTCCAGAGAATTTAACTGCTTCAGATTAGCTCTCTGCTATGAGGTTGGTGACATTCGAGATTGTCATCTCACAGATGCAGCATGAGCATCTCTTCTCCAACAGGAAACACCACTTCTGAGGGGTCCATGAGATGCTGCCCCGGACCATTTGTTGTCAGTTCTGTGAAGGGTTGTTTTCTCCTGGAGAGAGGAGTCAGGTCACCTTGTACTCACCCTCACTCTCTGTCTCTTTTCCTTTTTCATTCAGGAGCTGAGTAGTACAGGCCCTTTTTTCTACCTAACCTGTTGAAGGAACTTGAGGAGATGGTTCCTGTACAAACACCATATCCACATCATCCTCACTTGAATCCATGGCCTCAGTGGAATATTTTAAACTGAACTAAAAGGGGTAGAGGGAGGTATTGGGCCATGGATTTGATTTCACTCTACTTATGAAGGAGTAGCTTTACCTGCATTGTTCCATGGATGCTGGCAGAAGACACAAGAAACCTGGGCCAGAGACAAAGAATGTTATTACTCTGGGCACAGATAGCATATTGAGTCAGTTCCCTCCTTGCTCCCTAGTCCCTTTGGGGAAGGAAAGAGGAGTTTTGCTGAGGGTCCAGTTGGATGCCTGCACAGTCAGTGCACTGTGTTACCAGAAAGGGACTGGGAGATGTACCATTTTCTGGACAGAAGTAAGCAAGCCTGATTTTTGTCTCAAGGGAGACGTTGCCTTATCCCTCAACGTTGCTGTAAACACACCTTTAGAAATGGTTAGGGCCTTGCATTCTCAGGAAGACGTGTGGGTGAGTGAGAGACCCAAGAGTTGATTACCAGACTTTTAACCTTGAAGAAGCCAGACTTTCTCCCTTTATTTCATGTGGTTCCTATCCACCAAAGTCATCCACTACTTCAACAAAATTACATCTGAGTACCTTATTCTGTTATTAAACACCTCAGTTAAATTGTCTGAATACCATATCAGTTCCATGTATATGGAGACTGTGAATCATACTGAAATGATAAAAAAAAATATGTTACAACTTTTCAGACACAACCCAAATATTCATCTGTTTTTACCTGGCTAAGATTCACCCATCTGTTGAACAGTTTTAAAGAGTTTCTTTTCTTTTTTCTTTTTTGTCTTTTTAGGGCATCTTCGGCATATAGAGGTTCCCAGGCTGGGGGTCAAATCGGAGCTGCACCTGCCGGCCTACACCACAGCCACAGCAACGCCAGATCTGAGCTGCGTCTGCGACCTACAACACAGCTCATGGCAACACCGGATCCTAAACCACTAAGCAAGCCCAGGGATCGAACCTGCATCCTCATGGGTACTAGTCAGATTCATTTGCACTGCATCACAATGGGAACTCTCTTAAGGTGTTTCTTCTTAAATGCTTTTACTGATGGAAACCTCATGTCTCAAGTACTCTTAATTTTCCACTTAGGAAATGGTTATTCCAAACAGGAAATTATTTCTAAGAATATGTCTTTGAACACCATTAAAAAAAGTTGCAGTCTGAAAACACACAGCTTCAAGGTTATAGCTCTGTTTTAGAAGAAAGGTCTGTGAGAACAAAGACTGGAACTCATGAGTATTAAAACTTAAGTCCCCACAATTAAAAACTTCTTGTTTCTTAGAGTTCCTGTCGTGGCTCAGTGGTTGACAAACCCGACTAAGATCCATGCCCCTAAATGGGACAACCATTGATGAAAATTTAGAACATTTCTTAGCTCGATTGTCACATCTTCTTATCCCTAAAATTTTGGCAGAGATCTTTCTTCTTCTTGGAAGGTTGCCACTTTTCTGGTTCAGCAGAGTCTCTAGGGCATCTTGGGGCCTTCTCCTCACCACCCATCATTTCCATTCCAGGTGTTTTTGCCCCAGACATTGGAATCTGCAGTTTTAGTCTTAGTTTGTCTCACCAGATTACTAGCCCAGTCATTTCCCTTTTCAGTTCCCACTGGAGAACCTCTGAAATATCTGCCAATAAGAGCAACTTAAAAGTTAAGTCTAGCCCCCTTCCTTTTAGACTTGATTTGTTTCAGTTCCAAGTACTGGCCTGCCCAGAGTCCCTGCAGCAGACCGTGTGCATACCCCATGGAAACAGTCTCTCGTCACCTACGACAAAGTTTCTGTGGACTGATGCCAAGCATGGGCCTGCTATACTTTCCCTTCGCCTCCTTGAATTCTCTCATGTGTCTTTTAGAGTCTTGTACATTCACATCATTCCTACTTCTGACAGTAGTGCATGGTGTCTGGATGGAGCAGTGATGGTATTAAAGAGAAAATATCAGACAGGTAATGATTATGAAATTTATTGAGCAGCAAAAGGTATAGAAACATATCCATAAGGAGACAGTTGCACAAAACAGAAGATAATATAGCATATTTTCATTGGAAGTTAAGTTTTTCTGGCCTATGATGCTGACAAAATAGCACCTGTTCAGGATGAGGATCCCAACACGTCATGTTTATCATTCTTGAATGATTGTTTTGTGGAGACTCTGGGTATGTGCCTGCCTGCTCACTAGGTGCAACACCAGATGCAAATCCTAGGACATGCCTGAATGTTCGCTGTCAGTCAGTGTAAATCAGAGGTCAGTTTCCCACCCTTCATCAAGACCAGGCTAGGCCTTCCTGAAATATGTTCCTCAGAGGGCAGGGGACAGAATTTCTGCCTCTGGAAACTGTCTGGTTTCATGAAGTTCAGGCTGTTGATCTCATCAATTCTTCTGTCTAAAAAAAAGAGGAAAAAAGAGGAAGACTGTTGGGGACATTTTCGATGTTTACAGATTAAATTTTATTCTTTCTTAACATCATGATGTGGAACATATAGGTTTATCTACTTTAGACGTAAGCATATTCTTTAGGTAAAATTTTACCTCTAAGATAATACAGTGTAGGGGGTGTGCTTTAAATTAACCCAGAGTGGGTGAATTGAGGGGAGGTATAGATGAAACAAGATTGATCGTGTATTGAATGGGTAATTGTTATGACAGGTTTATTATGCTATAGTTTTTAAATGTATGTGTGTGTGAAAATTTCCGTAATGAAAAGGTTTCTTTATAAAGATTCAAATCTCGGAGTTCCGGTTGCAGCGCAGTAGAAACGAATCCAACTAGTAACCATGAGGTTGCAGGTTTGATCCCTGGCCTCACTCAGTGGGTTAAGGATCCACGTTGCCGTGAGCTGTGTTGTAGGTTGCAGATGGGGCTTGGATCCTGCATTGCTGTAGCTGTGAGGTAGGTCAGCAGCTATGGCTCCGATTTGACTCCTAGCCTGGGAACCTCTGTATGCCACAGTTGTGGCCCTAAAAAAGCAAAGTAAAATAAGGTAAAATAAAATAAAATGGTACAAATCCCTATTTTTTTCTGATCATGCTAGTGAGAGTTTACTACTTCTATTCATCTTCTCAAAGAAATAGCTTTTGTTTTATTGATTTTCTCTGTTGCTTTCTGTTTTACATTTTCTTGATTTCTGCACTTCTCTTTATAATTTACTTTCTTCTGCTTAGTTTGGATTTAATTTGCTCTCTTTTTTCTAGTTTTTAAAGACAGAGACCTAAGACCTTTTACACCTTTCTGCTCTTCTCACATAAGCATTTTAATGCTATAATTTTCTTCTAAGTACTGCTTTAACGCATCTCATACATGTCCTATTTTTCCTGTGATTTTATTTTTTGACCCATGGGTTATTTAGAAGTGTATTGCTGAGCTTCCAAACATTTGGTGATTTTTACATACATCTTTTGGTTATTGATTCCCAAATTAGTTCTTGGTCAGAGAACCTAAGTTGTATGGTTTGAATCTTTTAAATTTATTGAGACTTGTTTTATAGCGCAGAAAGCGATGTATCTTAGAACATGATTCTTTTGCAATTAGAAAGAATATATATTCGTTGTGATTGGTAGAGTGGTCTTTAAATGTCAATTGAGTCAAGTTGGTTTATAGTGTTGTTCAAGTCTCCTATACCTGCACTGATTCTTTCTCCTACTTTTTCTACTGACTGTTGAAAAAGAAGTGTTGAAATTTCCAACTATAATTATGAATTTATCTATTTATCTGTATAGTTCTCTTTTCGTTTCGTGTATTTTCATGCTCTGTTATTAGGTGAGTAAATATTAAGCGAGGAGATCCAGCTGTATAGCACTGGGAACAATGTCTAATCACATGTGACGAATCCATATATGTACGTGTAACCAGGTCACCATGCGATGCAGTTGGAAAAATTAAAAAAAAAATTTAGGGTTGATAGGTCTTGGTGAATTGATTCCTTCGTTATTGTGAAATGAACCTCATTATTCTTGGTAACATTCCTTGCTCTAAAATCTTCTATGGTTAGTATTAACGTAGCCACTGTACTTCTTTTTTTGAAGTAGTGTTTGCATGATATATCTTTTCCCTTCCTTTTATTTTTAATCTGTGTTTATACTTAAAATGGGTTTCTTTTAAGCAACACAGTTTGCATTTATTTTTTTTAATTTTTTACTGTAGTTGATTTACAATGTTTTGTCAATTTCTGCTGTACAGCAAAGTGACCCACTTTCTCTCTCTCTCTCTCTCTCTCTCTCTCTCTCTCACTCTCTCACTTACACACACACACACACACACACATATTCTTTTTCTCACATCATCCTCCATCACGTCCATTACAATTAGCTAGATATGGTTCCCTGTGCTACACAGCAGAATCTCATTGCTTATCCACTCCAGATGCAGTAGTTTGTTTCTGCTAACCCCCAAATCCCACTCCATCCCTCTCCCCCTTGGCAACCACAAGTCTTTATGTCCATGAGTTTCTTTTCTGTAGACAGGTTCATTTGTCGCATATAGTAGATTCCAGATATAAGTGATATAATGTGGTTTTTGTCTTTCTCTTTCTGACTTATTTCAGTTAGTGTGAGTCTCTAGTTTTATCCATATTACTGCAAATGGCATTATTTTGTTCTTTTTTATGGCTGAGTAGTATTCCATTGTATATATACCACATCTTCTTAATCCATTCATCTGTTGGTGAACATTTAAGTTGTTTCCATGTCTTCGCTATTGTGAATAGTGTTGTGATGAACATAGGGATGTGTGTATCCTTTTCAATGAAAGTTTTATCTGAATATATGCCCAGGAGTGGGATTGCTGGATCCTGTGGTAGTTCTATATTTAGTTATCTGGGGTACCTCCATACTGTTTTCCATAGTGGTTATACCAATTTACATTCCCATCAACAGTGCAGGAGGGTTCCCTTTTCTCCACACCCTCTCCAGCATTTGTTATTTGTAGACTTATTAATGATGGCTATTTTGACTGGTGTAAGATGGTACCTCATAGCAGTTTTGATTTGCATTTGTCAAATAATTAGTGATGTTGAGCATTTTTTCATGTGCCTGTTGTCCATCTATATATCTTCTTAGGAGAAATGTCTGTTCAAGTCTCTTGCCCATTTTTCAATTGGGTTGTTGGTTTTTTTTGCTGTTGAGTTGTATAAGTTGTTTGTATATTTTGGAGAATAGGCCCTTGTCAGTTGCATTTTTGAAACTACTTTCTTCCATTCCATAGGTTGTCTTTTTGTTTTTTCTTATGGTTTCCTTTGCTGTACAAAATCTTGTAAGTTTGATTAGGGCCCACTGGTTTTTTCTTTTGTTTGTTTGTTTTTATTTATGTTGCCTTGGGAGACTGACCTAAGAAAATATTCGTGTGGTTGAGGTCCGAGAATGTTTTGCCTGTGTTTTCTTCTAGGTGTTTGGTGGTGTTTTGTCTTACGCTTAAGTCTTTAAGCCATTTTGAGTTTATTTTTGTGCACAGTGTGTGGGTGTGTTCCAGTTTCATTGATTTACATGTGGCTGTCCAGTTTTCCCAGCACCACTTGCTGAAGACTGTCTTTTCCCTGTTTTATATTCTTGCCTCCTTTGTCAAAGATTAATTGACCATAGGTGTCTGGGTTTATTTCTGGGTTCTCTATTCTGTTCCTTTGGTCTGTATGTCTGTTTTGGTACCAGTACCACATAGTCTTGATTACTGTAGCTTTGTAATATTGTCTGAAGTCTAGGAGAGTTATGCCTCTTGCTTGTTTTTTGTTCCTTGGGATTGCTTTGGCAATTCTGGGTCTTTCATGGTTCCATATAAATTTTTGAGTTGTTTGTTGTAGTTCTGTGAAAAATGTCATGGATAATTTGATAGGGATTGCATTGAATCTGTAGATTGCTTTGGGTAGTATGGACATTTTTATGATATTAATTCTCCCAGTCCAGGAGAATAGAGTATCTTTCCATTTCTTTGCATCCTCTTTAATTTCCTTGATTAATGTTTTATAGTTCTTAGCATATAAATCTTCACCTCCTTGGTCAGGTTTATTCCTAGGTATTTAATTTTTGGGGGTGTGATTTTAAAAGATACTGTATTTTTATATTCCTTTTCTAATATTTCATTGCTAGTATATAGAAGTGCAACCAATTTCTGCATGTTATACTTGTATCTTACTACTTTGCTGAATTCATTGATCGGTTCGAGTAGTTTTTGTGTGGAGTCCTTAGGGTTTTCTGTATTTAGTATCATGTCATCTTCATAGAGTAACAATTTTACCTCTTCTCTTCCAATATGGATGTGTTTTATTTCTTTTGTTTGTCTGATTGTTGTGGCTAGGACTTCCAATACTATGTTGAATAAAAGTGGTGAGAGTGACATCCTTGTTTTGTTACAGATTTTAGTGGGAAGACTTTCAGCTTTTCTCTGTTGAGTAATACATTGGATGTGGGTATGTCATAAATGGCTTTTATTATGTTAAGGTGTGTTCCCTCTATACCCACTTTGGTAAGAGTTTTTATCATGAATGGATGTTGGATTTTGTCAAATTCGGTTTTTGACTTTTCTTTTGTTAATGTGGTATATGATGTTGATTGATCTGCATATGTTGAACCATCCTTGTGAGCTTTGGATGAATTCCACTTTGTCATGGTGTATGATCTTTTTTACATGTTGTTGCATTCAGTTGACTAAAATTTTGTTGAGAATTTTTATGTCTGTATTCATCAAAGATGTTGGCCTATCGTTTTCTTTTGTGATAGTGTATTTGGTTTTGGTATTACTGTGATGGTGGCTTCATAGAATGTCTTTAGGATTATTCCTTCTTCTTCAACCTTTTGAAAAAGTTTAAGAAGGATGGATATAAGTTCTTCTTTGTATGTTTGGTAGAATTTTCCTATGAAGCCATCTATGTCCTGGACTTTTGTTTGTAGGGAGTGTTTTTATTACATATTCAATTTCATTTCTAGTCATCAGTCTATTCAATTGATCTATTTCTTCTTGATTCAGTTTTGCTGGGCTGTATATCTCTAGAAAGTTGCCTACTTCTAGGTTGTCACATTTGTTGGTATATAATTGTTCATAGAATTATCTTATAGTTTTTGGTATGTTTTCAATGTCCATTGAGATTTCTCCTTTTTCATTTTTTTTTAGGGCCTGAAGCACATTGAAGTTCCCAGGTTAGGGATCGAATTGGAGCTGCAGCTGCCAGCCTATGCCACAGCCACAGCAATACAGATTCCGAGCCGCATCTGTGCCCTACACCACAGCTCACAGCAAAGCTGGATCCTTAACCCACTGAGCCCGATCCCTCACCCACCAGGGATCAAACTTACATTCTCATGGAAACTAGTTTTTGCTGTGCCACAACAGGAACTCACTTCATTTCTTATTTTATTTGAGTTCTTCTTCTCCTCTTCTTAGTGAGTCTAGCCAGAGGTTTTTCAATTTTGTTTACTTTTTCAAAGAACCAGCTCTTGGTTTTAGTGATTTTTTTTCTATTGTTTTTTGAATCTCTATTTTACTGATTTCCTCTCTGATAGTTACGATTTCTTCTTTTTCTAATTCTTTTAGGTAGTAGGTTAAGTTGTTGATTTGAGATTTTTCTTCTTTTTTTTTGAGAAAGGCCTGTATCCCTCTAAGAACTGCTTTTGTGGCATCCCATAGATTTTGAATTGTTGTGTTTTCAACATCTTGTTATACCTCTTAATAGCTCTTGATAATATAAAAATCTTATAACAGCTTACTTCCATTTTCATTATCCTGGCCTTTGTGTCTTTGTAGTCACATATTTCGCTTTGTTATTTTATTATGTAATTATGTATTTTATTATGTATTATTATTATATGCATTATTTTATGTTAAAAAATCTCATAAAAATACATTGGTTGTGGTTCTTGGGTCTGCGCACTTATAGTTTTCATTAAATTTGGAGAATTTTTAACCGTTATTTCTTCACATTTTTTTTCTGTCCCCTCTTCTTTTCTCCAATTCCTAGGACTTCAGTTACAGCTACATGAAATTCCTTTATATTGTCACAGAGCTCACTGATGCTCAGTTCTTTTTTTCCCCAATCTTTTTTTTTTCAAGATCGTTTCCTTTTGGATAGTTTCTTTTGCAGTGTTTAAACTGCTGTTAATCCAGCCAATGTATTGTTCCTTTATTTTATGCATGATAGTTTGTACCTCCAAATGCCCTAATCCTACCTTGGCCTTCCCCTTGGCCTTTCCCCACTAGTAAGCACTAGTTTTTTCTCTTTGTCTGTGAGTCTGTTTTGTTTTATTCAATAGTTTGTTTTATTTTTTAGATTCCTTATGTAAGATCATACAGTATTTGCCTTTATCTGAATTATTTCACTTAGTGTAATACCTTCCAGGTTCATCCATATTGTTGCAAATGGCAAAATTTCATTCTTTTTTATGGCTAAGTAGTATTCCATTGTGGATATAGACCACATCTTCTTTATCTCTTCATTTGTTGATGGGCTCTTGGGTTGCTTCCATATCTTGGCAATTATAAATAATGCTGCTATGGACACTGGCATGCATATATCTTTTCATAGTGGTGTTTGTTTGTTTTCAGATACATAACCAGAAGTGGAATTGCTGGTGGTATGGTAGTTCTATTTTTAGCTTTTTTGAGAACCCTCCATACTGTTTTCCACAGTGACTGCACCAATTTACATTCCCACCAACAGTGTATGAGGTTCCCTTTATGTCCATATCCTTGCCAACATTTGTTGTTTGTAGTCTTTTTGATGATACCCATTCTGACAGGTGTGAGGTGATATCTCATTGTGGTTTTAATTTGCATTTCTCTAATAATTAGCAATTTTGAACATCTTTTCATGTGCCCTTTGGCCATCTTCATGTCTTCTTTGGAGAAATGTCTATTTAGGTCTTCTGCCCATTTTTAAACCAGGTTGTTTGTTCTTTTGATGTTGAATTATATGAGCTATTTATGTATTTTGGATGTTAACCTCTTATCTCTTTTATCATTAGCAAATATTTTTTTTCAAACCATTCAGTAGGTTGTCTTTTCATTTTCTTTATGGTTTCCTTTGTTGTACAAAAGTTTTAAGTCTGATTAGAACCCATTTATTTATTTTTATTTTTATTTTTATTTTTTTAGGAGACAGATCCAAAATGTATTGCTATGATTTATGTCAAAGATTGTTTGCCTATGCTTTCTTCTAGGGGTTTTATGGTTTCTGGTCTTACCTTTAGGTCTTTAGTCAATTTTGAGTTTATTTTTGTATGGGCATGAGAAAATGTTCAAATTTCATTCCTTTACATGTAGCTGTTCAGTTTCCCCTGCACCACTTGTTGAAGAGACTGTTTTCCCCTCCTTGTATATTCTTGCCCCTTCTGTCATAGATTACTTGACCATAAATATGTGGGTTTATTTCTGGGCTCTCTGTTCTGTTCCATTGATCTATGTGTCTGTTTTGTGCCAGGACCATACTGTTTGATTACTGTAGCTTTGTACTCTGTAGCTTTAACTTTAGTGTAGTCTGAAGTCACGGAGTGTGATACCTTCAGCTCTTCTTTTTCCTCAGAATTGTTTTGGATTTCAGGGTCTTTTGTGTTTCCATTCAAATTTTAGATTATTAGATCTAGTTCTGTGAAAAATGCCTTTCGTATTTTGATAGGGATTACAATGAATCTGTAGATTACCTAGGTAGTATGGTCATTTTAACAATATTACTTCTTCCTATACATGAACATGGTGTATCTTTCCATCTGTTGGTGTTATCTTCAATTTCTTTCATCAGAATCTTACAGTTTTCTGGGTACATATCTTTTACCTCCTTAGATTCTTTCCTAGATATTTTTATTTTTGATGCAATAATAAATGGGATTGTTTTCTTCATTTGTCTTTCTGATGCTTCATCGCTACTGTATAGAAATGCAACACATTTCTGTATATTAATTTGTTTCTTAGAACTTTACCAAATTCCTTGATGAACTATACTAGTTTTTTGGTGGCATCTTTAGAATTATTTTATGTATTATAACATGTCTTTTGGAATGATATGATATTTTATTTCTTTCCAATTTGGATTCCTTTCATGTGTTTTTCTTGTCTGATTGCTGTGGTTTAGATTTCCAATACTATGTTGAATAAAAGTGGTAAGAGTTGGCATCCTTGTCTTATTCCTGATTTTAGAGGAAATGCTTTCAGTATTTCACTGTTGAATATGATTTTATCTGTAGGTTTATCATATATGGTCTTTTATTATGTTGAGATATGTTCCCTCTGTTCTTACTTTGTTCAGAGTTTTTTTTTGTTTTGTTTTTGTTTTTTTGCCTTTTGTCATTTTATGGCCGCAGGTTTATGGCCGCACCCGCGGCATGTGGAGGTTCCCAGGCTAGGGGTCTAATCGGAGCTGTGGCCACTGGCCTGCGCCGCAGCCACAGCAACGCAGGATCCGAGCCGCGTCTGCAACCTACACCACAGCTCACGGCAACGCCGGATCGTTAACCCACTGAGCAAGGCCAGGGATCGAACCCGCAACCTCATGGTTCCTA
>PVHT020000080.1:7507920-7527131 GCA_004024745.2 Catagonus wagneri
TTTAACCACTGTGCCACGACAGGAACTCCCTTGTTCAGAGTTTTTAATCATAAATGGATATTGCCTATTCTTTTTTTTTTTTGCCTTTTGTCATTTTAGGGCCACACCCACGGCATGCGGAGGTTCCCAGGCTTGGGGTCAAATCAGAGCTGTAGCCGCCGGCTTACACCACAGTCACAGCAACGTGGGATCTGAGCTATGTCTGCGACCTACACCACAGCTCACGGCAACGCCGGATCCTTAACCCACTGAGCGAGGCCAGGGATCAAACCCACAACCTCATGGTTCCTAGTCGGATTCGTTAACCGCTGTGCCACGACGGGAACTCCCTTGCCTATTCTTGTTATACTCATGCCTTCCTCTATCTTATTGAACATATGCAGTATATTTATAATCACTGTTTTAATATCTTTATCTACTAATTTCTATCATTTCTGGGTATGTTTCTATGTCTTAATCACTGAGTTCTATTTTCTGGCTTTTTTACATGTATGTCATTTTTTATTGGTTGTCAGATATTTTGAATTTTACATTATTGGGCTTTGTTATGGGATGCTGTTATGTTACTTGGAAATGATTTTATCCTTTCTAGGCTAAACTTTGTAAAGTAGGGCCAGGGTAGCTTTTATTCTAGGGCTAACTATTCCCACTTCAAAAGTAGTGCCTTCTGAGGATTCTGTTTCATAGCCTAAGTGTTAGTAGGGCATTCTACTCTGGTTCAAAGGAATACGAACTTTCCTGGCCAGTTATGAGCTCCAGGGGTAATGCTGTATTATTCCAATGGCATTTTCCCCTCTGGCCACAAGTGATTTCTTCTCATGCATGCACAAATCTGTATTTGGTTAAAAGACATGAGAAGGACACTGTAAAGAACTGGAACTCTGTCACTCCTTGTGTAGCTCTGTTTTTAGTACTCACTTTCCAGATTTAGGCTACCATGCCCTCCCCAAATTCTTAATTATGTATTTTAAACTCACAGAGACCATTTGGATCTGATCAAGTTCTCTTTCCTGACGCCTGGAAACTCTTACCAGGTAGTAAATTGGAACTCACCTTATTTGTTTTCCTTCTCTCAGTGATGACTGTCCTGTGCTTTGTGTTACCCATGTCTGAAAACCATTGTTTCATATATTTTAGGCAGTTTAGAATTGTTTAAGAAGGGAGGGCAAATCTGGGCCCTTCTATCATGGCCAAAAGTGAAGGTTTCCTACTCAATATCCTGAAAACTGGTAAATAAAAGGAACCAAGTGTTTTTCCTACTTATTTTATTTATTTATTTATGTTTGCCTTTTTTTATGTAGAGCCGCACCCACGGTATATGGAGGTTCCCAGGCTAGGGGTCTAACAGGAGCTGTAGCTGCCGGCCTCCGCCACAGCCACAGCAATGCAGGATCCGAGCCGCGTCTGCAACCTTCACCACAGCTTATGGCAACGCCGGATCCTTAACCCACTGAGCAAGGCCAGGGATCGAACCTGCAACCTCATGGTTCTTAGTCGGATTCGTTAACGACTGAGCCATGAAGAGAACTCCACCTATTTATTTTAAAATATTTAATATTTTAGTATATTAAAATAGTTGATGGGGTAAGCTTATCTGTATAGTAGTTTTCTAGATAACAAATGAAAAAAGAATGAGACAATTTGAGTAGGATTAGATATCACCATTTTACAAAGGCCTCATATTTTAATGGATATAGTCAATGACCATATGTTCTACAGTAATTGCTACAGAAATAGAACTTAGATTTGATCAATTTAAAGGAAATATTAAGGGCAATGGAATATGTTACATAACATCATGGGATTACATTTATCAAAATGTGGACTGTAGATTTTTGTCATAACATAAGTGAATTGCTTCTTCAACAAATAAATAAGAAAAAGAGAGATGCAGAGGAACCTGTAGTTTAAAGAGAGACTGAAGGAACATACCAACCAGTTTCAGCGTATGGACTTTATTTGGATTCTGAATTGAACAAACTGTAAAAACAGAAACAAGAACAAAACAAAACAAAAAACTAAGGGACAATCAGAGAAATTCAAACACTAACTTGATATGTCATGACATTGAAGAATTGTTAACTTTGTTAGGTGTGATAGGATATGTATTTCTTTTGGCCACACCCACTGCATGTGGAAGTTCCTGGGCCAGGGATCGAACCCGTGCCACAGCAGCAACCCAAGCCTTTGCAGTGGCAATGCTGGATCCTTAACCCGTTGTGCCACAAGAGAATTCCTGTTTCTTTTAAACAGTTTTTTAAGCTATGTTTCACATGCCATACAGCTCACCTGTTTAAAGTATACAGTGCATCGACTTTCAGTATGTTCACAGAATTGTGCAAGCATTACCAGAGTCCATTTTAGAATATTTTTGTCACTCAAAAAAGAAATCTTCTGTCCCTTAGCCATTACTTCCTTTCCCCCACATCTACCTCTGTCTACCAACCTGCCTAGACAACCGCTAATCTTCTTTCTGTCTCTATAGATTTGCCTATTCCAGATATTTCATATAATGGAATCATGTAAGAAGTGGTCCTTTATGATTTCCTTCTTTCACTTAACATAGTATTTGCAAGATTTATCCATGTTTTAGCATGTATCTGTACTTCAGTTCTTTTTACTGGCAAATAACTATTCCATTGTATAGAACACATAACCAATTGATGGAGATTTGGGTTGTTTCTACTTTTTGGCTATTATGAATAATGCAGCTTTGAACATTTATTTACGAGTTTTGTTTGTACTTACATTTTTATTTCTCTTGTATATACCTAAAGTGGAATTTTGCAATGTGGTATTTCTATGTTTAGTCTTTTGAGGAACTTCCAGACTGTTTTCCAAAGCAGCTGTACCATTTTACATTCCCATCAGTAGTGTATGAAGGTTCTACTTTCTCTGCGTTTGTGCAAATAACATTTGTTACTATCTTTTCATTTTTGGTCTGTTAGTTTCCTAGGGATACAAACTGGGCAGCTTAAAACAACAGAAATATATTGTCTCAGTTTTTGAGGCCAGTAATCTGAAATCAAGGTTTCAGCAAGGCCATGCTCCCTCTGAAATTTCCTTGCCTCTTCAAGCTTTTGTTGTTTGTCATCAATACTTACTGCTCCTTGGCTTGTAGATGTGTCACTACATCACTACATCTCTGCCTCTGCTGTCACATGCCCACCTTCCTGTGTATCTCCCTCCTCTTCTTATAAGGAAATTGGTCATATTGAATTCAGACTCACTCACTTAACTAATTGCATCTACAGTGACCCTATTTCCAAATAGGGGCACTTTTTGAGGTACTGGGGCTCTTCTACATATCTTTAGGCAAGATACAGTTCAACCCAAACACAGTCCTATTGTGAAATGACATCTCATTCTGGTTTTTATTTGCATTTCTCTGGTGGTTAACGATCATCTTTTTATGTGTTTGCTGATTTTAGTAATTTTAGTTTCTCTCTTTTTCTCAGTCCATTTTATTCACCTTTTCAAGAAACTAATTTTTGGTTTTATTGATTAGCTATAATATTTTTCTGTTCTTTATTTCATTAATTTCCACTCTAATCGTTATTATTTCCTTCCTTTCACTTGTTTGAACTTTAGTTTTCTCTTTGTCCAGGGTCTTATGCTAGAAAGTTAAGCTGTCGGTTTAAGATTTTTCTTCTTTTTTAATGTAGGCATTTATAACTATAAATTTCCCTGTTTGTAAGCACTATTTTTGCTACATCTTAGGAGTTTTGGTATGTTATTTCTTCATTTTTGTTGTCTCAAAGTATTTTTAATTTCCCGTTTGGTTTTTGTTTTGACCCATTATATAGGAGTATGATGTTTAATTTCCACATATTTGTAAATTTCCCAAATAACTTTCTGTTACCAATTTCTAATTTTACTGTATTGTGTTTTTGGTTTTTTGGGTTTTTTTTTTTTTTTTAGCTTTTTAGGGCCGCACCTGGCATATGGAGGTTCCCAGGCTAGGGATCTAATCGGAGCTGTAGCCACCGGCCTACGCCAGAGCCACAGCAACGCCAGATCTGAGCCGCGTCTGCAACGTACACTACAGCTCATGGCAACGTTAACCCACTGAGCGATGCCAGGGATCAAACCTGCAACCTCATGGTTCCTAGTCTGATTCGTAACCACTGTGCCAAGATGGGAACTCCTCCTAATTTCACTCTACTGTGACTGGAGAACACTTTTTGTATAATTTCAATTCTTTTTAATTTATTTAGACTTGTTTTATGGTCTAGGAAATGACCTTTCTTTGAGAATGTTTTATGTGCATTTGAGAAAACATATATTCTCTGGTTATTGAGTGGAGTATTTATATAGATGTCTGTTAGTCTAATTTAAATATAGTGTAGTTCAAGTCTTACTTCCTGTTGTTCTTCTCCCTAGTTGTTCAACCCATTGTTGAAAGTTGGATATTGAAGTTCCTTAGTTATGGCAGTTTTTGCTTCATGTATTTTGAGGGCTGTATTTCTAGGTACATATGTGTTTGTAACTGCTATATCATCCCTATGGATTGATATTTTTATCCTTATGAAATGTTACTTTTTGTCTCTAATCACATTTTGGTTGTTGTTTTGGTTGTGGTCTGATATTAGGGGTTGCTGTTTTCGTGATACCTTTTTTTCATTCTTTTACTTTCAACCTGTTTGTATCTTTGAATCTAAAGCATATCTCCTGTAGATAGCATATGGTTGGAACTTGCTTTTTTATCCAGTCTAGCAATCTATGCCTTTTGAGTAGATTGTTTAATTCATTCACAAATTATGTTATTATTGATATAATTGGATTTACATCTGCTCGTTTACTTTTCATTTTCTTTGTTTCATGACTTCCTTATTTTTCTGTTTTTCTTTTAATGCTTTCCTTACATTGATATTTTCAGAGCAACATTTTTATTCTTTTAATGATTTTTTTCTATTTTTTTGTCATTTTTTTGATGAAGAACTATTTATCTCTATGGGTAGTATAAAGTATCTCTATAGGTGGTATAAAGTTGCATTCAAACTTCAATGTTGTCTCAAATTCAAAATGAAGCATTGTACATTGCTATGTGTTTTGATAATTAAAATTTCAATAATAGTAATGAATCTTTAAGACCCCTTGTAGGGTAAAGGTGTCTATGTTGGCAAAATATAGTTGATTCTCAAAAGTAAATACACAGTGATGTGTTTGTCACAAGAATTTCTCTTGATATTTTATCAATGTGTAAGCCTCTGACATTGCAAGCTTACAACTGCATATTAGTAAAATACAGCAACAAGTTTCTGCTTTATACACTGTAGAGCATAGTCAGGTGGGCCACTTATTAATTATGTCTTTTAAAAATCACAGAATTGTCCTATTTGGCATAATTTAGATGTACATTTAAATACTTATTAATCTTACATTAACTTAAGATTAACTGAATTAAAAATTAATTTCAAAGATGTGAAACTATTTGAAACACCACCTAAAAAGTGGAACAGCAGCAAAGGAATTTCATCTTGTGTAGATTTCAATATCAGGTTCCATCAGTCAGCTCAGCACACTTTTTATCTTCTATTCTTTTATTAAACTGTAATTTGACAGTAGCATATCGCAGTGTTTGTTTTCCAGCAGGTCAGACAGGACCGGAGTAGAGCTGGCCTGCCATTTCCAGCTAAACACATTGACAAAGTATTTAATAGTACTCACCTAGCAAAGTATAAATAAGTCGTATATATATAATATGTACACAAGTAGATATATGCTTTTAAAAGTACAGAAAAAAGTTGCTGAATTGTGTACATATAGAATATGTACACAGGTAGATATTTACTTTTAAAAGTACAGAAGAAAGTTGCTAAATTTCCTTAGAACTCATATTATTTCACCTTTGAAGAAATCGCATTTATAATTAAAAATCTTCAACATAAGTAAAGCTGATCTGGCAAAAGTTCTATGTGTTTAGTTACTTTTGCTATGTACTTTTTTAACCTATTAAAACTCCGTGCCCTCTCCTTCTGAGGTGTGGATGTGATTGTCTTCTCCTAAAGAGAGTTAAAGATTCTTAACTCTCCAGCTTCTTCTTCACTTTTATTACTGTTCTTTAAAATGTTCATAGCCTTTCTGAAGTTTTATGAAAAATAATTATTTTTGGATCTACCAAGTTGCATGTTACACCACTGATTTATTTGGGGGAGAATGCATTATATAGATTTGGTAGAAATTTTATATGGCATTTGGGACTGGGAAGAGGGGGTGAAGGTCTGGAATTTGAGAGGTAAAGGTGCTAGATCCCATTTTCTGCATTATACGTAGGTCAAGATTAATGGAACCAGTTAAGTTACTCTCCAGGTGATTGAGAAGGGTGGGAAATTTAGAGACTGAAATCGATCTCTGAACAATCAATTAAGCCTTTGAGTGATTGAGAAGAAGATAAATACTAGGACAAAATCCATCCTAACAACCGATTCTGTTATGTAAAACAAACCTACAGGATTTGAAATGCAACCATGTCTGTTTTATATTAAAGCGAGTATAAACCAACTTAATCTTAGACCTGCCTCCAGCCCCAGATTATGTTTGGTATGAGCACAAAGAGCCGAACAGCATGAATGCACAAGGAATCAGTAGAGGGAGAGGGCTCACTGCCAGGGAAGTTTGGCACAGGAACTCTAAGAGGAAGGGGAAATTTCTCCCTCGTTGAATCAACTTTGGCTCTCTGGAATAGAGAACATGGAGGGAGAAGGACCAAGGAAAGCCAACGCTATTCTACTTGTTGATACCTTAACAAGCTGTTGATTTTTAAAAGAGGATAAAGAGGCAAAGCGTGGGTAGCATTCTGTTCCTCTGAGTCAATCCTAATGAAGTAGGAGGTTCCTAAAGAAATTAATTTCCATTTAAATTCATGTGTGACCCTCTTCTAGAAACCTCCATTTGTTTTGGAATTTTTGTTGAGAATTTCAAATGATTCAGCAACAATAAGGGCTTTTCTTTCTCTTTTTTTGACATATTCTATTTCTTGAGTGTAAGTTTTACGTTGAATACCTTATTTCAGTTACAGAAATTTTCTCAAAATTGAAATGATTACCTTCCTCTCTGTTTAGTAATGAAATATGGAAAAGTAAATCATGTTCTCATACTTCCAAAGCAGTAGGGCTTTTAATCCAGGGTACTGTACTCCAGGAGTCCTATAGTTGTTGATGCCAAATTTCCTGGCAATGAAATAGTGGTGGATTCCAGGGCTTTTCTGACTTAAAGACACAGTAGTACCACTCAACAGAAAATAGAAACCTGCCCCTTTTCTGCAGTTTCTGAGCTTAACAAAAGATGACAGAAGCAATGAAATGGGTGGCATTACCGGGGCATTATAGAACAAAGGGAAAAAGAGCCCATGCGCTGCTTGGGCCCCTCACATTCCACC
Organism: Catagonus wagneri; assembly: GCA_004024745.2. NCBI lineage: Eukaryota > Metazoa > Chordata > Mammalia > Artiodactyla > Tayassuidae > Catagonus > Catagonus wagneri. The sequence goes on from PVHT020000080.1 coordinate 7,515,302, forward strand.
CCCCAACAAAAAGCATTTCAAAAGAGCAGCTCTCCTTCTTTAGAAATGACTTTAATTCTCCACCTGTGGTCAACCTTTGATTACCTGTGAGCAGATTTTCTATTTTGCATCTTCTCCGCTCTACAGTATCATCCCACTTGACAGGGCAGTTACCCAGAATTAAAGTTCCTTAAATTCTTTATCCCCACTCACTTGTAGGAGATTAAGTTTCTTACTCCCCTCGTGAGAGGAAAGGGGATACGATTCAAAGCATCTGAGCTGAATTCCTATATTTTCTCCCGATTGTTTTTGATGCTACTCAAGTCACTCTTCCTTAAGATATGCTTCTTTGTGGTTAAAATCCAACTGCACAAAGCTGAGCAGAACATTTTCTTCCATCCATGTGACATGATATTCTTGTAGCCCCAGAAGAAAACGCTGAATTTAGCTCCCCTTTTACACTGAAAAAATTATATTTAATTTAGTGCCATCTTTATGCGTAGTTTTTCCATAAACTTGCTTTTGACTACCAGGTTTCATCCCTCCTCAATTTTACTGGTTAGGCTGGAATATTTTTCAAGTATGTTTGTACTTCAAGAGTAATTTCCTGGAGTTACAAACTCATTGCTGTTACTTTCATTTTTCTCTGTTATAAGCCCCCCCCACTCCTGTTTTGTAGTTAAAAGCATTTTCTCTGGCTAGAAATTTTCACAATAAAGTTGTGTTTTTTAAATCTTCTACTTAAAAAGGTCAGGAGAACTGAGGTGTTTTTAAAAATAGATTTATACTGGAGTTCCGTCGTGGCTCAGTGGTTAATGAATCCGACTAGGAATCATGAGGTTGCGGGTTCCATCACTGGCCTTGCTCAGTGGGTTAAGGATCCAGCGTTGCCCTGAGCTGTGGTATATGTCGCAGACGCGGCTCAGATCCTGCGTTGCTGTGGCTGCGGCATAGGTCAGTGGCTACAGCTCCCATTAGACCCCTAGCCTGGGAACCTCCACATGCCGCGGGTGCGGCCCCAAAAAATGACAAAAAAAGGCAAAAATAAATAAATAAATAATAAAAAAATAAAAATAGATTTATAAATTTTTATGTCTATCACAGTGACATTTTACTAAGAAATGCTTCTAGAGTAACTGTGGCATTAATTAAATTAAATTTGTATTTTTATTCCATTTCCAAAAAAATTTGAGGCAACTTAGATTAAAATTATTTATCATACATCCACCATAATCACTAAAATTGAGGAGATGGAAAATACTAAGTGTTGGCAAGGATGTAGAGCAAGTGGAGCTTTTTGTACACTGCAATGAGAGAGTAAATCGCTACAACCCCTTTGAAAAACTGCTTGGCAGAATCTACTAAGCTGAATGTAGATGACCTCATGAACAGCAATTATTCTACTTTTATTTACATGTATACGTAAGTTTACTAAAGGACATTCTACTAGAATGTTCACAGTAGTGCTATTCACAGTAGCCCCAAACTGTCAACTACACATATGCTCATTGTTAGGGACTGAATTTTGTTCCCCAATATTCAAAGGTGAAGCCCTAACCCACCGTGTGACTGTATTTGGGGATAGAGCCTTTAAGGAGGTAATTAGTTAAATGAGGTCATGTGGGTGGAACCCTAATCTCCTAGGACTGGAGTTATAAGAGGAGGAAGAAGCCCCAGAGGAAAGGCCAGGTGAGGACACAGCAATAAGACAGCCATCTGCAAGCCAATGAGGTAAACCTCAAAAGAAATCAAACCTGGCAACACCTTTGATTTTAGCGTTCTAGCCTCCAGAACTATGATAAAATAAATTCCTGTTGCTTAAGCCACCAGTTTGTGGTATTCTTTTATGGCAGCCTTAGCAGACTAATACACTTATCAGCAGTAGAATGATAATAAATTTTCATGCAACAGAATACTTACTGTACAGAAACAAAAATAAACTACTTCCACGTGTATCCATATGGATGCATTTCACATAACATTGAGTAAACAAAGCCATACACTTGCTAATGAAGGAAATGAGTTTATATGAAACAATATATATCCTAATACTCAATTTGAAAATAATTTAGGCAAGTTCCTGCTGTGGTGCAGTGGGTTAAGGATCTGGCTTGTTGTCCTGGCACAGTGGGTTGAGGATCTGATGTTGCTGCTGCCCTGATATAGGTTGCAATTCCAGCTTGGATTTGATCCCTGGCCTGGGAACTTCCATATGCCTCAGGTTTGGCCAAAAAAGGAAAAGAAAAAAATAGAAAGGAAAATGGTTTAGGACACGCTCTTACTGATCAATGTCAGTGCAAAATGAAAGACACTTTTCTATGCCTGGAGTATTTGTTAACCAGCAAAAATCAAGACTCTCAGATCCAGTAATTAATACTTTGTGTTTTGAAAACCTTTAAATGAACACAAAAACCTTAAAAATGATGACTTTTACGTATTAAATTTGAGATAGTTTAAAATAATTTTATCTAGCATTTATTTTGTTAATGTTTTCTTCTAATGTTTTCTTCTATCATAAGTCTATATCATGTAGAAATAATTTTTACCTATTTTTGAACTACATAATCTTAGAGTATATTGACTTATACTAGTGATAAGCCATGACTTTATTATTTTTTTTTAAATAGAAATCTGTTGAGACTTTTAGTATAGGCCTACGATAGACAAATGATTCACTATTATTATGGACACATTATTTAAAAGCACAAAGTATTGTGATAAATACAGAATTACTTATAATTTCAGGAATTTTCCAGATTGATATCTTATAGGAATTTGGAGACACTTTTCCTGGAATTCCCCCTGATTTTCCAGCTGTGTGGTTAACCCCCAACTCCCCTCTGGTTCTTCATGCCCTAAGGACTTTAGGTTTTCTCTTGGAATTTTAGTTGCCCCAAGCAGTATTGATTTTATTGTCTTCAGGCTGAAAGCTGTAAAAATGAGTAATTAACGCCATTTTCCTCTTCTCCCAAGTGTCAGCTCCTTCTAGAATCTGCCTGCTTCTATTCACTGCCCAGTGCCTTTGCATCACCTGTTTTTTGTATTTTGTGCAAAGGTTACAGCTGCTGTCAGCTGGAGAGTCAGCTAGGGCAGAGCTTAGTTGGCCCTACTGAGAAGTAGCATAACCCTTCTCCCTGTTCTGATAAAACACACCCTCTAGTATCTTCCTGAGAAGGCTGCACAGGAAATAGATTTTTTTGAGGGCTCATCTGTCCAAAAATGTTCTTATTTTGCTTGATTAATAGTTTGACTGGTCATGGATAGTTTGACAAGAAAATTCCCTTCAAAACTTTAAGACACTATAGCATTATCTTCACGTTTCCATTATTTCTGTTGCAAAGTTTGATGTGAATATTTCTTGACCTTTTTTATTTGACCCTTTGAAGATTTTAGGATATTCTCTCTTTATTCCTAGTTTCCTGAAACTTAATGATAATGTCCTTTAGAATGGAGCTCTTCCCCCTCCATTCTTTGTGCTAGGACTCAATGTAGAAAATCATGTCCTTCAGTTCTAGGAAATTTAATTTTCTTTTTTCTTGGATTCTTTGATTTAGATTCTTTTATTTTCCATCTTTTTGTCTTTCTACTCTATTTTCTGAAAGATTGGTTCAACATTTTTCCTGAATTTTTTATTTCGTGGTAATATTTAGAGCTCTTTCATATGCCTGAATTGTCCTTTCGGTTTACAGCATTTATGCAATGCAATATGCCTATATATAACAGGCATATTAGAGTGTATTTTTCCCCTTTTAGGCTCTGTATTTTTTTTCCTTCCTCCGGGATCCTTTTCACTGCTTTTTCTTTTTCTTTTTCTTTTTTTTTTTTGACATGCCTATGGAGGAAGTTCCTAGACCAAGGATCGAACCTGTGCCACAGCAGTAACCAGAACCACAGCAGTGACAATGCAAATCCTTAACCCACTGAACCACCAGGACTCCCTTTTCTCTACTTCTTTATTGTGATCTTAATCATTTATCCTAGAGAATTTCCTTAAATGACTGATAATGCTTTGTTGTCCATTCACACTTAAGAATGAAGCACTAAGAGGCTGATTAGAAGTTCTGTGTGCATAGATAGGATTTTATTGATTGGTGCTGTGAATGAAAAACGTTGCCTGCTCTCTGAAGAACCCACAAATATCAGTATCTACAAGGTTTTGTTTTTGTATTTTGGGGGGGTTTTGGCTAGTCAGTTTCCTCCAGAGGGTTTCTTGCAATCTTTCTGTCTACTTCCTGGAACAGAAGCTTCCTGGCCTGGTAGGGTTTTGGATACTGAAGAGCTAAATACTGTTTACCTGGTAGAAAGTTTTTATCCTTTCTTCAGTGTTAAAACTGTCCCAGACAGTAAACTTACCTTTTCAGCTGGAGTGGAAGAGTTACAGGAACCTGGTTGTCCAGGTAAGAAAGCGGAATCCAAGGAACTGTCTTTGTCTTATTTTCAAACAATACTTCTGCTTCCAGCCTGACTGCTCTCCTGTATCTCTGAGTAATATCTATTAGTGCCAAACCTTTGGAGAGTTTCTGGTGAGACCTGGCTTGCTTCATTTTGATTCGGCACCCCACCTCCCCCTTTCTGATTTCTCAGTCTGCTGAGGTCCTGCTCATCTAACAAGGCAAGGAACGCCCATCTTTTCTTCTTCCAGTCTTCCCTAATCTTTCCAGGTGATTCTCTTAGAGAACCCTTTCCCCCATCACTTGTTTTGGGAGGAGGATAAATCACTCTCTTTTTTCCTAAGGGAAAAAGGCTCTTATTACAAATACTGGACACAAAACAGTGTCCTCTTTTTCTTCCTTATAAAGACACTCTGGTGTGGGGAATAGGGGTTATGGTGGAGGAAGGGTCGCATTTGGGATAAAGCTGGTTCTTCCCATTGTTTAACCATAGGGGCAGAAATCTGGATCTAGTTATTTGTGATTTGTTGGTGGTTCTCTTTAGAAATTTGGGGGTATGTAGCACTTCTAGCCATCAACTTTGAGCCATCAACAGTTCCAGGACCAAAGAGAAACAATGCACGCAGAAACTGTGTAATGATCCATTGTATTTGGTGTATCTAAATGTACTTTAAATTTCCATTGTTGGACATTTAGGTTCTTTTTCACTTTTCTGATATTAACGGTGTCACAGTGAACATCTTTGTAGTTGTTGACCATTATTATTTCCATAGGTGAGATATCTGTGAACGGAATAGTTAGGCGATGTGATATGCATGGCTTTTAATGCTTTTATTACATATTACCTGGTTCCATCCTGAACCAGTTTTACATTCCCCCCTGTGGTACATAAAGGGTCCTTTTTTCCTTTGCCTGCATTTGCTCTAGCTATTTTATCTTTTTCCTTATCTCTGTCAGTTTGGGTAAAAGAATGGCCTCTCATGATTTTACTTTACATTTTTATCACTAGTAGTAATGAACCACTTTATACATGCTCTGTGCCCACTGAGCTATTTTTTTTAACCCATTGTCTGTTCATGTACATTGACAGTTTTTCTGTTGGGGTATTTAGTTTTTTTTATATGTTGGAGTTTTAATACATTGATAATGTCTGTCATAAACAGTCCCACTGTATTTCCCAGTTTGACATGCCTATGTTATTTCTAATCCTTTCCATTATACAGAAAATTAATTTTTTTATGTATTCAGGTTTTAGATAAAGTGACTTAATTCTGAGTTTCAGTTTTCTCTTCAATAAAAATGTGATAAGGACATACTACATGGTAAGGTGGGGTTGTATAAATATATTAACTGCTACATAATAGTAGCTCAGCAAATGATAGCTTTTATTGTTCCTCATGTAACACATTGAAAAAGTTCAGAATCATCCAAATTTTTTACTAGAATTGCAAAACATATTCAAAGATGTTATAACCAGATATGAACTTGAATAACAAATAAAACTGTATCTTTTAGGCTAATATGGACAGGTAAATTTTAATTTCTCTTTCTTGTCTTATTCTTAAAAAACTAATGAGCTCTGATGTATCTTGTTAAGTAGAGAAATCTAAAGTCTGAGTGTGAGAAGACTAGTGTTTTCTCGTAAGTTATTGTTAAGAGCTTATGGATATGTTCATTTCTGATAATGATTCCGTTCACAGAATATTTATTTTATATCAATATAGATACATCTGATAAAACCAAAACCCAACACTAGCCACTCCTGCTTTTCAAATATGAAGATAAGATTCCTGTCCCCCAGCAGGTTGGCAGAATCTTGCTTCCTGAGGGCAAGTGAAAGTTGGCTTAGATGGCTAAGTCTATTCAGTTGTGAGCTACATAAACTGCTTTTATGAATGTTTATTTTGAGACCACTGTACAACAGTAAAATTTTTTATTTAACATGTTATAACATCTAAGTGACAGTTTATGATAATATAATAGAAGTCTTATATGATACTATTACAATAAAATAATTGTATAATTTCAAATATAATTTCACTGTAAATGAAATCATGTATAGTAATTTCACAGGTGGCATGGATGTGGCCTGACTAAAGTCTAGTGAGTCATACTTTAATATTTAATATTATAGTATATTTTAGCACAGAGTTAAAAAGAAATCACCACTGAGAAAGTTTGGAAGCAAGCGTTTGTTCATCAAATATGCTTTTAGAAACATGACTGTCTTCTATTTCAGTTATTTTTCAGAATTTATTTCTTCTCCCTCTATTGGGTAATATGCCTAACCTAAAGACAGGTTAACTTTCTGAAAACCAGCAGATGTCCTGCTCTCTTTTTTCTGTATTCTTTAAAATTAGCGCACTTCTCCAACAGTTGTGCGTGTGTACACCACAACTGCAAGGTGGGAACGATTCCAGATGAATTCCCAAGAGTGAAATCTTATCCGGCAAAGCCATCTAAATATACATGTGTTTCACATGGCCATCGACATTGACATTGGCTTGTATGGTTTCTTTGTGCCTTTAAAATTAATTTCAAATCTCATACAAGGCTTTATATAAGTCAAATAGCATTCCCCTGCAAAGTTAACCACTGCAAATGATATTTTTAGGACCCTTGAGTTGGAGTGATTATTACTTGGAATGTGACAGTTCCAAACCCTTCATAATGATTGTATGCTTTATTGCATTTTAAAGGCATTTGCTGTAGAACAGTTGAAGAATTAGGTGCTTATGTGTTAAATGCCTGCCACCTGATAATTATTCCAAGGGAGAAATTATTTTAGCTTACTTTAAGCTTACTCTTGAGAAAAAATAATTTGTTGTATTAGTTTTCAATAAGACTTTATTAAGATGGATGTCCTGGATTGAGTTTAATTGCTTCCACACCTAGTTAAGAATGATTTGTGTGTCAGAATTTAACATATTGGCAGGTCATCCTGTGTAAGTTGTTACATAGAGTTGAAGTAAACGTATATTTTCACTTGAAGTTTTTTTTTTAACAACATTTATTTCTTCTGTCAGTTATTTTGTTGACTATTAATTTATCAACCCTTCTTTTTAAAAAAAAAAGTGAGAGGAAAAAAGGCCATAGTATTATCACATTTGTATATGTGGGTTTCCTGAACCATATGGTGATTTTCTAATTAGAATACAAAGGATTCTTTGATGATACTAACTTCCTAGTGGCTGCAATGGTAGGCATCACAGAAGGAAGAGTTTTCTTAAATTTAGGACAAGGACACTTTTGAGAGAAACTGTGTGGTCTGTAATTGTCCTTATACTCAAAGTCTGATAAAGTTATTGATGTGCAGATTAAGTTGGTATTTTGAAGCTGGTAATTTAATTCTGGATGTTTGATCCTCTCAGTCAGTGGCTTGACTTGATTTTTTTTTAAAGGCAGCTTCAATATTTAATTTCACATGTACCCTCTCAGTGGAGATTTCAAAGGATACTTTGCTGGATGCTTGACTGCCTTGTCTATTTGCTCTTGTTTTGCATGCAAGAGAGAGCCAGAAGCCTTTCTTCTCATTGTGTACACATAGTATTAATGGATTTACTCTGCCTGTATCGGCTCATTACTGGAAACAGCCAGAAGCACAGAAGTCTTTCAGTGTATGCAAATAAGGCAGAATCATCTACCTGAGAGTTAATATTCTCTGCTTTTAAGTGTATTCTAAATCTAATGTTTGTATTTAGAGCATAACATCCTGTTCTCTTTTTTTATGGGCAAAAAGCTAAGCAGGCTCAGGCAGCTGTTTGATGTTGGCTTCAAGTGTTATTAATTTCATATTCTATTATTCTTTTCACTGTAGCACAAGTGAAGCTGATGTGGAGGCTGTCATGGATAAGTTGTTTGATGAGCTGGCTCAGAAACAAAATGATTGTACGTAAGTTAATTTCTCTTGAAAGAGAATACATTTAGAACACAATGCCCAATCTCCACTGACCAATTAATAAGTTCCATTGCTGTATATGGGTTGATGCCACGCTCAAGTGGCAGTCATTGTATCAGCATTTTGTCTAATTTATGTGTTGAATCATGTGCTATTATTCATCAAGCTATGCATTTCCTATCTGTAAGAGATGAATTTTATAGTAATTATCCAGACAAGATTGAGTCTTTGTTCATGTTCCCATAGTAACTAGACCAAGGATTCTAAAAGTGCAAGGCAGAGAGCTGCGACTGAATAAATCCTGTGGAACCATTGCCGACTGCACATTTGAAGAGCTATGTGAGAGAGTGAGTATCCAGACATGTCCAGGCTCACTGGCCTTTTCACATGTTAAAATTCTTCATATTTTCCTCTCTGCCTGTTACAGAGTTTAGAACACTATTCACAGAGTCGGAACTGAGTTAAAAGTCTCATTAAGAGAAATACTCTTTGTATATATATGCCAGGTGCTTTTTATAGATATTGGCACAAAATTTACACTTAGATAAAAGGGCTCTAAAGCAAAATTAGAAATACAGAGAGCTCTGTAAACTAATGCTGGAAGCAAAACAAAATCTCCTTAAAGAGGAAGAGAAAACATTTGTTTACACCTGCCAGCCATTTTATGGGTAAATAAGCCAATAAGGATTAGGATGAATTAGAATCCTCTGATAGGGTGATAATGCCAGTCTCTGGTTGTGAAAGTCGTTCTGGGTGATATGGACCCTTCATGCTTCTAGTTGATCAGTATCAAGGCCCTGGTAACCTGATATCTTCAGACATCATTTTATTTAGGCTTCCATTTTAAGTTTTACTTTGCCAGAGAAATTAACTTGAGGAAAGTCTTATTTATCTGAGAAGCTTCTCCCCCTTCCAGAGAAGGAGACCTGGGAGGAAAGGGGAAGACCTGTTGTGTTTTGAGGTAGCAAGGCAAAGATGGTCTCTTGGAGAAGCTACTGAGTTTGTATCTCTTTCTCTTTTTTTGGGGGGGGGCGAGGGAGTGCCGCACCTATGATACGTGGAAGTCCCTGGCCCAGGGATTGAACCCGCACTATAGCCAAGACCCAAGCCACTGCAGTGACCATACCAGATCCTTAACCTGCTGAGCCACCAGAGAACTCCAGTCTCTATTTTTTATGTTCTTATTATTTCAGGAGACTTATTACCAGGAAGAATCTCCTGATAAGGGGATTACCCCAAATCTTCCTAAGTCTACTGTATGGGGGTGGTGAGGAAGGGTATTGATTGGGACTTTATCTTGAAAAATGAAGATAGTATTTACAAAAATAGACGTTTTTGTCTTATTTGACAAAAATAAGGCCTGTAATAGCAACTAGAAACTAAGTTCCTAAAATAAACAATGAACAAATTATTTATTTTTGCCATAACTTTTTTGACAAAATTTTAGGATGATAAAATATTATATCCTGCCCTTCATGATTTAGTTGTTCAAATACATAGAAAATCACTTTTAGAAAAATACTTAAGGATATCATTAATTTTTTTCAAAGTCCTATTTTCATTCATGAATATTTTAATTACTTTCTTTTAAAGGTTTTATGGTGTCATTATCCTTGTTATTTTTTTCTTCTTCAGGTTGGCTAGATCTTCATTTGTCAGTGGCTTCATGTATAGGTTTGCTTTATATCTATATATCCATCTACAAGAACTAGACGACTTACATTAGACTTTGAAATGATGGGTTGGATTAAGAACTAGTATTAAGCTGTGATGGAAGTTTGGGGAGGGGCTACGTTATTTTAAATTGAAGTGTAATTGACCTATAATATTATGTTGGTTTCAGGTATATAACATAACGATTCAGTATTTGTATACATTGCAAAACGCTTACCACAATGTCTAGTTAATATCTGTCACCTTACATAGTTAAAATTTTTTTTCCTGTGATGAGAACTTTTAAGATCTACTCTTTGAGCATCTTTCAAATATTTAATACAGTATTTTTAATTATAGCTACGATGCTATTTACATTATATCACCATGACTTAGTTTTTAACTGAAAGCTTACACCTTTCAACTCCTTTCCTTCGTTTCTCCCAGTCCCCAACCCCTACTTCTGGCAACTACCAATCTACTCTTTGTTATGTATGATCTTGGTGTTTTGTCTTTCTGTTTTTGTTTTTTTAGATTCCAAATATAAGTGAGGTCATATAGTATTTGTCTTTCTCTCTCATTTCACTTAGCATAATGCCCATCTGTGTTGCCAGGGTCCATCTGTGTTGTTGCATATGGCAAGATTTCATTCTCTTTATGGCTAAATAATATTCCAGTGTGGAGATACACCACATTTACTTTCATTCATTGATCAACACGTAGTTTTCATGTCTTGGCTACTGTTAAATAATGTGTAAGTGAACATGTGGTTCATATATCTTTTCCAGTTACTGTTTTTGTTTTTGTTTCTGTTTTTTTTTTCAGATAAATACTCAGAAGTGGAATTGCTAGATCATATGGCAGTTCTATTTTTAATTTTTTGAGGAAACTTCATATTGTTTCATTTTTTAAGGAACATCCATAGTACCTATATTTTTGAGGAACCTCTATATTGTTTTCCATAGTGTCTATACCAATTTACATTCCCACGAACAGTGAATGAGGCTTCCCATTTCTCCACATCCTTACCAAAACTTGTTATTTCTTATCTTTTTGATTATAGCCATCTCTAACTGGTGTGAGGTGATATCTCACTGTGGATTTGAATTGGTTTTCCCTGCAGATTAGTGACGTTAGGTATCTCTTATTGTACCTGTTGGCCATCTGTGTTTTCTTTGGAAAAATATCTGTTCTGATCATTTGTCCACTTTTACATTAGATCTTTTATTTGCTATTAAATTGTATGAATTCTTCATACATTTTAGATATTAACCCCTTATCAAACATGATTTGCAAATATTTTCTCCCATTTAGTAGGTTGCCTTTTCATTTTTTGTTGATAGTTTCCTTTGCTATGCGGTCGCTTTTTAGTCGCTTTTTAATCAAAAGCTTCTGTTGCTTTTGATTTTGATGTCAGATTCAAAATATCACCAAGGCTTAGGTCAGTGATCTTATTGCCCACGTTTTCTTCTAAGAATTTTATGGTTTCTGGAGTTCCCATCATGGCTCAGTGGTTAGCGAACCTGACTAGCATCCATGAGGACGTGGGTTTGATCCCTGGCCAATTTCATTAATCACTTACAGTTTTCAGTATATAGGTCTATATAGGTCTTTCACTTCCTTAGTTAAATTTATTTTCAAGTATTTTATTCTTGTTGATGCAATTGTCAATGGGATCATATTCTTATTTTCTCTTTCTTTTTTTTTTTATCCTTTTGTCATTTTATGGCCGCGGGTTTATGGCCGCACCCGCGGCATGTGGAGGTTCCCAGGCTAGGGGTCTAATCGGAGCTGTGGCCACTGGCCTGCGCCGCAGCCACAGCAACGCAGGATCCGAGCCGCGTCTGCAACCTACACCACAGCTCACGGCAACGCCGGATCGTTAACCCACTGAGCAAGGGCAGGGATC
>PVHT020000080.1:7528131-7571579 GCA_004024745.2 Catagonus wagneri
GGTCTAATCGGAGCTGTGGCCACTGGCCTGCGCCGCAGCCACAGCAACGCAGGATCCGAGCCGCGTCTGCAACCTACACCACAGCTCACGGCAACGCCGGATCGTTAACCCACTGAGCAAGGGCAGGGATCGAACCCGCAACCTCATGGTTCCTAGTCGGATTCGTTAACCACTGCGCCACGACGGGAACTCCCTCTCTTTCTTTTTTAAAATGTTAAAATTATATTAAAATTTTCTCTGATTGTATTTAGTGTGTAGAAACAGCAGGTTTTTGTATATTTATTTTGTATCCTGTGACTTTACTGAATTCTTTTTATTCTAACAATTTTTGGTAGAGTCTTTAGGGTATTCTATATATGTCATGTAATCTGTAAACAGTGACAGTTTTACTTCTTCCCTTCCAATTTGGGTGCCTTTTCATTTTTTTTCTTGCCTAATTGCTCTGGCTAGGACTCCCAATAGTATGTTGAATGAAAGTGGTGAGAGTGAGCATCTTTGTCTTGTCCTTGGTATGAGAGGAAAAGCTTTTAGCTTTTCACCATAGAGTATAATATTAGCTGTAGGCTTACTATATATGGTCTTGATTATGTTGAGGCATGTTACCTCTGTATCCACTTTGTTGAAAATTTTTATCATAAATAGGTGTTGAATTTTGTCAAATGCTTTCTCTGCATCTATTGAAATGATCAAATGATTTTTATTCTTCATTTGGTTAATGTGATGTGTCAAATTGATTGATTTACCCATTTTGAACTATCCTTGCATCACTGGAATAAATCCCATGTTAATATTGCATGTGATTCTTAATGTATTGTTCAACTTGGTTTGCTAATATTTTGTTGGGGATTTTGGCATCTGTTTGCATCAGAAATATTGGCCTGTAGTTTTCTTTTCTTGTGGCATTCTTGTCTGGTTTTGGTATCAGGGTAATATGGGCCTTATCAAATGAATTTGGAAGTGTTATCTCTATTTTTTGGAAAAGTTTGTGAGTACTGGTGTTCTTCTTTGAATGTTTGGTAAAATACACAAGTGAAAGCTTTCTGGTCCTGGACTTCTGTTTGTTGGGAGGTTTTTTTTTTTCATTTTTAAGTTTTATTGAAGTATAGTTGATTTACAATGTTATAATTTCTGCTGTACAATAAAGTGATTCAATAATACATGTACACACATGGGAGGTTTTTGATTTTTAGTTCAATTTCACTATTTATTTCTTCATGATTCAGTCTTGGTAGGTTATATGTTTCTAGGAGTTTATCCATTCTAGCTTATCAAGTTTGTTGGTGTATAATTTGTCACAGTAATCTCTTATGATCTTTTTTATTGCTGTGGTAACAATTGTAATATCTCCTCTTTAATTTCTGATTTTATTAATTGGTGAGTCTAGCTAACGGTTTGTCAATTTTGTTTACATTTTCAAAGAGCCACCTCTTTTCTAGAGTCTTTTTAGTCTCTTATTTATTTCCACTCTGATCTTTGTTATTTCAGGATATTTTAAGTGGCCAGCTTATTTGTAACTATTTTGTTATTATGATGATTTTATATTTCTTTGCAACCTTATAACTGTGGCAATTCACACGTTGAATACTTTGCATGAAGAGGACTCTTGAAATCATTCTGCCTCAGATGTAGCCTAAAACTCTTAATTAGTTATAATGATATTATTAGCCAGGCTATATAGTTGCCACGAACCATTTAGTAAAGAAGAAAACACATCCAACTCAAGGTAAAGAAATAGGCATCTTGTGTGTCTGGGACAATCCCAGCTTTGGATTGCCTTTCTAATTTTCTGGGAGACTCTCGGTCTGAGACTCACCCAACCACCCCTCCTGACATTATCATGAAAAAAATGTTTGGTGAGTAGATAACTTGATAGTCTGTAACCACTGTTTTTGAACCATGGCCCTTTCCAAGGAAAAATAATATGTTTATTGACATACATATTAGGTAGAAACTTATATATTTGTGTCTTAATAGGTAAAAGAGGTTTCAACCCTAAGCCTTTTGATGTATGCCAAAAGTAAAACTAAAAAGCCTGGAGGTAGTACCCTCTTCTCACACCTGTCCCCTTCCTAGTTCCAAGCATAGTTCCTCAGATCTGGAATCCTACAACTTAACGTCTAGTCCTTTGGTATCTCTGGGATTCTCTTCCTCTGCAAATCTACAATTCAGCACTGTCATGCTCACAGTAACAATCTCAATTAGGAGACCCTATAGCACCTGCATAGTAATAATAGCAAACACTGCCATGTATCAGGCATTGTTCTAAGTACTTTATATGTATTAAATCCTTTAATACTTGCAGTTGGTAGGTGCTATTTTTGTCCCATTTATACGCAGAGAAATTGAGGCATCAAGATATTAGGTTACTTTCCCAAGATCACATAGCTAGTAAGTGGCAGAGCCAGGGCTTGTACTCCTTGGTTCAAGTAGTCTAGGATCTGGGAATCAGATTTGTACTCTTGATCAGAAACTATATCTGAAAATGTTCTGCAAATGTTCTACATCTAATCTGTAGTATAACTTTGGTTCTACTATAAAGTACAGCCATACTTTGTGAATTCTCACATCAGCTAGGCTTTGAGCCTTTTACAAAGCTCGAAGCTAGCTGGGGAACAGTTATCCTCCAGTCTGAGAGCCCCCACCCCCATCCCCGCTAGAACCTTAGTACAGAATTGTCCAACTCATGTGCTTTGACATACCCACTGAGAATGGGTCCAGCTACTGACCCCGCTATCCCCTGAAGTCTGTATAGGGCCTGTGCCTCAAGGATAAGGACCTCAAACCTTAGGCAGCCTCATTCCTTTACTCCTTAATAAAAATATTGTTATTTTTTTCCTCCAGCCATGCTATGAAAAAAAAAATCCTGCTTTAGAGAACTACAGGAGGGTGAAAAAGAATATATTTGTTCCCTCCGTGTCAGAACTGTGGTAAAGGGAAGTGAAGCAGATTCATTTCTTTTGACATGACATAAACTTTAAGGTTTCCTTTCCTTACCTTGATATACGTAAACTTTAGGTTTCGTTTCCTTACCTTGATATAGTTACCTGGCTTAATCAGAGGGTAATGGAGAAGCCAGAAATATTATTACTTAAGTCAGTGGTTTTTGAAGTGTGTTCTTAGACGTCTAGGGGTTTTAAGACACTTTCAGGAGTCCTGGAGGTCAAAATTCTCTATAATAACACTAGAATAATGTTTGCCTTTTCCACTGTGGTGACATTTACAGTAACCACGTGAAAGAAATGGTGGATAAAACTGCTGGTTCTTTAGCGTGAATCAAGGCAATGGCACTAAATCGTATTATATTCTTTATTGCCCATGTACTTACACTTAAAAATGTCCTTTAAAAAGCAATAAAAATGATTAATGTTATTATATCTAAGTACCTCAGAACATGTCTTTTTACTATTCATTGCAGTGAACAAAGTACACTTAAAGCTGCATATCAAATATGATGGTTGTCTTGAGGAAAAGCACTTGTGTAGCTGTTTCAGTTGCTAGCTAAACTAGCTGCTTTTTTCACGTAAAACTATTTTCACTTGAAAGAATAAGTAAGTGACAAACTGTGGTTATTCAGGCTTGGCAGACATTTTCTCATGATGTTTGGGAGATATTTTCTTAAAAATGAACAAACTAAAACTGTCACTTTAGGAAAACAACTACCAGTATTTGTTGCCAATGATAAAACTTGTGAGAAAAAAAGTGAAGCATAGAATTTTGGAAAACTCGTTGCTACCACCATGAATTTGACCCCTCCCAATTCTTAACTATTTTTTTCTGATGAGATTGATGTGTGGTTTTAACAAATGCTAAGTTTTGGTTTTGTATAATTAAATATGTCAACATTTAGAAGATCTACATATGTGCAAATTATTGCATTTGAGTAAATAAGCAATAAGATCCTGCTGATGGCACAGGGAACTATATCTAGTCACTTGTGATGGAACATGGTGGAGGATAATGTGAGAAAAACATTAAAGGTGGGGTCACTTTGCTGTACACTAGAAATTGATAGAACACGGTAAATAAACTATAATGGAAAAAAATAAAAATCATAAAAAAAAAAAGATCTACATAAATCTTTGAATGAATATTTTCCAATAACCAATCATGCATGATAGAGGTCCACTTAAAATGCAAGAAAGGGAGTTCCCTGGTGGCCTAGAGATTAAGAACTCAGTATTGTCACTGCCATGGTTTGGGTTCGATCCCTGGCCTATGAACATCCACATGCCATGAACGTGGCCCCCCAAAAATGCAAGAAAGTCTAATGGATTTTAATATAACAGAATTTTAAAACTGGACTAATATTGTTTCAGATTCTATGTTACAGCTCTCATTTTAAAAGTTTCTTCTTGTCAAGTTTTTTAATATTTTAAATAAACTATTTTTTAGAACAGTTTTAAGCTAATAGAAAGGCAGTGCAAAGTTTCTATACACTCCCAAATCCAGTTTCCTGTAATTGTTAACATTTTACATTAGTATGGTATGTTTGTTGCAATTAATGAACCAATATTGATATTATTAACTAAAGTCCATATTTTATTCAGATTTCTTTCTTTTTTCCTTTCCTTTTCTTTTTTTTTTTTTTTTAGGACTGCACACCCTGGCATATGGAAGTTCCCAGGTCAGAGGTTGAATCAGAGCTACAGCTGCTGGCCTATACCACAACCACAGCAACACCAGATCCAACCTGCGTCTACGACCTACACCACAGCTAATGGCAATGCCAGATCCCCAACCCACTGAGTGAGGCCAGGAATTGAACCCACAACCTCATGGTTACTAGTCGGACTCGTTTCCACTGTGCCACAGCGGGAACTCCTATTCAGATTTTCTTCGTTTTTACTTAATATCCTTTTTCTGTTCCAGGATCCCACCCAATATACCACATTACCTTTAGTCATCAGGCCTCCTTAGATTCCTTGTTTGTGACAGTTTTTCAGACTTTCTTTGTTTTTGATGACCCTGATAATTTGAGTAGTACTGGTCAAAATTATTTTGTAGAATGTCCCTCAGTTGGGATTTGTCTGATGTTTTTCCTCATGCTTAGACTGGAGTTGTAGCTATGGAAGGAAGACCACAGAGATTGAGTGCTGTTTTTATCAGATCAGATCATATCAAGGGTATATTCTATCAATGTGACTTACCACTGTTGACGTTAACCTTGATCATGCTTATCTGAGGTAGTGTTTCTCAGGTTTCTCTACTCTAAAATTACTCTCTGCCCCCTCTTTCTAGTGAGCTCTTTGGAAGGAAGTTCTTGTGATTTTTCATATAGCATCAAAGAAGAAAATCCACAATTATCTAATAAGGCTGCTAAAATACTTTTCCCTTTTCCAACTACATATTTGCATGAGGCTAGATATTCTCACATGATTCAACCAAAACAACATATCACAGTAGTTTGACTTTAGAAGCAGGTGTGGGAATCCTACTCTCTTCTATTATGCCAGACATTAAAGAGATTTGCAAAAAGTGCAAAATAATGCTACTGTTCTTACTGAATTACTTTCATTTTAGAAAATATAATTATTTTCATTAAAATGTTTTCTATTAATTTTATGGATTGTATGCAGTGGTTTTATCATTGTTATTTTAATTTTTTTTCAGTTTTCACTTCTAATACAGTAAAATATTGGGAGAGAACCCACATAAGCAAAAGTTTTTGGGTTCCTCAGTAATTTTTAAGAGTGTTAAGGGGTCCTGAAACCAAAAAGTTTGAGAACAACTTTCTCTAGGGTTAAATTTCTGTGGACCAAAAACGAAAGTGTCCTCTTCAAAGAAAGAAAGCCAAAACTGAATTCTAAAGGCTTAATGAGTGAACTGACTATACCCAAATTTTCCTTATTGAGAAATGTAATTTTTACACCTGCAGAAAATTGTTTCTTCAACTGATAACTGTGCTCACAAGTAACTGTTTGCAAGAGTAGTTTGTTATTTCTGTCTTAAAAATAATGACAGTGGCCAGGTGTGTTTGTAAAAAGTCTGAACAGAAAAATATATCAGTTGATGCATATGCATGTATGTACACATTGTTCACTGTCAACTTGTTGTTCATTAGCTTTCTTCTTTGGTTCTTAGTATTCAAAGAATGGAGATCCATCGTATGTGTTTTGGCCTTCATCTGTTTATTAGTCTTGATTCTATCTTATTATTTTGTATATTGTTAGATTTATCGAACTGTTCAAACAGACCTCTTGGGGAGTTGTTAAGAGACGTTTTCCTTCTCTTTCTGTTTTATCTGTATTTCATTTCATGTATTCCTAACAAAACCACTGATTGGGAACTACTTATGGTTCGTGTACTTGGTACACTTTCAGTACACACTAAAGACTGAATAGCTTTTATCTCTACTCCTTGGCCAAGAGTCAACGCTGATGGTGTTTGGATGCCAATGATGGTGATTAGCATCAGGGAATACGGGCATTAATCACTAGAGCTGAGGCAGTCCAGGAATCTCCTTGGTGTTTTACTGTCCCAGCAGCAAAACCATCCTGGTAGCATTGCTGATCCATGCATACCCGTCTCCCAGATGTTCTGACCTCTGACCTCACAACCTTACCTGAATAAGGCTGCCAGCCTGGCTACAGCATAGGGGACAGGTAGGCAGAAGTGAGATTGTAAAGAGTTTAGGAGAGAATGGGTCAGATTCTTGTAGGGAGGAATGTAAATCCATTGTCAAAAATGCATGCTAAATCTTTCTGTCCTTTGTCTTTCCCTGTTAAAGAGTTAAGAGTTAAAGAGTCATAGTCTTGGTGTTGAAAAGCACTTGAAAGTCATCTTATCCAACCATTAAACCAATCCTGAATTTTCCCTATAAACCCACATTGCCTTGCTGTCCAGTTTGAGGGGTGCAGTTAAATGTGTGAGAAGGAATATAGGACATATGCAGTAAGATATCAAATTTCGACCGACCTATGTGGACCTAGTTGTTTCCTCTGAATTATAAAGAAGGTTTTTAGAATAAAGTCTCATAATCGATGCATTCCATAATTTTATTTATTTATTTGTTTGTTTTTTTATTTTTTTAAACAACGATTTTTTTATTTTTTACTTTTTTGGTAACAGTGTGCAGCAGCTTGATGTAGGATATGAGTTCCCAGACCAGGGGTTGAATCCCAGGCCCAGTGGTGAAAGTCCTGAGTCCTAACCACTAGACCACCAGGGAATTCCCCATAATCTGATTTTAAAAGTTAAGATGGGAATTCCCATGGTGGCACAGCATTAACAGACTTGACTAGTATCCATGAGGACGTGAATTCGATCCCTAGCCTTGCTCAGTGGGTCAAGGATCTGGCATTGCCGTGAGCTGTGGTGTAGGTTTCAGACACAGTTTGGACCCGTGTTGCTGTGGCTATGGTATAGGCCGGCAGCTGCAGCTCTGATTCAACCCCTAACCTGGGAACTTCCATATGCTGTGGTTGCAGCCCTAAAAAGACAAAAAAAAAAAAAAGTTAAGATGTACACAGTAACTTTTTACCTGAATTTATACCATTTAAAATTTTAAATGAGAGAAAAGGAATTTTCCATAAGGTTGGAGGTTAGACTGAAGGATCACTTTTTACTAATTGTTGATGATGATTTGCTCTTCCAGGGAAATAACTATATATTGGGTTAAAAGTTGTTGTTATATTTTTTGTGTTTTACTCTTTTAAAGGAAAGAAGACTCGTAGAGAAATGCCCATAAGAATGGCATTAGAAATTAGAAAACTGTGGCCACTTGGAATAATTGTGGTCATTTTCATAATAAAAAGGGAGGTAAAGAAAGATCCAAGGGAATGGAGGAAAACTGGGTGGAGAGAGCACCTTCGTAGTTTCTTCACATGTGAGGTTTTCTGTTATGGGACATGTTGTGAGGCTGAACAGTCTTGCTCAGTTTCTGTTCCCAAACTGGGGCAAGAACAGCTCCTTAGCTGATGCGGTAAATATGACAACAAAAAATTTAAACTCTGCAGGCCATAGACTTTTCAGATTCAGCTGCCTGAAGCTTCTCTGAGGGAGGAAATTTGCTTTCGTTTTCTTGAATATATTTATGTCGTCCTGCTAACTGAAACCATTTAAAAACGCATCTCAGAGAGTTCCCATTGTGGTGCAGCAGAAACGAATCCGACAGGTATCCAAGAGGATACAAGTCGGATCCTTGGCCTCACTCAGTGGGTTAAGGAGCAGGCATTACTGTGAGCTGTGGTGTAGATTGCAGACACAGCTCAGATTCCACCCCTAACCTGGGAACTTCCATATGCCGTGGGTGTGGCCCTAAAAAGCAAAAAATAAAAAAATATATAAATAAATAAGAACGTGTCTGGTTCCTATAATGGAGAGAAGTTGCCTCAAGATTCCCAAGGTGTTTCAGGGGAAGAATCAGTGTGCTAAGAACTGTGCACCTTCAACATACCTCTTTCTTAGGAATAAAATTGAGGATCAGATCTAATAGTAGATGCAGCTTCTCATATTCCTCTCAAGATCACTTCTGCCCTAGGAAAGCATGACAAACCAATATGTAATATTTCTTTGATCTTTGGGAAGAATGTATATACTTGCTCAAACAATGAAGAATTATGAATTAAAACTTTAAAAAATGAAGTGGTCATCAACCTTGTAGATAAGAATTTTAAAAAATTTAATGTGAATGATCTTGCTTGGCTTTTTTTATAACCATTTTTGTTTTTTCCATTATAGCTGGTTTATAGTATTCTGTCAATTTTCTGCTGTACAGCAAGGTACCCAGTTACAACACATACATGTATGCATTCTTTTTACTCACATTTCATGCTCCATCATAAGTGACTAGACATAGTTCCCAGTGTTATACAGCAGGATCTCATTGCTTATCCATTCCAAAGGCAAAAGTTTGCATCTATTAACCCCAAATTCCCAGTCCATCCCACTCCCTCCCCTTCCCTCTTGGCAACCACAAGTCTGTTCTTCATGTCCATGATTTTCTTTTCTGTGGAAATTTTATTTGTGCCGTATATTAGATTCCAGGTATAAGTGATATCATATGGTATTTGTCTTTCTCTTTCTGGCTTGCTTCACTTAGTATGAGAGTCTCTAGTTCCATCCATGTTGCTGCAAATGGCATTATTTTGCCACTTGGCTTTTAATAATAAATATAGCACAGCCCTGAATGATAATGGAATAGTTCTCTAAACAGAAGACCTATACAGACCCATACAATGATTGGTAAAGGGTTGAGAAAATCTAGGCCAACCTATTAACATGTCTACAAAACACTTTAAAAGTACTTGTTTGATCTTTTAAAAGAGCTTTAACACTGATGGCTTTTCTCCAACTGACTTGAGTTTTTTTTTTTAAACAGGAAATTTTTTTAATCAAGTAATTCTTTGATTTGTAATATTTAAGTTTTTCTATTTCTTATTATAAAGTACATGATTGATATACTCCATAGTACCTTCCTCCAGTTAGAACAGTTAATTCAAAATTAGTAATTACTTATTGCATTGCTAATTAGAATATTCAGTAAAATATATCTCATTAGACATATTATCACTGTGGGATATATTTTATAGAAAAAAGCTTGAGAATTATTAGAATATGCTGTTTTGTTTCTTAAAATAACTTGTGAAGGTATTATTGAGTCTGGCAAAGTATCTTGAGAAAAAAAAACAGAAATGAGGTATCGTATCAAGAAATTATAAGATTTCCATGTATTTTAGAGTGTTGACTAAAAAAAAATACACACAATGTGAGAGCTGTGAGTTCAGTTTTATTTGGGGACTTACTGAGCACTATAGCCTGGGAGACAGTCTCTCATCCAGCTCTTAGGGACTGTTCCAAAGAGGTAAGGTCAGTGTATATGTGATTTTTGGCAAAGGGGCTCCATGTAATCAGGCACACATCTCAGTAGAAGTTTGCTGCTAGTCATGAGAAGCAGATGTCTCTGGTAATATTTTAGTGTTTTTCTAAGTATGAGAATATGCAAGAAATTGGGTTCAAAAAGTTTTCTCCTGAAAATAACTATCTGAATGTCTGTTCTGGCGGTTTTACCAGAGCACAGAGTGCCTCCTTCCTGATCTCTACCCTGAACTCCTTTCAGGGTGTGCTAAAGGTCAGCAACTGCTGTGGCTAGTGTCTTCATTCTTAGAATGGTGAGCAGCATTATTTAAGGTCAAGGGTCAAGTATTATTTAACTCTTTTATGTTTTATTGTGAATCAAGAAATATGTAAGATATCCCTCCCAAGATTGTTACAGTGATTCAAGGGTCAGCAACTATTTCTTAGGTGCCTTCATATCTGTATCCCACTAGAGGAATATAAAAGTGGAAGAAGTTTCAAAGGATTTACAATTTAGTAAAGGAAATAGCACTAACCAGATACCAAACAATGGAATAGCGTGGAAAGAGGCTCCACTGAAATAAGAAATGTGAATCCCAATCCTTACTCAGATACTGTGTAGCTGAGTGGCTTTAGACAGGTCACTTACCCTCTCTAGGTCCAAGTACCTCATCTGTAAAGCACATGATGAGATCAACTAATTCCTGTTATTCCTTTCAGTTGTAAGAGCCTATTTTGAAGAATTGTGCTCTTTAGTTAAGCACATATTATGAGTGCATCAGGAGTTTAAAACAAGGATCATAAGAATTGGAAAGGCTCTCAGGAGACTTAAAATTTAAGGAGGAAAGTGAGCTTAACCTTGAAAGGTGAGGATTTAGAGTGACACTATTTCAACTCTGATCTGAAGCCAAGCACCAGGTGTTTCAGGAAGAGAAGATACTTGTCTAATGAGACAGATTCACCATAAAATCAGACAGATTCACCATAAAATCAGACAGAGAAATAGAACCTTCTTACCCTGATCCACAGAGAGTTATCTACAGAGGTTTTGAGCAGGAACATGGCACATAAAGTCATGTTTTGGGAAAACGTATGGGGGCAATAAACTCGAGAAAGAGTTGTAACTTTCACCAGCGTGTTCCAGTGAGTTGGCAAATGGCATCTCCTCTTGGGAATGTCATTCTTTCAGGAAGGAAACTTGCTAAATAAACCAACATGCTAGATATTTAAGTAACCTTTAAAGCAAGGTAACAGAGAGAGCCCTACCCCGTTTATATTTTCGGGCCTTTTCCCTCAGTCATTCAGTAGATATTTCCTGAGTGTTGTAGTTCCCTGTTATCTCTGGGGATGTGTTCCAAGGCCTTCAGTGGATGCCTGAAGCCATGAGGAGTACCAAACCTGTACATACTGTTGTTCTCCTGTATGTACATACTATGATAAAGTTTAATATATAAATTAGGTGTAGTAAGAGATTAACAGTAATCAATAATGAATAGATTAATTATAACAATATACTGTAATAGAAATTATGTGCATGTGATCACTTTCTTTCTTAAAGGCATCTTACTGTACAAAGTCAATGCCTTTTCCATCTTAACTTGGCACTTCTCGTGCACTGTTATAACTTTCGCAGTTTGAGATGCAACAGCAAAGCAAGCATAAATTTCCTTTTCCTTCACAATTTCCTGGATAAAAGATTCATTCTTACCATAGATCTTAGCAACCTCAGCATACAATTTTTTTTTCTTTCCTTATTAAGTCAAGAACTTTCACCTTTTCTATTTAAAGGAAGCACTTTACTCTTTGGCATATCTGACTTGCTAGCATCACTACTTTGACACTTTGAGGCCATTATTAAATTAAAAGGGGGGGGTGCTTCCACATAAAAACTGAGATACCAGGAGAGTCAGTCTGATGGCCAAGATGGCTACTACATGACTAATGGGCAGGATACTCTGGACACAGGGATGATTCACCTTCTGAGTGGGGTGGTGCAAGGCTTCATGACATTACTCAGAATGGTGTGCCATTTAAAAGTTATGAATTGTTTATTTCTAGAACTTTTAGACTGGGCTTCACCAAAGGTAATTGAAACTGCAGAAGGTGACATCTACCATACTTAATGGAAAGCTGGCATAGGCCTAGGTGCTATAGGGGTACTAAGTTGAATAAGAGTCAGTCACCACACTTAGCCTTAATTTTAGAGGAGACAACGTGATCAGTATGTAGATCTCCAGAATATGAGACAGGTTATAATCAGTACCACAGGATCTGTATGACCAGAATGCTGTAGGTAAACAAAGAGGAACTGAGCCTCGAAGGCTGCAGGCTTGGAGGCTGTGCCTGTGGAGGGGAGGAGGGGGAGAACATGAGGGGTGGCTGCTTGGTATTCCTAAGAATAAAGGATCATCAGGGCAACTTTTGTGACGTCTTCCTCCTCTGAAGTTTTATGTTTCTATGCAAAACACAGAGGTAAGAAGAAATTAGACCATATATTTGGAGAATTGGAGACTCAGGAAGACCCTACTTCCATTAATGACAGAGTAGCTCCTATTTGACCAGCCCACCTGTAGATTACAACTGTAACACTGGACAAAATCTAAAAAATAGTTATCTTGAAGGCAAAATTAAGCAGCCAAAAGCAGGGAGAAAGTGGAACACCACCAACACATGGAAGAAAAGACTGACACTGAAAGAAAAGATTGATTTTATACTTTTTGCCTGAGAGCAGATCACAGTTGGCCTTTTATGTGACATCCGAAAATAGATGGAAACCTACAGTATTCCTAGCTTGAAGAACCAGAGGAGGATGACCATAACAGCTGGCAAATAAGAAGAGAAATCATGGAAAGGAGAGGACCACAGAGAAAGAGCCAAAGATTCTTCATATAAACTCTGCCTAAATCTTGGGCTGACCTGTGAACTATATATGCACTGTTAAGGCTAAGAAAAATGGAACAGAGATTTTTGGTCACTGCCCATCACATAGAGTACATAGTTTGGAGTTTGAGACTAGCCAGGATAATTACCTGTGAAAATAGCAACAACAACCAAAAAAATCAATATCCTTTGGTAGAAGATAAAAGAATCCCAGGTCTCCACAACATTTCACAATATTCAGAATACAATCTGAAATTACTAGATATGTGCAGACATAGGAAATATGACCCATTTTAAAAGGAAAATGTAATCAATAGAAACTGATCCTGAAGTGATACAGATTTTGGAATTAGGGGAAAAGATTTTATAGTAGCTTTTCTATCTATATTCAGGGATTTGAAAGAAATACATACTGAATGAGCAAATAGTAAATCTTAACAGAAAATGGGAATTATAAAAAAGCACCAAATGGAAATTCTAAAATTAAAAATTCTAGACCTAAAAATTTTAATGTTCACTATATGTGCTTAATACTAGACTGTAGATGACATGAAAATCAGTGAACTTACAGATAGATCAATAGAAATCATGCCATCTAAAAAACAGAAAAAGATTGGAAAAAACAAAGCAAGCAAAGCCCCGTGACTTAAACTATATCAAAAGGTTTAACTTATATGTCATTGGGGGTCTCAGAAGGAAAAGGGAGAGAGAGTGAGGCAGATAAAAAATTTTTTGAGAAGTGATGGCTAGGAGTTCCCTTCGTGGCTCAGTGGTTAACGAATCTGACTAGGAACCATGAGATTGCAGGTTTGATCCCTGGCCTTGCTCAGTGGGTTAAGGATCAGGCGTTGCCATGAGCTGTGGTGTAGGTTGCAGGCAGGCAGGCTCTGCTCAGATCTCGCGTTGCTGTGGCTCTGGAGTAGGCCGGTGGCTACAGCTCCGATTAGACCCCTAGCCTGGGAACCTCCATATGCCGCAGGTACGACCCTAGGAAAAGGCAAAAAGACGAAAGAGAAAGAAAGAAAGAAAGAAGGAAGGAAGGAAGGAAGGAAAGAGAGAAAGAAAGAAAGAAAGGGAGAGAGAGGGAGGGAGGGAGGAAGGAAGGAAGGAAAGAAAGAAAGAGAAAGAAAGGCTAAAATTTAGTAAAAGATAAAATTTTACAGATTCTAAATGCTCAAAAAACTTTCAGCAGATTCAAAGATCACTCCTAAACCGGGTCACCACGCGGTGCAGTTGGAAAATCTGACAGATATCTGTAAACCAGCTATAATGCAAAAAAATAAAAAATAAATTATTAAAAAAAAAAGATCACTCCTTGATACATCGTAGTCAACTGTTGAAAACCAAAGATGGAGACAAGTTCAAAGTAGCTAGAGGAGCAACAAAATAATTGAGGACTGACTTTTCATTGGAAGCCCTGGAAACCTGAAAACAGTATGACAACAATCTTTAAAATTGCTGAAAGAGAAAAACTACAATCCAGAATTCTCTAGTTAGAGAATTTGAGTCTTGGATAGAACTTAGACTATGTGAGGTATGCACTCAGGCGGGGTAGAGGGAGTGAGGTCATTGTAAAGGAGCTTGCACATCAGGTGGTAGAGTTTGGGTTAGAATCTTCTCTTTTACCTCCTATTTAAAAGCAAACTAAATAACAAAATAAGCTTTAAAAAGAAATAGAGAAAAATTAATTTTAGTGTGTATTTATTCATACTTTACCTAATTCCAAAAAGTATTTTTTTATGTATGTACACACAGGTACACATCCATATAAATACACACAGACCCCCACATATACACTCACATAGAATTAAATAGACTTTTTAAGTTAGAGCAAAGGGGAAATAGAGAATAATTAAGGTGAAAGGCAGGAAAAGTTAGTATACATCAATCCATGTCATAAACATCTACAAAGTTCTTAAAATTGAATAATTAAATCAACCTTCAGCCAAAGAGGGGAAAAGATATTTAGTAAGTTACAAGATAGAAGCAAGTTAGTTACTCAGAAGAAGTGAAGATTTTGCGGGGGGACTTGGACTTTTTATGAAGGACCTTCTGGAAGATACCAGTGGACAGTTTCCTCTCAACACCGTTCCTGCTGCTAATACAAGTTTGTGTGATACAGATTGTTACAGACAAGCTGGGGCACAATGCAAAGTACAGTTCAATGAGCTCGTTCTATAGAGGTCAAAAAGTACTTTGCAACTAAGCTTTTCTCTTTATTATTTGACTTGTTCCAGAGAAATAGTTTTAAATATTTAGAGATTAGGTAGACTCACTTTCAACCTTTCACAAATGTTGTATCCTTTAATGGAATTTGGGCAGCAGATTATTCAAAGTTGTCTTTTTGGCAAGAAGATGGAATGAAGAATTCTGTTGGTCTTAATCAGTTTCAAGGGGTTGGCCCTTTGTGTATCCAGCACTATGGAGAGGCATACAACTATGCTCTGATTTACTTCTTAATATCTTTAGAATATGAACTTAGAATTTTTCACCGAGCATTTCTGTGCTTTGGAAAGCAGGAGAGTGTGAGGAAGAATACACACTTCTTTGATATCCACTTCTTTTCCAACTCTGCTTAGGCTTTTCTAGTATCCACCTCTAAGAGGATTCCATTTCTTCCAATGAATGCTCACAAAGAAAAGCTAAACAAAAATAATAAAATCTCTGCATTTGTTAGACTTTTAACCCATTCATTCAGAAGTCATCGTTCTCAAATTTAAAGCAATTTCTTTGCTATTCTAAAGGCTTTATTCTCTTTAATTTTTAGGGTCCTCTCTTTCACTTTTCATACGTTTAGGTTCTGAAATCCACAGGAAACAGTTACCTTTGGTTGAGGTTTCATTTTATATGCACAGGTAGGACCGTTAGCAAAGGGTGTAGATCTCCATCTTGCACCATATGGGGCTAATCTTCCAAAGTTCTTCTGGGTAGTTCTCAGAGCCAGACAAATTGATAACATTGCCTTTCTCCCCGTGGAGGTATAGCACATACTGCCCTCTACTGAGGAGATGTATGCTCAGGAAGGCTCAGCTAACGATCCAGCTACTGACTTAAATGATTTCTTAGTACTGTTACTAATTACTTCATCATTATCATATACGTTCTTATTAAAATCATTATATTAAAATAGAAGACACGGAAGATGGAAACACATCTCAGCCTTGGCCACATACATTTATTACCTTCTGCAGTCTGTCTATAAAGTCACATGTCATAATGTCCAAGGCATTAACAACAATGTTTAAATCTCTATCTATTTGATCTGAACTAGTTAAGAGAATCCCCTTTGTAGAGGAAATTAGAAGGTAATTTTTATAGCATCATTTTAAAAAAGGATTTTGTGATATAATTCTAGCAAGCATTGGGCTATTTTTCTTCCCCCGCCAATATATTTTTTTTACACTGTCTGCTAATATCTAGGTTAATCATTTCAAAGAACTAGCTGTTTGTGTAACTAAAATAAAATTTCCTCATTCTTTATGATTTTAAAGGACTAATTGTATATGGTTACTTTACAGTAGATGACCACATTAAACTAAATACCTTCCAACCAAAAACTCCTTAATGAAAATAACTAAGGAAATACTTAGACACACACGTACATTTGTATATGGTATGTCTTTGAAAAGTGTTGTGCTGTCTGTGTTCCTGGACATGGAGAATATAGGTTCTCTTATTAGGCTAAATGCTCAATATAATGCATTTTTCAGTTCACTTGTCTGCCCATTTTTCTCGAATCTGGTTAGAATTGGCTTAAATCTAAACAAATTTGAGGAGTCATTAGGGGAAAAAAAGAAAACTAGTAATTCAAAGTGTCTCCATGGCTTCTTGTGAAATCTAAAGCGTAAACCACTCGTTACCTTAATTCAGATTCTTCAGATACCAGGAGAACTAGCAAGAAGGTCTAGCCAGGTTGAACAATTTCATGGTGAAGGTAGATTCTAGAACATAGTTAGCCAAGGTCTGCAAAGGAGGCTGTGAAGACTCATTTCCCTCAGACTTAAAAACCAAAGAAGCAGTCCTGTTTTGCATAGATGCTGGGCTGCTTTCTGACTCTCTTGCTAGAGCTGAAATGGTAATTTAAACTGAATAAAGTACCTAGGCAGGACTTTCTAATCCCAGAAGTACTTAGGGTTTTTCTGAGTAGAGAATTCTAAGCTGCACTAACTCATTCAGGATGTTAACTTGTTGTCATGGTGGAACCCAGTTATCTCATCTCCTAAATGGGCAACTTTTGACACTTCTCAAATTTTAAATGTCTGTTCAACAATTGGACACTCCTAGTCAGATGCCAGCTTACACATCATAGTCTTATTTACTTGATCCCAGGCGGTTAGTATAATCCATCCAATAATTCTTACCGTCTCATGGAGACTCTTTTGTAGTGTTTATTTATTGCCTTGGAGTGGTATCGATGCTTGCATTCAGAGGTGCTTATTAATAGTAATGATAATGATAATGCTAATGTTAATGATTTCCTACTTCATATTCTTCTAATGTGCTTTTAACCTATTCCATATTTTTAGTTTGGTTTTCTATGCCGTAGGCTATAAATCCAGTGTTTTTATGCCAGTCGTTGAGAGTTTTCCACTTTCCAGTTGAACTGGAAAAATTCCTAAAAATGAACCCGGCACAGTGCTTTTCATATAGTAGACACTCATTAGGTCTGATATGGTGCGGTTTGCGTTTTGAGAAAGTTTTCAGTTCCAGAATCTCCAGAGTTAGATATTTCCAGAATCCGGAGATCTATTGATACACAAACCTAGTTGAGTCAGGGTGAGGAAAGGGTACAGTCGCCTCTGGTTTGCCACATTTTTTTGTTGTTGAGTATTGTTTCTACAAACTGTTAAAATAAAAATGTGACATTCCCCAAAAGAATATTTTGTATACTAAACATTATTATTTGGCCATAGAGGACAGAGAGGTGCAAAGATCTGGCAGATCTAGGTAGAACCAGCCTTATGCCGTTGAGATTGTATATACCAAGTAATAAAATTTTTCCCCAGCACCAAAAGAACATCTTCTAAAGTGGAATATGTAAGAGTTGGTAGTATTTATGGTGAGATATTTCCCAGCTGGGTGCTGTAGTCTTCATATTAATGAGATTTCTGATATTAAGGTGCCATATGACCAACTTTGGGAAAACATTTACTTTACAGATGCTCACATTTCAGTGCTCTGTTTTTCTTTTTTCTTTTTTTTTTTTTTTTGTCTTTTTTGCCTTTTCTAGGGCCACACTCGCGGCATGTGGAGGTTCCCAGGCTACGGGTCTAATTGGAGCTATAGCCGCCGGCTTATAGCACAGCCACAGCAACGCGGGATCGCGAGCCACATCTGCAACTTATACCACAGCTCATGGCAACGCCGGATCCTTAACCCACTGATCAAGGCCAGGGATCAGACCTGCCACCTCATGGTTCCTAGTCGGATTCATTAACCACTGAGGCACAACGGGAACTCCAGTGCTCTGTTTTTCCAATTATTATCTTTGTTAGTTTGGTGCACACGGTTGTTTTAACATCAGTTCTTTTCATCCGAGTTCCATTGAAGCTTTTTTTTTTTTTGCCTATTAAAAGGTGCTTCGCTTTAAGATATGTTATTTCTTTGTAAACAAAGCAAGGTGCCACACGTACTTGTTTAATGAGAGGCTATCAGGGTATCACTATAAGGAATTTATAAAGAGGAGTCTATACAGATAAAGAGTAACCCTTACGACAGTATAATCTAGACAGCGCTTGAAATAATAATCATCCTACTTGAGCTGAAATAATGGTGGCGGAACAAGCATTAGCCAGACAGAGAAAAAAGAAATTTGAGCTGACAGCTCATTCGTGTTGCTGAAGTGGATCAACCATTCATTGCAGGGCAAAAGGCAGCCTGGTGGTAACGCTTGTGCCTTTCGCATTGGTGCGGCACTGAGAAAATCCTCACTCCTGGCACCAGGGTCAAACCAAAGCAGACAGCTGTGCCGTTTCTCATACAGGAGGAAGAAGACAGCAGGCAAGCTCTTTATTCCTAAAAGTTTGTTGGAGAAACTGTGCTACATATAATCCAGCTGTATATTCTTGGTAATTAAGGAAAACAAATGCTCTGTGCAAACTCATTATAGATTTAAAGTTCTCTAAGTTTTCACCAGGTTTCCACAGAAACAAAGAGTTTGAAACAATAGTCGAGAATGCATAAAACCATCGAATAAGTGGATTTTAATTGTTCCTGTTTAGAAAATTATTCAGGTAACCAGCCACATCAAAGACTATTAAACTTTTTAATTGCTCAGGTAGAAAGATGGAAACTGTCATTATCTATCATAAGAATCTGCATGCAATAATGCTACTTGAATTTTGAGCTAGAATAACATACTCAAGGATGCTACTAACTGGAGTGCCATTTAGTACTCAAAAATAATCACAAGCTTTAGTTATTCATAGGACACAATGCATGAATTTATAATACTAATTATGATTTCAAACAGTGTCTTATGCTATGGTTTACTTACCTAGGCAGATCAACTAATGCAAAACATAGCTATAAATATTTGCAACTGCCGTAGGTATCATGTGCATGCAATTTAGTGTATGTTAGTGAAGTCAAAAGAGTGGAGAAATGTGTCTTCTCTGTTCTGCCAAGTCCTTATAGTATTTAGTACAATGCTTTGTATTTATTAAGCATTCAGTAAACATAATTGATTTTGAATGGGTTGCAGCATATTTATTTATTCATCAATCTTGTATTATGTAACATGCTGTTTCCTGGTCTGTGCAAGGTGCTAGGGACACTGAGGTGAATAAGCAGTACAGTTGATCCTTGAACAATGTGGGATTAGGGGTGCCAGCCCTCCACGCAGTTGAAAATCAATGTATAATTTATAGTTGGCCCTCCATATACTGTTCTCCCTCATGTCTGAGGTTCCGCACCCTGTGAATTCAACCAACCATGGATCATGTAGCGCTGCAGTATTTGGGTTTTTTTTCTTTTTCTTTTTCCTTTTTTTTTTTTTTTGGTCTTTTTAGGGCCACACCAGTGGCATATGGAGGTTCCCAGGCTAGGGTCGAATCGGAGCTGTAGCCACTGGCCTACACCACAGCCACAGCAACGCCAGATCCAAACCGTGTCTGCGACCTACACCTCAGCTCATGGCAATGCAGGACTGACAGTTCTGGGCTCCCAGGCCTATACAGTGGACTGAGAGTTCCAACTGCAAATTTAAATAGATTTGTGAGTCCTTTATGTTGAATATTTTCAAATTCATTCTTCATTTTTATAAGGGGAGACTAGCCAAAAACAAAAATAAAGAGTATACTTTGGAATTAATAAAGATCTCAAACATTGTTTTGCTACAACATAAGTCTGTTTTTATTTGGTCAAAATATATTTTGTTTCTCTCCGCTTTGGAAAATGCAGAAAAATTTAAAAAATTAACTAGATGATAAAAATACCTCTAAGCCTATCTATCACTCAGACCATTTAGAGTTAACAAGTGTTAGTATTTTTTACATATTTACTTAGCCTTTATATATTTTGAACAAAATAGATGCCTGAATACAGTTATAATTTTGCATTATCCTTTTTTCACTTGGTATCCTTTTTCACCATAAGTATGTTTCCATATCATAAAATACTTTTCATAAACACCGTTATTTGTTGGCAATGTATTATTCCATTATGTCAGTGTGCCATATTGAACCATTCCTGTTTATTATACTTTAAAGTTGCTTTTTGGTTCCCATAGTCGTAAATCCTTATGTATAGCCTTTTGTTGAATTTCTGATTATTTCCTATAGATTGATTTCTAGAAGCAAAATGACTGGGTTAAGTTTGTGACTTCTTTTAGGGCTCTTAATGCAATTCAACAATTGTTTTTTTTCTGGAACAACTGACGTGATTTACTCTTCCAGCAGCAATGGATGTCTCAATATATGCTTTCCAGCATTGAGTAGTGTCATTTATTTTTCTTTATAAAATTGCTATGTGAAAAATGATATATTATCCTTATTTTTTTCTTTCTTTGGCTACTGTTGAGCTTAACTAGATTTTTCATTTGTTCATTAGCCTCTGATACTTTTATATTTTTTGTTCCATGAATTATCTATTCAAATTTACTTTTCTGTTGGAATGCTCTTGTGATTTTAGTTTTGTTGCAGTCCGTCCTTATCTCCTCCAATTCCTTTTTCATGTCAACTTGCTTTCTCTCTATGGATCTGTGTTTTTATTCAGTTGGGTCCCTGTGGTCTTGTCTTCTACAAGGTTGCCACACACTCTTCTGGCTTTTTTTCTTCTAGTTCTTATATATGGTAAGTCATAAGTTTTATTTTTAGAAATACATTTTATACTGTACCATTAAAATCCCAAAATTAATTACAAAAATAAATGAACATAAGGTTAATGACGCTATATGTGCTTATATATATTTATTAATTCTATAAAACCGATCTTTTGCTGTAAAAGCCAGATCATATTTTTCTATGTGTGCTGAACTTGCTAATGACTTCTAAAACAACGACTTTTCCAAGTAAATCTTTAGTAGCAAGTATCATATTTTAGCAAATCACCCCCTAATTCAGGGGCTTAAAGAAAATAATAAGCATTTTCTATTGCTCTCTAGTCAGCTAGGAAATTGAGAAGTCAGCTGGGAGGTTGTTGTGATCTGTTTTGGACTCACTTATGCATCGGCAGTCAGCCTTGCTGATTTTGGTTGGACTCTCCCATCCGTTTGGGGGCCCAGCTGGCTCAAGGCTGGCCTGGGATGTTTACTCAACTTAGAGAAGTGGCTCTCCTTCTGGCCTTTCCTCCTTTAACAGGCCAGCCTAGGTGCTGCAGCAGAGTAAGCAGAAGCATGAATGCCTGAGACCTAAGCTCACAACTGGAAATTTGTCCTTTTGCCTTGTTCTGTTGGCCACAGTAAATTGTAAGTCTAGCCCAGATTGAAGAGTTGTCTTAATATGAGGGCTAGAAAGTCACAATCCAAAGGGTGTGGACAAGGAAGAGAGAGCAATCGGAGCCCTAACTGTAATCAGACTACCCCACAGAGGCCTTCTTCATTTCTACAGAAACACTATAAATGAGTTTTAAATTATCATAATTTTCTAGAGAATTTTTTTAGTAGCAGATTTGGCTTGGATCTGACATTGCTGTGGCTAGCAGCTATAACTCTGATTTGATCCTTAGCCTGGGAACTTCCATATTCTGCAAGTGCAGCCCTAAAAAGCAGAAAGAAAGAAGGAAAGAAGGAAAGGAAGGAAAGAAGGAAGGAAGGAAAGAAAGGAAAGGAAGGAAGGAAGGAAAGAAGGAAGGAAGGAAAGAGAAAGGAAGAAAGAAAAAAGAAAGGGAGGGAAGAAAGAAAGAAAAAGGAAGAAAGAAAGAATCAGATTTGATGTTGGAAATGGCTAATGCAGTTCCTGATTTTTCCTTTTTTTTTTCCCCCTTTTTAGGCTGTGCTCACAGCACATGAAAGTTCCCCGACTAGGGGTCAAATCAGAGCTATAGCTGCTGGCCACAGCCACAGCAGTATGGGATCTGAGCTTCGTCTATGATCTACACCACAGCTAATGGCAACCCCGGGTCCTTAACCCACTGAGTGAGACCAGGGATTGAACCCGCATCCTCATGGATAATAATGGGAGGAATTCCTGTGTGTGAGGTTTTTATGGGCCAGATCTAGAACGATGCATATCACTTTCTGTTACATTCCACTGGCCTGAACTTGGTAACATGGCCACACCCAAAGCAAGAGAGACTGAGGAAGGTGATCTAGCTGTGTGCCCAGGAAGGTGAGGGAAACGTAGGTACTGGTGAGCACTAGCAATCTTCTTGTAAAAAATGAGCTGAGCTGAACTGAGCTTGTTTTTGGCAGCCTCACTGGGATAATAAGACAAAAGGCAGAGACTAGGTCTAGCCAAGGGTGGGCCCCTAATAAACTGCTCCCCACTTTAGTTAGAGCACTGAGAATACTGTGTTCTAGGAATAAGTGTAAGCTGGAAGTAAACCAGCTCTCTTGTGGACTTCAGTCACTTTGTATGAGCCAAGTAGCTCCGAATACTTCAAGCCTTGAACTTGAGACTTTTTCTACAAGCTTTTTTTTTTTTTTTTCAAAGATAAAATCCAGTACACAAAGGTAACCAAATATATGGGGAGACAAGACAATAAAATTAAACTCTAGATATTGGAATTATGAGTCCTTATTTAAAAAAACTAAGCTTATGAGACATGTCAGCTTTGAAAAAGAACCGGTAGAATATCCAGAACTGAAAAGTATAACCAAAATTAAGAACTCAGTGGATGAGTTTAAGAGCAGATAAAACACAGCTCGGGGAAACATAGTGTACTAGACTATAGGTCAGAGGCAGCTGTCCAAAATGAAGCATGAAGAAGTGGAAAAATGAAAATACAAAAGAATGGAAAAAGGAAATGGAAATGATGAACTTTAACATGGCTTCACTTAGAGTGCCAGAAGAAGAAAAGAGGGAGAGAGATGGAGCGGGGATGGAGCAAATGCAATATCCACGTTCAGATGGACTGGATATTGTCTGACAGGGAAAAGAAACACTGAAAATGCGCTATTCATCTAGCTCACATGGAGAAAAATTGCCCAAATTAAGACACAATATAGAAGTTCTCCTTGTGGCTCAGCGAGTTAAGAATCTAACTAGTATTCACGAGGATGCAGTTTCGATCCCTGGCCTTGCTGGGTGGGTTGGGAATCTGGTGTTGCTGTGAACTGCAGTGTAGGTCAGAGATGTGGCTTGGATCTAATGTTTCTGTGGCTGTGGTGTATGCCAGCAGCTGCAACTCTGAGTCGACCTCGAGCCTAGGAACCTCCCCACACCACAGGTGTGGCCTTAGAAAAAACAAACCTAAATAATAAAATTTTATTTTTGTTTTTGCTTTTTTTTTTTTTTTTTGCTTTTTAGGGCCGCACCTGCAGTACATGGAGCTTCCCAGGCTAGAGGTCAACTCAGAGCTACAGTTGCCAGCCTACACCACAGCCACAGCAACACAAGATACAAGCCACGTCTGTGACCTACACCACAACCCACAGCAATGCCCAATCCTTAACCCACTGTGAGGCCAGGGCTCGAACCTGCCACCTCATGGTTGCTAATCGGATTCGTCTCTGCTGCGCCACAACGGAAATGCTAAAAAAAAAAGATAGACTCTAAATGGAAACATATCAACCTGGGCTGTGACATGCATTTTGACATTGCTGGGCCTTTGATCTGGGAACTCTGGTGCTCGGCCGTGAGGAGAAAGCTGCCATTTACCCCATATCGCGCCCCACCCCCTTCTTGCCCTGGTGTGAAGAAGAATCAGCTGAATGTAACTGCATAACTGAAGTCAGATATCATCCCAAATATCCCAAATATCAAATCTTTTTCTTTTTGTCAAACTTTAAACAACATACATATTCAGTTTATGATTTATTTTCTTTTTTTTTAATGTCCCTGAAAAAAATCCTACATCTATAGATTAAGAAAATTTAGGGAAAAAAGAGAAATGCCTATGGTAGAACTACTATTATGCCTCACAAAATGAGACATAAATGACAAGATGCCTATTTTAAAAATGATCTCCAGAAAAAGTACTATTGTTTTTGTTATTCAAAAGTAACACAAATTAACTGGGGGAAAAAATCCAAAAAGTTTAACAAACAAAATTAGTCTTCTATTCCACTACCCAGAGAAAACCAATGTTACCAGTATGGTCTGTATCTTTTCTAGACTTTTCCTACATGTATGTTCTAGGATATGTAACAAAGGCTTGCCTTTTAGAGTGAGGAATTTGGGCCAACTAAGAGGGGGATTTTTTTGGTAGGTGTTTAATTTCTTTGGCAACAAAAGGGTATAAAAGAAGGAGTGAGCCTGCTGCCCAGGCTATGTTGTATGTTATTCATACATTCAGTCACTAATGCATTCAGTAAATATTAAGCACTTCCTATGTTTTATTTTTGTTTTTTGTTTGTTTGTTTGTCTTTTTAGGACCACAACCACGGCATATGGAGGTTCCCAGGGTAGGGGCTGAATTAGAGCTACAGCTGCCAGCCTACAACACAGCCACACCAGATCCGAGCCGCGTCTGCGACCTACACCACAGCTCACAGCAACACCGGATCCTTAACCCACTGAGCAAGGCCAGGGATCGAACCTGTGTCCTCATGAGTGCTAGTCAGATACGTTTCCACTGAACCATGACAGGAACTCCTTTATTTTTTCTTTTTTTCTGATAAGCACTTTCTAGGTGTCACGCACTGGGTCAGGGGCTGTTCCGTATGTGGGCTGGAGCTCCCCCCACACACGGGTGCTCATGGTATTACCACAAGACACGTGGGAGGGAGAGGGCTTGAGACGGATGCTATTTTTGTTATCTACGTATGATTTCATGTAGGGCTAAGGTGTAAAGAGGGCAGGTATTTTGATCAACCAGAGACAGCAGGACGTACCAGAAGGAGTGGCTCTTCCCTCCTGAGTGCAAAGGCAGAGGCACAGCGGACTGTTGAACTGTTCACTTGCTTGGCTTTGTGAGCTGAGGAAAAGGTTATTTAATAGTTAATAAAAGAATAGCTACTATTTATTAAATGTCTGTTGTATGCCAAACAGCATACTGTGTATACATCAT
Source organism: Catagonus wagneri (assembly GCA_004024745.2). Classification (NCBI taxonomy): domain Eukaryota; kingdom Metazoa; phylum Chordata; class Mammalia; order Artiodactyla; family Tayassuidae; genus Catagonus; species Catagonus wagneri. The sequence goes on from PVHT020000080.1 coordinate 7,553,416, forward strand.
TTCATTTACTTCTCACATGAACTCTGTATATTAATAATTAACATTTATCGGTCATTTACTGTGTGACCACCACTGTTGTAAGATTTCACATGCAGTCAGTATGTCAAATCCTTGGGACAAATCTCTGAGACAGGTCTTGTTACGATCCCGCTTGTATGGATGAGGAAACGGAAGTTCAGAAAGACTTGTTCAAGGTCACATACTAGACGTGACAGACCATAATTCCAAAATCTCTATGGTATTTCACTCACAGCTATGTAACCTATTTAATTAATAAATTACAGTGTTTCTGATTGATTAAAAAAAAAAAAAAAGGAGTTCCCATCGTGGCTCAGTGGTTAACGAATCCGACTAGGAACCATGAGGTTGTGAGTTCGATCCCTGGCTCAGTGGGTTAATGATCTGGCATTGCCATGAGCTGTGGTGTAGGTTGCAGATGCGGCTCGGATCTGGCATGACTGTGGCTGTGGCATAGGCCGGCGGTTATAGCTCCGATTTGGCCCCTAGCCTGGGAATCTCCATATGCCACGAGTGCGGCCCTAGAAAAGGCAAAAAAGACAGAGAAAAAAACAGTTCTCCCAGATTCAGTCCTGGAATTTTGCTGAGTGTCACTTCTTCGACACTTCATCACTGAAGCCAGGATAAGAAAACATACTCTTTAAATATTTATTTTTAAAACTTTAATCTTTTTGGAACTGATTTCTTTTGGGAAAAGACTTCCTTCTTTGCTTAATACATTTCATTCTTCTTTTTCATGCTTTTAAAGAAAAAAGTGATATTGCTTTCTCCATAGCTAAATTGGGATTTCTTTGGCAACTGATAAGCTCTCTTTTATTTAAAGACTATTTTTTATTGTAGTAAAATAATTCATAGCATAAAATTACCATTTTAATCATTTTTAAAGTGTGCAGCTCAGTGGCATTAAGTATACTCATAAGTTGGGCAACCATCACAGCTCTGCCTCTTTAGAACTTTGTCATCATCCCAAAGTGAAATTCTGTGCCCATTAAACAGTAGCTTCCTCTAATGACTATTGTTATTAAAGGCAATAACTATATTATGCTTAGTTTTCTTTACATGAATGAGCACATACTTGTCTTAGGAATATGAAGGAAAGGCATATTTGCTAGTATAATGGCAAATGCAGAACCTACTGACAAAGGTGTGTAATTTGTAAAAATAGCTGAGTGGGCAAAATTCTGATCTTCAGCTGCCCTAGGCACTTCAGTGCACTTCTGATTATGATTTTTCCTTGGGCACGTAGTTACACTGATAGAAATCATATCCATGCATAAAGAGTGCGCTTAATTATACATAACTACACACCTAAGATGAGGTTTTACTTTTTTTTTACATTTTTTTACAAAAGATGAGACACTATCTTCTAACTAATCTCAAAAAAGTAGTGTGTATCACCCTCAGAACATTGGTTTCTTATTGTATGAGTTATCCTTTTTACAGGAAAACACTGTGTCTTGCTTTCCTCCTCCCCCTTTCAGGAATTGTTTTCATTACATGGAACTCCACAGTCTCCTCTGGTCCCTGCCCTGACTCTGAGGACAGGAAAATGCACAAAGGCTGATTTAGGGTCTTGCATGTAATTAGTGGTAGAGCAACACTAACTGGTCCTATTGAGAATGACACTTCTTTACACCTTCAACTCATTTGTACCTCACCTAATCAGTTGAGCTCAAAATAATCAAAATAAAAAGCAGCCAAAGTGGGTCAAGTAGTAATGTATGTTCCAGGCATTGTATTAAATGCCTTACAGGTGTTATTTTGTTTAATCCTCACAATCCTGTGAGATAGGAATCAATTCCCATTTTACAGATGGGGAAACTAAGAAACAGAAACATTAAGTAACTTGCCAAAGACACACTGTTAATAAGTCACAGACTTAGGATTCAGACCCAGGCAGTCTAGAACCCTTGTTCCAAGCTACTCTGTCTGTACACCCTCCTGGTCCATATCAGGCTTGACAGAGTCAAGGTTAAGCCAAAGTAAGCCGCACACTTGCCAGCCCCCGTGTGGCCAAGGTGAGCAGGGATCCTCAGCTAAGGTCAGGCCCCGGGTTTGACGGAAGAGGCTGTCCAGCCAGGGAAGGGAAATGGGAAAGGCAAGGTCCTCTCTCTTTTGGCCTCATTTGTTACCGGGTTAGTGAGAGGAGTGGGGAGAAAAGGCATCTCTAAGCAGATTTAAAAGGTGTCAGGTTGTTCTCTGCCGTCTCTCTGGTGTTGTGCCCCTTGCCCTTGGCTTGTAGCTGCTGCATCCTTCCTAGAACCACTCTCTCTTGAGGGAATGCCTTCCCAAGACCCTCCCTCTCCACACTGCCGTGGGAAGTGTTCAGAGTAAAACTGATTGCAGCTGCTCGTGAGGATAGTGGTGGGCTTAAGCGGATGGACTCTAAGGTAGGGATGACTTCCCCCTCTCTGCATTTCTCTCATTCTCCCCCGTATCTGCCTTTCTGAAAGCAGAGGTTTTAATGTAAATGACCACCCACGTGAGGGAGACATTTTTGAACAGGAAGGAGTATTGATGGATTCTGCCAGAAATTGAGGAGGCCTCGCTATCCGTGCCCCAGGGATCCGTTGTGACCATCTAGGAGCTTTCCGAGGGACCTCAGAGCAACTCCTGGCTTCCTCTGCACCCTCACAGGGCCAAAGATGGAGACCTGCTCACAGTTCCTGATCGCGGGGTTCAGTCAGCCGCACACCACTTAAAGTGAGGAGAGCTGACTCTTCCTAACGCCAGAGAACATATTTGCAGATGGTTTCCCTAACTTCCATGAATTACCTTCATGTTTTCGGAACGAGCGCTTTCCAATCTGTAGATGGCGCCTGAATGAATGGCTTGGTGGAGGCTGAGTGCTGCCTCCTCCTGGTGTGGAGAGGTAGCGTTGCTGCTCCAAGCTTTGCTTGAGGTCTTGGTCTACTTCCGGTCACGAAAACCCTCTGGTATTTCTTACAGAGGTTAGCAGTGTTTACTACATTGTACTTGAGTAATTGTACCTCACATTAAACGAAAAATATTCTCTAATGCTTTATCAAACTGTAGCACAGTCTTTATTTTGAAATGGTGACATAACATCAGCACGCCATGATAAGACAGCTCCACTTAAACAGTAGTGGCAGTTTGCAGCTGAGTCACAGGAAGGATTTGTAAGGACATGTCTAAGGTGAAATCATACAAATAAAGAGTGAAGACCAGATTAAGGATGTGGGCCTACAAGGTACTGGCTGCTGTGACTGGAGTTTTCCTTTCATTTCCCACCATGCCTTGCTCTTTTCTCTTTTCTCTTTATCACTGTTACAATATGGTATACTCTCTCTTTAGCCTGCTCTGAAAACACTGCCCTGTATGGTCATGTTACCCCAAAGCTGCCACCTAGATCACACTATGACAAGAAAAAGAGATGTCTTCAACCAGAGTTGGCTTATTTTAATTTTCTGTTCTTTATTTCATTTTAATTATAGCCACTTGGTGCCGGTGACTATTTGGAACTGTCAAAAAATTTTGATACAGTATTTTTACGAAACATTCCACAATTTACCCTGGCAAAGAGGACCCATGCTCGGAGATTCATAACTCTCATTGATAACTTTTATGATTTGAAGGTAAGGATTTGGTACATTTTCTCAAAACTAAACACTTTGAACTGTGACCAAAATTGTCTGGACTGGAATCCTGGTCTACAACTTACTTTGCTTCTCTGTGCCTGAGTTTCCTCCTCTGCAAATTGGAGATAATAATAGTAACAAATTACTTCAGGAGTTCCCTGGGGGCTCAGTGGGTTAAGGATCTGACATTGTCACTGACATTGACATTGGGTTGCTGCTGTGGCAGAGATTTGATCTCTGACCTGGGAACATCTACATGTTCTGGGCATAGCCAAAAAAAAAAAGGAAAAGTATTTACTTCAGAGAATTGTTGTGAGGACAAAATAAAGTAAGCCATGAAAACTATTTAAAACAACCCTTGGCACAAGACGGATGCTGTATAGTACTATTGGTAGTAACAGTACATAGTAAAAAGTACATAATACGTGGTGTGTGTATGTAAATATAATGGAATATTACTCAGCCATCAAAAAGAATGAAATAATGCCATTTGCAGTAAGATGGATGGACCTAGAGAGTATCATACTAAGCAAACTTATAAAGAGGAAGACAAATATATGATATCACTTATATGTGGAATCTAAAATATGACACAAACATATCTACAAAACAAAAACAGACTCACAGATATAGAGAACAGACTTGTGGTTGCCAAAGGGGTAGAAGAGTAGGGGAAGGAAGGATTAGGAGCTTGGGGTTAGCAGAGGCAAAGTATACTATATAGAATCAATAATCAACAAGTTCCTACTGTATAGCACAGAGAACTATATTCAGTATCCTGTGATAAGCCATAATGGAAAAGTATAATATATATGTTTGTCTATATGTATATATGTATATCAGAGTTACTTTGCTATAAAGAAGAAATTACCCTTGTGAATCAACTAAACTTCTATAATTTTTTTTTTCTTCTTTAGGGCCGCACCAGCGGCATACTGAGGTTCCCAAGCTAGGGTTTGAATTGGGACTGCTGCTGCCAGTCTACAGCACAGCCACAGCAATGCGGAATCTGAGTTGCCTCTGTGACCTTCACACACAGCTCATGACAACACCAGATGCTTAACCCCCCTAAGTGAGGCCAGGGATCAAACCCGAGTCCTTATAGATACTAGTCAAGTTTGTTACCACTGAGCCACAGCAAGAACTCCTACTTGAATAAGATTTTTAAAAATCCCATAAGACACTCTTCTATATTACCAATTTCATCACTCAACTAGACATATCATATTCTCTATGATGTACAACACAAGGCCTTACCTAGATTGAGTGCTCAATAAATATTTATTGCATGGATAAGTTACTGGACTGATAAAATAATGAACAAAATGAATGAATAAATGACTAAAGGGTCCTCCTCAATATTAGAGTGTTTCTCTCTCTCTGACCCAGAAACCCCAGTAACTAATTGTCTCCCTTAAAAAAAAAAAAAAAATCCATGTATCTTACTATGAATTGCAGAACCATTGTCCCTTCATTAGAGGCAGTATTGCCTATAGTTAAGGAGTGGGTCCTGGGACCAGACTGTCTAACCTTGAAGACAAGCCTAACCTCTTGAACTTAAACTGCCTTCTGTAGAAAAACAGGGTAATAATGGTAGTTATGCTGGAGTTCCAGAGTGGCACAGCAGGTTAAGAATCCAACTGCAGTGGTCCAGAGGTGCAGGTTCAGTCCCTAGCCTGGCACAATGGGTTAAAAGGATCTGGCATTGCTGTAGCTGCAATGTAGGTCACAGCTGTGCCTTGAATTCAATTCCTGACCCAGGAACATCCATAGGCCATGGGTGTGGCCGTAAAATAAAAAAAAAAATAGTAATGATGAGCATGTAAAGTACTTAGAACATTGTTTTGAGGATTAAATGAGCATGTAAAGTACTTGGAACATCCTGTGATATATAGTAAACTTTCAATGAAAGTGAACCACTATTAATAGTATATACCTGTAAATATATTTTTACAATAAAGTATAAGTAACACTTAAATTAGAGTTAATTTAAATATTGTATTATTGTTAAATACAAATTTCCCTTCCTACTTCTTGCAAAGAAAGTAGAGTGAGCAGTGATTCTAAAATGAAGGGACTTTGAGGGGAGGAAAAATCTCAGAATCTGCTGGGAGGGAGAAGTGAGTTTTTCTTTAATTGAAGTATAGTTGATTTACAGTGTTGTTAGTTTCTGATGTAAAGCAAAGTGATTCAGTTTTTTATGTATATTTTTCTTTTATTCTTTTTCATATTCTTTTCCATTATGGCTTACTGCAAGATACTGAATATATTTCCCTGTGCCATACAGTAGAACCTTGTTGTTTATCTATTTTATATATAGTAGTTTGTATCTGTGAATCCCAAACTTCTAATTTATTCTTCCCCTACCCCTTTCCCCTTTGTAACCATAAGTTTGTTTTCTATGACTGTTAGTCTACTTCTGTTTCATAAATATGTTCATTTGTATCATGTATTATTTTCTCTTTTTTTATTATAGTTGATTTACAATGTTCTGTCAAATTCTGCTGTACAGCAAAGTGATCCAGTTATACATATATATACATTCTTTTTCTCACATTATACTCCATCATGTTCCATCAAAGTGATTAGATATAGTTCCCTGGGCTGTACAGTAGGATCTCCAAATGCTTATCTACTCCAAATGCTATAGTTTGCATCTACCAACACCAAATTCTTTATATTCCACATATAAATGATATTATATAGTATTTGTCTTTCTCTTTGTGACTTACTTCCGTTAGTATTATAATCTCTAGGTCCATCCATGTTGCTGTAAGTGGCATTATTTCATTCTTCTTTATGGCTGCATAATAATCCACTATGTATACATATATATAGTGGATATATATGTTTTATACATATATACATATATGTGTACACATATATACATATACATACATACATATATATGTGTTTTATATATGTGTGTGTATATATATATATATAAAACATCTTTATTCATTCATCTATCTATGGATACTTATTAGGTTACTTCCATATCTCAGCTTTTGTAAATAGTGCTTCTATGAACACTGGGGTGCATGCATCTTTTCAAGCTAGAGTTTTCTCCAGATAGATGCCCAGGAGTGGAGTTGCTGGATCATACTGCAACTCTATTTTTAGTTTTTTTTTAGAAACCTCCATACTGTTCTCCATAGTGGCTGTACCAATGAACATTTCCACTAGTAGTGTAAGATGGTTCCCTTTTTCTCCACACCCTCTCCAGCAGTTATTATCTGTAGACTTAATTGATGTTGATCATTCTGACCAGTGTGAGGTGATACATCAGTGTAGTTTTGATTTGCATTTCTCTAATAATAAGTGATGTTGAGCATCCTTTCATGTACCTATTGGCCATCTGTATTTCTTCTCTGGAGAAATGTCTATTTAGGTCTTCTGCCCATTTTTTTTTACTGGGTTGTTTATTTTTGTTATTGAGTTGTAGTATGAGCTATTTGTGTATTTTGGAAATTAAGCCCTTGTCCATTGCATCATTTGCAAATATTTTCTCCCAGTTTGTAGCTTGTCTTTTCATTTTGTTTTTGTGCAAAAGCTTATAAACCTTATTAGGTTCCATTTGCTTACTTATGCTTTTATTTCTATTGTCTTGGGTAACTGACCTGAGAAAACATTAGTTGATTTACATCAGAGACTGTCTTGCCCATGTTCTCTTTTAGGAGTTTTATGGTGTCAGGTCTTATATTTAAATCTTTAAGCCATTTTGAGTTTATTTTTGTGTGTAGTATGAGGGAGTGTTCTAACTTCATTCATTTTCATGTGGCTATCCAACTTTCCCAGCACCACTTGCTGAAAAGGCTTTTCTCTTTTGTGTATTCCTGCCTTCTTTTGTTGAAGATTAATTGACCGTAGGTATGTGAGTTTGTTTCTGGGCCCTCTATTCTGTTCCATTAATCCATTTACCTGTTTTTGTGCCAGTACCATGCTGATTTGATTACTATAGCTTTGTAGTATTGTCTGAAGTTTGGGAGAGTTATGCCCCCAGCTTTGTTATTCTTCCTCAGGATTTCTTTGGCAATTCTGGCTGTTTTATGGTTCAATATAAATGTTAGGATTATTTGTTCTAATTCTGTGAAAAATGTCATGGGTAATTTGATAGGGATCACATTAACTCTGTTGATTGCTTTGAGTAGTATGGCCATTTTAACAATATTCATTCTTCTCATTCAAAAATGGGCCATTTCTGTTTCTTTGAATTGTCTTCAATTTCTTTTATCAGTGTTCTATAGTTCTCAGCATATAGGTCTTTTAGAGAGGTGAGATTTTTTAATGTTTCCTTTATTCATTCATTCAACAACCTTTATCATGCCAAGTACAGTACTAAGCACTAGAAATTCAGTGACAAGCAAAGCCAGATGTGGTACCTGCCTTCATGGAGCTGATAGTCTAGTGTTGAAGAAACACTAATCAAATATGCATAGAACTGAGTGAAAAGTCAGCATGGTAAGATGTTCTCTTGGAAAGAGGGGAGTTGGTACTGTGAGAGTCCAGGGGAAGAGTAGGCTGATCTTTGTGCCCGATGAGGAGGTGGACGTAGGAAATCCTGCTGAGGACCAGCTGCACCAGAATCATCCGAGCGATTTAAGATCCAGATTTCAGGGCCAACCCCCACCCACTTGCAAATGGGGACCAGGGATGGGGCCTGGAGCCTGCTTGTTCACTCATAAGTGCTGCTGATAAACACTGAGGTGTGATGGCTAAACTCCACGTGTAGAGTGAAAAGGAGCCACCGGAGTAGCAAAAGTTTGTGATGGGCCTCAGCAGGAAGGGCGGCCAGCATGGCCTGGGTGCAGTGCTGCAGGCAGCCTGCTTTAGTGGGCACTCAATATCTGCTCTATACTCCTGGGGGGCCGTGTGAGTGGGGAGTCAGCAGAGGCAGGAATCTGAGATCCAGAGCTTGGCGATCAATCCTATCACATGGTTCCTTCTGGGTCACTCATCCAGAGACTCCACTCTGAGATAATCATGTGGGGTCCAGAATAAGTCTCAAGAAGGTGGCACTCCTTTTAGAGGACAATGCTTCAGGAAGAAAGTGGGAGAGGGGCACTTGCAGGATCTAGGTGGATCTTAGAGTGAAAGATTGATACATCCTCATTTTTTTTAGCTTTCAGCTAGGAATACTTAGCTTATGGTCCATATCCTCAGTCCCATCCCGGATCCTACTGTTTCCCTTCTTAATTAGAGGAAAAAAAGATTTATCTGGCAATATGCCTGAATACCAGGACCATTCTCCTAACATTTGTTTTAACTAAATCACACATTTGGAGTTTAAACTCTTTTTTAAAGCATGATCGAAATTACCTTATTTCAGAAACTGGGAATATTAAACATATCATTCTAGAATGTATTCATGGAAATTTGTGAAATAAGGGCATTCTTATCTAAGTAGAGGAAAAAGTGTCATTTCTGATTAAAAGAATTTATAAGAGGAGGTAGAAGGCCATTTGGATGTGGAAAGACTAATCCCAAACATCAGTACATTATTTTAAAGTATCAGCATATTTATTTCAATAATTATTTTTAAAGGATAGCTGTGAATCCTGAAAACAAATTCAGGTCTTCTTAAACATCAGAAAGAGTATAATGTTGTATTTAAACTAGTGGACAGAAAACTTATAAAGACATAAAAGCTGCTTCTGATTTGCACACTCAAACATCTATGTAATCAAGAAGTATTAATGTCAGTCTTTTTGAAGACATCAGGCAGCATGTTGATACAAATGGAGTTTCTGGAAACTCAGGGGGTAATTAAAGGAGCAGCGCACTGAACTTAGCAGTCACGCATACGGTAAAGTGCTCACAGTGCATCAGGGGAGTATCTTTGATGCACACGGAGGTGGGCACCAAACAGTCGGGTGAAAATGTTGACTTCAGATATAATGGAAAAACCACAGGACTTGGAACTAGGCTCACATCACAAGTTGAGACCTTTCCAGGCCTGAAGTTGCCAATAGAACGTTTCTTCCTTACTTCACAGGGTGGTATAAGCTGTGTGGAAATATCTGGAAAGTACTAGGCTGTTTAAAAATACCACTCTAAGGGACTCAAAATATTAGAAAAAATATGGACACGGTCAAAGTTTTTTTTTAAGTATTTTGTTTCAAAAATACATTTGGAAACATCTGTGATCCCAGGCTATCTGACTGTAGGTTCTGTGGTTTATCTATTTACATTTCAGACATATTCCAGGAATAGAAAAAAGAATTTCCCAAATATTGAAATCCACTTTAAAGAAGTGCTGTGTTCACTTATTTATGTTAAGATTTTTATTATTAAGAAGATACAGTGTAGATGGGTCCTGACAGTTTTGAAACTTTGAAAACCATATTTTACTTATGCTTTTTTAAAAGGTAGACTTTTAAACATAGAGAATAATGAAATGTTAGAGTAGCATTAGTATAATATAGGATAACTTTAGGATAATTAGCTAAAATCTCTAATTAGAAAAAACAGATTACTGAAATAGGAAACGATGTCATAGATTGAAGCTTTAAATTATTTTTTCCCAAAATAAAGATAGGATGTGGAGATAAAGTGTAGAAGTAGAAAGAAATTAGGACTGTTAACTTAGATCAAAAAAAAAAAAAAAGGGTTCAAGGCATTGTTCTTTTGTAAATACGCATTCTATAAGCTCATAAAAGTGTATTTTCACCAATTTTCCTGCATATATTTAGAACCATTTACAAATATATCACTCTAAAGAGACTCAAACTATTAGAACAAATATGGACCTTTTAAAAGCAAAAATCCAAGCTCCCTGTTATGACAAACAGACTTCTGTTTTATGGGAAATGTGTTTTTACCTTCAACGTGTGAAAGGTAAGGAGTAACACCATTTACTCCTTTTCCTCTGTTTCAGGTGCGTATAATTTGCTCTGCATCAGCTCCTATAGCGAGCTTATTTTTGTATGAACATCATGACAGTGAGTTGGAGCAAAGCAGAGTACTGATGGATGATTTGGGGCTGAGCCAGGTAGGGATATTAACATAATCCCTTTTTATTATAAAACAGCTTAATTGTTTTTGGTTTGATGCATGGCTACATTTTGAAGAAGGAATGCAGTATGTATTTAACCACTGATTTGCTGCTTTTTTCTAAAACCAGTATAGCAGACGGATTCTCAACATCACTAAATATAGAGAATTACAGGCTTCGCGTGGAAGGAATCGTCCTGATCATTTTCGCGTATGACACAAAGTCCAGGGAGGTGGACCAATAGGCCTGTGGCCACAGCCCTGACTAATGACAGGCCATTGCTGGGTGCCAGGCAGCGTGTCTGGTTCTGTGCACCACGCTGCCTTTTCTGGACATCCTTCGTCATGTCTGCTGGATTTGTAGGGCGCACCATACAGAATCCAGCCATGTGGACCACGTGGACCATTCTGGGACCACCAAGTGCCTTTGACTTAAAAAGAAATCCACGATTCCTCTCCGAACCCCATTCTGTAGACATTTATGGAGCATCTGTCAGCACCAGGCTCTGGGGACACTGTAGGGAACCACCGGTGCTGGCCCAGTTCTCCTGGAGCTTGGGGTCTGATGATTTACCAGGTCAAGCAGAAGTGACTTTGCATTTCTGTCTTCCATATGAATGTTACAAGGTATATTTCTCAACTGCAGACATTGAAATATTAGTCAAAAATTTTTAAACTGTCGCTAAATTGTCACCCTCAGAATGAGGGCAACACCATGCTCTCAACCCTGGGGTGAAAGGCCATTTGGAAGGAGGAAACAGTGCCTTAATGACTTGAATAGTAATTATGCAATATCACGATTTGGGGAAAATGAGGCCAATAACTCTTTACAAAGTGAACTCTCAAAATATGATTATCAAATCTACATGTAGAAATCAATAGCTACGTATAATCCCATTTCTCTAAGAGCAATACTTACATCCGAATGTCTGACAATTTGGAAGAATACACTTCAGAGGCCACATCATCTCAGTTCCTAAAGCCCTTTAAACCATTGACTTTTAAATTGTCCTTCTGATCAGGATTCAGATATAGGGCAAAGTAACTCAGCACTTGGGGCTAATGACACAGGAAGAAATCATATGGGTACATGACCCATAGCGTCATGCAGTTTTACAGTAGGTCAGTAATTTGGATTTAGGAGTCCAGAACTTCACTCTGAAAGAGTGGAATAGCAACCACCCAAGGAAAAAGACAAAAACTCAATGCCCACTGTGTTGGAAGCACCAGCGCCAGGAGTTCCGGGCCTCCCAGAGGGCTTCCCCAACTCAGCCCTCCACCGGAAGATCCAGTGCCCCAGCAGCTCAAGACCAAAAGCAGTTCTGGCCTTCCCAAAGGAAGCTCCCAGGCAGCGTCTCCAGGCCCAGAGGCGATCCCGTCTGGAAGAGTCTCTTCAGAGGTTCATTTTCAGGCCAGCCCTCAGGAGGGGAGGGAGTCCCTCTTCCTGACGTGCCAGGACTGCGGGCTTTGCTGTTGCTCATTTCTGGCATGCACTTTTTGAGAAAGAATTCCTTTTCTGTCTGGAATATCTTCCCTTTAGTTTTGCTTTTTTTTTTTCTCTTTATGGCTGCACCTGCAGCATAAGAAAGTTCTAGGGGTCAAATACTGACTAGGGGTTGAATCGAAGCTGCAGCTGCAGACCTGTGCCACAGCCACACCAGATCTGAGCCACATCTGCCACCTACACCACAGCTTGCAGAAACACCAGATCCTTAACCCACTGAGCAAGGCCAGGGATCGAACCCACATCCTCACAGGCACTGCTAACCCACTGAGCCACGGGAACTCCTCTCTTTAGATTTTGTAGAGAACTTTCATCTGAGCAAAAATTTGCTTATTTGGCTTCCTGGGTATTGTTTCAGCTTTAATTATTTGTCTAATGTTTTTCCTATTATTCTCTCCGTGGTAATTTGTTCCATTTATTGATTATTGGGTTACATTAATCGATTGTCTAGTCTACTGATTGTATATGAAAAAAATTTATAAACTATTTTATAATCTAAATGAGGAAACCCCCCAAGTTTTTTTTTTAAGCCTGTACTTAGTTCTTTAAATTTTTAGTTGTGACAGTTTTAATCGGTGCTGGGTTGCTGTTTTGTTTTGTGTTTTGGTTTCCAGGACTCAGCAGAAGGACTCGCCATGTTTACCGGAGAAGAAGAAATCTTTGCATTTCAGCGCACAATATCCCGACTCACAGAAATGCAGACTGAACAGTACTGGAATGAAGGGGACAGAAGCAAGAAGTAATCATCACTTTCGCATGAATAAAACTGGGCAAATGATTACCGCAGGGAGAACTCTCTATTACGGGACTTGAAGGAATCATTTTCTCATCATTAATTATGCACTTTGTCCTCTGGACCATTTTTATCTAAAATTGCTGTCAAAGATGTAGTGGATTAGTAAGTTAAAGCCATTTTTAGATCTACTCTTTACCTATTTATTTGGCCTTATTTCTGCACCACAAAATTAAAATCAGTGCTCCCGAAGATGAATGCAGGACCAGACATTTTGGCTTCATATTAAGCCACCTGAATGAACCTTGAATACACACACGCGGTAAACGCAGGGTGTCTGGACATCTCCAGCTTTGGCTACATGGTAGCAACATGATCGAAACACATCTTTTATTAATTTAAAACAAAGAAAGCTTTCTGATCTTATCTTAAAGTCCATAACATTTTAGAATGTGGACTTATCCCATGAATTGAGAGGGGGCTGCTATAAATTACACTCTCCTTGCAACAGAGAGTATATTTTTCACTCTAAATTCAGATTTGGCAGGCAGGACCTGATATCCAGCAGACATGCAGTTGCCTGAAAAAAATAATCAACGATTATGATGCCATAGAATAAGGAAGAAGTCTGTTAAATTCCAACTGACAGGAAGATTCTCCCAACTCTGACAGCCAGGAGGAGGACAGACACCAGGAAAGGGGACCAGTGAGAGGGTGTCAGGAGAGGCAGAGTCCTGGACACGCCAAGCAGCAGAGTGGACTCCTGCTCACGTGAGGCCTCGGGACCCCAGGGACTGTGGCTCCTTCCCGCTGCTCACCTGCATTTGCTCTGGTCACAGGATGTCACCCCCAGCCATGCCTCAGCTGCTGCAGTACAGTGGGCCCAACAGTAAAGTGGAAAGAATGCTTGATGAACCTACTTAAATAAAAGCCAGTTTGTCCCCCATCGAGGTCAATCCCTGACTCATTCAGACACAACCTGACTTTGTTAACCATGGTCACAGAAGGAATTTTGGTTGAGGCTGTTATGAGAGTAAATCCCTCTACAAGAAAAGAGAGAAAAGAAAAGATGTGAAATCCACAAAGTTTTGTGAAAATCAGATATTTGGGGGGAATAGGCACAGGTGAGTCTGTTCATATAACGAATGTGGTTGTCAACATAAGTAAGCTCTTTGAACCATGTAATTTATAAGTTAATAATCAGTCCCTCTTAGTCTGTGGTTGACATTAACCTCAGTTAGTCAGATGGGTAGATACGGTACCCAAGTCCAGAGACATATTGAAATCCAGGCTTCTGAAAATTAAATGTGATTTAAAAATACTTTTATTGAAGTGAAACAGTGAGTTCAAAAAGAGGTTAAATAGGTTATGAGAGAGAAAAGATGGGAAATAACCAACCACTGTGTGCCAGAATTATTGCTAGACGTTTATTCATTTCAGGCAAAAAATTATTCCTAGAGAAACAGCATCATCATCCCTGTTTATAGAGAGGAAAACCGAGGCTTGGAAAAGTAGCTTGACCCAAGATTTACAGTTTACAAGTACAAAACTCATGTACTGTGTTTTATACCACACCACCTCTATGAAAATGAGATCATTTTTAATAGTGGTTCTTTTTTGTTTAACTCGGTGAAAATGAATCTACAATAGAACCATTGCTTTGAGCCCAATAGATATAAAATATACTGTGCTGATCAAATTTGTGCATTTTCAGTGGGATTTCAAGTTTTAGTCATTATGCAATTATTTTAACTTCCCTGAATATACTTCTGGTACCTACAAGTGTGCAATAACAATTTTAAAATTACTTAGAATTTTGAGAAAAAGTAAAATATTGCCTGTAAAATATATAAATGGATGTACTCATATCCATTTATTTATTTAACATTCTTTAAGAAACATCATGCTTACTAGGTACTGGGCCTGGTTCCAAGTGCTTTATAAATAAACTATTTTGATCCTTATAATAATTCCATGAGATGGGTACTGTTTTACCATTTGTGGACAGGGAAGCTGAAGCACAGAAAACAGGTACAACGATGTACTGAATTGCTAAGATGTACATGAGAGTCAGTTAAATGATCAAAATACTGATATAATAAACTTACATGTAATTGCCTCTGCCTTGAAAACATTCTTCCTACTCCAAGTAACTTGAACCTACATTTTCAGCCCCTTCATCTGGGATTAAAAACGCCCAGAGGGATTGGGGTCCTGGGGCCCTGATGTTTGGATTCCAGATCGACTGTAGGACACTGTCTGGTGGTAAGTCTGTGATCTTGATCTTGTGAATGACTTTCTTTAGATCCACTAGCCTCCTAAGACATCACTTGCTGGTAGATAAGGATTTTCTTTGGCGATGAGTTTGCAAGTTTTTCTTTAAGGCAGATTCATTTTTCCCATTGGCATAGCAGTTCATTTTCCTGGAACAGAAATTTTAAAATAATATAATCTGTCGTCTTGTTGAGTATCTGCTTCCTCTGAACAGCTTTGCACTAGAAACTTCACATATGTCACCTCAGCTGGTCACTCAGCCCAATCAAATGTGTCTACTGACCTGTTTGCCACCTGTGATGGTGTAACACTCCAAGGGGACATCTGTCCATCTTTTGTGCTGGCTCAGGAAGTCTTCCGGAGGTTGTCCTGAGAAGTTTCCTCTCTCAGGGCTGTACTTGTCGGGGCACCTGCAGTTGAAAGCTGATTTCTCTGATGCACCTTCTCTTCTTTTCCGAGGACATTGAGAAGGGCTCTGGATGTGGTTCTGCCAACTTTACCTTGTGACCTTGATTTAGTGCTCTGAGCTTTTGTTTTTTTTCATCCACAAATGAAAACAGTAATACTTATTTCATAAAGTTATTCTGAGGATAGTTGGTGAAAAGCATTTTGCAAATGGTAAAGGATTAAATGAATATTAGTTGTTATTGATAGTAAAGATTATGATAAGAAAGCAACAATAAATGCCTCATCCACTTGCATTCATGGCTGCTTGAATGCAAAACAGGAGACAGCATATCCCAACCCAATACAGTTTCTAGCAGAAGAAAAGAGATGCGCATTACATGGCTAGACACCAAGGGCACAGAATTCTGGCTTAATGAGATGCT
Source organism: Catagonus wagneri (assembly GCA_004024745.2). Classification (NCBI taxonomy): domain Eukaryota; kingdom Metazoa; phylum Chordata; class Mammalia; order Artiodactyla; family Tayassuidae; genus Catagonus; species Catagonus wagneri. Next base: position 7,569,367 of record PVHT020000080.1, read on the forward strand.
GCAAAGACAACCTATTCTTTCAGGGTTAATAGGGAAAATAGATTGTTTGCGGCACATCAAAGATTTCCCAGAAAGAGGGCGCCACCTTGTGGTCATTGGGATGAACTGACAAAAAAGTCCAAGAATCACACAAGGTTGGAGAACAGGGGTTTCCAAAACTGCAGTTCCAGGCCTAGGTCCCACCCTGGAGAGTCAGATGCAGGTGGTGAGATGCAGGTCCCCAGGTTGGTACTTGGTAACACTCCACACGGAATTCTAAGATGCAGCCAAGGTTGATAACTGCTGCTCGGGAGATCTTACCTGTGACCACACAGCCAGGGGGCAAAGTCCGGCCTGTGTAGATCACCTGACTCCATACCAGAGCACATCTCAGGAAGCAAAAGTCACTGCTGTGATGCCTGGAGGATATGGAGCCTGGAGCCACTGGCATGCCAAAGCCTCTCAAGGGCCCCCCTGCCGCCTCCCGGAGTCTGCTGCTCTCCTCCCTTCCTCTGCTTCTCCTCCCCTAAACTCTCCGGCTTTCTCCACCCCCACGGATAACAGCAAATAGCTAACCTAGCCGGGCATCCTGCTTTACAAAGCACTTGGTCCTACCCTATCATTTTATCCTCAGCCCTTCTTCAAAAATGTGGTTATCCCTACTTCCTACAAGGAAGTGGAGGCTCAAGGTGACATCCAGGACACATGTCTTCTAGACCCAAATCCTGTGCTAACGGCCTTGTCTGTCATGCCATTACTAATGATGGCCCTCATTTCTTGAGTCACTGTGGACTGTGGACCTTGAGGGCTGGGGTAGGAAAGATGTGGGTATGGGGGGCATGTAAAGGGGGGTGTTCCTCACAGCACCGTATCGGATGGCAAAAAACTAGAACACAGTGGCAAAACTTTGAAGTACCCATTGGCACAGTCATTATGTAAAAGGAGGTATTGCCACCACCAGCCCGTCTTTGTCTGATGAGAAAACAGAGTGTCAAAGAGAGGAACTACTGGAGGCCACTGGGAGTCTATCATGAGGGGAATGACTAAGGAAGGTGGACTCCGCTTGCAAGGGACTCCTCTGCAGCGTCAGAAGCAATAAACCGTGTTTATGTATGGCGTCGTGGACAACACTCAGATACCATCGATGGGAAATTTGATTCAGTGCCATTAATATAAGTTTGGAAACCCATATATAAAATAACACAATGTCTTTCTAGGGCAGAGAAAATCTGAATATATTTATGGAAATAGGTTGGAACATACACTAGAGCAGATGCTTATGGGAGGAAGGAAATGAGATTGAATCCAGTGGAGGAGCGAGGAAAAATGAAAAGGCTGCTTCCTGTGGGCAAATGATGTCAATGTGTCACTAATTAGAGCACAGCGGCAAAACTTTGAAGTACCATTTGGCACAATCATTATGTAAAAGGAGCGGTATCACCACCAGCCCATCTTTTTGTCTGATGACAACACTGAGTGTCAAAGAGATGAACTACTGGAAGCCACTGGGAGAGGGGAATGACTAATATGTGTATTTATGAACAATAAACTTTCATACACCAGAGGTACCTCAAAGAGAGAAGAGTGGAAAATATTTTTGGCAGAGTCATAGGACTTTCTTCAGCACTGGGACTCCAAGGAGATGCAAAGACAGCACATTTTGGGGATTATCGATGAGGGTTTGTAGAAAGCCTGTGCTGGGCTGGAACAAATGAGACCTAGTTAAATTTAAAAGCTTTTGCACAGCAAAGGAAACTGCAAACAAAAGACAACCTATAGACTGTGAGGAAATACTTGCAAATGATACAACCGACTAGAGCTTAATTTCCAAAATATATAAATAGATCATACAACTCAGTGTCAAAAACACAAACAACCCAGTCAAGAAATAGGCAGAAAATATAAGTAGACATTTATCCAAAGATGGCCAACAGGCACATGAAAAGATGCTCAACATCACTCATGAGAGAATGCAAATCAAAACTGCAATGAGGTATCAACCACCTCACTCTTGTCAGAATGGCCATCATCAAAAAGACCTCAAATAGGAGTTCCCCCTGTGGTGCAGTGGGTTAAGAATCCAGCTGCAGGAGTTCCCTTCATGGCTCAGTGGTTAACGAATCCGACTAAGAACCGTGAGGTTGCGGGTTCGATCCCTGACCTTGCTCAGTGGGTTAAGGATCCGGCGTTGCCGTGAGCTGTGGTGTAGGTTGCAGATGCGGCTCGGATCCCGC
>PVHT020000080.1:7572579-7792246 GCA_004024745.2 Catagonus wagneri
GAAAGAGAATGCCATTTGCAGCAACATGGATGGACCTAGAGATTAATATACTAAGTGGCTAAGTCAGAAAAGAGATTATCATACTAAGTGGATAAGTCAGAAAAAGACACATATCACATATTACTTATATGTGGACTCTTAAAAAAAATGATCCAATGAGCTTATTTACCAAACAGAAATACACTCACAGTGTAGAAAACAAATTTATGGTTAGCAAAGGGGAAAAGGGTGGGATAGGGAGGGATAAATTAGGAGCTTGGGATTAAGAGACTATTATACATAAAATAGATAAAAGGGCCTACTATATAGCACAGGGAACTATATTCAATATGATCTATAATGGAAAAGAATATGAAAAATTATATATGTATATATACATACTTAGATATCTGAATCACTGCTGTGTACTTGAAACAAACAACATTGTAAATCAATTATTCTTTTTTTTAAGTAGGAAAAAAGTTTTTTAAAACTGCAGGTGTGGGAAAGAAGGGTGCTAGTGGGACACTGGTGAGGCATGAAAAGCTGGGGTGTCAGCACAGCCGAAGAGCTAGGGTTGGGGAGGGGACACAAGGAAAAAGGAAAATGACCCCACCTTGTGGTCACAGAGGGGAGTCAGGGACCTGAAGAAGGTAAGGAACTTGATAGCAGGTGTCATGTATCTCAGGACCACTTTCCACTCTTAAAATTATGGCAGACTCCAAAAAGCTTTGATTTATTTGGGATATGTGTGTGTGTGTTTTATCTAACTGTATTGGAAATTAAAACTGAGAAATTGTTAAATATTTAATTCATTTTAAAAATAAACTCAGTACATGTTATATAAATAGTGTTATGAAAAATACCTGTATTTTCCAAAACAAAAACAATTTACTGAGAATGGTATTATTTAAAATTTTTTTTGCAAATGTCTGACCTAGTAGACTGTACTTAGATTCTCTTATCTGCTTATGCATTCAATCTGTTGTGATACTGCATTATAGCTTCCAGAAAAGTCAAATGTTTACGTATGAGAGAATGAGAGTAAAAAAGGTGAGTAATGTTTTAGTAGTAACATGAAAAATAGTGCTGACTTCCGAGATTCACTGAAAGAGTCTCTAGAACACACTTTGACAAGGTCAGGTTTATTGCTAATGAGATAAAGGATTGCGCTGGGCCCGCTGGAGCCCAGCGCGAGAGCTGGTGTAGGGAACTGGAATGGGAGGAGGGCCTGGAGTGTGCGGAAGGGGTGGGTCTAAGCCGGGGCAGGTCCAAGCCTGGAGTGTGGGGAAGGGGTGGGTCAGTACCCTATTCTAGGCGGTCTGCCTCCTGAAGTCAGTCTCTCTTTCTCTGTTTATCTCCTGCTGCCCTGAAGCTTTTAGCACTTTGCCACCCTAGCCTCACCCTTACAACTCCTTCCCGGTTCACCTGATTCTTCTCTCTGAATACTTAGGGTTCCTTTTCCTTTTCTTACTCACTGAGTTCTTTCTTGGACCCATTAAAAATGGTAATTATAAAAACATGCAATATTATACAAAGCACTTTCATGTATAGCATCTTCTTCACGGTCTTGATTTCTGCAGCTACAAGTACCACCTAATGCCAATAACCCCCCAGTGTGTATTTGCGTCCCTGACTCCCCCAGTCTCCTTTTCTGCACTTCCACTGCTCTTGGGTGTTCTTTAAACTCACTATGTCTAAAATGGTACTGATCTCAACCCATTTTTTTCCAAGCCTGCAATATCTTCTTGAAATGTTACTGTCTCAGGCACTCATGCAGCTGCAAAGCTCTATGAATTGACAAGGGCCAGTGAAGAATGGATAGACATTAGAATCGTGTTGATGCATGATTGAGAAACAGTAAGTAAAGCAGATATAGTGCCGGACACGACTTCGTGGCTGGCTGGCATTTGGAATGAGCAGCAAATCTGACAATAGGAAGATAGGAGCAGTTTGGGCAAACATGGTCCCAGCATTGTGGGCCTGTCCTGAGTGCTTCTGCGGTAACTGGATCAGGTCTGGAGTCTCCCCAGTCCTCATCATCCACCTCAGGGCTGAGGAAAGACTGGAGTTTTAGAGAACGAGCCTGGCCTTTGGGAGTGCGTAGATAGCCCGATGCTTCTCGTTCCTCGTGTTCTTTCTTTGCTTCACTGAGTAAACACTGTTTAAGAGCTTCTTATGGTGAGGCACTCTGCTAGATGTGGGATATAATGATGTAAACACTTTTAAAATAGTGGTTATTTTGATAGAAGAAGCTCTGTGTTGATTATACTGTTTCTTAATGAAAGCTCACCAAGTTAAATCAAAATGAAAACTGGAATCTCAAGACTGACAGAAGAATGAGACTCTCCTGACTGGAAGCAGCTTCTCCATAGTCTGGCTCAGGCAAGGATGACTCATGCTTACTGAGTTTCTCCAAATCAGGGCTAAGACAAAGGCTCCATTCATGTTTGGGGGCTATGGATAATAAAGTCAGGAGACACTTGGACTCTAGATGAGTTGGTTAATAACATTTGATTGTCTTCACTGTGCAAATGCCCTTTGTTTCTGCTCCACCTCCACGTTCCCTGCCTTCTGGCAGTTAGGCAAGGACATGTGTCACTTCCAAGGCAAAGTTTCTAAGCCGGTTTCTAAGTTTCTAGGTCTCTCTTCTCTTGCCATGGAAAACCTGGAAATATCGTGTGCAGGCAGATACACCCAAGTTGAACATAGCCTGGAGTGGTGAGGCACCACCTGGAAACCCATGCCGGATGTGGCATGAGCAAGAAATAAAATTACATTCTGATAAGCAGTGGAGATTTTTAATGGCATTTGCTATTGCAACATAATTTAGCCTACCTAGACTGTGTTTCAGAACCTGACTCTGTCCTGAGGCTTGACGCTAGGAAGGTGTCTCTCTTCAGCTTTATCTCCAGATGCATGTGGTGTGACCCTGGGAAGGCTGACAGTACGGACACATCTCCGTATCCTCCCAGATGCAACATTCATACATATGCTCTAACTGTCCCCACCGGCCCCACTACATTTTTTAAATTAAAAAAAATTTTTTTATGGCCGCACCTGTGGCATATGTAAGTTCCTGGACTAGGGATCGAATTAGAGCTGCAGCTGCCGGATACAGCCACAGCCACAGCAATGTCAGATCTGGGCCACATCTGTGAGCTACACCACACTTGCAGCATCGAGTGACTCCAGGGATCAAACTCACTTCGTCACAGGCACTACATCAGGTTCTTAACCCACCGAGTGACTCCAGGGATCAAACTCACTTCGTCACAGGCACTACATCAGGTTCTTAACCCACTGAGCCACAAGGGGAACTCCTCGACTGTGTTTCTTAATTTCAAATAATTACTGGCTTTGTTTTTGTGTTCTTGGTCACAGGGAAACTATTAGGTGGACAGGTTTGAATTATCCTATTACCTTAAACTCATTCTTGCTCGCACTCAGGTGGCCAAGAAAGCTGCTTCAATTTATTTAGTGCTTGGAGGTCAGCCACCAGTTGTTTAAAACTCTAAGTAGCTGCAAGTTATAAAAAATCACCTCCTCAAGTATAAAGTCTTCGCCCAGAGAAAACCGCTTTCAGAGATGAGATCAGTCTCACCAAAGAAGAAAAGATAGGGCATAAAAACAAGCAGCACTAGAGCACATGCTTATCCTGACTCACAAGGAATCCAGACACTTCGCTCATCAGATGAGGTAAGGATCCAGAGGCAACTGACAGAAGGGCTGGCGCGACAAGAACAGAGCAGTGGTTAGGAGTGTGAGACCCTGCACTTCTGCTCTACATAACTTTGGACAAGTCACTTACCATTACTCTTTGGGCTTCATCCATAAGGTTTTTTTTTTTTTCTGTGAATCTTTGACATTTATAATTTGATTAAATAGACATATAAAAAATGTTTCATGTACTGAGCAAAAATGTTCAATAACTCATTAGAGAAATGCAAATTAAAACCACAATGAACTACCACGTTCACACCACTAGGACGGCTAGAATCAAAGACACAAATAAAAACAAGTGTTGGCAAGGATGCAGAGATACCGGAACCCGCCTACATTACTGGGGAAAATGGAAAATGGTGCATCTTTCAAAAACTGCTTGGCAGTTCCACAAAACATTGAAAGTTACTATATAATCCAGCAATTCCACTCCTAGGTGTATACCCAACTGAAATGGAAACGTGTCTTCACAAAAACTTGTACATAAATGTTCATAGACAGCATTGTCCAAATTAGCCCCAAAAGTGGGACTTCCCGTGTGGCTCACAACAAATTAGCCCAAAAAGTTATATGACACAAACATCCACCAGCTGATGAACTGATACACATAATGTGCTATATCCACACAATGGGTTATTATTCAGCATTTTTAAAATGAAGTAGCGATCCACACTACAGCATGGACGAACCTGGAGCACATTATGCTAAATGAAAGAAGGCTGTCACAAAGGCCACGTGTCGTTATGTTCCATGTCTGTGAAATGTCCAGAGACAGAAAGTAGGGCCTAGAGGTGGTGGTAGGAATGAGGAAGAATTGCTGACACATGCAGGGTTTTTTCCTAGGGTCAGGAGGTCTGAAATTAGATTGTGATCAGGATTGCACAATGCCGAGAATATACTAAAAACTGCTGAACTGTACACTTTGGCAGAATTTTATGGTATGTGCATTATATTCAATAAAGCTGTTAAAATTGTATATAGATATTCATTACTCATTCATTCATTCAACATTTCCTTGCTTTCTACACCATGCCAGGGGCCAGACACACAGAAATGACTGAAAGAAACTTCCGAGACATGAGGGGCTCCTGCCCTTTTGAGGACAGCACATAGAGGTAATGTAGTGTGACAAGAACCCCCCCTCCTGTCCAGGACATTAACTGAGTGTAGAGAAAGTGCTAGTACCCAGGGCAGAGAGTGAAAAATACCATGAGAACTTGCAAAGTGCTCTGGGAATTCGGAAGAGGGGGATAGAATGACTTGACTCTTTTTCTTCTGAATGGTATCTGTGGTATGTATCTGTAGTGTGTGTCTGTTAATTCCAAATCTGTGGTGTGTCGCTCCCTTGCTGCTTCCCCTTTGGTAACCAGTAAGTTTGTTTTCTATGTCTGAGTCTGTTTCTGTTTTGTAAATTCATTTGCAACATTTCTTTTAGATTCCACATGTACGTGATGTCACGTGATATTTGTCTTTATCTGGTTTGCTCCACTTAGTATGATAATCTCTAGGTCCATCCATGTTGCTGCAAACGGCAATATTTCATTCTTTTTATGGCTGAGTGATATTCAATTGTGTATATACACCAATGGTCTGCCAATGGACATTTGGGTTGCTTCCATGTCTCGGTTATTGTAGACAGAGCTGCTGTGAACACCGGGGTGCATGTATCTTTTCAAATAAGCGTTTTCATCTTTTCTGAGTATATACCCAGAAGTAGGATTGCTGGATCATATGGTAACTCTGTTTTTAATTTTTTAAGGAACCTCCTTACTGTTTTCCATAGTGGCTGTCCCAATTCTAGTATAGGAGGGTTCCCTTTTCTCCACACCCTCTCTGCATTTATTATTTGTAAAGTTTTGTATATGTGCTGCTGAAGCAGGCACTATTTGTAAACTTTTGATGGCGGCCATTCTGACTAGTACTTCACTGTAGTTTTGGTTTACATTTCTCTAATAATTAGTGATGTTGAACATCTTTTCACAGGCTTGTTGGCCATCTATATGTCTTTGGAGAAATGTCTGTTAAGATCTTCTGCCCATTTTTTGATTGGGTTGTTTAGGGTTTTTTGATAATGAGTTGTATGAATGAGAAAGAAGCAGCCTTACAACAGCTGTAACTGATCACTTTGAACATGTCTTACAACAGCTGTAAAGAGATCACTTTGAACATGTTTGGGAATATTGCATTAAGAGGTAATTTGTGGGAGTTCCCGTCATGGCTCAGTGGTTAATGAATCCACTAGGAACCATGAGGTTGCGAGTTCGATCCCTGGCCTCGCTCAGTGGGTTAAGGATCCGGCGTTGCCGCGAGCTGTGGTGTAAGTTGCAGATGCTACTCGGATCTTGCGTTGCTGTGGCTGTGGCATAGGCTGGCAGCTACAGCTCCAATTAGACCCCTAGCCTGGGAACTTCCATATGCCATAGGTGCGGCCCTAGAAAAGATAAAAAGACAAAAAAAAAAAAAAGATGTAATTTGTGGCCCAAAAGATGTCATTTATAAAAATTCCCACATCTGCACACTTGAAAAACATAAAGTTTTATGATCTTTCCTATTAAGGATTCATTTGATTAGAAAAATAAAATACCTTTTGGTAAGGAGATGGAAAAAAATCTTTGTATAAATTGTGGATAAAACAGAAAAACTAGTATCAGGAATTAGTGCAGCCATTAATAAAATTTTCCCAATTTGAATGTACTTATCAGTATCTTGTTCTGCTATAACAGTCATTAAAACCAAGTGTAGACAGGAGTTCCCATCATGGCACAGCGGAAACGAATCCGACTAGGAACCATGAGGTTTCAGGTTCGATCCCTGGCATCACTCAGTGGGTTAAGGATCCGGCGTTGCTGTGAGCTGTGGTGTAGGTCGCAGACGCGGCTCGGATCTGGTGTTGCTGTGGCTGTGGCATAGACTGGCAGCAACAGCTCCGATTAGATCCCTAGCCTGGGAACTTCCATATGCTGTGGGTGCAGCCCTAAAAAGACAAAAAAAAAAAAAAAAAAAAGGTGTAGACATAAACTTAACACTAGGCCTTTGAGTCATAAAAGATCAAGCTAAGGAGTTCCCTTTGTGGCTCAGTGGTTAATGAACCTGACTGAGATACATGAGGATGTGGGTTTGATTCCTGGCCTTGCTCAGTGGGTTAAGGATCTGGTGTTACCATGAGCTGTGGTGTAGGTTGGCAACTGAAACTCGGACATGGCTCGGATCCTGCATTGCTGTGACTGTGGTGTAGGCTGGCAACTGGAACTCCGATTCGACCCGTAGTCTGGGAACTTCCATATGTCATGAGTGTGGCCTTAAAAAGCAAAAAATAAATACATAAGATAAAAGATTAAGCTACGATTTTAAAAAGAGAATAAAACATTTCCAATCACAGTCTTGACAGCAAAAAAGATTTTCAAATAACATAAAACTTAACTTTATAATTTGTCTTTTATTTCAGCCTTTAAAATATATTTTTGTGGAGTTCCCACTGTGGTGCAGTGGCCTAAGAATCTCACTGCAGCAGCTCAGGTGGCTGTGGAGGCTTGGGTTCAATCCCTGGCCCAGTGCAGTGGGTTAAAGGATCCAGTTTTGCTGCAGTAGGTCACCGCTGTGGCTCAGGTTCAGTCCCTGGCCTGGGAACTTCCATATGCCACAGGTGCAGCCATAAACAAATTTAGTTAATTAAATAAAAAATATTTTGATTTTATATTTACACATATATGGCTACATTAGTAGTAGCAAAATACGCATCGTGTTTACTGATTGAGGTACATGATGAAAAACCTTTGGAGACCACGCATTGTGGTACATTTGTATGGACCACCTCCCCGGCATCTAGTCCTTTTCTTTGATCAAAATTCAGGGTCCCATTTTCTTTGGTCCCATTTTTTTCTTTGCCACCTCACTCTGTGGCAGCCAGGAGTGCTGCATGAGACTGATCCCGCCCCAGCTCCAGGAGTGGCCCCTGTTTGGTTTATGCCAGTCAGAGGATCCCATCTCCCTTGGGCATTGCGATTGGCTTCGGGATGAGCAAGGGATCCAGCCTGGTCCTCACAGAGAGCGGGAAATATTTACCCAGGGCTTCTGACCAGGACGCTTCCTCAGTCTCTGGGCACGGCTTGAAGAGATATCCTGTCTTTCTCTGGACCATGTAGCCTGCAGATATGAGGCAGGCCTGGCACTGCTCTAGGGCACAGCAGCCCAGGGTTGACACCAACATTCAGAGGCAGCCAGAGAAAGCATCACAGACACATGGACCCAGAACTCTAAGACAACATGAACCTCTGGATCAATCCACGCCTGAAGTTTCCCCTACATTTGTTTTTTTGTTTTTTGGTTTTGGGGGTTTTTTTGGTTATAGGAGACAAGAAATTCCTTTTATTTTGTTGATATTTGATTTACTCAAAATATGAAAAGTCCCAATTAAAACAATCAGAGATTAGTAAATTTTGCTGAACAATGCAGCAGAGGCATCTTACATAAATATTCCAGAATATCAGTGATGGGCAGGCTTGTTTGTAGAGACTGAAGCATAGTTTTGTACATCAGAAAAAAAATTGAGTTGATGGGAGGGCACCTCAGCTACCCAATTTTAGCCAAAGTTCCACTTGCAAAAAGTTGGCATCTGATTTTTTTTTTTTTCTTTTAGGGCTATACCTATGGTCTATGAAGGTTCCCAGGCTAGGGGGCAAATCAGAGCTGCAGCTGCCAGCCTACATCACAGCCACAGCAACACCAGATCTGAGCCACGTCTGCGACCTACACCACAGCTCACGGCAATGCCAGATCCTTAACCCACTGAGCAAGGTCAGGGATCAAACTCACCACCTCATGGTTCCTAGTCAGATTCATTTCCTCTGTGCCACGACGGGACTCCAAAGATTTCTGAGACAAACAGTACTATTTCAGATTTTTTTATTTTGGCTACACTCGCGGCATATGGAAGTTCCCAAGCTGGGGATCGAAACCCAGATGCAGCTTTGACCTACTGCAGCAATGCCAGATCCTTAATCCACTGCACCAGGCCAGGGATCAAACCCGTGCCACCGCAGACACAACACAAGATCCTTAACCCCCTGTGCCACAGTGGGAACTCTGGCATCTGATCTTTTCTGCCTCCCTTTTGCTCACTTCACTATGCTCTCAGACTATCAGTTTCTCTTCACTTGTTTCATTCTATGGGGTAAATAAATTGTGGGTCCCGGAGTTCCCGTCGTGGCACAGTGGTTAACGAATTCGACTAGGAACCATGAGGTTGCGGGTTCGATCCCTGACCTTGCTCAGTGGGTTAAGGATCCGGCATTGCCATGAGGTGTAGGTCGCAGACAGGGCTCTGATCCTGTGTTGCTATGGCTGCGGCGTAGGCCAGTGGCTACAGCTCCGATTAGACCCCTAGCCTGGGAACCTCCACATGCCGCGAGTGGGGCCCTAAAATGACAAAAGGAAAAAAAATAATTATGGGTCCAGTGTATTCTCCCTTCCAGGGTGTGGTTCCAGGGTGTGGATTGCAAGGGACAGACTGCTAAATCAGAGCACTCCGGAGACGATCGGAATTTGCATGTACATCCAGCTCACGGCCACAAGATGGCAGCAGGAGATCACAGGCAAAGCCCGGCACCTCCCAGGCTGCCCTGAAGACGGCCCTGGAGACGGCGCCTGGCCAGCTTCCACTTTTAGGTAAGTTAGTAAGGAGTTTTTGGGTTATGCATTTTTTTCCCCCTAGAGTCCCTTGTAAAAAAATAAGAGACGCTGACCCAAACTAGTAGATGCTGTGAAGTTTGATAGTGAAGGCAACCGCCGGGGATGGATGTGCGTTTCTGCTTCGTCCTCTCGCCCCCTCCCTCTCTTTTTCCATCTGCAAAATGGGGTTCTGGTTACGGCCTACCTCACTGTGATAAAGCAGTTGGGAGAGAAAATGAGTGAAGCAGCCTGAGTGCCTGCAAGTGAAAGATGGTTTTTCTGGGAAGATTGGCGTCAGGGTGCCATGTGTGTCTGACCTCCCCAGAACCTTCCAGAAACAGTGATTCCGGGATTCTGGCAGCTGCCGTCCCTGGGATGACACTGAATTCTGACATCATTCTCTACTTAAGGAAGACAGGGACAACAACCGAGTTACAAACACTCGCCGGAGAAAGCTGCCTCTTGACAAGTGCTAGAGGCTTTTGTCAGGGAGGGCCCCAAGAAGGGCGGATCTGGAGCCGGGTGCTGGGGTTGGGACCTCAGCCCTGTCCGACCGCACCCGCAGGTCTGGGCCTCAACTCCCCACACTTGCAAAAGGAAGGCAAGGCCCGTCTCATAAACCCTCTCAGGCTCAGCCCAGATGATGTTACCTCTGACTGTTGGAATACGCTTTGTAAGTAACGGTGTGTGGCAGTTAGAGGTGGTCTCTTCCTGGTCCCTCGTGTTCAGTTTCTCCCTTTTCTCAGGATATCTGAGTGTCCTCACCAGGGAAACGTGGCATCTGTGTTTAGAGGAGACTCATGGCACTAGAAAGTGTGCGGTGGGCACCATCTCTGGCTCGCTGGCCAGCTCGTTGGGGCTTCTTCCACCTTCTAGTGAGTGACTTCATCCTGTCTCACGCGCGTCAGCGGAATTTCTTGGCATCTTAGGCTGCGAGAGAAGCAACATAACTGGGGTCCTGGGTGTTCTCATTTGAATCAGGGGATTCTTCTCGAGCCTTTACCTAAGTTCTTTCTGTTCCCATCCTGACCCTCCAAATGCCTTGCTCGTGGAGGCTGGGAGGTGAAAAGGAAAACGAACTGAAGACGCTAGAGCCCCTAGGATGGAGGCCCTAGAGGGGGAGGCAGGGTCTCAGCCTTGGCGAAAATCATCTCTCAAGGTGTCTGCTTTTCTTTAAGTGCAGCAGCCTCTGCCTGGCTTCTGAGGACCCTGGAAAGCCTGCTATTTATAAAATGGATGACCAGGAAGGACCTACTGTAGAGCACAGGGAACTCTACTCAATATTCGGTAATAGCTCAATATTCTGTAATAATCTTTTTCAGATTCAGGAAAAGAATCTGAAAAAGAATGGATGGATATGTTTTTATATTTATATATACAAAGTATATTATATATATATCTATATTACCTTGCTGTACACCTAAAACTGACACAACGTTATAAATCAAGCATACTCCAATAAAAACTGAAAAACAGAAAGCTGGGGATCTAGGAGTGGGGGTAATCGCAGTCAGTTAGGTAAAAATATCCATGAATATCTTGTGCCCCACCTTTCTGCGTATGACGGCCCCTTTTTAATGTCAAAAGGAGCCAAGGCCTCTCCCATGACTGTGGCTTTATTTTGTTATTGATTAATTGAGAAAAATGCATAATGACAAGTGTTTACAACAGTGCCTGTATACTCTTCAAAGACAGTAATGCACGGAGGTGTGAGATAACTGTTTTTCAATCTCAGGAAATGTTTGGAGGGAGAACATTGGCAGAGCTGTGTAAAAGCTTCCGTAAACCCAGGAGGGAAAAAGGCTGAAATGTACCCCTCTCCCCTTTAAGAAATCTATCATCTAGGAGTTCTCGTCGTGGCTCAGTGGTTAATGAATCCGACTAGGAACCATGAAGTTGTGGGTTCGATCCCTGGCCTTGCTCAGTGGGTTAAGGATCCGGCGTTGCCATGAGCTGTGGTGTAGGTTGCAGACACGGCTCGGATCCCGCCTTGCTGTGGCTGTGGCGAAGGCCGGCAGTTACAGCTCCTGTTAGACCCCTAGCCTGGGAACCTCCATATGCCGCGGATGCGGCTCTAGAAAAGGCAAAAAGACAAAAAAGAAAGAAACCTATCATCTCATTTTTAAAAATGGACGCACACGGGATCTGACCTCACAGTCTTGGCATTAGCACAGCAGTGGGAGGCTGAGAGCTTTAGGACAAAGCAGGCAATTATGTGGCACTTGACATGGTACCCTCCAACCACACGGTCCTGCAGAGGAAGAGCAGAGAACTATGAGCAGAGGGGAGGGAAGGCAGGGCCGAAATCAGCTCTAGGGCCCGACACACAGCAGCTGCTCTGCTGAGCCTCCAGGGAAACCAGCAGGGGCAAGAGTAAGATGGTACTGTCTGTCTGTCCCTTGTTCCCCTACTTCAGGACCTTAACTGCTCTTTGGCTTTGCCTGGGCGGTTCTCTCTGCCCTCCGCACGGAGGAAACAGGTCTTCCTTCAGAACGTCTTCAAGGCCCGGCCGGCTTGGGAAAGGTCAACCGTCCAGACGGAAACTGAGCCTGAAGGCACTCTGGCTCTCCTGCAGGCTCACTGCAGAGCTTTGAAAAATAGAGTTCTGCTTTCTTTCTAGAGCTTAGCCCTCTTCACCTTGATACCTTAGAGCTAAGTGGTTAAGGGGGAAAAAAAAGGGAAATCAATAGGAGTTCCTGCTGTGGCGAAACAGGATCGGCAATGTCTTGGGAGCGCTGGGATGGGTGTTCGATCCCTGGCCCCAGCCTCTTGCACAGTGGGTTAAGGATCTGGTGTTGTCACAACTGCGGCTTATTTTGCGGCTTTGGCTCAGATTTGATCCCTGAGCCGAGGAGCTCCATATGCCACATGGGCAGCCCAAATCAATCAATCAGTCAATCAATCAATCAATGAGTAGCCTGATGCTCCAAGACCAGCCAGGGATCAGACTTCAATGAGTGGGGGTGGGGGGCCAGGGGATGGCAAGTCTGTCTCTCCCTCCCCCACCCTCACCCCATTTCCTCTCTTCAACCCCAGGCCCAGAATTCCATAGGTTTCTTTTCTCAAGGGCCAGGGGCTGTCTCCCGAGGGCAGGAGGCCTCCGTGGCTAAGCAGGAGAACCACAGTTGAACAAACAAGAATTTTGTGTTTTACACTTGAGTTAGGGACACGGTGGCAACTTTGGGAAGGAAATGTAATTGGGATGTATTCATAATAAATCACGGGTCACCAGGAAATTGGCAGGGCCCAGAGCTGGACCCAGGTTAAAAAAAAAAAAAAAATAGACCTTCCTAAAGAGCATCTCTAAAACAACACTGATGCAAGTGAACAGAAAGTAGGTTGCTTTGCAGAAATGCCAAATCGGCAGAAATAAGGATCCATCAGGGCGGACTTTCTATGGTAGGAGCCAAAAGAGCCTGGTAACTTTATTATAATATTTTTCTCTTCTCCTTTGCACTCAGGAGCACTTGGCATCTTTTCTTGAGGTCGTGATTACATTAGGTACCTGCAAAAGGCTTCGATAAAAATAATGTAATTTTGTATAGCTCTGATGATTTGCGGATTCAGTAAAAGGTCAGAGCCTGCCACCAGTGTCAGCTCCATGAGCAGGGACTGTGGTTTAAATAGCGACTCTCTTTGTGCTCAGTGAGGTCACAGGTATGGCAGGATGCCAAAGACCAGTCCCTCCCTTCCTCCTGTCCTTCCTTCCTCTCCATTTGTCCAGTGCCTCCTATGTGCGGGAGAGACAGAGGCAAGCTAGTCACAACCCCTGGCCTCCCTGGGCTTCCAGTCATCTGGGGTAAACAGCTGAAAAAGAGCTAAATCTAATGGCTTCCAGTCACCTGGGGTAAACAGCTGAAAAAGAGCTAAATCTAATGGTTAGAAATAGGTAAGCCATGAGTAAATACCAAATACCCACAAACATCATACAAGGGAAAACCTCACAGCTCCGTGGCTTTTTACCTCAGTATCGGTGATACAGGCCAGACGTTCTGTCTGTAAAAGGGCGCAAACAGAGGTGCTGGATAAGTGCTTGTTGAAGAAATTACAGTCACAGAAGCTAGTGCTGGAAAGTGCCTCTAAGACTCTCTAGGTAGTCCTTTCATTTTCTAAAAGAGGGAATTGAGACTTAGGAAGAGGAAAAGACCTGGGGGAACTGAGGGTGGAGCAGAGAACGGCACCCACTCTCCTGGCCCCTGTGCTCTTTCTGGGCATTCATCTTGTAATGTGTTTGTTTATTTTACTTAACCACTCAATTGAGGTATGACCACAAAAGCTGGATGTATTTAACAACTTGATGTGTTTGGAGATAAGTATATGCTCATGAGATCATCACCTCTAAAAGTTTATTTCCACCCTATTCGTTCTTTTGGGGGGGGTTGTTTTTTAATTAGATTTTTTTTTCTTTTCTAGTAGAGCACTTAGCATAACATCTATCTTCTTGGCAAAATTTTAAGTATACAATTCAGTATTTTTTTTTCTCTTTTTGCCTTTATGCAGAGCCGCACCCGTGGCATATGGAGGTTCCCAGGCTAGGGGTCTAACAGGAGCTGTAGCTGCCGGCCTTCGCCACAGCCACAGCAACGCAGGATCCGAGCCGCGTCTGCAACCTACACCACAGCTCACGGCAACGCCGGATCCTTAACCCACTGAGCAAGGCCAGGGATCGAACCCACATCCTCATGGATACTAGTTAGGTTCCTAACCCACTCAGCCACAACAGGAATTCCCTAAGAGGGGTTCTTGATAACAAGAGAAATGTAGTTCTGCCAGCTTAGTACAGCGAGACCTCCTGCCGCGACTCCTCTGGGTGGTGAATTCTTAGCTGGAGGTGATGTGGGAGGTCAGAGCTGGGGCTCAGCCTCCGAACCCGTCAGCTGTCTTCCAGGTGGTGATGAGGGCAGGTAGAGGTGAGGGATGGATACCGCATGGTAACATGGAGAGACTCTGGTCTGTGCTGTGAACCAGATCTGGGTTCAAGTCCCAGCCTTGGCTGGAAAACTCCAGCTGTGGCTTCAGATTCCTCAGTTTTGAAATGGGGAAAACATCATCTCCTTTATAGGACTGTTGTGATTCACGATGATTAAATTTATACAGAAGCTCCTAATACAGGCACTATTTCTTAGCAGGTACTCAATAAATCTTAACTAAATCTAAACTGTTTAAATCCATCCTCACTAAAAGAAGAAAATTAAAAAATTAAACAGTCCAACAATTCCAAATGCTAGTTGTTGGACTGGATAAGGAGCACACTCATACAGTATTGGTGAGAGTGTAAACGGTACAACCACTTTGGAGAAGTGTCCGGCATTCAGTGAAGTGGAAGATACACATGGTTACGACCGAGAAGATCCTCTATTAAGTATGTTATCAAGTACATACTAAACTCATGCACGCATGCCCGGGAATCTTCAGAACAACAGTAGTAGCAATTGTCCTCAACTGGAAGCAACCCAATTCAACCCGATTAGTCATCAACTTTACCATATACATATTTAGATGGATGGATCAATAGATAACTTTTTATACAGTGGACTAGCATGTGGCCACGAAAATGAATGAAGCACAGCTGCACACAGCAGTGTGGGTGAACCTTGCAAACATAATATCAAGAGGGAGAAGCAAGACATAAGCGATCAGATGCAGTGTGATTCCATTCATATGAAGTCAAAAGCAGGCAAAACTAAATGGTAGTGTTTAGGATGCAAATATAGAAGGAACGCTATGAAGAACAGCAAGGAAATGGTTACCACGAAAGTTAGGAGTGATCGCTTTTAGGAAGAGAGAAGAAGGTCTTGTTGGGAAGGGCACCCCAGGAATTTGTAGGGTGCTAGTAACAGTCTATTTCTTGACCCAGGTGTTACTTTTTTTTTAATATGGGTGTTCTTTTGATAACCATGCACTATACTGTGCCCTGTTACATAAACTGTCAGCTGTTTTGTGATTTTCTATAAGCAGGTTATATTTCTCAATGAAAAATGAAAAAGAAAAGAAAAGAAAAGAAAAAGAACAAGCTGAAGGACGCAATGGGAGAGCCAGCCTCATAGATATAGGACAAGTAAAAAATATGTGTCATTTACAACATTTTAGGTGCTTATGTTTCATATTGTGTAAGTTGAGACATTTAAGATTTATATCTGAGAGAATGAAGTAGCATCTGTAGGACCACATTCAGGACTTCCAGAAGGAATTTTTCAAGCCATCTAACATTTTCATCTTCGAGTATTTCTTGAATTAATCAACAATGACAGATAAATTTAAACCTGGCCTAATTTCAGTATTAAAGTACAGCAACTGTGAAAAAGTGGAAGAGACTGACTTAAAACATATGTAGGATAAATAAGTCTTGTACTTTTGAGAAAGGAATACAACTCTGTTCACTTCGGAATCAATTAGTTTTGAATGATTTATTGATAACACAGAAGTTTTAGAAGGGAAGATGGGTCAAAATGGCCACCTCTTTTGGACTGAGCCTCATGGAATTCTTTTGCCAGTGGTTTCCCCGGATCAGGCCTGATTCTCTACTCAGCAGTAAAGAAATTTGATTTTGGAGTTCCTGTTGTGGTTCAGCAGGTTAAGAACATGACTAGTGTCCATGAAAATGCAGTTTCGATTTCTGGCCTTGTTCAATGGATTAAGGATCCACTGTTGCTGTGGCTGTGGTGTAGGCCAGCAGCTGCAGCTCCAATTTGACCCCTAGCCTGGAAACCTCCTAATGCCACAGGTATGACCCTAAAAAGATAAAAACAACGACAACAACAAAGCCCCCAAAGCCCCTCAAAACTTGATTTTGCTACTTAACCCAGAGAGTTGTCAAGTCTGGGGGCCTGCTGACGATGGATTCTGCGGCCACTGACCTTCCCTTAGCTGACAGGCCCTCCTCTCTGCTGCCCGTCCAGTGGAGAAAGGCCGCCTGTGCTGTCCACAGTTTCAGGAATTTTTAAACTCCACGTCAGTCACAACCCTTCCAGTCAGTTGTCATGCCAGCCCATTCACTCTTCAACAACATATAATTTATGTCACAAAAGGCAGAAAAAAAAAAAAAAAGCCCAGCTCAAACCTCATCCTTTTATTGGTTGGCAAAATCCCCAGAAAGCCCAAAGGGAGTTTCATTCTCCATAGAGAACAGGATAGCCTGACCCAAAGTGCCTGGATTTGGTCAGCTTCCTAAACAGCATGGGTACCCCAGCGGTTGTGTTCTTTTTTTAACTGAAATATAGTTGACATATAATAGTATGTTAGCTTCAGGGGGACTACCTAGTGATTTGACATTTGCATATATTATAAAACAAAGGGTTGTGTTCTTTTATGGAATTGTTTGCATGGCTTGGTTATTGGTTTCCCCAATACAGATTTTATGAAAGTTATTTTAAGTGTAAAAAAAAAAAAAAAAAGCCTTCAAGGGGGCTCCCCTCCTGGCTCAGTGGTAATGAACCTGACTAGTATTCATGAGGATGTAGGTTCGATCCCTGGCCTTGCTCAGTGGGTTGGGGATCCGGCATTGCCGTGAGCTGTGGTGTAGGTCTCAGATGTGGCTTGAATCCTGTGCTGCTGTGGCTGTGGTGTAGGCTGGCAGGTGTAGCACTGGGAATCTCCATATGCTGCAAGCAAGGCCCTAAAAGACAAAAAAAAAAAAAAAACCTTCAAACTGTACATTTGAGAAGTGAAATTGCAAAAGGACTCTAAATACTATGCTAATGGGTGAGATTCAGATGAAATGCTTTCACAGAGTAACACGTGCTCGGAGGCCTGGGATGCTTCCTCCTCCCGCATATCTCACTTAGCAATTTTGGTGGCATCAGCTGTCCTGCCAGAAACTAGCACAAGCAGCCCCGGTGCTCTCAGGACAGACACCCTGAATGCCGTCCCTTGGAGCAGGCCAAGCCGGCTCTCAAAACATGTCCCACAAGGACCCCACTCTGACGGGCCACCAAGAAGGGGTGAACCAGGACCCAAACTCAGAGGAAAATTTTTCCAACACGGGAAAAACTTCCTCCTAAGAAGTTTGAACCACTGTTAATGAATACCATTCGAGCTCAAATATACCATCCCCATAGCGACGGTGGTAGCTTTAGGCGATACTTTTCTGTGCCAGCGTTTACTGTAACGTGGGACAGGCCTCGGGCCTGGCCAGCCTGAGAACTTTAAATCATATCTGCAAACATGGTCCAACTGTAAAATTTTCCTCTGTCCTCTTCCTATTTCACGGCTTTACTCCATTTCCAAATGTGGATTTGGGAGAGGTAGAAAGCAGATTTGCTGTCCTTTGAGCCCTAAGCCATACCCTGTGGGGGGCTTTAGCATCAGACGATTCCAGAAAACCTCACACATAAGTAAACATGCCTCATTGCACAAAGGAGATGCCATACATTTTAAATGTTTCCAAATGGCCTTGATTTCTTTGAAGTACCACATCAATGTTTTAAAGTAATTTGTATTTAAGATTCTAACCACTAGGCATTTTAAATAGATTTTCTACCAAGCAGACATGGACACATGCTCACTTTACGAGTTTTCCCAAGATGAGAAAGGGGGTAGATGGACCAGTTACCAAGCCCAGTGCCATCTGCTAGAGGTCAGTCAGCTGGCAGCACCGCATTAAGTCTGTCTTCATGACTTCCTTTCCCTTAGAAGTGACTTGTCGGATCTGACAATAGAATGGTTTAAAAGGTGGCCACAAACTCAGTTCTTACTGCTGACTTTCCAAAGAGTTGAGTTCTTTCCTTCATGTGGTAAACGATATAACCTACGAAGTGTTCAGCCTGGACCCTGTGTCTTCAAGGGGCCTGTGTCCCAAAAGCTAATTGGAGAGAAAAAATTAAAAACAAGAAATACTTTGACTTCAAGTCTACTCAGAGTTTTTTTTTTTCCCTTCTTTCTTTTCTTTTCTTAATTTTTAAAATTTTTGGTCACCTCAGGGCATATGGAGTTCCCAGACCAGGGATCAGATCCTAGCCGCTGTTGCAACCTGTGCCACAGAAGCTGAAACACCGGATCCTTAACCCACTGTGCACTGTGCCAGACCAGGGATTGAACCTGCGTCGCTAGGGCTGCAGAGATGCTGCTGCCGCCGACGCCGATGCTGTTGCGCCACAGCAGGAACAAACACCTACTCAATTGCCTTTTTTTTTTTTATTAGACTACTGTTGCTTATATTTTCAAACTTTTAGTTCTTGAAATTTTTTTTGTTTTTTGTCTTTTTGCCTTTTTTATCTAGAGCCGCACCCGCAGCATATGGAGGTTCCAGGCTAGGGGTCTAACAGGAGCTGTAGCCGCCGGCCTTCGCCACAGCCACAGCAACGCGGGATCCGAGCTGCGTCTGCAACCTTCACCACAGCTCACGGCAACGCCGGATCCTTAACCCACTGAGCAAGGCCAGGGATTGAACCCGCAACCTCATGGTTCTTAGTCGGATTCGTTAACCACTGAGCCAGGAAGGGAACTCCAAGTTCTTGAAATTTTCTACATCCCATTTTCTATGTCTGCTTATTCCAGTACCTGAGATCTTCGTGTGTCTGAGCCTGCTTTTCATTTCCATCTGTTCTTACTTATGGAGCCTTGCTTTCTCCTGTTTTGAGTGTTCTGATTGTGAGCTTCTGTTCCTGCAGCTTTATCTGTAGGCGTCCTTTGGGGCCTAAGTTCAAATATTCCTTCAGAGAGGTGTTTTGTATTTGTTTCTGCCATTTGTTTGGAGCACCCCAAACTTGGACTCATCAAGATTTTGTAATTCTCTGGTATCATGAATTTGGGTCAAAATCTTACATGCCAACAGCATCATAGTTATGCACTCTCAAGGAAGATTTAGATTTTTTTTTTATTCAGCTAGCACTGGGAAAAAGACAGCCAAAATTTCTGGGGGGGTCCTCTTCTGCATAGCAGGTTGGTTTCATATTTATCTTCCCTTTGGGCCTCTGGAGTTCCAGTTTTATAGGAGAGGTTCTTTTTTTTTTAGTATGTACATTTTTGTTTGAAATTATTATTTTTCCCAACTTCATGGAGATATAATTGATATACAACATTATGTAAGTTTAAGGTATACACAACATGATTATATATATATATTTATATTATATATATATATATATTTTATATATATATATAGTGAAATGATTACCACAATAAGGTAAGTTAACACACCCATTACCTCACAGTTACTTTTTTGTTTGGGTGAATATTTAAGATCTATTCTCTTAGCAACTTCCAAGTATACAACAGTATTGTTAACTCTAGTCAGTTACAGATCAGATCCCAGCAGTATATCAGATCCCCAAAACACATTCATCTTATAACTGAAAGTTTATACCCTTTGACCAACATCTCCCCATTTCCCCCATTCTCCAGTCTGTGGCAACCACTAATCTACTTTCAGTTTCTGTGAGTTTGGCTTTTTTAGTTTACCATATAAATGAGATCGTAGTCTTTCTCTGTCTGACATATTTCACTTAGCATAATACCCTTAGCGTTCATCTATATTTTCACAGATGGTAGGATTTCCTTCTTTTTCGGGCTGAGTAATATTCCCTTATGCATGCAGACACCCCATACACACCTTCTTTTTCATTGCATCTGTGGACAGATATTTAGGTTGTTTCCATGTCTTGGCTATTGTGAATGGATATGAGGGGGCACATATCTTCTTCTTATTGTGACTTCAGTTCCTTTGGATATATCCAGAAAAGAGGTTGCTGCATCATATGGAAATTCTATTTTTAATGTTTTGAGGAACCTCCATAATGTTTTCCATAGTGGTTTTATCAGTCTACACTGGGAGAGATTCTTATTTTGCTCATAATCTTGAGTAGGCCTGAGGCTTTATTTTTGTCTCTTATCCATTGCACCTTGACAGTGTGAAAACTCGGCAGTGTTTTTGGGTTTTTTTTGCCTTTTGTCATTTTAGGGCCGCACCCGGGGCATGTGGAGGTTCCCAGGCTAGGGGTCTAACAGGAGCTGTAGCCGCCGGCCTTCGCCACAGCCACAGCAATGCGGGATCCGAGCCACATCTGTGACCTACACCAGAGCTCACGGCAACACCGGATCGTTAACCCACTGAACAAGGTCAGGGATCGAACCCGCAGCCTCATGGTTCCTAATCGGATTTGTTAACCGCTGCACCACAACGGGAACTCCTCGACAGTGTTATTTGACAGACTTTTTCAGGAGCGTACTCACTTCGCAGGGGTCCCACTTTAACTTTGATTTGGTTTTTTTGGTTTTCTTGCCAGCTCAATAATTCATTTACAAAAATAGGTAAAATCTTATCCAGCTTTAGTTTTCATCAAGAGATTTGTTCTGGGTATCTACCTACCGTATTAAATTGAAGTACTATAAAAACAAGTTTAGATTATGTGTAATCAATTGTTAAGCAGAGCTGATGTATAGCTTCTCAAGTGTTGGTTCCCTTTTAATTGTTTTTTATTCAGAACCAATCTCTGTCTTTAGACAGTAGGTGAGTGGAGTAGTGGTAATGGTGTGTTGGCAAACTGGCTCTTAGGGGAAAAAAAAAAGGAAGACTTGACTGTTAGCATTTGCTATGTCTGAGGGTTAAATATTCCCACAGCAGTCCACTTCAGGCTACCAATTTGATTCACTGAACAAAGGGTTCAGCTGTTTTTCATGCGCTGAAGTGAAACAGCTCCAGTCACTGCAGAGGTAGAAGATGCAAGAGAGGGTGGCTGAGTCAAATGCTGGATCCGTCAGGATAAGTAAATGAGGAACGAGGGCCTGCTGAGGAAGAGGCGAGCTGGAGACCATGTACCAGCTCATTGTTGCCTTGTGGGTATGGTGTTAGTGTTACCAAATCTGATTTTTCTTTTTTTGTCCTTTTTAGGGCTGTACCCGTGGCATATGGAGGTTCCCAGGCTGGGGTCAAATTGGAGCTGTTGCCTCTGGCCTATGCCACAGCCACAGCAACATGAGATCCAAGCTGCGTCTGTGACCTATACCACAGCTCATGAAAATGCGGGATCCTTAACCCACTGCATGAAGCCAGAGATCTAACCTGCATCCCCCTGGATGCTAGTCAAATTTGTTTTGGCTGAGCCACAACGGGAACTCTTGATTCTGATTTTTCAAGAAGAGTTAGAAATCTGGCATTTAGGTGAAATCTCCATTTTAAATGTTGGCAATTGATTAAAAAAACCCAAAAATAACAACAAAACCAAAAACGAACAAACAGAAAATCCCAAAAACCCCTACCCCCTTAGAAACACATGGGAGAGTCAAAAATGCAACCTGAAGGGGGACAGACTTGGCCAGATAACCACCAGCTATGGACTGGGTGGGTTAGTGCTTGGGGTTACACTTGCATGTCTAGTTCTAGTCTTGTTTCTCTAGGCCAAATGGCCCTCATAAAGAAATGCTGTTGTAGAGGCAGTGCAGGGTTGGAAGAAGAACACATCCCATGGATTTAGACAGCACTCAGTTCAAATCCTGAGCCTGCCACTTACTGAGTGATCTTGGGGGAAAAAAAATCTTATAAAATGAGGGGGATGGTTCCTGCTTGAGTAGGTTCTAGAGCTAAACTGAAATGTTATGTGCAGGGAACTGCCCCCGTGTGTAGTTAGTTAATGGCTCTCATAATTTTTTTTTTCTTTTGTCTTTTTTTAGGGCCACACACACAGCATATGGAGGTCCCCAGGCTAGGGGTCGAATCGGAGCTGCAGCTGCCGGCCTTTGCCACAGCCACAGCAACACTGGTTCTGAGCCGTGTCTGCGACCTACACCACAGATCACGGCAACACCAGATCCTTAACCCGCTGAGCAGGGCCAGGGATTGAACCTGCATCCTCATGGATACTAGTCGGGTTCCTTAACCACTGAGCTATGAGGGGAACTCCATCTGACATCATCCTTAAGCAGAGCCGATTAGTCATGGCTAAGGGAAAACACTGGGCCATGCAGAAGAAAGATCTCTAGCTCACTGTTAACCATCGCCACCTTGGAATCACCTGGCAAACATTTAAAAAAAAAAATCATTGCCAGGAAGTTCCTGTTCAGGGTTAGTGATCTGGCCTGTCTCCGTGGAGGCACCAGTTTGATCCCCAGCCCGGTGCAGCGGGTTAAAGATCCAGAGGTGGTGCAGCTATGGCATTGGTCACAGCTCCGGCTTGGATTCGATCCCTGGCCAGGGACCTTCCATATGCCTCGGCGGCAGCTGAAAAAAAAAAAAAAGTCAATGCCAGATTCTACTTTTAAAGATTCTAATTCCTTTGGTCCAAGAAGGAGACTGGGCATCATCGTTTTTAAAAGTTCCCCTCCTCCTCATACTCTAATCCTAAATGTTTTCAATTTATAATTGCATTTAACCCAACCCTTCCAGCAATCTTAGATGGTATTCTTCTCATTTTATGAATGAGAAACTGAGGCCCAGTGGTTAAATAACAGCTCAACATCGTGTAACTGGTAGGCCTAGTAGGCGAGGGGATCAGACTTAACCTCAAAGCCATTTATCACTGTTCTACCTATCATATGGTCCTTGGGAGACTTAAAGTTAAACACTGCAAACAAAGTGCTTAGTTCAGGGCCTGGAACATATCAAGACACAAAGGTTAGCTATTGTCATTACCTCATAACACCAACACAGAATCCTTCCCACTTTCTCTTGTCATCGCAATTCCATTTCAGGTAAATCTTCGCTCTTTTTTGGATCCCTCCACTTTTTCCTCCCCTGAAACACATGCACTGGCCCTTCAGATGAACGACAGGACAGTCACCGTGGTGACCTGCAGGGGGGTGGGTGTGGGTGGGGGACTCTGCCAGGATATGCCATGCCTGGAGGAGGGAGGGGGGAGGAGGGAGAACAGGAGCTCCGGACAGAGGGTAGCAATGAAACCCACCTGGACTGACACCCTCGAGGACAAGTCACAGCTCAAGCTCTTTGGTACATGGTGTTCCATAAATATTTTCCATGGGAGTAGAGCTGAGGAGTTGGGGAGCAGAGGGGCTGATACAGGTATCAGGCAAAAGGATGGGGGGCAACTATGGACCTGAATATTGGGGATCCTTCTTTCTTTCACATCTTTGCTTGGAGGCTGTACTGTGTTTGTGTTTCCTGTCTTCTTTATTGGGATAGACATAGAAGCCATTCCAAGAAGAAAAGGAGCACTTTGCGCACAGGCAGTGTGCTCAGTCCCCAGTGTTTGTGCTCTGCAGTCAGAGGGAGTGTCCGGGTGACCTAGGTGCAGGGAGGGCTGGGCAAGGACCTGGGTGCTAGTAGTGACCCCCTTAGAGAGCCCTGGCATCTGCTACCACTACCCCCGCAATCAGATGTTTGAAATGGTGATTTCCTTAGCTTATTCGGAAAAAATTTAAAAAAATTTTTTAAATGTTCCCGCAGTGATTGAATTTACAAAATGGAATGGATTATTACCACCTTAAATTGTTTGTTGACATAAATAGGGTGTAATAAGTGGATCAAGTTTTGACCAAAAATTCTACCCCAAAGGTAATGCTGGCATTACTTCTCAATCAACAACCATAACTTCTTACTCACTTTTCTTAAAAGGATCAAGGAAGCCTTCAAGGGGAAGGCAAAGGTCAAAGAAATTTTCAGGCTAAAAAGGAACAATCACTGGGATTCAACCTCTGAGTTGAAAGTTTTGCCCATGGAGACACATTACAAGTGTTAATTCTTTGAGTAAGATTCACTTTTACCAAACTGAATGTTTATAGTCACTGCCAGTTGAAGTTTTGATCTTCAACTCATTAGAAACTTACCTGGCATCAAAAAAAAAAAGAAAAAAAGAGAGAGAGAGAAACTTATCTGATTATGCATGACCTTATGTATTTGTCTTGTACTACTTATAAACTTTCGAAATCTTGAACTTTTAAACGTCTGATCCCCCCAGTTTAGACTGTAAAACTTTTTGAGGGAAATAGCTGTATTACATCCCCTGTTAATCGCCAAGAGGGTCACAATGAGCTCTTTTAATCTACTGAATCTTTGATTCTACCATTTTTTGGGGGGAATGCCCTTGGGATATGCATTTTGTAAATGGACACTCAAAATGTTTATAGTGAACATCTAATGGCTGAACGCCCAGCTAGCATAAACACATTCCTTCTACGTCTTAATGACAAAGGATTGTGTTGGATTTAACAAAGAAAAAGGGTGATTTCTTTTAACTGTGTTAAAAATATTAAGAAGCAACTGCAAATTCCTTGGATTTTAATGCTGTATCACGGTACAAAGTCCTGGGTGATCTGGTCTCACGGTTCTTCGTGCAAAGCAGAAAATTAGACGCAGGGTAATACATCCTGCCCTGCCTTGGGCACGAAGCTGAGAGTTGTGACATCAACAACATTCATACACCGTCGTTCACACTGTCCGGCTATGAACCAAATGCAGGCCCACGAGGGGAGGAGAGGCGACGCACGCAGAAAAGCCATCCCAGGAAGCAGTCAGATCCCTCCTCCCCAGATTTCTCCCTCCAAAGACAACCCGAAGTAGAAGTGAAGTTGTACTTAGGCAGAGGTGTAAGCCCAAGAACAGGCACATATGGACCGGGGACATTCCGAGCAAGACAGCGAGGGCACAAACCACGAAAGGTGACGAGAATCCACCTCGTGAACAGGATATTTTGTGCCACTGAGTGTCTGAACGAGTTAAATTTGTTCTGCAATCAGTGGCCGCGAGGCTGGGCCTGGCGCAGCCTCCACGGCCAAAAGAAACAGGTGGCTTTGTTCCCGGAATGTGAACGACGGAGCCGAGCCTGGGCTTACAAAAGGCAGCGAGCATTCCGCGACGGGTACACGCTGTCTCCCTACAGACTTGGGCGACGCGCGAAACTTGCAATCAGTCTCCGCGGCCCGAGCGGCCAGCTGCGCAAGAATCCCGCAGTGGGGACAGCCTTGCTGGCCCGTGAGTGGCTCCCGGGGAGGCCGTGGCGCGAGCTCCGCCGCGTCCCCCAGCAAGAGCGTGCGGCCCCACGCACCAGCCACTCGGTTGCGCAGCCAACAAAACATTCCATTTAAAAATAACACCCACGTGCGCTGGTAAACAAGCGCGCGCTGCCGGCAGCGCTGCGCGCCGCGGGCGAGCTTGTCTGGCGCGCGTCCGCGCTCCTCCTGCACGTGTCTGACGGCTCCGCCCGCGCGGCGCTGGCGCGGCCCAATCTCCGCCCCCTCAGCGGGCAGCGCACCGCCTCTAGCGGCTCCCGGGCCCTAGCGCCCCGACCCACCACCCGCCGCAGTACCAGGAGCGTCCCGCAGAGTGCTCTCCAACTTTTCGCCCATGATGCCACCTCATCGCGGCGGGACACATCACCACAGGTCTGCACCCTGCCACCCCTCCCCCGTCCTCTCATGTTCCCTTCCTTTTAACTCTCCCTCTCGTCAGCGCGCGAAGGATTGCTTTCTGGTTCGCCCTCCATCCTCATCTCCCTCTCCTCCTTCCTTCCTTCGAATTTTACTCGATTGTTTATTATTTGCTGGGGAGGCGGAGGCGGGGGGCGGAGAAGGGCGTCTGGGGCCTGGAGATGGAGGGCCGCGGCCACTCAGCGCGCGGCGTAGCTTGACGAGTAAGCGCCGCAGCGAATGGCTACCCGGCGCAGAGCTCCCGGGTCACGCGCTTGTGGATACAATGACATCATCTGTTTGTACGCGTCGAACTAGCTTGGTGCAGGGGCGGGGCCTCACGTCACTTGAGTGACGGGTCCTGCGCAAAGTCCGGAGCCTGGAGTTGGCCGGGTGGGCGGACTCCTCCGTCTGTTGGGTTGGACCTTTTTGTGTATGGGGTTGTTGCTGAGCCCGCTCTAGACTCTAGTATCTTTAGTGACTTGGGAGGATTTGGGGTGGGGGGCGGGGAGACATTTCTAAACCAAAATGGAAAGACTTTTGGTGTGAGTGTCGTATGTAGTGAATTCTAAGTGCACAAATGAACGACTTGGGTACTGATCGTAGGATAAGGACTTTTGAAGATGTTTTTCTAAACTTGAAGGAGTAGCTTTCTTTTAAAAAGTAAAAATCATGCACAATGAGCTGTTTTACGTCCTTTAAAAATTAGACTCATTATTTCCCATTCGCAATTGCTCAAAAGTTATTTTTGCACTTAGGAATGCGGAATAATTTGCTTTTCTCCCGACTTAGTTACAGTTATCCCCTCCTTTGCCATGAAATTCATGAAAAATGAAATACGATTGCAGTCAAACGTCTTAGGTCAGAGACTCAGTGCAAACTTTTGTGCCTGATCAAATCTGAGGGCATCAGCTTATCGAAGTCCTGAGGGCACCAACATCTTCGCTTGCCAGTAGTTTCACGGCGAGGTAACCCTTACCATCAGCGGACAGCATCTTGTCTCCAGGTGTTACCTGGTGTCGGGTTCTAAAGGGGAACCGGACACCAGGGCGGGCCCAGAGCCTGGCGGAGCGACGCGCAAGCTAGGGGGACCCCAGTGCTAGGCGCCCTGCTCGGAGTCAGGGAGGCCACGAGACAGCGCTCGTGGAGTGTTTGGGGCTCTGGGCCGCCCCCTCCCTCTTCTGGGCCAGCGCCACGCTTTGTTTTCTTTGAGGCTCGCAGGAGGGAGGAGGAGCCCGGCGGGGACGGCCGCTGGAGCCCGCCGAGTCCCTTCCTCGACGCGCGCCCTGACACTCAAGCCCACAGCCCCGTGGATCCGGGCCGCGCGCGCGCGCGCACATATATACACGCGCGCGCGCGCGCGCACGAGCGCACCCGGGCACGCTGCCCAGCCCTCCCCCTGGGCGGGGATCCGCTCGCCGTCAGCTTAGGTTGAGGCACCCTGCGTGTGTCTATAACTTTGTGCTGCTGCCGCGGCCGCCCTGCTCGTGGAAGGGAGGAGGAGGAATGTGGAAGGCGGCGGCGCGCTGGCTGACAGGCGGTTCCTCAGGCGGGCTGCAGCAGCAGCGGCGGCTGGAGCGCCTCTCCGTGGCTGAGGTTGTGCGCCCCCTCCTCGCCGAGCCCCGGGCCCGCGCGGGATTGTGCGTCCTCCCCGGTCGTCACTGAAGGGAAGGAACCGAGGTAGGCGCCGGAGCTGTGCAGCGGGGCGGCCGCCTTCCCGGTGACTCCGGATCTGCTTCCGAGCTGGGCTAGGCGCTTCCCTTTTCCCTCCCCGCGACTCGGTTTGTGCGCCCCTCTTCTCTCCCGCTAGTGTTTTTAAAGGACTTGAGTGAAGGGGGGAAACTGTCAAGATGGCAGCAGCGGGAGCAAGGAGGTGATGAACGTGCTGGTCCGGGTTTTCTGTTGGCCCGGGAGACTTGTGCTTTCTGACCTGTTGGAAGATTTACATTTCGACTACTCCCCTCCCCCCGTTCTTATAGGGAAGGGGGTGGAGGGCACGACGCCCGCGAGAAAATAAACCACACCACCCCCAAAGTAGCCGTTTCTGCTCGGCTCGACCCTTGGCAAACACTCGCCGAGCTGCCTATCTCCCTCCTTCCGTCTTTCCTTTTTCATGGAAGTGACAAGGGCCCTTTTGCGCTCGGACCCACGTTCGCCTCCCCGGCCCGCGGGCGAAGAGGGGCGAAGGGAGCTGCCCGTGCAGTCATCGGGCTCGGGCCCTCCCCTGGGAGGGGATGGCAGGAGGGCGCGGAGGCGGCGGGGCCGGGGCCAGGCCGGGGAGAAGAGCCGAAGACGCCACAGACTTTGGCTGCTGCGGCGGCGGCGCCGCGGGAAGCACTTGAGCGGGCCCGAGCGAAACATAAACAAACGCACGCACGCCCGGACTCAGGCTCCGACCGCGTCTGGGCTGCGCCAGCTCGGGCTGCCGCCTGCTTTAAAGGCGCGGCTCGCGCCCCTCCCCCTTCTTCCCCGCCCCTCCCCCTTCTTCCCCGCCCCGCCACCTAGCCCAGGAGAGACCTGCCGCTCTGCCGGCGGTGGCGGCGGGGGGAGGGGGCTGCCCCGTGCGAGCCTGTCGATTCGCTCCTGTCTCCCCCGCGGCCTGACCGGGGGGTGGCGTCTGCTGCGCCAGGTTCGCGGGACGCACGTCTCCAGGTCTGCCTGCTCCTGGGAAGCAGGCGCTGTGCGGTCGGGAAGCGGCGGCGGCAGCGGCGGGCAAGGACTCGCCGAGGACTGGGCTCCAGCCCGGGATAACCAACTCTCCTCTCTCCTGTCGTGCTTTCCCAGGCGGCGGCAGTAGCGGCGGCGGCGGCGCCCGGGAGCCCGAGCCTTCGCGGCGTCCCTGTCCCTCCCCCGGCGCAAGAGGAGAGTGCGAGAGCCGGAGCCGCGGGCGGGCAGGCGGCGAAGATGGCAGAGGCGCCGGCCTCCCCGGCCCCGCTCTCTCCGCTCGAAGTGGAGCTGGACCCGGAGTTCGAGCCCCAGAGCCGTCCGCGCTCCTGTACGTGGCCCCTGCAGAGGCCGGAGCTCCAGGGGAGCCCGGCCAAGCCCTCGGGGGAAGCGGCCGCAGACTCCATGATCCCCGAGGAGGAGGACGATGAAGACGACGAGGACGGCGGCGGTAGGGCCGGCTCGGCCATGGCGATCTGCGGGGGCGGGGGCGGCCCGCTGGGCGCTGGGCTGCTCCTGGAGGACTCGGCCCGGCTGCTGGCTCCTGGAGGGCAGGAACCCGGGTCCGGCCCAGCCTCCGCGGCGGGCGCGCTGAGCGGAGGGACGCAGACGCCGCTGCAGCCTCAGCAGCCACTGCCACCGCCGCAGCCGGGGGCGGCTGGGGGCTCAGGGCAGCCGAGGAAATGCTCCTCGCGGCGGAATGCCTGGGGGAACCTGTCCTACGCCGACCTGATAACTCGCGCCATCGAGAGTTCCCCGGACAAACGACTCACTTTGTCCCAGATCTACGAGTGGATGGTGCGCTGCGTGCCCTACTTCAAGGATAAGGGCGACAGCAACAGCTCTGCCGGCTGGAAGGTGCGTACCCACCTCGGACGGGCAGACAGACCCGCCCGGCCTCCTGCGCAGTGCGAGACGCACCTTCGATTCGTCCGAGCGCGCCTGCGGGCGCCGGGGAGACAGGTTGGCAGGGAGAGCCTCCGCTGTAAGGCTTTGGGGGTTCTGTGTGACCTCCAGAGGAGGGGAGCCCGGGAACCGCCGCCGAAGCGGCGGGAGAGGGAGAGGAGGCTCCTGGGGAAGCCTCGGGTTTGGAGAGGTGAGGAGAGGGGCCCAGGGACGCTGGCGAGGGAAGGCCAGATGGGCAGGAGTGCATTTGCCGGATTCCTGGGTTGTCGCGGAGCAGGTAGGTCCGCGGCCAGCTCTGGAGTAGATTTCCCCGTAGTGGGGGTGCGGCGAGGCCGCAGCGGGTGGAGTGAGGGGACTTGTTTGGGAGCCAGTGCCCGGAGGAAGGGTTGTTTTTGTGGTTTCCAGTCGGTCGAGCGTGGTCTGTTGAGACTAGCCGGATGAGAACCCTTGTATCCAAGTTTCAGGCTTGTAGGTGTTTACTTCCACAGGCACATCGATCCCATTACAAAAAGCAGTGGTTGTAAACCTTTTCTTGGCCCGCTCTCTTTTCCTTGCCTTTATTTCTCAAAGATATCTCAACCGTAAACCTTCCTCTGAGTAGCCTTTGAGATGGTTTGGGCCCCGGACCAGGCCAGCCCTGCCACCTCAGCGGGACTGCCTGCACCTGCTGCTTCCCCGCTGAGGCCTGGACTCTGGAGCTGTTTGAAGCAGGGGGTCCAGGTGTAGAGAACAAGGGCCTGTCGCTTCACGTAGGCCTTTGGGAGGGAGGTTTGTTGGCAGGACTGAGCCGTAATACCTTCTACCGATAAGTGAACCTGAAGACAGGCTCTCCACTGTTCCTTTTCAGCCTCTTGGGGCACTGGACACGTGGTAGGGAGAGAGGTGTGGAAAGGCCTATGATGTAATGACTTCCTGCAGTTGGGCATCCAAAGAGATTAACTCCTGTGTCCCTGCTGGGCTGCAGATACCCAGTGGCTTTGCTTTTGCCAGGCCCCCATCTCCCAGATAGGAGTTAGTCTAGTCACTACCAGGCAAAAGAGAGCTCTGTGCAATGAGATACATATCATTTCATATCATTTGTCAGTCACTTCTATTAAGTTAGCTTTTTTTTTTTGAACTAAAGGGGTAGTTGCTTCCTCCTTCTGTCCCTTCCTTCATTGTCTTTGGGGAGCCCTGTACTTCCTGGGTTCCAGTGGGTGTATAAAATAAGAAGGGTTTGACCTTAGTGGAGAACTGAAGCACTGGAGAGGAGTTGGTATATAAAGCAGATAAAGGATTTAGTGTATTTTAATTGCTTTAAAAAAAAAAAACCTTACAAAGTGCAATACGATTTTTTTTTTTTAGTGGCTAGTGTTGGGAAGGGCTTGTTTAGGTGCCTTGAAAACAAAAGGTGTGCCTTGATATTTTTCCACAAATTCCACTAATTGTCTTATCATTCAACAAATGCCGATATCATGAATCTTATATTTAACTGTATTGCTTTGCAAAGAAATTTGAGTTGTATGATATGGGCACTGTTTACGGAAAGGATCACAGTTCCATTTCAAAGCAATGCTAATGTGATACTTTTTAAAACTGAGTTTCCAAATGAATAGCAAGGGTTAATCTCAGGGTACAGTGTTAGGAAGGAGTGAGTTTATGGGATCTAAGAAGATGGATTTGGGGGGGGTTGAAATATTTTCCCAGTTTCTCATACGTGAAATTTAGTCTCACATGTTTTAAATTTGGTACAGAGAATCTGTTAGTTAAAAGTTAGCTTTAACTTAGTTAAAAAGTTAACATAGAAAGCAATTTTCACCTTTCATATGATTTTTTTAAAGATTACAAAAGTAATTTTAGTTCCACAAATGACATTTGTGTGTTAAATTTATATACATTATAGTTAAAGATAATACCAGTTTATAGCATTTGATTTTTTTTTTAAGATTAGTAGCCATGAATTTAGACTGGATTAATTTTATTTTCATGTAGCTTACAGGATTTGCAATAGAGATTTTTGGACCTAATCATAAACTTTGTGATTTTATGTCTTAACTATTTTTTGGTCTCATGGTTTCTTTTTTCCTTCTCTGCTATCTCACTTCTCTTTAACTAAAATCTTAGGATATCATGTAAATTGAAACTGTCTAGCCATGATATGTTTAATATAGGACACACACTTTATGAGTATTTTTACTTTAAAATTTTCTGCGAAGTCCATTTCTGAGTATCACATGAGAAATAATCTTTGAAGACTATAGGAATATAATTTAAAGAATTTGCAAGATGACCTTTATCAAAAGATGCAGCCATTCCGGAACTTCCAAATCTTTGAGGACTGAGAAGGCTCTTTGAAACTGGGGCTGCTTGGTTTCACATTCCAATTATGACTAATGGCCAACTTTTTTTGTGCTTGTGGTTTAGTGGGGGTGGAAGAAGAGTTTTGGAAAAGGGAGAGGTCAGGAGCTAATTGTGACCCATTTCCATGCATCCAAGTTTTAGGAGTTGATTCCTATGGTGATTAGTCATTTGAAAGCATGCATGTCCATTTCAGCTGCACTACTTTCATTCTGAGTTATGTATTCAGGTTTTAACTTCTAAAAATATCTAGGATTCAGGTTCCTCTCTCCTAGTCACGTGTGGACACAGGCATGGTATGCAGGGTCTAGGTCTTACTTCTTTTGTGGCTTTTGGGGCAGTTGTGTTATGAGATCTTGGAACCAAAAGTATCACCCTGAAATCATAGAACGAATTAGAAAAGAGGTCTTGGAGGTCAGAATCGAGGTCAGAATTGGGACAAATGATTCAAAACTCTGGTTGCATATTAGATTTACCTGGGAGCTTTAAAAAAAAAAAATACCGATACCCAGAGAATCTGATTTATTTGGGCTGGTGTGTGAACATTGATTGGTGGGGTTTCTTTGTTTTATTTTTGGAGTTTCTCAGGTTATTCTAACAGACAGCCAGGATGAGGTTTGCTGATCTAGTTAAGCCCTCTTATTTGATAGGTGAAGAACATGATTCTACAAGTTAATGATTTTTGTCAGATAGCACAGCTAGTTAGTACAGAGGTAATTAGTAGCCAAGGTTCTAGAGATCTTTGTTGTTTTTTTTTTAGGGCTGAACCTGCGGCATATGGAAGTTCCCAGGCTAGAGGTCGAATCAGAGCTGCAACTGCCAGCCTACACCACAGTCACAGCAACACCAGATCCAAGCTACATCTGCAGCCTGCACCTCAGCTCATGGTAACGCTGGATCCTTAACCCATTGATGGAGGTCAGGGATTGAATTTACATCCTCTTGGATACTGGTTGGGTTCATTTCCACTGAGCCGTGGTGGGAACGCCTGGAGATCTTTGTTCTTTATCACACCATTTTTCTCTTTAAATTGATCCTTTCTGATGTTATTTACTAAACACTGAATAATCTTAAATAATTAGAAGTTGTTTTCCTGAAAAGTGCATTTACCTGTCAATCTAAAAACATCTTGGTTATTATTGTTCCAGCATCGAAAAGATGGACAAATATTGAGAGAGGTTAAGTGAGTGCACGGTGTTTGCAAAGCTGTTTGGTGTCTATCGGGTATTAGGAACTATGAAGTGACGAAAGTGGCAAAAAAGAGCATTTTAACAAAAGAAGGAAGCTCTTTGGTTAACTTCAGTTGTCAGATGCAAACTGTGCCAGGGAGAAAGGTGATGGCTATCTTGCAGGTTCCCTTCCCTCAGGCGCTAAAGTAGAAATGAATGATCAGATGTGGTTAAGAGGGGAAAAGGTTACATTTCCTTTAATTCACGTTAAGCTAACTTGCACAGCACCCATAATTGAACTGGTGGGTTCTCTCGTTTCCTCCTGTCTCAGGCAGGCCTCTGGGACTCCAGGGTTTACCTGGTAAGGCCTGTTTATCACTGATTCTCCAACACATGCCTGCACGCCTGCTTTTCCCATGAGTCAGGGCACAATCATGTTAGGCAGCCCTGAGTTTCTGTAGTGAGTCCTACAATTTCACAAATGTAGGATACCGTGTGAGGACTTCGCTGCTGCCGCAGTGGATGACTCTTCAGGAGACTGGGTCTTCCTTCATGTGAGAATGTGTCCTCCTACTGATGCTTCTCAGGGTTAAAAGAGGAAGGCCTACCTGCCACGTAATGCCTGCTAATGTCCTCACCGTCTGGCTCCTTAGAGGAAATGCATCCTCTTGCATTTCAGTAGACGGTATTAAGAAAATATTATTTTCACTGCAACTTTGCTGTTTAAAAATCGTTAAAAATTTTAAGTTTCAAAATGACAGTCGCAACAGTTCCATCTTGGCCTCTAATTTTGACCTCGGTCACCCTTTGGAGTAACTCACCAAAGGGCCAGTTATGGTCGAGCCGAGTAATCTCTCTTCAGCCTGGCCCCGGCTGCCAGAACGCTGTTTTGTAATTTCCTTTGGCAGTGCTGTCTTTGTCGGTGATTCTCAACTAACATACTTCCTCTTTGTAGGGCAGCAGTACACTAGGGGGGCTGTTTTTCTTCTTTTGCAAAGCTGTGTCATCGACCAATGAAGTGAAGAAACTGGCCCTTTTAGACTTTTGATCTGTGAGCCCTGGGTAGCAGAGAGACTCTTAAAAAGAAGCTAAGTGTTTGTTTTGATATGTTTTATCTCCTTCTTAGAAAATGAAATGAAGCAATGCAAACTTATTTTTAGGAGTTTTTAGGAGGGTTCTATTTTAAGGGAATGACACCGTAGAAGAACATCTTGTAGTTAAACTTTTTCATATTCGTGATTCTTACTTAAAACCTCTAAGATGTTTTTATTTGGAAAATTAAGGAAGAAACCTTGCCCCACTGAAAAAAGACATTTACTTGGTCTGCAGAAAGTTGAGCAGGCCCCATTCATCAAGTGCTTGCTAAAAATGCAAAGGTAAGATTGTTTAGGCTAGTGCCTTCTAGCGAGGTACCCAACTGATCCTTTGCTGATCAGATTCCAGACTCCCTGGGCTGGAGAGAATATGAAATTTATTTTGTTTTCATACCCGTTCATCTTGTCTGTGGGGAACAGACTGATCCTATTTTTGACTCCTCTTTTTTCTCCTCACCTTTTCCTCTATCACATGTGGAGGGGCCCTGGGGTTGCTTGGGCTTTTTGCGGCCCAAGAGGGAGCTAGGGGTGGCGTATATGTAGATGGGTCAGTATCAGTAGGTGCTACAGCTGCTCTACAGTAAGTGAGTCAAAGACTGGAAAGAGAAAACCCTTTTTAGCCATTTGCCTCTCATGCTGTTTCATTCATTCAACAAATATTTATCAAAGGCATACAGTGTGCAGGGTATTCTGCCGGGCCCAGGCATACAAGGGTAGTACAGGGCAGATAAGGTTCCAGTTCACAGCAGGTCGTGTTCTCTTGGGGGAAGACAGAAAGTAAACTCGCAAATCTGTGCCCTGCGAGCTTGTCGTTAATGTCCTTTCTCTTTGCCTTTCTTCCCATCCGTATTTCTGCTCTCCTTAGTGCTTTGGCTCTCTGCAGAGCCGTTACTGGCCAATGGCAAAGTTGTTGTTGAGCTCTGGCTTAGAGCTGGTCTTTAGCTCTTTGCAGATCATTTTCGGCTCGCTTTGGAGGCACAAGACACTGTTACATGGTTCCTGTAGTTTGGGTCTGTTTGGGTGAAGCTGGGACCTTTTAAGTCCACTTGGATTAGAGGCGCCCCTGTGGCCCTAGCCTAACCTTAAGTCACCAGTTCTGTCTGGTGGGGCGGTGGTGGACTGGCCTCTCAGGGGGTGTGGAGCTTTGGTGCAGTCGAATCATCTGCATTGCTTCTTGCCTCAAGTGCACAACCAAAAAAAAAACATCTTAAAGATCATCTAATGACTGCATTTTACAAGTGAGGAAACTGGCCAGGAGCATGTGAGTGACTAGCTCAGAGACCCGCAGCTAGCAGGGGTGGAGTTAAGAGTGTGTCCATATGAGCCCAGGGCACTAGTGTTCTGTAATGTTTCTTGCTAACCATTGTGGTTTCACAGCTGTTCGAGTTAGTGCCTCCATTTCTGCAAACTCTTACTTCATTTTGCTGTCCTCTGCTCCCCCTCCCCCATTCTCCAGGCAGGCTGGCTGGCAGGAGGGAGGTTGTGTTTCTCATTTTGCATTCTTCATCAGCACTCTCACCTTGCTGGAAAAGCCTATTCTCTCAACCCCACCCTACGCTGCCCACCTCCAGACTCCGGCCCCTTTGTCACTTTCCTGTGGCTCCTGTATAGTCTCAAGTACGGTGTTAGAGCCTTGAAAGCAAGAAAGGTGTCTACCAGACAAAAGCATTTCTGATACTTCCGAGCTGCTTTTCCCCTTTTTTTTCTCTTTTTCTTTTTTTTTCCTTTTTGGCTTCTTTTTTCTTAGGGCCACATGTGTAGCATATGGAGGTTCCCAGACTGGGGGTTGAGTAGGAGCTGTAGCTGCCGGCCTACACCATAGCCACAGCAACTCCGGATCCTTAACCTACTGAGCGAGGCCAGGAATCGAACCTCAGTCCTCATGAACGAGTTGGGTTTGTTTCCACCGAACCACAATGGGAACTCCTGGAGCTGCTTTTGGGATTATTATGTCCTCAGCCCATGAGCTTAGCCTTGTTCTGGGACAGTGACACTGAAAGGGTTTGACGTGAGTCAAGAGTGAGGTGATGTCGCGTGTAGAGCCTTTTGGATACTTGCAGCTGTGGAGGTGGCCCAGACTTCCTAGCGTTGGTGCGATGTAGTGTAATTATGGAATGATGCTCTGCTGTCTAAGGCGCTTCTTGCAGTGTCTTGTTTCCTAGTGTAGAAGTCCCTGAGGACGTCATCAGTCTTTACCCACCACGGAACCTGAGGGAAAGCTGATCTTGGGATGACCTTTCCTTCAGAAAGCTGAAATCAGGTCTGTGCTCTGTGCGGCACCCCCACTTTATGTAGCATCAGTATGTCTAGAAAGAGTCATCATGGCATGTGTTAGCCTGAAATTTATTTACCCACTTCTTAAGGGAACAGAGCTCTTGTGTAAAACTAAGTTATCTGCACCAGGGGCTTACATCCCAGATGCACTTAAAGTTTTATTTTTATGGGTTGGAAAATAGAAGTCACATATGAAGGAAGAAGAGGTAGGGAGGGAGCATTCTGTGAGTTGGGCCTTTCCTGGGCCAGTGTGCAGCTCTTCTGAGGTAGTCTTTCTGTGTTTTTTTTTTTTGGCCACGCCTATGGCACATGGAAGTTCCTTAGCTAGGGATCGAACCCATGCTACAGCAGTGACCTGGGCCTTGGCAATGACCGTGTCGAGTCCTTAACCACGAGGCCACCAGGGAACACCCCGAGGTAGCTTTATGAATAGGTGGTTGGGCTAGTGATGATCTGGAGAATCCTGATTCTGATCGCATCACTGCCCAGAAAGGCTCAGTATCTCTAACCATTTTGTTCTTGACCTCACAGCTTTCCTTCCTCAGTGTTACGGTTTCCCCTGGTTGGAGAAAGAAATTGCAAGTCCCAACAGCGTATCGTGATGCACCCCCCTTCCGGGTAGCACACAAGTGTGATTAGAGTATGTTTCAAGCGGGGTTTTTTTTCTCTTGGACCTTTTTTTTTTTTAGGTTTTAATCTTTGAGAATTTTTCTCTGCTGTGTGTCAGTCACTGCTTTGGGGTAATATTATAAAGTGAAGTGGACTACTCTGTTAGCCTGTGGGACTTCCACTAATCTGCTACTCTGGTAATCGCTTGTGGTGAAAAAGCCAGGTTATCTTCCAGGGGCTCTGCACGCCTGGGTGTCCAGATGTCCCCCATCCTGCAGGGGACAGGTGAGCCCAGAGCACATTGTGGCACATGTGTAGGGAGCAAGGCCAAGGTAGGAGGTGACCCCTGCCCCAGAGAAAGAAACCACATGCGTTAGCTTTCCCTTCCCTCGGGAGTGAACCCTTAGTAAATCCAGCAGATGCCTTTGGCAGTTTCCAGTATGTGTTTTGTAATTTCTTAGGTATTTCTTTGAAGTCTTTTGCGTGTGTGTGTGTCGGAGAATCTACAGCATATTTGCCCTTGTTTTTTAGATGTCTAGTAAAATTAATTGGCTTCTGAAAAGCCAATTTTAATAAAATTAACTTGGCTTCTGAAGGCACTGAGAATTTTCTTTAAATTTAGAGCCAGCAGAGGGAGTACACAAGTCCTTCAGCTAAACCACAAGGTTTTTTTTTCCCCCCACATAGCTTAAATAATACCTTGGTTAAAAACAAAAAAGAACTCTAATACATAGTGTTTCCATGTGGGCCTATGTCATCATTTAGACAAGGATAATTTGGAGGAAGGAGTGCTTAAAAACCTAAGGTAACTTTTTTTTTTTTTTAAAGGAAATTGGACTTCTAAGACCCATGGTCCACTTCCATCCCAAATAGTTAAACTGAAAAAATTTTTCAGTTTTAAGCTGAGAAATAGTCTCCTCTGCCTTACCTCTTTTTGCCATTCCACTCTTGATAATATATGCGATTGTTCACCTATACCTGACACCAAACTATGCGGTACGTCTAGAGTCTGGATCAGTGGATTGTTCTGTGTACTGGTGCTGTTCTGTTGGAGACTTTTGATATTTTCCAAAACTTTCATTTTCCTACAAATGAGAGAAAGACAAAGAAAATACATTATTTCCTATTCAGATTTAGTATTCAAGGATCCCCTGGAGGTGAAAACTTTGGACTTTTTTAGAATCTAAACTTCTATAGTTCTGTGAAGCTGTAATTTGTTATCTTCCTCCACTTTGCCCCCAAATTTTCATGGTGGTGGTTTATTTTGTTTTCTCTCATTTCAATTTTATTTTATTTTTTGTCTTTTTAGGGCCACACCCACAGCATATGGAGCTTTCCAGGCTAGGGATTGAATCAGAGCTACAGCTACTGGCCTGCATCACAGCCACAGCCACGCTGGATCTGTAACCTACACCACAGCTCACAGCATCGCCAGATCCTTAACCCACTGAGCGAGGCCAGGGATCGGACCCATGTCCTCATGGATACTGGTTGGGTTTGTTACCACTGAGCCACGACGGGAACTCTGGTGGTAGTGGTTTATTTTAATTTGGGAACTGTAGTGGGTTGAATACTGTCTCCTCCCCCCACTTCATGTCCACCTGGAACCTCATAATGTAACCTTATTTGGAAATAGGGTCTTTCTGGGAGTAATTAGGTAAATTGAGATGAGGTCATATTGGATTAGCGTGGGCCCTAAATCCAGTGACTGGTGTCCTTCGAGGGAGAGGAATGGACACACCAGGTGCAGAGAGAAAGCTGCGTGGAGGCCGCGACAAGGGCTGGAGCAGGGCAGGCACAGGCCAAGGAGCACCAGATTGCTGGGAGACACCAGCAGCGAGGCAGGGGGCAGGAGGGACCCTCCGCTGGAGCTTTCAGGGGGAGCACGGTGCTGTGACACCTTGATTTTGGACTCCAGCGCTCTGAGAGAGTAAGTTCTTGTCGTTTGAAAGCCCTCAGTTTGTGGTCATTTGTTATGGTAGCTTTAGGAAAGAAACACGGGTCAGCGCAGAAGAGAGGGTTGGGTAAGGTTGCAGATAGAGGAGAAGAATAAAAAGGTTTTATTTTATTTTTTAATGAAACAGTTGACACAGCAATGTTGTTGGCGTCAAGTTTACAGTGCAGTGATTTGGTATTTATATGTGTTGCAAAATGATCATCACCATAAGTGTAGCTAAGCTTTTTTTTTTTTTCCCCTAAGATTTATTCTCTTAACAACTTTGAGATACACACATGCTAACTGCAGTCGCCGCTCTGTATGTTACCTCCGCAGCACTTACTTAGTTTATAGCTGGACATTTGTACCTTTTGACGCTCATCACCCGTTTTGCCCGCCTAACTACAAGAAAGGTTTTGATTACTTTCTGGTTTTTTTTTTTGCCTGTCTCTGCAGCATCCAGAAGTTCCCAGGCCAGGATGCGAACCCACACCACAGCAGCAACTCGAGCCACTGCAATAACAATGCTGGATCCTTAACCCACTGAGCCACCAGGGGAACTCCCCAGAAAGGTTTTGTTTAGGTTATAATCAAAATGTTAATTATGCATAGGCTACTTTGTGGTGATTTAAATTTCCTTTTTTCTTCATCCTGCTGGGAGGTGGAGGAAGAGGCATGAGTTGCCCTGAGAATGACCACAGCTCGTCCCTCTCTTCCATTTCTGATAGTGGGTGTTCTGGGCTCCCTCCCACTCCATGTACTGAATTTCTGCTTCTTGGCCTGTTTCATGAAGCCGGTGGAATGTCAGTGCTTGTGGAGTGTGGACTTGAGGTTTAGTCTAAGGCCCTGAGGTCTGTCTCAGAGCTTTGGTCTAGAACAGTCAGTCTTTAGCGGGTAGAGGAGCGGCTTGGGTCCTCGGCAGAAGGGTGGTGTTGGAGAGGAGTTCTCTCTTCCCCTCCCAGTCGGGCTGGGAAGAGGAGCCCCAGCAAGTTCACGGCCATCCGTGGTGGGAGTAAGGCTAATCCAGGATCTCTCTGGCGTCCCCCGGCATCTCTTGTATTTGGTTCAGGGCCTCTCAGAGTCTTAACATACTCAAGCCTTCAGGCTCACGTCTCCTCTGTATACATTTATGTCCTTAACAAACAAACAGACAAATCCTGACAAAGCATAGAACATAGAGTGCTTTGTCTGGTTGTCTTCTTCAAAGTACCCACAGGCATTTTCTAGGTTACATTAGTAGGTGTTTGGGTTGAGTTTTTTATTTACATATTTCAAAATGATATTTTGGGGAAGGCAGCCAGGGTTAAAAATCAGTTGGAGGAGTTCCCGTTGTGGCTCTGTGGGTTTAGAACCCAAGTAATATTCATGAAGATGCGGGTTTGATCCCTGGCCTTGGTCGGTGAGTTAAGGATCTAGTGTTGCCCTGAGCAGTGGTGTAGTTCAAAGATACGTCTTGGATCTGGTGTGGCTGTGGCTGTGGCATAGGCTGGCAGCTGCAGCTCCGATTGTACCGCTAGCCTGGGAACTTCCCTATGCCACAGGTATAGCCCT
Organism: Catagonus wagneri; assembly: GCA_004024745.2. NCBI lineage: Eukaryota > Metazoa > Chordata > Mammalia > Artiodactyla > Tayassuidae > Catagonus > Catagonus wagneri. Next base: position 7,612,782 of record PVHT020000080.1, read on the forward strand.
AAAAAGGAAAAAAAAAATCAATTGGAAAGAAGGTTTAGTTTTTACTATAAAAAGAAGAATTAACACAAGATATTTTGAAACCTAGTTACAATAATAAATATGATAATGATAGTGGCTATGATTTATTGAATACTTACTATGTGCCAATTACTCAGCTAGGTTTTTTTACATCTAATATTGATCGTCCATGTTAGGTATTTAAATATAAATCTCAATTTGAAGACAAGGAAATGGTTCAGAGAAATTTAAGTACGTATTGTTTGGAATTCAGACCCAGCTTTCTCTGATTCTGAACTTTTGCCTTTCTCCTGTGCTCTACGGCCTCCTCAGTGCAGGTGGGACTTTGGGGCAGGGGCTGCAGCGATAAAAGTGATTTGATGCCTTTTAAAAAGTAGCTGCTATGTACCACATTTGTTGTCAATCTTACTGTCAGTCCTTACGTTTAATCTTTCAGAATACTGTCTTGAATGTTTGTGCTCTGCGTTGTGGCTGACTCAGGGCCCCTCACACCTCTCTGTGTTGGGGGAGGAGTGGATGCAGCCATGGTTTAGGCTCTGGCCCTTGACCTTGCATGAGCTAATAACTTGTAAGAATCCCATCGGTGCCTGGGCTCTTATGAAGTTTGGTTTGGGAATTCTCATTTCTCTTTGGTCACTGCCTCGTGTAACCGTGGTTTACTATTGGTCAGATACAAAGTGTACTGGTATTTTGAACTAATAGAATCATACATAGTGTGTGGAAATCCTTTGGGTTGGGCTGTTATCTCTGAGAAATTTCTGCCTTGGGAGAATAGAATAACTTTCTGTAGGCTTCAGATAGGTAAATGAATGGAAAAAATACTTCCCAGAAAAATGGATTTCAGGGGGAAAAATTTGTAAGACGTTTCTGGCAGAAGTGTGGTTGCCAAATCAGATCTCATAATTAAAGATATTAAACATATTTTTGTGGAGTTCCCATCGTGGCTCAGTGGTTAATGAATCCGACTAGGAACCATGAGGTTGCGGATTCCATCCCAGGCCTTGCTCAGTGGGTTAAGGATCCGGCGTTGCCGTGAGCTGTGGTGTAGGTTGCAGACGCGGCTCGGATCCCACGTTGCTGTGGCTGCATTGTAGGCCGGCAGCTACAGCTCCTGTTAGACCCCTAGCCTGGGAACCTCCACATGCCATGGTTGCGGCCCTAAAATGACAAAAAGGCAAAAAACAAAACAAAACAAAACAAAACACCAAAAAAAAACACCCCGAACATATTTTTCTGAGGTGGTTGACTCTGCAGTGCTGTTACTAAGGGCTTTAAAGGCAGGCACCAATGTAGCAGGTTCAGGATCCAGCCTTGTTCCATCGGTAGTTTGAGTCACTGCTGTGGCGTGGGTTTGATCCCTGGGCTGGGAAGTTCCATATAGGATGGGCACACACACCCCCACCCCCCACTGCCCCCGGAAAAAAGGCACCAAGACAGAAACAGAAAATGTTGCATAATGCAAGTCTCTGGCCAGATTCAAGTGTTTATCTTCTTAAGGAGCTTTCTGCTTTTGTCGTTAGGGTAAAATATGTATGAGTAGGGCCTAAAATGATGGTTTTAATTTACCACAGGAATGCAGCACCCATGTGCCCTGAGATAAAATATGGCTTGCAGAACACTAATCCCGTATGTATGTGTGTGTGTCTGCGTGTGTGTGTTTTGGAAAAAATTTCGGAACTCTCAGTTTCACAGTAAAGATAGTTGAGTAGTGTCTGGATAGTGTCCAGAAGATAGACTGAAAGCCTGTGATAAATGTGGAGCAGGCCGAATGGCTCTGCCTGATAACTGAATACAGCCAGGGCGTGGGGGACGGTGGTGGGGCTGGATGCCGTTCCAAAGAAGGTGGCCTTCACCACCTTGGACTTTTAAAGGTACACCCTGGGTACAAACCTGCAGTTTAAGGAGGGCATAAAATTATATCCAGTACAGCTTGTTAGATGTCTCTTTGAAAACTGGTACTGTATTAAAAAGAGCAAGTGGAGAGTTAAGTCGTTAATTCCTGTAATTCAGATCTCAAAACTTTTTTTTCTTAAAGTGTCCTAATAATTTCAAAAAATGATAGTTCTTTCATCATAAATTATCTAGATAATTGCCTCGGTTCCATATTTCATGTTAAGATTGGCTGAGTGGTGTCTAAAGCCTCCTGCTCACCTTCATCTCCTTTCTCTTTTTTTATTTTCATTTTTATTTTACTTAAAAACTCAATGTAGTTTAATTTTCTTCTAATGCTGTAATGGTTTCATAAAGTAAGACACTTCCTTTGCATCTCTCCATTAGCATTTCCTGTTGGTAAACACCTTTAAAAAAATTCTACCTAACGTAGGAGTTCCTGCTGTGGTGTGGTGGGTTAATGATCCAGCTTGTCTTTGTGGAGGCTCCAGTTCGAACCCCAGCCCAGCTCAGTGGGTTGAGGATCCCGAGTTGCTGTAGCTGTGGTATAGGTAGGTTGCAGCTCCGGCTCAGGTTAGGTCCCTGGCCCGGGAACTTCCATATGCTGTGGGTGCAGTCGAAAAAGAAAAAAATAAATTCCTACCTATTTAAATTTTTACCTGTGTATTTCTTCTAGAATTTTTATCTCATACGATAGTTGTCCTGGGGCTTCCTGCCAGCATTCATTTCCAAATCAAGGACTCACTAATCTCTCCCTCCTACCTTTGCAATTTGCATCTTGATCTGTATTTGTGTATTTATTTTTTTTTCCCTTCTCTCCAGCTGGTAGAATGAGAAGGGACATACCTTTATTCACTGACTGTTTGTCAAACAGTCCCTTTAACAGCATTAATTTGCCCTTATGAACATACCTATCATGTAAATAAACAGTGGCCCACAGACTGCATTTTAAAAGAAAAAATTGAAACTTTGAACCCAAGCATTCTTCTGAATTACTTTAAAAGAACAGTCATCAGTTATCTTGAAGGCATCGTTTATGTAACCCTGAGAAACTGAGAGTGAGTGGGCTTTGGAAATGTTGTGGGCCTGATTATTTTAAAGTTGTCTTTCTGCCGCCAAGGGTGTGAGTGTGCCTGCCTTAGCACCCTTGGGCTCTTAATTTCCTGATGGATAACTTCCTAGGTGAGCTAGTGTACTGTTCCTTGAAATTAGTGGCCTCGATCAGGCCTTCTATCTCCAACCCCATCCAATGCAGATAAGCTTACAGCCTTCTGTTTGAATAGATGCATGTCCTCTGCTGAACTGAATCAGTCCTGTTTAGTCTCCTTCCCTTCCAAGAAAGATCCCCTTTTTTTTCAGGCTGAAAGTCTAGGTGATCTGGGCCATATGTTAGGCTTTACCATATTCGACCTTCATGTCAGTTGCCAAGGTGAAATCTGGCATCTGATTGTAGGCATCTCTTCGTAGGTGCCCTTGGGGGAGGAGAGGAGGGGTTTATTCTGAGAGTCTCATAATTCAGAGAAGGCTTCAGGGTGATTTGTGGGCAGTCAGTACTGAATTGAGTGAAGGCACCATGCATCAAATTGGGAAAGTTAACTTGCAGTGTCAGGGAAAACTACCGTCATCTAAGTTGATCTTAACATCATAACTTACCAAATGAATGCTTTTATCAAAAATTACTATCCTCATTTTTAAGATGCAGATTTTCCCACTTCTTGGTTTTCTCCTCATAGCAAAAGCTTTAAACTGATGGATCTGTTTTAACTGTTAACACAGTGGGACCACATCTGGGTTTTGCTCTCTGGGCTCCCAGTGTTTGTCCTGTTAGGAGCAGAAATAATTTTCCGCCGCCGTCTGTTTCTGGTACCTGTGCTGAGATCCCCTGCTCTGTCCACTGACTGCCGATGCTGTGTTCTTCTAACTGGTCTGTTTTGTGTTCATCATCCTGCCTTAAACAGCATCGTAAAGCTTTCAGATATCTTTTCCAGCTTGTTACCTCATGCATCTGTGCCTAGTCAAGAAGGAAATGGGGAAAATAACTATCTTGGTTTTATCATCTGCATCACGTGGTTTTACACTTTGAAAACTCACTTGTCAGTGTGGTTACTGGGAAGATACTTTCAATTACAAAGGGCTCTGAGAGTTACTGCCGCTTCCCCTTAAAACAGTTTTTTTTTTTTTAATTTTGCTCAGGGATACATTTTATTGCTTTTCAGGTTGAACTTTTAGAGAGTTGAACATGATTTTAGAGGAGTTGAACATGATTTCATAGTTGAATTTTTAGAGGAGTTGCTTGTGAGATGTTAAAGCTCTTTGCCTCAAGTTCCTAGTTTATTAACTCCTCTGGGGGGAAAAATAGCACCCTTTTAAAACAGGGTTTCCTGATATGTCCTTTGGACTGTTGCCACATCTTTGGCAACTGAGTGTACGTCCTTGATTATCTTACTGTTTTTGATTTTTGAACCTGAAGCTGCCAGTTGTTGAGTTGATCCTTAAATCAGTCTCAGAATCTAAGAGCGCCGGTTTTACTTGTTCCCAGCTGCTCTCCCGTTCTTTTCTCTTTTGTGTCATTAGACTTTATCTGAAGGGGTCTTACTGCCCTTCTCTCTTTCCCAGGATCCGTTCTCTCTCACCTTTCTCCTGCATCAGTAGTTTTCAGCCTCAGCTGTCTTATGGGGGAGCTTTGGAAAACACAGGTGTCTAGGTCCCACCATGAACCAATTAGGTCAGAATTTCTAGGTATGGGGCCTGGGCATCTTATTTACTTATCTGTCTATCTACCTACCTACCTATCTTTTTAGGGCCGCACCCATGGCGTATGGAAGTTCCCAGGCTGGGGATCATATCCGAGCTGTAGCCACCGGCCTACACCACAGCCACAGTAACGTGGGATCCGAGCTGTGTCTCTGACCTACACTGTGGCTTGTGTAGGCAGCACTGGATCCTTAACCCACTGAGTGAGGCCAGGGTTGGAACCCGGATTCTCACAGATACTAGTCAGGTATGTTACCACTGAGCCACAAAGGGAGCTCCTCTATATTTTTTTTAAAGCTTCCAGGTAGTTATATTGCATAGTTAGGGTTGAGAACATTGTCTTAGAAAGTTGAGAGTGTTTGGCTGTAGAAGTTACTAACAAATTTAGTAATGACTTTTAGGCCTGTTTCCACCCTTTTTCTCCACAAGGAGATGATTACAAGGTGGAGTTTGCTCCCTAGAATCTCCATATTAAAAGGGGTGTTGGTCAGGAGTTTCCTGGTGTCTCATCGGGTTGAGGATCCAGTGTTTTCACTGCTCTGGCTCAGGTTCAACCCCTGGCCCAGGAACTTCTGTATACCGCGGGGCAGCCAAAAGAAAAAAAAAGGGGTGGGGTGCGGTCAAAGTGGAATCTAAGAGAATGATTGGCTTCTGAGACAAGGACATCATTATTTAATAAACTGTTCACGATTTCCTCTCTACTTTCTTTTGTTATAAATGAACGTGGCTTCTTTAGTTTTCAACCCCTACGTGTTTTTCTAGTCTCCGCTGGACCCTAGTTAACTAATTTTGAAGTTTTTGGGAATTTGTAATAAGAGGTGCTGCTGTTTCAAGTCATGGCATGATTCTTGACATCTGAGACACATAAACTCACTATCCCTCTTTTGTGCAGCCCAATCTGATATACCAGAGGGTTCTGCCATGTTCCGATGCGTTAACTTCTCAGAGCATGGTCTCCACGCCAGCAGCATCACCTAGGAACTTGTTGGAAATTCATATTCTTGGGCCCACTCCAGACGTATTGAATCCGAAACTCTGGACCCAGCAATCTGTTGTTGTTAAAGGCCTCCAGGTAACGTTGCTGCAAGCTGAAGTTCAAGAACCACTGCTTTTAGTCATTTGCTGAGTCTGGAATTTTTCTGGGGACAGATTTGAAGTCAAAAATCAAATTTCTCGTGCCATCTTGACTTCAGAGGCCTGAAAAGAGTGGGAAAAGATGAACAGGGAGCTTGCAGTGGTGTCTGTGGAGGTGTGACAGCGTTCTCGGCACTAGACAGGCAGTGTAGACCTTCCACAGGCCCCTGTTGCTGTGTAGCTTTCCTGTAGTCAGGGCACCAGCCCCCAACCCCCCCCCCCCGACAATAAAGGGTCCGTTCAGGTGCACAGAGGAAGCCAAGTGTTCATCCCAGTGCGCGTGTACTGTGTTCCGAGGACTTGTGTTTAGGTTGGATTCTTGTCATTTTGTGATCTTTCCCACTTGTTTGTTTTGGTCTTGGGGGAATGTTCCTGGTTTAAGACCAGCATCGGACAGTAGTTGCCTGACTCATCCGCAGATGGACGTGGGACATGTGGGGGGGAGATAAGATTAAAATGTGCTGGGTGTAATCAGTGTGAGAGGGCCAGTGACGTGAGGGGGAAAGCGACGCCGTTTTCGTGCTGGGGGCAGAGGTGAGGCAGTGGTGAGGGCGGCCTTCACCTTGGCCTAGAGTCTTAAGGACGCACGGCCTCTCCCACCGCAAGGCGAAGCCAGGTGAAGATGCAGACACGTTCTTGCTGCTTATCAGTATCATTGGATTCTGGAGTCCATTACGCCGGGCCTCATGAGCAGCCATATCAAACATAGCTGATGGCTTTAGGAATATAAATAATGCCAAGAACAGTGGGTTGGGCCAGGTCTTGAAAGTTCACTTCAGGACCTTCTAGCAGCTGCTTCAGGACGTTGCCTGAGATTCGTAAACTCTTATATCTGACACAGGGGGAAAAAACAAAACAGGGAGTTCCCGTCGTGGCTCAGTGGTTAACGAATCCCACTAGGAACCATGAGGTTGTGGGTTTGATCCCTGGCCTTAGTGAGTTAAGGATCCAGCGTTGCCGTGAGCTGTGGTGTAGGTCACAGACACAGCTCGGATCCCTCGTTGCTGTGACTGTGGTGTAGGTTGCAGACGCGGCCCGGATCCCGCGTTGCTGTGGCTGTGATGTAGGCTGGTAGCTACAGCTCCGATTAGACCCCTAGCCTGGGAACCTCCATATGCCGTGAGTGCGGCCCTAGAAAAATGGCAAAAAGACAAAAAAAAAAGCAGTGAGTTTGGATCACAGATTTTTCAGCTGTTGGTAGCATAGCTTTTCCTCTGTGAAGTTCTGTCCATGACCACGTGAGCTTCAGAGGGACAGTGATCTGGGTTTTCTTCCTGGGGATGGAGAGGGCAAGCAAGTCACTCTCCAAGGTTCACCACGATTCTTGGAAAGGATCCAGAAGGCAGGTTCAGAGGTGGGAACGTCAGAAGGTGCACGCGGTGGTGGGGAAGCTGTATGGATAGAAGCCAGAAGGTAGAGGAGAGTCCTAACTGTGCATCATAAATGCTCCGAGCAGCATTCAGAATTGGACTTCAGGCAAGTGCCTTTTAAAGAAGTCAGAAGTCAGTCAGCTGGTGGGAACTTGAGTGCTTGCGGTGGTGGCCTGTTCCCCAAAGCTGCCACTGCCCGCAGATGAAATGACGCACGTCAGTTCGCATCCATTTTGGGTTTCCTAAGGGATGGGCTGCTGTTTGCATGTTTGGTGGTGGTTGTAGTGGTGTGTGTTGAAAAGAAATCTGGCATTAAGGATGCATTTACAGAGGAGTTAAGTGCCTCATGGAACAATCAGGCTCAAAAGAAAAAGCCTGCCTGGCAGCCATGAAGAAGGCCTGGCTTCCAGCCCGAGGATCAGAGGGATCTGAGTCCTCGGCTCCCATGGCCTAGTTCTGAAGATGGAAATAAGGGACATCAGTCTGTTCAACCCTTCTTCAGAAATCCCCTCCAGGAGGCTGTAGAGGAGGCTTTTGGTTTTGAGGAGAACCTCCCTGAGCCCGTCGTTATATGGGGAAGGTTGTAGGTGCAATTAGAAAGCTCTTATCCCCGCCCCTTCAAAAAAGGGCAAAAGCAATTCTATCTTCTCTGCGCTGGGGCGAATGGGTGTGCCACAGCCGAGCAGTCACAGCCTTAGGTTGACCCTTCCTTTTTATGGCTGTAACTAAAAGCTGTTGTTAATGAATGCGCCTGGCACTGCTGTGGGCTTTATGCACATTAGCCCTTGCTTATGGATGGGGAAATGCGGGTACAGGGTGACGGGGCCAAGGCCATGCACTTGGTAAGTAACGGAGGTGGGAATACCTCTATCAGCCTGTCTCTCTCTACTTTGACTAAATAAACTCCCAAATCAATAATTAACCCATTAGATTAGGGATTAGGGATTTAGATTTATAAACCTGCCTGAGCCTTCCCTGGGCTATTCCGTCCTACCATATCTCTCATTTTGGCTTAAAAGCACGAAGAGGGGAGTTGGCACGAGCTTCTGTTCAGGTCGAGACAGGTGTGTAATACCTGGCGTGTTGCTCTTCAGAACCCGGGAGAACAGACTTGAGCGTGTGGTTGTAGACGAGCTTCCACTGTGAGCACAGAAGGCTTTTAAGACTTGCGTTCTGGCGAAGTGTAATTATTCTTAGGGATGAGACTCTCCACGTTTTCTCCAGGCGGTGAAGCAGATGTAAGTGATAGTCCTCGCGCCCGAAAAAGGGGGAATCGCCTTCCTTTCTCTGTTGGTTTGGCGTAGGCCATTTATGTACCAGCCACTGCAACAAGGGCCTGCCGGCTGTGTTGAGATTCAGTACAGGTCTCATCCTAAACACCGTGTTTTCCCGATGCGAGGGGCAGGCCCGGCAGCCTTGCGGCTTGTCCTGGCGAGTAGAAGCGAAGGGCAGGTGTGCGTCACGAAGCCCAGGGTCCCAGCCCCGGGTGCTATTGGCTATTGTTTACACCCGAGAATTCACATGGGACTTTTTATATCGAGTTGTGAGAACTCAAAAACATCTCTTTTCGCAGTCATTTGACTAATAACGTTTTGAAAATATTTGAAAATTTTGCATTCTGCAGGTAAACAGAGATGTCTTAGGAGATTTAAAAAGAAAAATACCCGAGGCATAAGATGACACATTTATCCTATTTAACTTAATACCTTTCAGTTAGGTTTTTGTCATGTAGATAAGTGACTCCTTCAGAAGACATTAAGATGTGGGGTTCTTTCTGTTTTGAAGGGGCAGTTTTCAGGGCAGACTTTTGATATCTTGCATTTTCTTTTCTTCCTGGATTTTAAGATCAGAAAGCCACACCTGACCCCACCCCTCAATCTATTATTCACCGCCCGAGTGAGGTGTAACTGGCCCCACATCTGCCAGCCCAGCTCTCCCGACTCTGGCACCTAGAGCGACCTTCTTGGCAGCCCCGTTTTAGGTACCCGACGTTCCCCTGTCTGTGTCACCAGGCCCTCTTTCCTCAGGGCTTGTCCAGGGGAAGGGCTAATCTGAGAAATCAGCACTGAGTTGGTGATGGAATCTCTGAGTTCTGGAACTGGATGCCTCGCGTGGTGTTTGGTTTACCCCTCTGTTGTCTGAATGAGGGTATTGAGGGTGAGCGGTGTCGGCCAGTCGGGGAGGCCACTCTCAGGAGCTGCCTCAGTGGTCACCACAGTCACCGCCACTTTTACAGAGGACGACCCACCCCACCGCCTCTGGAGGGATTTTGTTTTTCTTTCTTTTTCTTTTTTTAGGGCCGCACGTGTGGCATATGGAAGTTCCCGGGCTAGATGTCGGATCAGAGCTGCAGCTGCCACAGCCACAGCAACGTCAGATCTGCGACCTACACCGCAGCTCACGGCAATGCCAATCCTTAACCCACTAGCGAGGCCGGGGATCGAACCCGATCCTCATGGATACTAGTTCTTAACCTGCTGAGCGTTTCCCCAGGGCTTTTGGTCATCCCGCGGCCTGGGAGTGTGCTGCCTTGTCATAGCCACGATTATTCATTCACCTGCTTTCATTCAGCCAACGAGGTGACGCATGGAACACCAAGGTGGCTGTAAAAGTGGGCATTGTCTTTATGAGCGTATGCTGTCCTGAAGGGTGGACATGTGCCCAGAAAATCGTACCGTTTCCTGAGAGACTGCACTGAGGAAGGGCCCCGTGGGCAGCGAGTCTGTCTTGCCTGGGAGGAAGGGAAGTCTTGCTGAGCTGTGCATCCTGGCATACGTTTCTGCCCATCCTTTGTTATTTTCGCCTCTGATCATGAAACTTCTGACAGTGCAGTGTGGTGTTAGAGTTCATTTTCTTTTGTTGATAAAAGTATTACAGTAATCAAAGAATTCCTTGCAGAACTTTTGCAACCTTCAAGGAAAAGTGATAAAACGCAGACCCCACTTGATAGATGGCAGGGCCCAGGGAGGAGGGAGTTGTCTTTTCCTTCGTTTTGGCCTGGCTGTTTGTGTAGCTGCGAACGAGCACTGAGTCTGCTTTTTGTAAAGGAGATAACTTGGCGCATCCCTAACGGGCAGGGTGTTGGGTGAATTAATGAGTGGAAGACATAATAATATGTGGCACTTATGTAGTCTATTGATGATTTCACCTAGAATCTTGCCATCTGGAAACTTGCATTTACCAGGACCCCGAGCCAATTTTGGATGATGCTGAGTCCAATGTGTATTTAAAAGCGGTTTAGATTTTCATTTGGCTAAAACCTAGGAGGTTGTAGACTAATAGGAATATAATAATGATGGCTTTTCCTAAGGAACCCTGAATAGCTTCAGAGGCAATCTAATGGCAGGTAGGAGTTCCCGTCCTGGCTCAGTGGAAACGAATGCCACTAGGAACCGTGAGGTTGTGGGTTCGATCCCTGGCCTCGCTCAGTGGGTTAAGGATCTGGCGTTGCCGTTAACTGTGGTATAGGTCACAGATGTGGCTCGGATCTGGCGTTGCTGTGGCTGTGGTGTAGGCTGGCAGCTATAGCTCTGATTAGACCCCTAGCCTGGGAACCTCGGTATGCCACGGGTGCGGCCCTAAAAAGACAAAAGACAAAAAAAAAAAAGGGAATGGGAGGTAAAAGGCAGGAATCTTCCTGTTTGGTAGTGATGAAATTGAAATGTGGTAGCCTAGGCAGTCATAGAGCTGTCCCTTTTGAAACGACGAGGTGAATTCATGATCCCTATGGCTTCGATTCTTGCTTTGCCGCAAGAGTCTCCAAAGGCTAAACCACGAAGAGCCTTTGCCACAGAACCTCCACGTCAGGCCCTGTGGAGTGGAGGTTTCCCATCTGGAACTGGAGTTCTGCTAAAGATGCCTGAATCCAGTCCTGAGCGATCTCAGAGTGGGTCAGGGATCACAGGCCTCCGGGGCCCAGTTGCCAGAGCAGCCACAGCTCCTCCCCTCTTTGGGGTGTGTGTTGGCGGGGGGGCCCTGCCCTTCTCCACACAGCAGCAGAGTGAGCCTGCGCTGTTTTTCCCAGGACAGTTGAGAGCCTCTACCAGGTAGGGCCCCTACCCTCCTCTATTTTAGAGATGACTTTGATCTCCCATTAGAGTGCTTCTAAGGGCAACTAGGGAAAAGTTATCATCATTATCATTCTGTTAGTGTGCAGTCCCTTCGGTTTTAGCCAGCTGAGAATCTAAACCACTTTAACGATGCATTGGACGCGGTGTCATCCCGAAGTGGCTTCTGCAGAGGGGTGAGGTTTATGCTGCCCAGGTGTCCATGCCCCTCCTTCTGGCTGCTGCCCTCATGCATCCTTTATGGGTGCCTGGGAGAGAAGAGAGGGCCACAGACCTAAGTTTGCTTCCACCTCATTCCCATCACATTCTCAGCAGGCTCCTTGCTTTGTTATTGTCGGTCTAACATCTGACATGGATCTGCCATTCCTGCATGGACCCAGGCCTGCAGAAAAGCAAAGACCACCTTTCCCTAAAGGTGTTGATTTCAAATTTAAGTTGGTCTATGCCCCTCTTGTATGGTGACAACTGAGAAAGACATATGTCATGTGAAAGGGTGAAACCTGAGGGCACAGGGCAGTAGAGCCCTTGACAGGTGCTGAAGTCAGGCCACAGATTTGGCTCTTGAGTTTCACAGCAGCTGAAGCGAAAAGGAATGTAAGGTCAGCTTCCAGATTTGTAGTTGCCTTTGAATAAAAACAGATCGATTTAATAGAAACATCATGGCTTTTTCTGTTACCATGAAATTTTTCCCTTAGGATGTCCTGAAGAGAACACTGATCTAATAGGTGACAGTCTCCTGTTGGAAACTTGGTTCTCTAAGGTAGTGAGTTGGTCCGTTGGTTGTAGTGTTCCTTCTTCACTGGTGTATTTATGTCTTTCCGTCTAGCTTTGGAAATCCTTTTCTTGAAATACCAGGAGTTTGGCTGGGTGTGTGTGTGTGGCTCCAGACTTAGGGAGTGCTTGGGACTTACAGGCGAAGCAGCATGGATCAGGTTCTTTGGGAAAGTTGTCAGAGCAGCCCAGGGGAGGAGACTGAGGCTGGTCGGATGAGAGGCAGGAGAGGAGGTGGGCTGGAGGCAGAAGTCTTGGTACAAGGAACTGTGTCAGCTAAGAAGAAGTCCCAGGGACTCAGCAGAAGGCAAGGGCCGGGGAACAGGAGGTGTTCAGCTCGGTGCATTGCTGGAGTCTAGATTCGGGGATGTGGGATCAGACTGGTTGTCGGGACACAGGCCTCAGTGAAGGGGCCAGGGAGTCAGTGAGCACAGCGTACCGGTGGTTACTAAGCCCACCCTCATGTTAAACCTGAAGGTAAAGACGAATCCTTTTTTAACTGCTGAAGAAACTGAAGCTCAGAGCTGGGTCTGGGCCCAGATTGGTTCAGCAGGTGTTTGGTGCCCCCGCTGGACCCAGCTCCCCCGGCTCCTGAGTGGCAGAGTGACTGCAGACCCGGTCTGTCCATCCTATGCCCCCTGGCTCCCCCTCCTCTCTCCAAGGCCCCTGTTACTTAGAACAATTGCTCAGGGCTGGAATAAGCTGCCAGGGGACAGATGAAGGGATCCTGAGACTGCTTCTCTCTGAACAGAGGTGGTCTCAAAGCTGCTCAAGGGAGTGAGGTGGTTCCATGGGGAGGCATCAGATATGGGGGCTGATGGCAGGGGGGTGTCAGGCTGCACTGAGAGCTTTGTGTGCCCACCAGTGGTACATGCATTATGCTGATTCTTAGGAAAATGTGCACATGAGTACACACACACACACACACACACACACACACACACACGTCCCACAGTTTGCCTTTGAAGTGAAAACTGGGGCGCAGTCCTTTCCCTGTTTTTTCCTCCCCTCCGTTTTAGGCCAGTCCATGTTCCTGCAAACAGACAAGGCATTGTTTAAAGTACAATGTACTGTCCTACTTTTGCGTTGTCATCAGAAATCCTTGACGAAATGTTTAATTTCTCTCTGAGGTTATCTGGCTTAGTTGACTTGCCTGGTGTGGTACATTTGATTCTGGAACCTGGGACTTTCTCTTTGCCCACCTGTGTTGCATTAAGTCAGTCATAGGACACACGAGTATTTTTATAGAAAATGTAAGGATTCCTGCACTTTGAGATGACTCAGACCAGTGTTTCCAAACCAGTGACATTAACTGGGACACTCACTGGAGAAGGGCTTCCCCCTCCTTCCTGCTCTGACTTTTCACTGGTCTGTCTGTCGTGTGACCCACTTATTTGCAGGAAGACCAAAGGGCCCTCCCTCCTAAATGTAAGGTTCATTTGAGTGAAGATACTTTTTAAGGCTTCTTTGAGTTAAAAGCTCTTAGGTTCTCATGACAACTTGCTAACCATTTGTATTGCTTGTGACCTCATTTAAGAATGTGTTTTATTTTATCAGCTTTAAGTTGATAAGTTCAACAAAGGTAGAGATGATAGGTGTGAGTCGTTCAAGTACATTGCTTTTAAAGAGTCTGTTTTTAAAAATTCCGTTCGTTTTATCTCTGCAATTGTGAGTGTGTTGATTCACTGGCATAGACCATGGACTGGGTATCATAGCATTTTTTAAAGCTGAACTAAATGAAACCTGAAGATTTATGAAAAAGACGTAACGGAGGTGGTTGCACAATTTACTTAATTAACTGTCACATTTTTTTTAAATCGCATTTCAGAAATATGGTTGGAGTCGACTTTATAGGAATGTGTTTGTTATATAAGATGAGATGTGCGGGCAGAGACCCAGACCCAGCTCTCCCTTCCTCCATCTGGTCAGCACTGCTGCTGCTCTGTACCCCTGCCCCCAGCCTCCCCCTCCCCAAAGGCAGAGACTAAGAAGCAACCGAGGCTGTCTTTGTGGTGAGTGAAAATGCAGCATCCTGCTGGCTGGAGGGAGGGGTCTGGGCTGGAGAAACAGAAACCAGCTCCTTGCCCTCACACGCGAAGCCTCCTCCGCAGGATGCTTTCTGCTCTGCTGGGATTATTTTCTGCAACTCGGGGAAAGCAAGAAAGCTGGTTTGCTCTAGTGTGACTGGAAGGTGGAAAAGCTTGAAGGAATGCTGACAGTTTTTGATGGAAAGTCATGACAGTATCTTGGTTCTCTACGTTTATTGGGTAAACTTCGGTTCTGCAGAGGAGCAGTTTAAAATGGGCATCCCCAAGGATCTTTCCTAAGACGAACTAGTCAACCCTGGCTTTGGTCCGGTGGGGCTGAGGTCGTTCAGTTTGGCCCAGTCGCGTTTTGAGGAGAAGGTGGCACCACGCACGGGGCCTGTGTAGGATTTCTATGGCTATTCCACGTGTAGCTCTTCTTGGCCACGCCCCCAGCTTTGCTGGACTTCTCCAGAAGATTACTGTTTTTGCAGAAAGAAAATCTAGGCGGTGGCGAGGAATATAGGCTGCATTTAAAGTGGCCTGTGTAATTTTCCTGGTCACCCGCAGCCCGCATTCTGGAGCTGCGTGACGTCAGCGCCCTGCCTGGGAGTCAGGAGTCTTGACCAGCCGGGCCTTGGCTGCGCTGGGCTGCACAGACGCCTGCCGGAGCCGGGTCCTTGTTTACTTCCTCTCCGGTGCTGGGACATCGAGTACCGAGAAGGGCCGCGTGCCTGCACGAGCCCCTGCCAGCATTTGGCCCTGCTGTTACTGACTGTCTTGGAAAGCGCTCCATCCGTGAGGCAAGCTTTTGTTCTTCGAGTGCAGGCTTTATTCCCCGACTGCACACCCTCTTCCCCGTTTCCTGCAGACCCGCAGGCCCCCAACACTGCAGTCCAGCCCCTGTGGGACCCTCAGCTCTAGGGGCTGTTAACTTTCAGAGCAGGAGGAGGAGTCAGGCCCGGTGGATCCTGCTGGAGCAGGGTGGCTGGCTCTGCAGCCCAGGGTCCTGTGACTAATATTTGGGAAAGCAGTGCTTTCTTTAGATCCTTATAGGAAAGTTAAGGGGCTTTGGGATTGTACTGTGTTGTGAATGTGGATTCTAAGACACAGCCTTCCAATTGCAAGTATGTAAAACAACTGTTTCACACTGAATGTTAGTCAAGCATAAGTGATCCTTTGCAATTTCACAAATAATCAAAACACAAAAGCTGTTGCCCAGGATGAAACTGTTACAAAATCAAGTGATGTATTTTTATTCCTAAGGTAAATTTTCATCCTCTAGAGATTTATTCTTCTTTTTTTTTTTTCTTTTGCCTTTTGCGATTTTAGGGCCGCACCCGCAGCATGTGGAGGTTCCCAGGCTAGGGGTCTAATCGGAACTGTAGCCACTGGCCTACGCCGCAGCCATAGCAACACAGGATCCGAGCCGTGTCTGCAACCTACACCACAGCTCACGGCAATGCCGGATCGTTAACCCACTGAGCAAAGCCAGGGATCGAACACGCAACCTCATGGTTCCTAGTCGGATTCGTTAACCACTGTGCCACGACGGGAACTCCTAGAGATTTATTTTTAATCAAAGGGGACCATCTTCTATATAGTACATCCTGATAAAAACCCTTAATCATCAGTATTTAGACAAAAACAGACACATGGATCTGTAAATGTAAAGTTAAATGTGAGGACTGTAACTCATTAAAGGGATTTAATTTAAACCCCCCCCCCTTTTTTTTTGCTTTTTAGGGCTGCACCCGTGGCATATGGAAGTTCCCAGGCTAGGGGTCAAATCAGAGCTGCAGCTGCTGGCCTACACCACAGTCACAACGATGCAGGATCCCTGACCCACCAAGCGAGTCCAGGGATCGAACCTGCATCCTCTTGGATACCACAGTGGTCGAGATTGTTACCACTGAGCCACAATGGGAGCTCCCATTTTTTTTTGAGGGAGTAATACTTTAGAGAAAAGGAAAGGGGCAGTGGATAGACCAAATAAAAGTACTTATTTACAGACTATACTGGCCGAGAATTATGAATGGAGAATTGAGGTTGATTTTTCTGTCAGAATTTTGGATGCCATGTTTACTAAACCTCTTATGGTTCCAAAAATGTGCAGCTTTTCTCTTTTTAGTCTTGGTGCTATTACTCTTTTATGAGACTGGAGAGAATCTTAGAGCTTATCCTAGGGCAGCCTGCTCATTTGGTAGAAAAAACTAAGGCCCAGAAGGTGGTGGTGGGCTCAGAACACTCAGCTAGGGTTCGGCAGGGGGCCTGGGAGCTGCCTTCTCACTCTGAGCCTTTCCTTTAGAAGAAGCTGCTGTCTGCCTTTGTGACTATTTGAAAGACCTGTTTGGGGCCTGGGTAGGGAGTAGGGGGCTGAGGGCACAGAGATTTCCTTTTGCCCCAGGGCATCAGAGTTCCTCATTCACAGCCCAAGTGTTGCTGGGACTCCCTGGGAGCTCTTTTAGAGCCTCTGTTTCTGACCTTTTTTGTACCCTGCAGTGGGTCTAAGGGTGTCCGTTTAAGTTCAGGATAAGCTCAGGATAAGCGTACCACCTTCCCGATGCTAAGTACCGCATGAAAGGTGTTTCCCTTTTTTTTTTTTTTTCTTTCTCTCCCTGCGCTGATGGCAGATGGAGGTTCCCAGGCCAGGGCTGGAATTCCAGCCGCAGCTGCAGCCTGCTCCATAGTTGTGACCTATGCCACTGCTGCAGCCACGCCAGATCATTAACCCATTGCTGGGCCAGGGATTGAACCAGCACCTCCACAGAGACAAGCTGGATCATTAATCCACTGTGCCACAGCGGGAACTCCAAGGCATGTTCTTGAATACGGTTACAACAGTGTTTCCCAAACTGTATTTCCTTGGAGATAGTAGGAGGCTTCACGATTTGGGCCATTAGGTTGAACCCAGTTTAGGTGGTATGTTGTATTTGTATTTTCTTTTCTAGACAGGACTTCTAGATGGGCAATCTCGTCCCATCCTTCTGGTGGTAAAGTATCTTAGGAGTCAGCATGAAACCTCAAAATCTGACTAATCAGGCAAAAAACAGAAGGATGAGAGCCAAATAAAACGTAGCCCTGAAGTTCACTTCTGGGTCAGGCGTTTAGGAAGCAGCACATGAAACTTGGATACAGTTTCCTCATGGTTCTTTAGCAGCTTGAAATAACAGCTTGAACTGCCAGTACACAAAATCTCAGGATATTTTTTTTCTTTCCATCTGATTGAACAAGGTATTGTGTAGGGAGGTGAAACAAAACAAAACTTTGTGTTCCTCAAGCCAAAGGTTTTGAGATCTGCACTTCATACAGTAACTTAGAGATCCCCGTGACTTTGAAAGACATGATGATATCCTTAAAAAGTTTTATGTATGTGTTTTAAAGTTAACCACTGCTGCCTTTTTATTTAAAAAAAAAAAAAAAGTTTGGGGAGTTCCTGTTGTGACTCAGTGCTAATGAACCTGACTAATATCCATGAAGATGTGGGTTCCATCCCTGGCCTCACTCATAGGTCGGGGATCTGACGTTGCCGTGAGCTGTGGCGAAGGTTGCAGCAGTGGCTTTGATCCCGCCTTGCTGTGGCTGTGGCTTAGGCTGGCAGCTGCAGCTCTGATTCGACTTCTAGCCTGGGAACCCCCATATGCTGCAGGTACAGCCCTGAAAAGACAAAAGACGAAAAAAAAAAAAGTTTGGAAAGTTGTAGTGAATAAATGATACAAAGGAAATGCTGCTCAGCAGTAAAGAAGAACAGCCACGGATCTATGGGTGGCTCTCAAACACAAAGAAGGTACATGCCGTTTGATTTCATTTATCTGAAGTTCTAGAAAAGGCAAAACCAGCCCATGGTAACAGAGCAGATCAGTCAGTGATTACCAGGGGTAGGGGGTAGAAGATAGGCCACCAATAGGGCATAATTATGGGAACTTTCTGGGGAAATGAAAGTGTTCTGTATCTTTATGGTGGTGATTGTCCTTATTTTGGTGTACACATTTGCCAAAATTCATCCAGCCGTGTGCTGAAAATGGGTGCATTTTTTGGTATGTAAATGATGCCTCAACAATGTTGATTTAAAAAGAAAAGAATGGGAGTTCCCTGGTGGCTCGGCAGGTTAAGGACCTGGCATTGCCACTGCTGTGGCCTGGGTTTGATCTCTTGACCAGGAACTTCCGCATGCTCTGGGCATGGCCAAAAAGAAAAAGAACGTTTAGAAAAGGCTGTGAATGGAATTTATGTAGCTGGGGGAACAGATCATGCATCTGGGCCAGTTTGTCAGCACTGTGATCCTGGCCCTCTGCTTTCCCGTTTCCTCAGTTATTCCTCCGTTCACGATTACCGTGTTGGTTGCTCCCCTATCTTTTTGAGATTTGAGCTTTAGAGATTCTTTCCTTTGAGGAACTTACAGTCCTTGTTCATGGTCAGCAAGAATGTGTTTTAAATTCACCTGACGTTATTTTTCAAGTAAGAGGTTCTGTAAGCCTTGGTGGCTTTCTGGCAGGGAGGCACGGTGGAAGCAGGAGTGTCTGTGTGGGAAGAGGGTGTGTGTCCTCAGATAATTGTTCTGCGGTTCCTCACACCTGTCTGAGCTCCTGTGTGAATACCAAAAGTGTCATGAATTTTGCTTCTGGCATTTGTCTGCCGCAGCTGGGGCCTAGGGTTGCACATTTGTTGTGGTTTCCAGCCTCTGAGAAGCCATTTGTTGAGAATGGTCGCCGCTGAGGGCTGGAGGATGGGGCTCAGCGCTTTCCTCACTCTCCAGGCTTTAATCTCATCTCAATCCCATTAGAAATTAGAGAAGGCATTTTCCTAGTGTGTCTGCAGAGACTTGGATGCATGCTTGGGAATGTATAATTTAGTGGGTAATTGGAACATCTAGGTATCAGGAATATTGTTGAGTGTTTTTAAAAGTTCAGGTCCTCCGTGTACAATCAACATTAGGCTCTAAGAAAGACTGAACTTGCTCTTAATGGATCGCGTTAGTTGGATTTGGTTCAAGTGTTTTTTCTTAGAAGGGAGGATTACGCATTATAGTAACAAGATGTTCTTCTGTTTCCTAGTTTATCAAAAGATGCTGATTGTGAAATAGGGTGTGCAGATATTTTAGATCTTACTGTTTTTTAAATAGATGAGCTCGAAAGAGTGAGAAAAGGTGGTGTCAGGAGGTTAACTGGGCCAGAGGAGGACTAGATAATTGGGAGAGCGGGGAGGAAAGAGTTCACGTTTTCTGCTCTGCTGTAGGTCCCTCTGACCTCTTCTGGTTGTGTGCTTGCGTTGTGTCTTTGTTCACTGGCTTTTCTTAAGAGCGGAGCAGGAGGTGGCCCAGGGCTGCGTGCTGATGTTCTTGCTGCTTTCTGGCTTTTGCCTCCCCAGAAGGCTGTTGGCAGATTACTTTCGGGGGTGGGGTGGGCTGGGCTGCTTGAGATTTTTAGATCGGTTCAAGCTCTAAGTTTCTTTACAAAGTGAAAGCAGGTGAAGTTTGTGAAATCTGTAGATGAGGAAGGAGAGTCCACGGCCTGCTCAGCCTGTGTCCCCCTGTGCTCCGCCTCCTTCTCAGGTCCCTTGTTCCCCGGGCTTGGGCCGTGCTAGTCTCCTGTTCCTGTTCTCCAGACTCCAAGAATGCAGATGGCAGGCCTGGGCTCCGCGTTCCTGGTGGTGGCCCGGTCTTCCATGTCCCCTTGATCCCCAGGGGGCCTCTGGGCCTGGCTGTCCTGTCGCAGTGACCCGGTCAGTGGCAGGTCAGCACAGCCGGGCCTCGTCCCGATATTGTTGACCCTGGCAGAGGTCCAGCTTTTTCCAAACTGACTCCCTCCCGCCTCCTTGTGCTGCGAGATAAGGACGGGCCTCACCTGAGCAGTTTCATGCGGGGGCTCTCCCTTCCTTAGGGCTTGTGGAAGCCGTTTCAGAATGTGCCTCATGGGTTTGTTACGTGTCAGGGCAGATGTGCGATCTGGGCAGGGACATTTGTGATCCAGAGTGTTTTCATGGTGGTTCCCCAAACAACACCAGCAAGAACTGAGAGTTCAGTTTATCCTCTTGGTATTTTAATGTTGTTCTCAAGGAGAATTTTTTTTTTTTTTAAGAGGCGTGACTTCCATCCCTCCCAGTCCCCTCTGTCCCAAGCAGCTGGGTTTTGCAAACCCTTGTCAGGGCAAACGGCTGCTGCTTATTTTTGTTGAGTTTATGAGAGATGTGAGCATGCAGTGTTTTTAGGTAGTGATGAGGAATGCAAGTTGGGTTTTCGAGAATCCTGGAAGTATTTCTGAAGAAGGTAGGATGAACGTACTTCTCATTATAATAACTAGCATCTCTCTAACTCTTCAAACTGAACTGAATTTAATGAATGATTCAGAAAAACTTCGGTTCTTATTATATCGAATTCATTTCTCAAGCATTTTCGTTGTTTTGTATGAAATACAGCATAGATTTTTGTTATTAAAAAACTCAATAAGGAGTTCCTGTCATGGCTCAGCAGTTAATGAACCTGACTAGCATCCATGAGGTTGTGGGTTCGATCTCTGGCCTTGTTCAGTGGGTTAAGGATCTGGTGTTGCTGTGAGCTGTGGTGTAGATCACAGATGCGGCTGGGATCCCATGTTGCCATGGCTCCGGCATAGATCAGGGGGCTACAACTCCGATTTGACCCCTGTCCTGGGAACCTCCATATGCCTCAGGTATGCCCCCCCCCCCCAAAAGAAACCTCAGTAAAAGCTATTGAGGACAAGGGATACTTTTTCCCTTTAATTACTTGATGTTTTTTCTGTCCTAGAAACATGTCTTTCTACAGGGGAGGGCAAGCTTGTTAATGCAGTTCACTCTAGAACATAATGGCATAACGAGAGCAGAAACTTTATAGAACCTGCCTTCTGTGTCTTCCATTCCTAAGACTTTAGGATAAAACCTGCTTTTATGATTATAGTAATCGCCGTCCAGTTGAGCTTTTTGTGCAGACACGAAATCATAATGACCTTTGTGCAGGCTTGAAATCAGAATGACCTCTGTAAGATCACATGTTACGAGTATCCTGATGGTGTTAACATGCCAAGCTGCTACTTTATCCTGTTAGTGATAAGCTTCATGGTTCTGGAAATTTATTTTGCGTTAATGCAAAATATAGGGTCAAGCAGAGGGTATTTCAAGATTCTGGTAAAATAAATATTTTAATGGTGGCAGCCCAGTTCTCGGTCATTGTCAGACTCTGCCCAGACCCCGGTTCCTTCCTCCTGTCCTTTTTGTTTAAGCTTATTACCTTTTTGTTTTTCCTTCCTACAGATTCCCTTACTTTTTACTTTTAGAATGTTAACCAAACTTATAATCTGTCAGTATGTATTATTTTACTCTAAAGGTCAAATGCTTTGTTTTCTACGTGTCTTCCCTCCATTCCATTATCCCATAGCACTGAAAACATTTTTTCAGTGCTGTAATGCCATTTTTGTTATTATTTATATTATTATGAATGGACCCCTTCGAGAAAGTTGTGCTGCGTAGCTCCAGAAAAATGTGGTCGCATAAGACATTTTGCATATGGTTTGCATGTAATTTCAGGGGCTTATGGATGCTCTAAATCCCAGTACCTTAGTTTAAAAATATGTATATTGCTCAAAGTAAAACTAAGAATATGAACTCGAGATGCAGGAAAAAAAAATGTTCAGTTTACTTGAAGAGTTACGGGTTGTTGAAGGATGAACATTTCAAGTATGTTTTGTAAGCAAGGAATCAAAACATAGTTTATGAAGGGGTGGGAAATTTTAAGCAGGAAGTGGAAATCTAAGGAGTGCTGAGAAGGGCCATTCAGGGGAAAGAGGGAGGTTGCTGTGCACATCTCCAGAGGCCAGTTTATAGCGTGTTTGGGAGAATCTAGAACCCTAGGCTCATCATACCTTTTATTTTTAAAAAGGTTTGTGGTTAGATGAGTTTGGAAATTATTTAATACAGTATCACCCTTTAGGGTCTTGAAGATGCATATCAGTCGGTTGAAGTCCCTGAGGAGTCCAGCAGTAAAGAAACTGGTTTTACATGGTTTAATCCAGCATCTCCCAGACAGTTTTAGGTCTAAGAGATGCTTTCTGCAGAAAGCAGTTATCTGCAGAACATACGCTGGGAGACGAAATACCAGACTGGCTAAACTTGTCCTTTCTCACTTTCGAGTCTAAGGTATGGACGAGATCCTGAACCACATTAAACAGAGAATACCCCAAGGGATTAGAGAGGACATTTCACTGCGGAGGTGGCAGCAGCGAGGACACAGCCAGGCCATGCAGTTGTGTCTCCACTTGGCCCAAAGGGGGTGTGCGGACAGAGTGATGGGGTTGGACTCTGTTGAGAGGCACACAGCCCAGAGGTCATAGCAGCTCTTGCCATGGCTTAGATGAGAAAGGGACAGCAGACCTGAGCATGCCCAGCTGTGTCATCAGAGACGATGTTAACCTATTAAATCCAGATGCCCACCAGGCTGAGACTAGGTAATAAGCTTAGGCAGAAAAAAAAATTCTATGGGACTCTGAATGTAAAAGGCATTTTTATTTTCAGCTGTGAGGATCCTCACTTCAAAGAAATTGCTTTCTTTTTAAAAATTTAATTAAAAATTTTTTTTTGGTCTTTTTGTCTTTTTTTTAGGGCCGCACATGCAACATATGGAAGTTCCCAGGCTAGGGGTCGAATTGGAGCTGCAGCTGCCGGCCATCGCCACAGCCACAGCAACTTGGGATCCCAGCCACGTCTGCGACCTACACCACAGCTGACGGCAAAAGCCAGATCCTTAATCCACTGAGCAAGGCCAGGGATCAAACCTGCGTCCCCATGGATTCCTGTCGGGTTTGCTAACCACTGAGCCGTGACAGGAACTCCAGAGACTGCTTTCTTATTAAACAAAACGATTGTGCTGTTTTTAATGGGATCAGGACATCCCCGTGCAGCCTTGTGGTATTCGTACTGTTCTGGATAATGACCATGTGAAATGTGAAATTATGAATCCCATGGCCAAATTTAAGCCAGCAGTGCAGGGCAAAGGGGTGCTTTGAGTCTACTGTGCATTCCCCTGAGCCCAGCATTCTCTTGGTTAGGTACCTTGTGTTTTAATATGTGTCAAGGTCTTTTTTTTTTTTTTTAAACACAGATATTCTCTAATATTAATAGGCTTTGGCAGCTCCTCCCGTAGCTCTGTGTGGTTGAGTCCAGCCGCACCATGTATGGTAGCTGGAGAGCTATTTCGGGAACAAACCTCATGTTTCCTCTAATTTTTAATAAGCACTTAGGTCCGCCTGGCTCCTGAGATGTATCACAGAGTCCATCACATGCCACCTACTACAGTACTAAAGAGGTACTAAAATTAGAATTCATGCTTCTGGTTTTTAAGCCAGTGATTCCTCTTCCTTTGCTGACACTGCTTAGAGCCAGCCATATTTGTTAAATAACCTCTTCTAAATCCGTACATTCTGATCTAGACTATGTGAACCTTCAAACTAAAGCAAGCAAGAAAAAAAAAATTAATTAAAAAAATAGAAATGTAATTCCTTCTCATGGAGTTTTAAGTTTCCCAATTATATGGTGAGGCTTGGTTTTCTTTTAAGAATCTGAGTCCTACCAGGTCGTAATAGTACAGTGGCGCGGGTTCTGTCCGCGTCAATCCTGGCCTTCAGCTGGACCCTCCTTTCTTCTCTCTCCTGCAGTTTAGGGAGGGACCCCGCCACACCCCCCGCCCCTCTGCTTCTCTCAGTTTGAAGCAGTCCTTTTGCCCTAGAATTATGTTCTTCTGTAGTTTCCTCATCTCCACTTGAGTCACCTCAGCCCCAGAGGAGGAGAGGATTGGCTGAATTCTGCTGACTCGTGACTACCCTGCTCCGCTGATAGGGATATGGGGAGGCTGGCCGTGACAGAGGATTACCAGGCAGTTGCTGAGTGATAAACTGAACCCAGGCAGCCACAAGCAGGATGTGCAGAAAAGAGCCATTGAGACACACCACCGACCCATGGCTCTGAACCAGCTGCCCGTGCTGGGCCTGCTGAGAAACCGGAGGAAAAAATCTAGAGCTTTCTCTTGAGCGGGGTTGTTAAGTACAACATGAGTCAGAAGCATAATTCCAGAAGGTCCGGGCCTATCCAGATTTGGGGGCGGGGATGGGCGAGGAGTGTTACACATTTTAGGGCGATGGACTTACTGGAAATTCACCATCATGGAAACAGAAATTTAGGGAAGGAATTCATGTTCTCGGAAGGCTCCCATTCATGGAATTGGTTTGGCAGACAAATGGCTTCCAGGAATGCCAGCCAGATTTACATAGCAAGATGAGGATGGTTGATAGCTCTTTGCCTCTTATTGCAACCTGGAGACCCCCGACCTAGGGGCAAGGGCCCTCTTTCCCATGACACTCCACCTCTTTTACTCTTGGCTTCTCACTGTGGTCAGGAAGAGATTTCTCAAAGTCTTATCTGTGCATCTTCTTTTTCTCTCCATTTTCTTTTTAGATGTGATTAATAAAAAGCTTACTAACAGTTATTATATAAGAAACTTGAGCTATAATCTGAGTTTATTAGAAGATTGATTGGAAGCTGTTTGCGTGTTCCTAGATCAGAATAACTTGGGGAGTGGAGATAGTTTTTTATTCCCTGTCCTCTGTCTTCCTTTTACCCTGTTACTAGTCCGGTTAATAAGTAAATGACCCTACTGAATTGAAACAAGTTGGGAATGTTCTTTAAAAACATAACCTTTTTTAAATGGGGATTTTCTCTTCAAACAGGGCAATTTTATATAAAGAAGTATAATCCTGCTAGGTAATAAGTTTGTTGCTTATTTTATGACTGAAAATATTTAATTTCTGTATATCTGTGTGCTGTCAGTTATGCCTAGAATTGTGTATATACATATTACAGTTCGTGCATTTATGTTTTGAGTACAGATATTTTTCTTGATTTGAATGATGTTTAGTATTTGATTTAGTGAGCAACATAAATATTTTAAGGTTATAGACTTTTCATAATGCCACTCATAATGAGCTTTTACATAGTATGTGATTTGCCTTGGAACTCAGTGGGAAATTTGTGTTTTCTTTGAAGATGCTTCTGGTCTTTTCCCTGGGTGCTGTGTCACAGAAGGCTTCCCAAATTTAATATGCTTTTTTCCTGCATTTCAGTGGCTTCAGTTTTATAAAACCCTTCTATCCCCCTCCTTGAAAAAACAATCAAACTTTAGTCCATTAAAATCTGATTCACAAGAAATGCTTTAGAGTATCTGAGAATCAAGCCTACTCCACATCCACCATATGTGGTTGTTTCTGTTAAGGGCCGTCCTCTGTCTTCAGACAAATTCCATCCTCTCTCTGTCCCATTTATTCTTGACCGTGGATGTTGACTGTCCCATTTCAAGTTTCTTTCTGGAATGTAGCCACGTTTCTGGGAAGATGTTGGGTAACTGGTCCTTTTCTGAAACACCTACCTGGCTCTCTTGATCCTCTGGGTGAAAGATTGAGTTGCTGCTCAGCACCACTTGCTCCTAGCTGTTTCTGTCTTTCAGGACTTCTGAGGGGTAAACCGTTTACTTACTTTATATTTCTTTCTTACCGAGATATAAATGACATACAACATTGCGTTAGTTTTAGCTGTATGACGTAATGATTTGATATATGTATATATTTCAGAATGATTCTTACCACATTAGTTAACATTGGTCGTCATATATAGTTGTCATATGTAGTTGCAGGTTTTTTTTTTTTTTTGCCATTCACTTTAAGAGACAAAACTTAGTTGTGTTATGTGGGAGGATTAGCTTAACCCAAAGTGGTGCTGCAAAGATGTAAGCCTTTAAAAGTTTATTTCCTGGAGTTCCTGTTGTGGTGCAGTGGTTAACGAATCCGACTAGGAACCATGAGGTTGCAGATTCGATCCCTGGCCTTTCTCAGTGGGTTAAGGATCTGGCATTGCCGTGAGCTGTGGTGTAGGTTGCAGACACAGCTCGGATCCCGCGTTGCTGTGGCTGTGGCGAAGGCCGGCGGCTACAGCTCCAGTTAGACCCCTAGCCTGGGAACCTCCATATGCCAACGGTGCGGCCATAGATAAGGCAAAAAGACAAAAATAAAATAAAATAAAAGTTTATTTCCTTTCATTATTAAAATGTTTTTGCTGGTTGAAGGAAATGTGAAAGCTCCAGATTGTCAAAATGAAGAAAGTAATAATCACCTACGGTTCTGCAGTTTATTGTGCTTATTTGCTGTTGTTTGGTTGGCTAGTATTACACGTTATACCCGTGGCCTTTTTTTTCCCCCTCTAAGCCTCAGCAACTTCGTGGTTTGATGTCTTGGCTAATTTTCACAACTGAGTGGCATTATGGATACTTTTCCATGACATTACCAATTGTTAATGACCTGATTTTAAAAAATTAAACATTTAATTTTTTTTAGACTCACATACAATTATAAGAAATAATACAGAGAGGTTCTACGCACTCTTCCCAGATTCCCCGAATGACATCTTGCAGAACTGTATTGAACACTACCAAATCACTGGCATTGATACAGCCAAGATAGAGAACATTTTTGTCACACAGATTCCTCCTGTTGCCTTTTATAGTCATTCCCACCTCCTTTCCTCTCCTCCACCCTGACCCCTGGCAACCGCTGATCTGTTCTCCCATTTTATAATTTAGTCATTTCAAGAATGCTATGTAAGTGTGTATAGCAATTCTATACTATGTGACCTTTTGGGATTGGCTTTTTCCTTATCCAGATTGTTACACAGGTCAATAGTTTGTTGCTATTTACTGCTGAATCATATTCCATTGGATGCAAATGCCACATTTTATTTATCCATGTATCCATTCCTTTTTTTAGTTGCAGTTTGGGGCTGTTTTGAATAAAGCTGCTATGAACATTTGTGTACAGGTTTTTGTACGAACATAAGTTTTTATTTTTCTGGGCTAAATGCCCAGTGACTTCATTTTAATGATGGCATAATATTTCATTAAATGACACAGTATTTCATTGTATGAAGTAAATATGTCATTTATTTAGTTGGTTATTTATAGATGAATTTTTACGTTGATTCCCCTCTTCGGGTTTTTCTGCTGTTATGAATATCACTGATGAGAATTGTGATAGGCAAATCTTAATGTACATCCCTTTTATTTTCTAGAGTGGGATTGAGGCCTCAGAGTATGCCTGATTTTAAAGCTTTCCTTCTTCCCGCTAGTATCTCTTTTTTCCGTTATGAAAAACTGCTAGACTCCTTCCAGCAGTGCCCATTTCTCATGCCCGTACCAACAAAAGCATGATTACTTTTAAAAGTCTACCTTTAAAATTTTTCTCTGGTAGCATCATACACTTACAGCTCAACCGTTTGGTATTCCAGTCCCACTCAACTACAAGAGTCTCAGAACAACAGAGATAGCACCAGGACCTTGTTTTGCATGTCATCTGGGAATCTTCTAGGGCGGTTTTGTAAAACCTTAGAGGGTTTGATATAAGGCAGGTACAGGGAATTACAAGAAACCATCCTGTTACCTAGTG
The DNA here is from genome assembly GCA_004024745.2 of Catagonus wagneri. Taxonomy (NCBI): domain Eukaryota; kingdom Metazoa; phylum Chordata; class Mammalia; order Artiodactyla; family Tayassuidae; genus Catagonus; species Catagonus wagneri. The sequence goes on from PVHT020000080.1 coordinate 7,640,300, forward strand.
TACCTCATATTCACCCAGAAGAACTATGCAAGGTCTTAAAAAAAAACCTTTGAGATGTGAGTCGCTTATAAAAGCTGATTAATGTAAACAGTCTAGGGGTATGTGTGTGTCTGTGTGTCTTATGTCCATTTAAAGCTCTTAGAGAGGAGATGAATTGTAGTCTTGTAATGGAACTGTTAAGTATATAGAGTGGTGAGATGCTTTCCTTTCTCCTTACGTTAAAGTATTTTAGTGTTTCTTGTGACTTAGGCAGTGATTTTCAAGGAATAAGATCGGGTTAAGGGTATGAATCTACTGAAGCCAGGAAATGGATTTGTGTTTTTCTGAGATAGATGAAATCTTTGGTTTGAAGATCACTTTCTGGTTAAAATATGGCAAACGGACATTCCTGCCAATGTAAAACTTTTTTTTTTTTTTACTTTTTGTGTTTTAAGATATGTAGTTGTTTTCCTGTTTACCTGTGGTAGCATATTTAAGATGAATCAGGGTGATTTCAGTAAAAACCATTTTCTGATTAGAATGGCAAATCACTCTTACAGAACATTGGATGATTTCAGAAGAGATTGTGATTACTGACTGTTTTGGTGCTAAAATGCTATGACAAAGACCCCATTCTTACAAATAAATGAATAAAGGAAGCTGGCAAAATCTGGCGTTTCTCTTTTATAAAGTTATAAGAAATTCAGGAGTTCCCTGGTGACTCAGCAGATTAAGGATTTCATGTTGTCACTGCTGTGGTTTGGGTTACTGCTGTGGCATGGGTTCAATCCCTGGCCTGGGAATTTCCTCATGTCATAACTGTGGTAAAAAAAAAAAAAAAGGTTATATTTTTATTCAGTCAGCCATTTAAATACCTTATTCGGGTCCGTAGCTGAAAACTAATAATATAGCAAATATATTTTATATATAAATAATATAATGAGTAGATCAAATAAAGTGTCATCCATGAAGCTGTTCGCTATTCACTTTTTCAGGGATGATAAAGAAAACCTTCTCTTGTCATTTCTTTCTCAGTTTATCATAGTTCTTATGACACTGGTAATTTTAACATGAAGTGTCTAGCACATTAGTATGCATTTTGGCCTCGGAAAGAAAATATAGTATTGAACATCAAGTTAGTCATTCTTATCTCCAGGAATATATAACCTGAGAAGGCAGAAAGGGGAGAGCGAGGGCTGATCTCTGGGGAATGATGGACAGTGCACAGCCTTCCCCAGACTGAGTGTGTACCCTACTTTTCTTCCAGGGCAGTAGGAGGGCCCTGGACTCCATCAGCTTTATTAAAGCTCAGTGTTTAGTTCTGTTTTTGAAATAAAAATTTATCTGCATGGTGCACTGCAGACAATTTTTTAATTTAAAAAGTATTTTTGTAATGATCATGGAAACGTCTACAGTTCTGAGAACTCCGAGAAAAATCTTGGACTAGGATTGGTGACTTAAAAAAATACATTGTTTGGGAGTTCCCATCATGGCGCAGCTGTTAACGAATCCTACTAGGAACCATGAGGTTGTGGGTTCGATCCCTGGCATCACTCAGTGGGTTAAAGATCCGGTGTTGCCATGAGCTGGGGTGTAGGTCACAGACGCGGCTCAAATCTGGCGTTGCTGTGGCTGTGGCGTAGGCCGGCAGCAACAGCTCTGATTAGAGCCCTAGCCTGGGAACCTCCATATGCTGTGGGTGCGGCCCTAAAAAGACAAAAAAAATATATACATATATATATATATATATATATATATATATATATATATATGGTTTGTGTTTGATCAAATGCTGACAGCAGCATCAGACCCTTAGACCGTTTTGACTAAAATGATGATACTTGATTCTAATCTGAGTTGTTACTAGGCGGTGAGTCAGCGTCACGCAAAATTAGGTTATTGAAGAGGTCAGAAGATGCTCGAGCAAAGAAAAACTTACATTTTAAACAAACAGGATTTATCACATAAGATATTTTAGGAAAGATTTGCTTATGAAAATCCAGAATTACGGTGGATGTAATAAGTGGTAAAGAGGAACTGAAAGACAAGAGTACATTTCTTGGTGAATAAATGGGGTGAAAATCACTGGGTTCCCTTGACCTCTGCAGTGATAGGTTAAAGTTTTGTGGATTAATATACCTTTGGCTGACTATATGGAAGAACTTGCTGACATATTTTTTGTTCCTTTTGTGTTTGGATAACATTTAACAGCAGCATGCCTTTACCTGAAGTGCATGAATAGTCCTGTTCTAAAACTGTATTGGTGTGTGGAGGTTTCACATGATTTATTAGTACATAGTGTTTGACATTGACCTGTTTGTGAACAAGGAATATTCAGTTCACACTCATTGTTCATTATTGTGTTGGAACAGCAAATATTACAATTTTAGAGTCTGTGCTAGAACTAAATTGAACAAGGAGTGAATTCAGCCAGAGAAAACAGCTAGCCTGAATGTTTCCAGTTTTCTAAAGTTTTTGAAGAATGGATTTTTTTTGTTTCCTTTTTGCTGTTTGGTGTAGGCCTTTTTTGTTTTTCATTTTAGCGTCTGGTGACTTCTCTCGGCTCTGGTTCATCCCCCTGGCAAGGCCATCCTGTGCAACATTTGAACGTCCTGGGCGGGTGGCGATTTTGAGACTTCTCCTGTTTTCTTACCACATGGCTCACCTGGGGATTGTAACGGCCCAAAGAGAAGAGAGGAGGAGGATGTTGAAAGCCAAGTGCTTCTGTTTTGCCAGAGGGTCTTTATACTGCTTTACAAGGTCATGACCTCTTGGCTTTACTGATTTTTATTTTTTAAACTTAAGGTTGTTGCTTAAGCCAAAATAAACTTTTTAATTGACATAAGTGAAGTTCACAGTCACACCTTATTATTGGGATCCTTCTGTTCGCTGTTGCTGCTTCTTTTGAGCACACAATGTATCAGACATTGCACCGGGTCCCTTGCATGCACTGTTTCTCATCCACCCCTTGAAAATCACTCATTTCTCAGACAAGGAAGCAGACGCTTAGATCAATTAAAAGTTTGCCTGAGATAGCACTTGTAAATAAAAAAGGTGGGATTTCAGAATGAATGGTCTTAATTTCAGAGGTGGCTCAGGGAGAATTGGAGTTAACCTTAGCAAAAGAACATTTGTTTGTTTTTCTTTTTTGTTTTAGCAGAGGGAATTTTGGGATGTTTCCTGTTTTGATTACCTGCTTAGATAAAATGAGGGACCTGGCCTCACTGACTGAGGTGGGGAGTGAGGAAATGAAGTATGAGGTTGACGTGGGACAGAAAATTAGAAGAAAATTCGATTAAAGGGAGAAGTCATAAGATATAGTCATTTTGTAAAATGTGGTACTTTCACATCACTCAAAAGACTGGGGGGAAAAGTATTTTTAATCTTACATTGTAAGCATGGGATTTTTTTTTTTCTTTTTAGGGCCGCACCCACGGCATATATGGAGGTTCCCAGGCTAGGGGTTGAATTGGAGCTACAGCTGCCGGGCTACACCACAGCCACAGCAACATGGGGTCCAAGCCGTGTCTGTGATCTGTACCACAGCTCATGGCAACACTGGATCCTTAACCCATCGGGCGAGGCCCAGGATTGAACCCACATCCTTGTGGATCCTAGTCGGGTTTGTTAACTGCTGAGCCACATAGGGAACTCCAGCCATGTCATATTTGATAATTGCTTCGTGAATTATCATTGGTAAAATGTTTTAGATTTTTTTTAATGTAAGAATTACAGGTGTAAAGTAAGACAGTTTGTACCTTAAAAAACTTGAGCACAAACAATTTTGTCCTGAAACAGAATGATATTAATTTTTAAGAGAGGTGGAGTTCCCGTCGTGGCACAGTGGTTAACGAATCCGACTAAGAACCATGAGGTTGTGGGTTTGATCCCTGGCCTTGCTCAGTGGTTAACGATCCGGCGTTGCCATGAGCTGTGGTATAGGTTGCAGACGCGGCTTGGATCCTGTGTTGCTGTGGCTGCGGTGTAGGCCAGCGGCTAACAGCTCCGATTAGACCCCTAGCCTGGGAACCTCCACATGCCACAGGTGCGGCCCAAAAATGGCAAAATGGCAAAAAAAAAAAATTTAAGAGAGGTGGAGCGAGATGGGAACACAACTAATCTGGTATTATGGGGTTTGAGGATCTGAATTCTGTGTTGATTGATAAGAGGCTGATCAGAGCCTCTTTCTCAGTTGTCAGTAATCTTCTCAGTTAATGACTAATTACTGCTCTTGCCTAGAAATCCAGAAACTCTGGAGATGAGGCATTCTTTCTGAAATTAACTCCACAGTACATCACAGCTTTAGTTCACCGCCACGGACCGTGTCCTGGCCCCTCTTCCCAAGGGCAGTTGCGTGAGCACGTCTGCCTGGGAGGGTGGTGTTTTCTGCACAGTAAACAGGCTTCTGCAGTTGTGTTCCTCCTCCTCCCCCTCAACTCTTTGGGTTCTTGACACACCGTGGCAATGCCCCTGGTAGAACAAAAATCAAAAGGACAACAGGAAAAAAATAAGTTTTCTCAAATTTGATGGGTCTGTGTACTTCTGCCATAGTTCCTGCTGTGATTAAGGAAACTCATAAGAGCTTCCTTCTTACCAGGAAGCAGCCTTGTGAACAGGTAGGTTCAGAAAGCCAGGAAGCCAACAGACTTTTTCCAGTGCTTTTACTGGCCCGCCCAAGGCCTTAGTGATGTCTGCACATTTTAAGTGGTTAAAATGTATATTTTGATCACTTTTTAGTATCTGCTGGTTTGCACAGCTGTTTTAAAAGCTGGCTATTTGGCCACTGTTGTGTGTCATTTTCGTTGCTTACTGTGACCCCGGTGCGGGGGGGGGGGGGTCCCATAAAGATAAGCTCAGCAGGAATACACTGAAGAGGCGATGATAGTTCAACCAGCATGAGTCCATGTTGGTTTTTGTTTTCTGTTATGTTTGGAAAACAAACAAACCTTCAGATAGTAAGAATTTTGAGGGGGCAAGGTTCTCAGATTCACAGAATTTAGACACTGTACTTTTAAATCATTAACTTCTGTTTTGTGTGTCATATGCAACAGGGCATACTTAGGAGATGAAAGGTTTTTTTGTTTTTTTTTTTAATCAAAAATTGGAATACTGTTGAAGAAGATTATTTCCTATACTCCCTTCTTCAGACACTTGCTTGCTAATACCATGTTTTCTGGTCCTGGTGAGGCTACGTGTCTTGAAAATGGGGCTGCAAGATGCCTTTGTTTCTGGCCATGTGCGTCTTGCTCTATGCAGATGCCCAGGTGACTGTGGATAAACACAACTCGGTCCCCAAAGCCCAAGGGAGGCGCCCCGTATTCTTACGTTTCTGCCGTCCTGACATGGAGTGAGATACAAGCATCCTTTAAGGGCTCACAGGTTAAATTCTTTGCATGTTTTACTTCAGATGTTAGTGAGGAAACTTATTCATTCACTTGGTACATGTTTCTTGATGCCTCATATTGGCAGGCACTGAAATGTGTATTAACAGTGTGTTTTGTGGAGGAGCTGATCCTGGTCATTACCGGTTCCTTGGTTCCGCACAGCTGCCTGCTGAGAGTTAATGGCAGGTATGACCTTCAGTACCAGTTACTCTGCTGCCATTTTTTGAGGACATAGAATGTCAGAGTTGAAGGATATGTAGAAATTCTAGTCTTGTTCCCTCATTTTATTCAGCAGAAGTAACATAAAAAGTTCCCATGCGTACTCCCAGTTGGCCTCAGGATCACCTCAAGTTTCTCTGTTTCAAGTGTGTCTGTTTTATACTCAGAATCATCTTTAGAGTGCTTGAGTCGAGTGAAATCTCCAGTTCAGCCCCTTGGAAAACTGGATGTGTGGATAAATTGACACCCCTGTTTTACTTCAAGATGATTGGCAATTGCCTGTCACACACGTATCTGCTGATATTACAGGTGGTTCTACCAGAAAGGCTTATTCTAGCTGGGAGTTCTGTCTTTTCCCCCAGCGGAGAATGGAACGTGGGCTAGATTAGAGATCCAGTCCAAACGAAGTAGAAGGGTACTCAACTTTTTAGAACTTGTGTTAGAAGAAAGAAAGAGGGAGGGAGGGAGGGAGAGAGAGAGAGAGAGAGAAAAGACCGTTTTCTGATGCATCTGCAGTTTCTCTATCAAAAATAAAATCCAGAAACAAAAATACCCTGACAGAAATCAGGAAACCAAATATCCTACCTGCCAGCCAACTCTAGGGATTCTGAACAGAGCGTACCATTTAGGATTCCTTTTAGCTGTCTTTGGGTTTATTTAAAAACCACTCCAGTGTGTGTTTATAAGCAGAAAACAATTTAAAAGCTCTTCTTTTGGCCTTGATCCTTTTATAGGGCTTAACATTTCTCATCGTCACTTCTTCAGAGTTTGAAGAGAAACATGCTATTCTCAGAGAGGAAGAAAGTTAACCTTTTCTTCACCCTGCTGTGGCAGGTCAGCTCACTGGCCCTGCGCTCCCCTGCAGGTTTGTCTCCACCTCAGGATAGCTGCTTCCGCGGCCAGCGCCCGGAGGTGTCGGGGCTTCTTTCTGTTAACACTGGGGTAGCCGGAGTGCTTCCTCCAGCCGTGCGTGTGTGTTTGCCCGGCCTCAGGATTTTTGCCTTAATCCAAAGGGACAGTTCCCAGAGGCCGTGATGCAGAAGAGGTTACTGGAGGTTAGTGCTCAAATGTCTTTAAGATCGGCCTACCGTAATTCACATTCACTACAGCGATGGTTTATTACCGGTAAGCTGAGTAAACGGATTATCTCTAAGCCTTACTATTTTTAGCCTTCCCCCCTCAAAGAAATTGTGAATCCTCACCTCACTTCCAGAAAGTTTTGTTTCAGTGAGGCAAGACAGGCCCCAGGGTTGTTCCTGGGAGAAGGCCGTGGGTAGGAATGGTTGTGCTGACTGGGTGGTGCCCGACATACATGGAGAGCAACCCGGGTTAGAGCCCGGTGGGCCCGGGTTCTAGGCCAGGTTTAGCGGCGTGGTAGTTGAGTGACCTAGGTCAAAGTAAAGCACCGGGTCTCGATCTCTTTGGTTCTAACGTCAGCGCAAACCCTCCCTGTCCTCTCTACCTCCTTTAAGATGGAGGTGAACATAGAGTATTGAGGTTGAAGGTGCTCTTGTTGAGAAGGGAGGCAGAGGTACCAGAGGGAGTGAGTGGATCTGTTTCTCAGTGGACCTTTCTCTGAATAATGATAGTTCTAGAGTGGAGGTGTTTGTGTTTCTGGGTCAGCCACATGGGCCAACCGAGTAACCTTTTAAGTCGGAAGCAGTGTTGTTCTCACCTGTTTCTTTACCTCGCACCCCTTTAGCGGCACACATCATCACGGGTTCTTCAGTTGTAGCTTAGGGCTGACAGCGCACATGCCTACAGGCCGGTAGCATGTCTAAAGGACTTGACTGTTGACCGCAGGCTGCTTGTTGCCTAGGCTACAGTCCTTTCTTTAAACTCAGGAGACATGCTCCTCGGATTAAAAAATATATATACACACTGATAGAGAAAGACAAATACCGTATGATACAATATTTGGAATCTAAACAGTAAAACAAGCTAGTGAATGTAACAAAAAAGAAACTGATTCACAGATATAGAGAACAAACTCACAGTTGCCAGTGAAAGAGGAAAGCGAGGAGGGCAGGATAGGGGGAGGAGATGAAGAGGTACGAACTACTATGTATTTAAAAAAAGAAAACAGGAGTTCCTGTTGTAGCTCAGCGGTAACAAATCCAGCTAGTCCCATGAGGATGCGGGTTCCATCCCTGGCCTCGCTCAGTGGATTAAGGATCTGGCATTGCCCTGAGCTGTGATGTAGGTCGCAGACATGGCTCAGATCTGGCATTGCTGTGGCTGTGGGGTAGGACAGCTGCTACAGCTCTGATTTGACCCCTAGCCTGGGAACTTCCCTATGCCATGGGTGTGGCTCTAAAAAAAAAGCAAAAAAAGAGAAAAGAATACATGCACATGTACTGTACACTTTTGAGAAGAAAAATGTTGACGGGATAATGTATTGCACCCTCTCTTAATTTGTGTGAGTTCCTTGCGGATTTGATCATGTGCTCATGAAATGTATTTTACTTAGCTGCATTAAGGTATTTTCTGTTCTTTGTCTTAAGATTTTGTACCTGGACATTATAACAACAGTTTTAAATTATTACTTTAAGAGAATAAGGATTAGATGGATTTATGATTTACTCAACTGTTTCCCTTTTGGACAGCCCTTTTTTCCCCCCTTTATTTAAATATTCTTGAATATTATAGTTACTGTACTTCATAATTTTAAAATAAAATCACCGCAGCCGGAAGTCCTGGAAATTGCTAAGGTTCTAACTGGGGCCTCTTGAGTAGGAGCTCACAGTAAACTACAGGGAAACTGTGGCCCACGAGAAACTCAGTGGCGTTAAGAGGGGAGAGGGTTCAGTGATCTTAAGTGTACAAATGAGAGTCCTGAGACTGAACCTCTGCCTCCTAGGCTGAGCCTCTTCACCTCTGAGCTCTGGGGCAAAGAGGAAAAGAAAGAGAATAGATCAAGGGGTGTGTGTGTGTGTGTGTGTTAGTTTTCGAAAGAGAGAAATACATTCCCATTCTGTGGCCTTTATAGGTAGATGTGAGTGGTAGGTAGGGCTGGGCACATGAGAGCAGGTAAACACTTCAGAGAACATCCGCCACCTTTTCCTGCACTCATGCTTGTTTCTTCTTCCCTAATGCCACGTCCCACCCCCGGCCCCACCAATTTGTAACCCAGAGAGGATAAAGGTTTTTTTCCCTACATTTATGCTATGCTGTTTGAAGTATTTGGATAATTTTTACACTGAAATAAAGTTCTCTTTCTCTTAGAAAAGAAAAATTCTGGTGATTTATTTTGAAATTCACCCGTAGGAAAAATTAATCAAATGTATTTGAGTTGTATAATTTGAATACAGTAAAACTTTTAATAATTTAAGTATAAAATTTGTGTTTTGGGAATTCCCGTCATGGTGCAGTGGAAACGAATCTGACTAGGAATCATGAGGTTGCGGGTTTGATCCCTGGTCTCTCAGTGGGTTAGGGATCCGGCGTTGCCGTGGGCTGTGGTGCAGGTCGCAGACGTGACTCAAATCTGGCGTTGCTGTGGCTGTGGTGTAGGCCGGCGGCTACAGCTCTGATTGGACCCCCTAGCCTGGGAACCTCCATATCCGCAGGTGTGGCCCTAAAAGGACAAAAAACAAACAAACAAAAATAATAATAAAATAAAAAATAAGATTTGAGTTTTGATAAATGTGTACAGTTGTATAACTAATACCGCAATTGTGATTTAAAACATTTCAAGGAGTTCCCATTGTGGCTCAGCAGTTAGGAACCTGACTAGTATCCATGAGGATGTGGGTTCCATCCCTGGCCTTGCTCAGTGGGTTAAGGATCCCACGCTGCTGTGAGCTGCAGTATAGGTCTCAGACATAGCTCAGAACTGGTGTTGCTGTGGCTGTAGGCTGGCAGCTGCAGCTTCTGTTCCACGCTTAGCTTGGGAACCTCCATATGCTGCAGGTGTAGCCCTAAAATGCAAAATGAAAACAAAACAATAAAAAAAAAAAACATGTCAAACATTCTGACATCCTTTCAGGCCCCTTTCCACACAGTCCCTTCCCCTTAGACCTGGCTCCTGGCAATATCTGAGCTGCTTTTTGCCTTTTCTAGAATGTTTATATAAATAGATTGTATAGCCTTTTGTGTTAGCTTGTTTCTCTTAGCATGCATGGTACATTTGAGATCATTCCTGTCATACTTTCATCAGTGGTTCATTCCTTTTAATTTCTAAGAAGTATTCCATTGAACGACTACTCCATTATATAAGTAAAGCATAGGAGTTCCTGCTCTGGTGCAGTGGATTAAGAATCTGACTGTGGCAGCTCTGGTTCCTGCAAAGGTGTGGGTTTGATTCCCAGACCCAGACGCAGTAGGTCACAGGATCCGACTTAAGTCACAGCTGTAGCTCGGATTCAGTGCCTCGCCCAGGAACATCCATATACCTTAGGTGTAGCCATAAAAAAAAAAAAAGTGTATTTATTATATACTTATAAATATCACAACTTTTTTTTTGGCTGCACGGTGGCATATCCAAGTTTCTGGGACCAGAGGTTAAACCCTTGCCACAGCAGCAACCTGAGCCACTCCAGTGACACCACCAGATCCTTAACCTGCTGCGCTACCAGGGTTATCTTTTATCCGTTTATCTGTAGATGGACATTTGGGTCGTTTCCAGTTTTGTTTGTTTTGTTTTTACTGTCATGAATAAAGCTGCTAGGAATATTCATATTCAAGTCTTTTTGAGATACATTTTTTCATTTCTTTGGGGTAAATAGCTAGGAATAGGATTATATATAGTGTATGCTGACTTTATGAGAAGATGTAAAACTGCCAGACCACCAGACCCGCAAAGCATGAGAATTCTAGTTGTTCCACATCCTTCTCACTATTTGTGCTTGTGACTTAACGATACTTTTATCTGCTGAAGAATGAACCGAATGTGTCATGGTGGATATCCTGTAGTTTAAATTTGCGCTTGACGAATTAATAATTGAGCCTCTTTTCATATGTTTATTTGTATTTATATGTCTTCTTTGGTTAAGGGTCTGTTGAGATCTTTGGCCTTTTTTAGAAATAGAAATATTTGTGTATGTACTATTCATTTATAAGAGTGCCTTACATATTTTGAAAGCAAGGTTATTTTTCAGAAATACATTTTGCAGTTTTTCATTCCTATCTGAGGATTGCTTGTTCATTTTCCTAACAGTGTCTTTTGAAGAACAAGTTTTTAATTTTCGTCAAATCCAGCTTGTGTATTTTCTGTCCTAAGAAATTTTTGTCTAATTCAAGGTCATGAAGATTTTCCCTCCTATGTTTTGATGTTTTGTTCAACAAACTACTTAGTTTTAGCTGATAATATTAAGTCTCTGATCCCTAAGTGCTAAAATCAGATAAAGACAATCAGCTTGGGGGTGTGTGTGTGTGTGTGTGTGTGTCTCTTTTTAGGTCTATACCTGTCGCTAATGGAAGCTGCTAGGCTAGGGTTTGAATCTGAGCTGTAGCTGCTGGCCTGTAATGTAGGATCCAAGCTGCATCTGTGACCTACACCACAGCTCACAGCAACACCAGATCGCCGACCCACTGAGGGAGGGCAGGGATCCAACCTGCATCTATAAGAATGCTAGTTGGGTTCATTATCCACTGCAACACAATGGGAACTCCCAGCTTGGTTTTTTTTTCCACAGTTGTTTGGACTATCTAGATCTAGCTTTCTTTAATTTCTCTCAGGAGTGTTTCATATGTTTTAAAGTCTATTCTATAAAATAGTCATATTCTATAAAATTTATCCCTAAGTATGTCATATTTTGATGTTATATATAAAATATATTTTCAGAGTTACAGCTTCCAGTTGTTCATTTCACACATACATAGAAATACAGTTGGCTTTTGTATATTGACCTTATCTCTTGCAACTTTGTTCACATTAGTTCTAATACCTTTTTAATAGATTAGATTTCCTAATTTGATCATATCTATGAATAAAGTTTTACATCCTTTGATTCATCTATACCTATCTTTTCCTCTCTTTCTCTCTCTCTCTTTCTTTCTCTCTCTCTCTCCCTCTCTTCTCTCTCTCTCTCTTTCTCTTCTTTCTTCCTTCCTTTCACTTGGCTTTATTTCACTTGCCAGGACCTTTTGAGTAGCGGTAGCAGGAGCAGAGATCCTTATGTTCCCAGTCTTAAGGGAAAACACTCAATCTTTTACTGTTAAGTATGATGTTCAGTGTAAGTGTTTCATATTTGCCCTTTATCAGGTTGAGGAAGTTCTTTCTATTCCTAGTTTATTGAATTTTTTTTAGTCGTGATTGGGTATTGAATTTTTATCTGATACTTTTTCTGCATTTATTGAGGTGATTATATGTGTTTTCCTTTTAGTCTTTTAATGTGATGAAATGCATTGACGGATTTTTTTTGTGTTAAACCAATTTTGCATTCCTAGGGTAAATCCCAGTCATATGTCATCTTTAGTGTTCATAGATTCAACTTGTTAAAATTTTGTTAAGGATTTTTGTGTCTGTGGTTATGAGGGATATCGATCTGTAAGTTTCTTACAATATCTTTGTCTGTGTTGGGTATCAGGGTAATGGTAGTCTTATGAGTTGGAAAATGTTCACTTTTCTGCTTTCCAGTAGAATTTGTATAATCTTTTCCTTAAATGTTTGGTGAAAGTCACTAGTGAATCCTTCAGAGCCTGGAGTTTTCTTGGTGAGATTTTAAACTACTAATTTAATTAATTTCATAGACAAAGTGCTATTACTGGCTTTTCTGTTTTTTTTTTTTTTCTTGAATGAGTTTTGATAGTTTGAATCTTTTTATAAATTTGTCTGTTTCATCTGAGTTGTCAAATTTATGAGCATTAGGGTGTTTAAATTATGCCCTATTATCCTTTTAATACATGTATGAACTGTAGTGTTTTGTTTTCATTTCTGATGTTGATTTGTCTTTTTTCTTTATTAGTCTAGCTAGAGCCATATGATATTATTGATCTTTTCAAAGAATCAGTATTTGGTATTGCTGATTTTTTTCTCTATTGCTTTTATGTTTTCAGTTTCATAATTTCTGCTCTTTATTATTTATTTCCTTCTTCTTGTCCTGGGTTTAATTTACTCTTTTTTCTGATAATTTAAGATGGAAGCTTTAGATCATTTATTTGAGACTTTTCTTCTTTCCTAATATAAACATTAAAAGATAATAAATTTCCTGCTAACAACTCCTGCTATAGCTATATCTGATTTTTCTTGCTCTTTTTTTTGGGGGGGGGGTCTTTTTGCCTTTTCTAGGGCCACACTCGCGGCATATGGAGGTTCCCAGGCTAGGGGTCTAACAGGAGCTGTAGCCTCCAGCCTTTACCACAGCCACAGCAACGCGGGATCCGAGCCGTGTCTGCGACCTACACCACAGCTCACCGCAACGCCGGATCCTTAACCCACTTAGTGATGCCAGAGTTCGAACCTGCAACCTCATGGTTCCTAGTCGGATTTGTTAACCACTCAGCCACAACGGGAACTCCTGTTTGATTTTTCATTCAGTTCAAAATGCTAATTTACCTTGTGATTTCTTCTTTGACCTATATAGTTTATTTAGAAGTGAATTTTTAAATTTCCAAGTGATTGGAGGAGTTTCCAGATATCATTCTGTTACTGTTTTCTAACTAATCCTTTTGTGGTCAGAACAACTACTTGGTATGAATCCTTTTAAAATTTATTGAGAGTTGTTTTTGGCCTAGAATACCGTCTGTCTTGGTGAATGTTTTATGTGTACTTGAAAGGAATGTTAGATGCTGTCTTGAGTGGTGTGTTCTATAAATGCCAATTAGATCAAGATGGTCAGCTTCGTTTTGTGACCTCTTGTTCTGTCATTTACTGTGAAACAGATTTTGAAATATCCAGCTGTAATTGTGAATTTGTCTCCTCTTTTCAGTTCTGTTTTTGCTTCCTGTATTTTGAAATTCTATTCCTGGCAAATAAACATTTAAGGTTGTTCTATTCTTCCAATACATTGACTTCTTTGTTATTATGGAATGTCCGTCTTCATCCTTTTTCACCAGTTTTTGAGCTGGTATTAATGCAGTTACTCCAGTTTTCTTCTGATTAGTGTTTGTGTGGTATATCCTTTTCCCCTCCTTACACTTCCTATCTGTGTCTTTATATTTAGCCTTTTTATATGTATATAAATCACATGTAGTTGGGTCTTGTTTTTGTTGTTACTGTTGTTTGATCCAATCTGACAATCTGCCTTTTATTTGGAGGTTTTTTTTTTTTTGTCTTTTTAGGGCCGAACCCATGGCGTATGGAAGTTCTCAGGCTAGGGATCCAATCAGAGCTGTAACCACTATCCTACACCACAGCCACAGCAACATGAGATCCAAGCTGTGTCTGTGACCTACACCACAGCTCATGGCAATGCTGGATCCTTAACCTACTGAGCAAGGCCAGGGATTGGAACCCACGTCTTCATGGATGCTAGCCTGCTTTGCTAACCACTGTGTCACGATGAGAACTCCCTGGAGATTTTTTTAAAGCACCATTTCATATAATGTTATGATTGCTTTGGGTATAAAGCTACCATCTTATTATTAGTTTTCTCTTTGTCCTGTGAGTTCTTTGTGTCCTTTCCCCTCTTGCCTGCCTTCTTTTGAGTTGTTGTTGTAATTGTTTAAATATATCCCTTTTATTTCCACTCTCAGCTTATTAGCTATACCTCCTTGTTATTTTATAATGGTTGCCTAAAGTTTGTACATCTTTAACTGATTATAGTCAATCTTCAAATAATACACCACTTTACATAGAGTATAAGATCCTTGAAAGAGTAAACTGCTATTTCTCCCTTCCTGTTTAGTCCCTCTTTACCTCTGCAGGTGTTATAAATGTAACAATACATCATTGTTATTTTGCTTTAAATAGTCCTTCTCTTTTAAAAAGGTTAAAAATTATAAACAAATTGAACATTTCTTATAGTGCAGCTCTGCTTTGCAATGAATTCTTTCAGCTTCCATTTGCCCAAGTAAGTCTTAGGTTATTTTCATTTTTACTAGGTATATAATTCTAGATTGACAGCTTTTTCCCTCCTTTGTTAAGACTGTTCCTTTGTCAGCTCCTGTTTTACATAGTTTATGAAAAGCGGTGTGCTTTCATTCTATCTTTATTCTTTTGTATTCTTATTTAAAAAGTTTTTTTAATTTAATTTATTTGGGGGGGCACAGCCACAACCCATGAAAGTTCCCAGGCAAGGGGTTAAAATGGAGGTGCAGCTGCCAGCCTATGCCACAGCCACAGCAGTGCCAGATCCAAGCTGCAACTGTGACCTACACCACAGCTCGCGGCAATGCTGGATCCCTAATCCACTGAGTGGAGCCAAGGATCGAACCTGCATCCTCATGGATAGTAGTCGGGTTTATTACCACTGAACCACAACAGAAACTCTAAAAATTTAGCCATTATTTAAAAATTATTTTTCCTGTCTTCTCCCTCTCTCTTCTTTTTGATCCCAATTTACATGTATATTAGGCAACTTAATATTGTCCCACAAGTCACGAATCCTCTTTTAATTTGCTTTTCAGTCTTTTTATCTTGCGCTTCTTCATTTTGGATAGTTTCTACTGTTGTATCTTAAAGTTTACTGATTTTCTGAAGTGTCTAACCTGCTACTAATCCAGCCAGTGTGTTTCTTATTTTAGTTTGTATGTTTTTCTTCACTGGCAGTACCACTGGATTTGTTTGCTTTGTATCTGTCATTTCTCTATTTCCTTTTGCTCTACCTTCTTACCACATGGAATATGTTTCTAATAACTTCTTTAACAGCTTTGTTGAGACATAGTTCACGTTGGTATATAATGTAACCACTTAAAGTGTATAAATTAATGGATTTTAGTGTACTAACATAACTGTGGACCATTGGCACATCTAATTTTAGAACACTGATCACTGAACAAAGAAACCCAGTACCCGTTAGCAGTCACTCGCCATTCTGTCCTCTGCCTCTCCAGCCCAGGCAACCCTTCATCTGCTTTTTGTCTCTGCAGATTTGATTATTCAGGAAACTTCATATAGATGGAATCATGTAATATGTGATCTGTTGTGACTGTGCTCTTTCTTAGTCTTTACATAATGGTTTCAAGGTTCATCCATGTTGTAGTGTGTATCCGTACTTCATCCCTTGTTACTGCTGATTACTATTCCATTGTGTGGTTAATCGTGTTTTACTCATTCGTCAGTTGATGGACATTTGAATTGTTTCTGCTTTTTGGCTATTATGTATAATGCTGCTTTGAACATTTGTGTGCAACTTTTTGTGTGGACATTTTCATTGCTCTTGAGTATATGTATAGGAATGGAATTCCTGGCTCTTCAAACTGTTTTCCAAGGAAGCTACACTAGTATAAAACGTGTTTAATGCTCTTGTCTGCTAATTCCTTCATCTCCTGTCATTTCTGGGTCTGTTTCTACTGACTAATTTTTCTTCTGGTTATGGCTCATAATTTTTTCTTCCTTTGCCTGCCTGATGATTTTTGCTTGGATACCAGACATACATTGGGTGCTAAATGTTGTTGTACTCTTTTAAATAGTGCTGGACTTTGTTCTGGCATGCAGTTAAGTTACTAGGACTTATTATCAAATTGTATCATTCCTTTTTTTTTTTTTTTGCTTTTTTATGGCCATACTCTCGGCATATGGAGGTTTCCAGGCTAGGGATCTAATCAGAGTGACAGCTGCCGGCCGCAGCCACAGTAACGTCAGACCTGAGTCATGTCTGCAACCTGCACCACAGCTCACAGCAACGCCAGATCCTTAACCCACTGAGCAAGGCTAGGGCTTGAACCTGCAACCTCGTGGTTCCTAGTTAGATTCGTTTCTGCTGCGCCATGATGGGAACTCTTTTTAGGTTGTATCATTCTGATGATAGCTTTTAGTCTTTGTTGGGATCGGCCCAGAGCAGCTGTTAATTTAGGCATGCTTTAGCTCTAATACTAAGGTGGTGCTCCTCTGAGGTTTTATCTGATACGATATGTTATGAATTATTTCCACATCTATTGGTGGAAATGGGCGCTGTTCCTGCCCCTGCATGAGCTCTGGAACGTCTTAGACCACCTCCTTTCAGGCGCTTCTCTTCCCAACATGAGGTCCTCTCCTCTCACATGGATCAGAACTCACTCTGACTCCAGGGGACCTCCGTGCTGCCCCCTTATCCCAGGTGTGGTGTCCTGCCAAATCTAGCCACCTTGGCGTCCCTGTCTACTGATCTCTGCCCCTCGACTCAGTGTCACTACGGTCCTCTCTGCGTTCCCCCTTCTCTGTGCTGTGGCTTGCAAACTGCCTCTTGGCAATAAATTCAGACAATCATAGGGCCTGCCTCACTTGTTTCGTCCTTCTCAGATACTAAGTTCTATGTGGCCTGTTGTCCAATATCTGAAAACAATTGTTTCACATATTCTGTCTGGTTTTCTAGCTATTACCCCATCATGGCCGGAATCCGTGATAAATGTGATGTCTCTGCCAAAGTTTGCCTACTGTATTAACTGTTTAGAGCAGAGCCTATTATAGGGAGAAAAAAGAGGAGTCGGGGCAACTGTGGGGCCAATACAGAAAGCATTCTGCCTGTGTACAGAAATGGTACCTTTACTTTCTAACTTAGCGCATTTGCGATTTAAAAAAGAGATACCTGAATCTTCAATATGCTAGTCATTGTTTGCATAATTGCCCCTTTTAGTCACCCAAGTAATAATTATTAAATACCCACTGAGTACTTGGTGCTCTGCTAGGCATTAGTTTTCCGATTCCTACTTTTTTGACAGTTGGAATATACCAAACACATGAAATAAAAATAATTTTCCTCTTCTGGTTACCGGTTGGATTCTTGGATTTATCTCTCAGGCTCTGATACTCAGAAACTGGAAGTGGAATATGGTGTATTCTCAGCTGTAAAAATCAATCTCATTTCTTCACTGCCCACCTGTTTATGTTCAAGAACAACAAATATTTCCTAGCCACATCTGTATTATTTAATGACTTAAAATAATGAATGGGCTGAACCATGCTGGCCCTGGTTTTGAAACAATTCCTCCAATAGGCTGTTGCAGTAGGAAGTTAATACCTCTGATTAAGAATAAAGACCATACCTACATAAGCATATGTGTATAGCTATATCTGAAGTAATAAGGGTGTGATTAATGGTCCTTAAGATTTTTAATTTGGCGTGTCTTACTCTTAAATCTCACTTAAGCTTGACAAATGAGTCTTCTGTATATGCCAGGATAAGACATGTCACTGCCCTTCTCGGGACCCCATTTCCTAAACCTGCCTGGGTTTCTTACAGGTTAAATTACAGGACCAAGCTTGCACAGAGTCACAGGGAATCTCTGCAGATCATTCTTAGAGCAGAATAGTTGAATAACATTATTTTCCTGAGAGTATGGTTCATTTCCCAGACCACTTCTAACAGTGTCCTCTGTTAGATTAAATCCTTTAGTTAATGAAATCCTTTCATTATATCAGGGGAGGGGGTCAGAAAAACAGACCATGCTTGTATTAAGGAGCCTAGAAATACACAGCTTCATTGACTGATTCCTGTCTTAGAGGTCTTGCCTGGTTTTATGTTGCCTTTTTTGACTCGTTTCTGTGTGTGATGTATTTTTCCTTCACATATTTAGCAGTAATTATCTTCTTGCTTGTCCTTTTTCCTTAAATAGGAGGAAAATATTTGATGGTAAGTTGCCTCAGTTTATTCCCTGCAGGATGTAAATGTTTCCATCAGAAACTAAAAGTTACCTGCTTTTGGCAGCCAGGGCCCCTGTATTTCTTCTCAGATGGATATACTTCACAGCGCTTTAGAGATGGAAAGGGCTGTGTGTGTGTGTGTGAGAAGGCATGATGTTTTTCTGGTGGCACTGGATTGTTGCATTATGAGTTGGAGGATGAGAACATCAAGTTATTATTTATCTTGGACAGAACTAATATGTTTGTAGTAAGAATCTTATTTTTCAATAGCAGCTGTTGTTGGCAGCTTATTACTAAAGATTTCAAGTTGCCTTTACTCTAGGGTGGGAGTAGGAGAGAACAAAATTAAAATGATTAATGTTTTTACTTGATAAAAGTTGTTTTATTTGATAACAAGGTCCATCTGGTGTCTTTGTCACCTGCTGTTGTATTACAGACACCCAGCAAATGATTCTCTGGGTGCCTGTTGACCTGCTGCCGTATCCAGAAGGTAGACACTTCTTAAATGTTTGAATGAATGATACAAGCAGAACTATTAAAATCATGTCTTATTTATAATTCCACTTCCAAAGAAAATTTTGTGGATAAGTAGTATTTCACTTAGGATAATTTTGTTTGGATGGAGAATCTATGTTCTCGTGAAATTGGAGTTTATGAAATAAGATTGGG
The DNA here is from genome assembly GCA_004024745.2 of Catagonus wagneri. NCBI lineage: Eukaryota > Metazoa > Chordata > Mammalia > Artiodactyla > Tayassuidae > Catagonus > Catagonus wagneri. The sequence continues at coordinate 7,659,215 of PVHT020000080.1, forward strand.
AAAAAATAGAGTGTATAATTGGGCACATCCTGTACTGCTTAGTGAATCACCAAACGAGCGTAATCGCCATTAAGCATTTTGGAAGCCAAGCTTATATGTCCTTGCCTTGCCTGAAAAGCTAGGAGTACCCACGAGAAGCAGCAATTCATCCAGGCTGTAGTCATCAGGGTGACGGAGTGGAGCTTCTGTTCATGAGAGCGAGCCAGCTGCCTTGCTGGCCGACTGCTTGTGTGAGTCCCAAAGACATCAGATGTCATCACAAGCAAAACGGGGCCTTCCCTTGGTCATGTTTAAGGCCATGTCAGTTGTCACGGACAAAATACAATTTACAAGGCAACGCCCAGAACAAATAATACGTATGTGTAGTGCATGATGGACTTCAGCTACTACCCTGAAAAAGCCCTGGGATCAATCGCTCACCACATTGGCCAGATTCAGTCCAGTTCAGATCCGCTTTAGAAGGAGTGGATGGATCATTAGGATGAAAACACCTGAAAAAAGTGAAGCCCAAACCTAGGGCTAAAGTAGATATTCATATCCTCTTGCCCTCATAAAGTGGAAAGGCTTTTAAGTGTTTCTAACGTGGTGTGCAGAAGGATGTGTGTATGCACGTTTTCTGGAAGTGGGTGTGCAGCATTCACCGGATTCAGAAGAAACCATGTCTCTATGGGATGAGGGTCCGCTGACCTGAGCAATGGGGTGGTTGTGAAAGGAAAAGTTCAAGCTTTAAACCCAACAGAAAGGGCAATGCTTATCCCTGGAAGAAACACCAGCATTTTTTGGCCTCCATCTGTGCCTGCCTGCGGCACCCCCTCCTTCCAACCCTGAGATCCTTTAAGGGAAAAGTGATTTCTCTTGTGAGCAGTAACGTTTCCACTAGCTGATCAGGCTGCTGTGAGACATGGAGCTAATTTTTAAAAAACTTTTTGCTTTGGAAGCACTTTTTCTTCTCGTTTTGCCAGCCCCGATCTCTGGCTTTCTTTGAGAATACCAGCAGTCTGCGAGTCCTCAGCACTCTGGCCCTTTTTCACATGGACTCTAAAAGAGTCTGAAAAAAATTTTTTGAGGTTTTTCATTTTTAGATTTTTTTCATTTTTTGAAGTTTTATTGACGTATAGTTGATTTACAATGTTGTGATAATTTCTGCTGTATGACAAAATGATTCAGTTATATATGTATACAGATCTGTTCTCTTTAAGATTCTTTTCCCGCATAGATTATCACAGAATGTTGGGTAGAGTTCTCTGTGCTGCACAGCAGGTCCCCACTGACCAGTCATTCTGTACACCCCAGTGTGCATATGCCAGTCCCAAACCCCATTCCATCCCTCCCACCACACCTGTCCCCTTTGGTAACCATAAGTTTTTCAGAGTCTGTGAGTCTGTTTCCATTCTGCAAATAATTGCATTTGTATCTTTTTTGAGGGATCTGTATTTGAAGCTCAGCTGTACCACTTATCAACCATACAACTTTGGGCAAGTAGTCACTTTGAACCTCGGTTTTCAGCTATGGAATGAGGGTAGCAATACTCCCTATATTACAGGGTTGTTGTAAGGATTAAAAAAGATAATGGACCTAAAGTGACTGGCATAGAGCTTGGCACATTATAAGCTTCCAATAAACCTTAGCTGTTGCTTATTAGATGGAGAGGTTGATGACTGTGTGGTGCTTCTTTTCTCCTCCCAGCCTGATCATCGGCTCCTTGAGAGCAGGAACCATGTTCTGTCCTTGTTCATATCATCTCCTGCTCCTGCAATAAGCTGCCGGCTGTCCTTTCAGTGTGTTCTTGTGTCCCAGTGAGGCCACGACCAGAGTCACTGCCTGTTGTAGGCTCACGTCTCCTGTGTTCCAGTTTTCTCCACAGCTACCAGGGCGCTTGTCAGGGGCTCCTAGAGACAGTCTTCAGGTGAAAATGTTGGGGTTGTTGCCTCATTTCAGTGGTCCAGTTTGACCCTCTGGTCATGCGCGTTTGGTGAGGCTCAGGCTTTCTGAGGTTCTGTAGCTTCTTACGGTGTCCAGCCTGTGTTCCTCAGGTATGACGTGAATTCCATTCTGTTCCCTCATAAATAGGCAGGGAGGCAGCTTCAAGTCCCTGCTGCAAATAGGGAGCCGACTGTTTCTTCCTGTACTGCGATTCTTGCTGGTGGCACGTTCCGTTCCATCCCCCGCAGGCCGGGTGCACAGGCCTAGCCCTCAGTGTAACCGGGTCCGGTTGGGCTGTGCTCCTCAGCATAGAGCAGTTCACACCCAGGTCTTAGTCACTTGTATCTGCTTAAGTCTTACTTCTCCCCCTAAGAAAGCAAGAATTACAAAGAAAATGTGCACAAGTGGTTCTCAAAGTGAGCAGGGGGCGTGTGTGTGGGGGGGCGTTTTTACCCCCAGGGGACATTTAGATGCTGGATGGTCACAGCTGGGGGCTGCCGTTGGAGCCTGGTGGGCAGAGGCCAGGGAGACCACCAAACAGCACAGCCCCTCACACCAGAGAATCCTCCAGCCCAAAACGTCAGGAGTGCCAAGGCTGGGCAGCCCTGCCGTAAGCCTGGCGGGGGTCTGGGCCATTTCACAGCTCGTGAGGGGAGAGCGTTGGAGTCGGGAGGTCCTCGGCTGCCCGAAGTCACACCGCTCAGTGCTTGGCAGGTAGGCGATGCCTGCTGGCTCGAAGGACTTCTCCTGCATTGGGCTTCAGGCTCCTGTGGGCATATTTGTGTGACATCAGGGGTGGTTGTGGCCCTGGTGCCTCTGAAGAGTCAATCACAGGTTCTGTCGGGAGGGTTGGGAAGAAGGAAGCAGAGGCCTCTGGAGCTCTGAGGAGTGCTTGGGGCGCTCTCCCTAAGTTCCTGTCAGAGAGCGGGAGAGCCGTGGGAGTGGACACTTTCTGCTTGAGGTTTGCTCTGTACCCGAGGTTTGCTCTGTACCCGAGAGTCCAGAGTCCACGTGAATCAGCCAGGAAGGTGGAGGAGGGGAGGGAGGGAGGGAGGGAGGACGGAGGGAGGTGGACGATGGATGGATCTTGTCTGGTGTGATTTCTGCTTGGGATCGAGTCGGAGGGAAGAGGCCCTGCTCCTTGGAGAGTTAGGAGGATATGACTGAGCTGAGGTTATTTTCCCCACTACTTTTGGGGGGTGTTTTTTGTCTTTCAGTAACCCTCCTTCCCCTCCCTGGGGTTTCCCTTGTCCTCCGTTTCTCCCTACAACCACACAGACACCGACGGGAGCCTTTCGGCCCCTCGGGGGAAGGCGGCAGCGCTGTGGACTCCGCGGGCCTTCTCCCTGGACCACTCCTTCCCTGTTCCCGTGATAATCGCACATCCAGTGACCAGGGGCCCCGGGGGTCCGTTCGCGTTTACTCTGAGCAGGGGTGGCAGCAGCAGATGGAGATCAAGTGACTCATTTTGCAGATGTCTGTGCGAGAGCTGGGGCCTCTGTGTGCCGTGTCTCCCATTCAGGCTTTTCTTTCACAACCCTGCTTCTCTGGAGTCCTGGAATCACGCAGGCCTTTAAAAATAAACTGGAAGGAGCTCCTGTTGTGGCTCATCAGTAACGAAACCAGCTACTATTCATGAAGTTGCAGATTCCATCCCTGGCCTCACTCAGTGGGTTAAGGATCCGGCGTTGTGTGAGCTGTGGTGTAGGCCACAGACACAGCTTGGATCCTGCACTGCTGTGACTATGGCGTAGGCCGGCAGCTGTACCTCTGATTCGACCCCTAACCTGGGAACTTCCAGATGCTGTGGGCGCGGCGCTAAAAAAAGAAAAAAATAAACAACTGGACATGCTCCCCTTGCTGAGCTGCAGGGAGGCAGCAGGTGGGTCTGCCACTTCCAGGGCAGGGAGAGGCACGGAAGGAGGGCTGAGCCGGCCCAGGGTCATGTGCCCACCGCCGCTCTGTGGCTTGGTTCCCTTTCTCATCCTGGGCCTGTCGCAGGAGTGCAGGACTACCGCGGGCCTCCGAAGCCTGCCAGAACTTGCCGATGCTTTCCAGGGTCCAGATTGGGGAGGACTCTGTGTGCTCCCAGGGCCAGCCCTCCGGGGGGTCAGGGCATGCATCCTGAGCCCTCCATGAATCAGGAGTCCTTCTGGCGAGTCCTGTCATGGCTTCTGGGTCATTGGTGAGTGTGGGCAAGAGCTGTAGGACATTTTGTGGGTGAATAAAAGATTCTTCTGGCAAGTGGATTTTCATGAACCCACCTGCACGTACAAATCTTTCCTTAATGTCTCTCCCCCTCGCTTTGGGTGGAGAAGCTTGTCACCCCAGGTTCCTCCCAAAGGACAACTCAGCACTGTCTCAGGTTCAGAACTGGCAGACACTGGCTCAGCCCCATTGTGGCCGCTGGGTCTGGCCTTCAGTTGTGGAAAAGCCTGTTTTTTCCCTGGGCAGGTGTCGTCAGTCTCCTGGCTCCTGGGTATTTGCTTTTGCTGTGTCGCTAATGATAAGAAATCACACGGCCTTGTTCCAGGAAGGTAGAGGAATATATCCCTGTCAATCATCTGACCTTTGTAGAAAACACAGTTTTAACAAATCAAGTATGGGTACCAGTTTCTGCTGATTCATTAAGGAGGAAAGAATATCAGCTCATAAAATTCAGGTCTTTGGCTGTGGGTTCATACCCTGGTCTTAACAAGAAAAGTCTTCTTCCTTTCGTGATACAACCATTCTTAGTGTTTCCTTCTTTGGGAATCATTGATGTAAGAGTTGTTACTCCCTTTGCCAAAAAAAAATTAAAAAGGCAACCCTGCAGGTTGTGTTGGTTCGTTTGTTAAATGGATTTTGAAGTAATGGAGAAATGTGTACTCTAATCAAAAAGAGGTATCAGGTGAATGGGCAGGAGCCATCATGCCACTAAGATTTTGCCATTCGGTCCACGCACAGATGATAGAAGCTTCGGAATATAGCGTCAGAGTAAGGAAATGTCATTCTTTCCATGAACCTGTTCAGTATTTGGCGAATGTTCTGGAGAGAAGTTCTTTTTCATTTCTTGTCTTTCCTTTCCTTTTCCCTCTTTCTTTCTTTCCTTCCTTCCTTCCTTCTTCTCTTTCTCTCTCCCTCTCTTTCTTTCTTTCTTTTTTTTCTTTTCTTTTCTTTTCTCTCCCTTTTTAGGGCCTCACCTCAGCATGTGGAAGTTCCCCGGCTAGAGGTGGAATCATAGCTGCAGCTGCCAGCCTCCGCCGTCAGCCATGCCAGATCTGACTCACATTGTGACATACGCCATACCTTGAAGCAGTGCTGGATCCTTAACCCCCTGAGCCACAACGAGAACTCCCTGAGGTTAAACTCTTTGACCTGATTGGAGGGCAAGGTTCCAGATCAGATTTTTCCCATGCTTCCCAGGGCCTTGTGTCTGAGCTTGGAAGCCCTCGGATGGTGGGATTTAGGGTGTGTGTCTCCTTTCCTTGTTTTGAAGAGACTTTTTTAGGATAGACTAATAGTTAAAAAAAAAAAAAACCTGGTTTACTCAGAAAGATACAGCTCTTTGGGCACAAATCCAAGGACGTTCAAGTGAAGGGATTAGGTTTTATAATTATATTTCAAGATGTGAAGGGGCAGTTCTCTGTGGCACAGCATGTTAAGAATCTTGAGCTGTTATTGCAGCAGCTCGGGTTGCTGCTGTGGTGCAGGTTCAGTCCCTGGCCCGGGAACTTCCACAAGCCAAAGGTGAGGCCAAAAAATAAATGAAGAAGAATGATTAAAAAACAGAATCAAAGGATTCTTGTGTCTAGTATGAGAGTATTGGCTGCATTGCATTAATCACTTGCACCAGCCAGTAAACTTCAACTTCTAAAAGATACGACAGTAAAAGGAATTATTTCTCTAAAACTGAAGAAATCCTGTACTATGGGAGGTTGTCGTGAGAAGAGTCACAGACTCTGCAGCTTGTGTCAGGGTCTTTGGCAAGATCTTCACTCCCCTGTGAGTCACATCCCTTTGGTGTAACAGAGGGATGATGTGACTTGGAATCAGAACTGGGACCCAGCCCTGTCCTGCCACCTACCAGCGGTGAGACCTGAGGTGAGCTGCCCGCTTTGCCAGGACTCCCTTACCTTTCCTCTAAAACGGAAATCGGAGTCCCGCATGTTGAGTTGTTTACGCGGGGTTATGGGATGCTGAAGCGGCCCTGCCCTGCACGGGTGCTTAGCAGGTTATGGTTTCTCTCCCTGCCTTTCACCTCCTTGTAAGGGAGACTGGAGCATGCGGACTTAGAATTGTGTCTAAATTCAGCGGGCGGGTTGCATAAGCTTAGTTTTCTGCTTTTCCTTTCAGTTCTTCCTAGGTAGACAGCTGCTTAGGGGGAGGTGGGGCTGGGGAGGAAGCCGCCTGAAGCAGGCCCTGAGCGGAGGAAGTAGTCTGAGGTTATTTAGTGCGGGTGGCCACCTTGGTGGGACTCTAGAGATACAGAAAAGGTTCATTTATGTCCATGGCATGCTCTTAAATTGGCAGCATCATACGTCTCAGAGCTGGTTTATGAGAATTTCACTGTAAGCGTAATCCCCACATCTGCCTGTGGTTCTGGATAGGTAAGGCCTATCAGTCAGCCTGGGGAGAGTTTAGATCGCTCTTAACCGTGTGACCTCCGAGGGTGGGCGTCAGAACTCACTGGTCCTGGTGCCAGCCCACACACCTCTGGCACCTGTCCTCCTTCCTGGTGGTTGCTGTTTTCTGTCACCACCTTAAGGTGCAAGTCTCATTGTTTTAATCCATGTTCCTAGGCTGAGGACCTGACCGCATATATCAGAGATACACAGGCAGACATTAATTTTTGAAATGAAGAATTATATTGCCAGGGAGGGAAGGCAAGGTAAAATCAGTTTATACGTTACAGTGGTTCAGGGTTCTCTGCCTTCTGAGATTTCTTGTTATTATTGTTGTTGTTCCCAGGGAATCATTGATTTCATGGATTTTTTTTTTAACCTTTACCATTCTGCATATTTCTGAGTGAAAACTTTGTGTGGGAATAATCTTGGTTTTTTTTAATTTAATTTTTAATAGAAATATAGTTGATTTACTAGAATAATCTTGCTTTTTTTCTTTTTCAGTCCTTTTAGGGCCACACCCGCAGCATATGGAGGTTCCCAGGCTAGGGGTCTAATCAAAGCTGTAGCTGCCGGCCTACACCACAGCCACGTGAGACCCGAGTCGCGTCTGTGGCCTACACCACAACTCGTGGCAATGCCGGATCCTTAACCCACTGAGCGAGGCCACGGATCGAACCCACATCCTCATGTATACTCATGTATACTAGTCGGGTTCTTTAACCGCTGAGCCACGACGGGAACTCCCAATTTTGCTTTCCTTTATCTGGTATTTTAAGTTCCTCAGCTGGCCATGCCAATATTTTGATTAGGAATTTTTAAATCTATGAGCCAGCGACTTAAAACGAGTAGTGTCCCCAGAGGTTTCACGTGGGAGGTGGCATGTGAACTGAGCCTTGAGTTCCTTAAGGTGACAGGATGGATGATCACCATGAGGGCAAATACTGTGCGTCTCCGGTTTATGCTGTATTTCCAGCCCCTTACAGAGGGCCTCGCGTGTGGCAGGGTCTCCGTAAACGGTTGTCAAGGGAGTAGCAGCCTCAGGTAAGGGCAGCTGGTGAGAGGAAGGGCAACAGTTCTGCCCAGAGGTCGGGACGGAGGGTGTGTTCTTCATGATGTAGGGCAAGGGAGGTCCGTAGCTGCCCTCTTGCATGCTGACATGCTGGTTGATGGTGGCTCCTGAGGTCACTCCCAGGTCTGGCGGGGGGGAGGGTTTTGAGTTCTTGTGGACATCAGGTCGGGAGGGAGCCAATGTCCAGTTGCTGTTCGTTTGCTCCCCAGTGGATTGAAAATGGGGAGAAAAGGAATCAGACAATGACTCACAGACTTTGGAAAACCTTGGTTTTTCAAATAAGACAGTCTGGGGGGGTGGGGGGATGCACTGGGGGTTTGGGATACAAAATCTGTAAAATTGACTTGTGATGATTTATGCACACCTATAATTGAAATAAAATCCATTAAGAGCAAAAAAAAAAAAAAAAAAAAAGGAATCCGACCTCTATGTTGGGCCATTTTCAGTCTGCAGCCTGCCTTCATGTGTCCCCAGGATGGACCCAGCCTGGTCAGGAGGCTTTGGGGGCTCCTGAGGTGGGGGGTGGGGTAGGTCTGGAGGCCTGGCCCCGGGCAGCGTTGCCCATGCTCGCAGCGGTCAGATCCATCCCCGTATGGCACCAGGCTTGATTACAGTTGACCCTTGATCAAGGCGGGCTTGCCCTGCATGGGTCCACTCATGTGTAGATACCTTCCAACACTAAATATTGCAGCACTTCACGGTCCACTGTTGGCTGAATCTGTAAATTAACCCCCTCCGCCTTGAACAAGGGTCAGCTGTGTTTACTGATGACTCTGCCTTTCACAATACTGACGGCTGAGTAGGATATGAAGAGCGATCCCTGTTCTCTAAGCGTTTGCAGTCTCATTGGGGAAATAACAGCAGAAGAAAACGGGGGCGGGGGGGGAACAAACCCCACGTAGCATATTTGCCATATAGTTCAGTGACAGGAGCACAGATGGTTGGAGACTTGAGTGGTTAATAAATAGGGTTAATAAATCTTTTTACTGATCAGCTGTGTGACCTTGGGCAGGTGACTTCCCCAGTAGGTTTGCTCACCTCTTAGTGGTATCACCCACCCCCCGGGGCTATTGTGAGGATTAAAGGAGTCAATATATGCTTATTTAAAGTGCCTGGCACACAGTAAGTGCTGTGTAATTACTTTGGAAGTAGAGTCCCCAAGCCTCAGTTTCCTCTTATATAATAAGAACTTCACAGGGTTATGAAGGTTGAAAAACTACAAAGCATCCAGCACAGAGCCTAGCAGAGGCCGAGTGCTCAGTCACCAGAAACCCTTATTAGTCTTATTCTTTGATACTTGCTCCTTGGTCCAAGTTTCTTTGGTTCTTCCTCTACAGAGATGTGGGAAGATATCACGTATCTTAGTCTTCTATTTTTGCTTTCAGTTTCCGAATCTACTTTTTTTTATTTTTTATTTTTGCATTATAGCTGGTTTACAGATTCCAAATCTACTTTTTGATACAAAATACGTGTTTGTTCTGGGCTGCTCCATGCCAAGAAAAATGACAAGATTACCTCTGCTTGCTCTTTTCCCCTCCTCCAAAAGCCCTGCATGAACTTGAAGTCTCTGACTTGCATATTTAAGCATTAACCAAGATAAAGCATGAGCTCAGCAGGGGCTTTCTAATGGCTAATCCACAGTAACCCATTTTCTCAATCTTTTTCTCCCACACCAGAGGAGAACTGGCAGGGACAGGACACTGGGGGGGGTGGCCACTCAGGGGGCGGGGGCAGGAGGAAGAGTGACGTTTCACCACGGAGTTTTGTCTCTCAGTGCGTGACTCTTCACGGGTCCATTTGCTTCATCCAGGACGTGTGGCAGGGACAGGTGGGAGGAAGGAGGTTCCAGGCAGGTTCCATGGTGTTGAAAGTGTTTAAACCCACGCTCCCCGCCACCAGCTGTAATTAGGAAGAGGTGGGACAGCCCTCTGCCCTGGGACAGGGTGGGGCGCGCGCCTCCTTCCTCCGCACAGGCTCTGTCAGGCAAAGGCACCAGGTGGGAGGAACCCTTGGCTGGTGGAAAGGCTTTTGTTTTTCTTTTTAATTTTTAAATTATTTTTTTATTTAAAAAATTTTATTAGAGTTGATTTACAGTGTTCTGTCAATTTCTTCCATACAGCAAAGTGACCCACTAATATATATATACATTTCTATCACAAGTGATTGGATGTAGTTCCCTGTGTTATACAGCAGGACCTCTTTGCTTCTCCATTCCAGATGCAGTAGTTTGCATCTACTAACCCCAAACCCAGTCCATCCCACTCCCTCCCCTCCCCCTTGGCAGTTACCAGTCTGTTCTCTATGTCCTTGAGTTCTGTAGATAGGTTCGTTTGTGCCATATGTTAGGTTCCACATTTAAGTGATATCATATGGTATTTGTCTTTCTCTTTCTGACTTCCTTCACTTAGTATGCGCATCTCTAGTTGCATCCATATTTCTGCAGATGGCATTACTTTGTTCTTTTTTATGGCTGGGTGGTATTCCATTGTGTATATATACATTTTCTTAACCCATTTTATCTGTTGATGGACATCTAGGTTGTTTGCATATCTTGGCTATTGTGAATAGTGCTGCAGTGAACACAGGGGTGCCTTTATCTTTTTCAGTGAAGGTTTTGTCCAGATAGATGCCCAGGAGTGGGATTGCTGGATCATATGGTAGTTCTATATTTAGTTTTCTGAGGTATTTCCATACTGTTTTCCATAGTGATTGTACCAATTTACATTCCTACCAGGAGTGCAGGAGAGTTACTTTTTCTTGGGTGGTGGAAAGGGTTTCACACAAGGAGTGTGGATGGTTTTCTGATCTCTAAGGGGCTTTGAATTTCTACACTGGGGCTGGGGCTTATAGGATCCTTTTTTGGCTAAGGTTGTGTCATGATTTAGAGTTTGGGTTTTAGGACAGCCCTGGGTCTCCTTGACTTCCTGATGAGACCTTGAGCAGGTTCTGGAACCTCCTTGCCCCTATTTTTCATAGATAAAAAAATGTCAATTGAGGATTATATTTAAGTTATGCCTATGAAGCGCTTACCCCAGTCCCTAACACAAAGTAAATTGAAGCTTATCCTTTACTCTTGGTGGTGAATAATAGTGGTCCCCAGCAGCAGTCAGAGCTGCCAAGGAGGCAGGGAGATAGATCAGAGGAAGCAGGTGGCATTTTCAGGGGCGAAGGATCGGAGTTGCCTTCTAGAGAGATAGATCAGAGGAAGCAGGTGGCATTTTTAGGGGCGAAGGATCGGAGTTGCCTTCTAGATCGTGAAGGAGCCTGTTAAGATCTTCTCCCACTTCAGTTCTGTAGGGAAGGCAAGTACAGCTGATTTCCTGGCACCTTCTCACTGTGGTGTCCTGAGATCTGAGACAGTGGGGAGGGGAGGGGTGCCAGGAAGGAGAGGCTTGGTAGTTTGTGATACCAGTTTAGAGGGCGGCTTTTTGTTTATTTCTCTCCTCTTACTCTGTTACCAGCAGGTTGCACTTTGATGGCAAAGTCACAGGATGATAACGTTAGAAGCCAATATTCTATCTTTTCAGAAGGGATTAGGCAGAGGTAGAACATTTGCTTCATAGTAAATCTCTCTTTCAGCACTATTATTCTATAATCTTAAAAAACGCTTTTTTTTTTCCCCTGGCAGGAGCCATTAAGTAAGTGAGGTAACTGCTACTTATGTGCTTTTCTCCGGCTTTCTCATGGATAAAGTAGCACTTGTCTTTAAGCACCTTTGAAAGGAATTTAGATAATACACCAGTGAAAAGAGATCTTTTTCATCCATAAATCCTTGTGGCCTTGATGGTGAACCCACGATAAAAAGTTTATAAATACAGACCAGGAGGTTGCTTTGGACAATTTGTCTGGTTGTATAAATTCTGAACTTCTGGCCCTGAAACTGAAAAAGCCCACCTGAAGCTTTTCTTCCCAGTACCGGGTCATCCTGAAGATGTTTAAAATAATTTTTAACATGACCAACTTTTAAATACTATATTGGTTGAAACTCCACGTTGGCCCTTTCCAGGAGAAGACTGCTCTGGTTTTGTCCTAGATGACAAGTTTAGTTGACTTACAATGTTGTGCCAATTTCTGCTACACAGCAAAGTGACCTGGTTATTTGTGTGTGTGCGCACACGTGTGTGTGTGTGTGTGTGTGTGTGTGTCTGTCTGTATACATTCTTTTCCTCCTATCATCCCCGGCATGTTCTGTTCCAAGAGACTGGACAGTTCCTGTGCTATACAGTAGGACCTCATTGCCCACCCATTCTAAATGTAGTTTTCTCAAGCTTTGTTATGAATAAAGTTATACTTGTCTTCAAGTACCTTTGATGGGAATTTGAGTAATAAACCTCTGGAAGTGTGGTGCAGTGCCTACAGCACTGTGCCTTCTGTGACCACCTCTTGCCGTGCCTGAGTTTATCAGCATTTCTTTTTCAGAGTTTCTTTCTGGAGCCTGGGTGTAATTGCTGTCCTTCCTGGTACAGGAGACACGCACATGGTCTGCTGAAGAAACAGTGCCTAAAGATGAGCACTGCTTATGGAATCACTGTTGCTATTTATTTTATTTTTTAATTTTGTGGCCACCCTGTGGCATATGGAGTTTCCAGTCCAGGGATCGGATCTGCAGTTACGACTTCCACTGCGGCTGCGGCAGTGCTGGGTCCTTAACCCACTCTGCTGGGCTGAAGCTTGAACTTTGTCAGAGAGCTGACTCATTTACCTGTGGACTCCGGTTTTCTCCTTCCCCAAAGTCTTAGGTGTGAGGATCTAAGAACAGCGTGCCATTTAAACTACTTCGCTGATAAGCATGAGAATGTGTTCAGGTTTGAAAATACTTACTTCACTTATGGATAAAATTTTAAATGACTCCTCTTGAGCATCTTTAATGTAAATATTATTATGAAAAAACTGAAATACGTTCAAAAGTACAGAATGTATATTCAACAGTTATCAAGATTTTGTCTCATTCGCTTTCTATCTATCATTTTTGTTTTTTCCTTGAGAATTTTCAGGCAAGTCCTTGGCCAGTTATTTCGTGGCTCCATACTTCAGGGAAAAACATAGACATTCTTACATAGCCATAGTATTGTTATCACAGTTATATTTTGTTGGTATCATCTAGTACCTAGTTCATAATAAAAATTTTTATTAAAAATTTTTTTTACAGTTACTTTGTTAAGACAGCTCTGTCAGGGTCTTGCATGTAGCAGCAGTTGGATGTTATGTCTCTTAAGAGCAACCCCCACCTCCCCTTTGTTTTTTCAGGCTGTTGACTTGTTGCAGAAATTGGGTCAGTTGTCCTGTAGAATGTCCCACATTCTGGACGTATCACTTTTCTTGTGGTGTCATTATCTTGTCCCTGTATCACCTGAATTTCCTGAAACTGGAAATTAGCTCTAGCTCTAGAGACTAGGTTCAGGCTCGCCCTTCCTAATTTTGCTGAGTACTTTGTGCTGCTTCACACCAGGAAAAGCCTCCTTAATTAAAGAAAAATGTTTATTAGTGAGCCCTGAGTTTAGTTTAGGCAGAGTACTAGGCTCTCTGGAGTCTGCAAAGATGCCTCATATTTCTTTTTGGACCAACAGGGTGAGGGAGGATCAGTAAAGGGTACCAGGAAGTGAGAGGTACCCAGTCCGTGAATACCTTGTATCGAGAGAGAGTATATAAGAAGCCTGGGAAAGTTAGCACTCTGAACAAGTTAATACGGAAACATAATACTTTCTCCCTCACAAGAGCAGCGGCACTCTCTTCTTCTGCTAGTTTTATTCCTTACAAGTCTTTGTGAAGTCACTTTTATCTCTCCCCTAACCCACCGTGCATTGCGTTATTCAAGGTACTGTGACATTGCTGTAGATGACTTTTAGTGCACCTGTGACAGGAGAGGCCCTGCAAGCAAGCATTCCTCTAACTTGCCATATCTGGTCAATGAGACACATAAAAGGCAAGTGAAGTTCACGGTAAAAGAGAAAGCTGGCACTGTGTTTGAACCGGAGACCCACCGGTGTCACCCGACTCTCTCCACCTCCTCCTGCCCAACCCATGTCACTTTAAAGCACGGAAACAGTGCAGTGTGAAAAACTTCAACTTTCTAGTGACACCTTTGTGTTTCTTTTCCTTCTTTCCCTTCTTTTGGAGGGATATTACAGAGAGGTTTATTTATACTTTATCAAGAATGAAGCTGGAGGAGTTACTGTTGTGGCTCAGCAGTAACAGACCTGACTAGTATCCATGAGGATGCAGGTTTGATCCCTGGCCTTGCTCAGTTGGTTAAGGATCTGCACTGCCATGAGCTGTGGTGTAAGTCGCAGACGTGGCTTGGATCTGGCATTGCTGTGGCTGTGGTGTAGGCTGGCAGTCGTGGCTCCAATTAGACCACTAGCCTGGGAACCTCCATATGCCACGGGTGTGACCCTTAAAAAAAAAAAACCTATGGAAAAATGTTACCATATTACACTCTTTGTACCTGTTTCTACCCCATACCCACCCCCTTATAAATTTTTCTTTCTCATGAGAAAGTAAAACTTCAACTGGAAGATGTGCTTTCAACTAAGGCTTCGTAAGTCAGTCAGTAACTTAAAGGAAATGAAATTTTTCTACATATTGAAATTCAAAGTTCTAAAGGAAAAGCTTGTTCATTGCTGTATTTCAACGGTTTACACAGTGCTCAGGAAATCTCATTGAATAAATAAAATGAGGCATTGGGGCAATAGTGTTTACTTTTGTTTAGAAATTGCAAGTAAACAATACCGCAGTGAAAAATTCTAGTCCACCTTGGATAAGGAACTTTGGCTTGGGCGCAAGGGGGTGGATAGGGAGGGTGTGTGTGTGTGTGTGTGTGTGTGTGTGTTGCATTGGGAAATAGAAGGGTTTATCTTCTGATTTTTAAAACAAGAAGTTGTGCTTATAAACAACATATCATTTAAGCTCCATATATATCTCCTTAAAAGCTGCTGAATAAAATTCTAGATTTTGTTCTTAAAAGAAAAGGCATTTCTTCCTTGAAAACCAATTGCTGTTATGAATGACCGAAAATTGCTGGGGCCCAAGCTTTGATGCATTTACTGTGTGAAGGCCAAATACTTAGACGATGATAATTCTTCCCCCTTTTGCTCATGCAGTACAATGAGTTCTTTGATACGGCGATACCACATCTCAAAATGAGTGAAGGTCATGTGTTTTCAGGCATTAAGAGCACGATCAGCTCTTTTTCTGTTCCCCTTGATAAGTGGCTGTTGACCAGGGAGGCTAGACCCATGAATGGTTTTTCTCTACCTTTGTGCTGTTCTTGATTTTTCTTTCACAGGCGTCACTTTGACTACAGCCTCTTCATAGATCAAGTTGAGCGTCATAGAACTGAGAACCAGCTGCCCAGAGTAGTTCAGAGACAGCCTTCAGTCTGGCTCAGTTACTCTGATTTTTAGCGCACACTTTCTAGTGGAGTTTTGATTGCCTGCGAACTTTCAAGCAAGTGGCATCTTTACATGCCCTCAGGCACTGGTCCTTTGGCTGAGGAGGAGTGCAGTTGTTTCATGGGCACTGGAGCCAGTCCACCTCAGTGCTCCATGTCTTAGCGCTTTGACCTTGGGGGAATTATTTAATTCCTCTTGCACAGTCTTCTCCTCTGTAAAATGGGTTACTAGTGCAACTTCAGGCATGAAAAAAATGCCTGGCGCAAAGAAAGCCAAAGCTGGCATTCCTTTTTTGGGCTGTTGGATGTACTTGCTAACCCTGTAAGCTTTACAGTCATCCCTCAAAATCCTTGGATTTGTTTCAGGACCCCCCCCCCCCAGGGATTCCAAAATCCACAGTTACCACAGTCTGCAGATGCTCAAGTCCCTTATCTAAAATGTAATATTTGCATATAACAGAGACATATCCTCCCGTATATTGTAAAATCATCTCCAGATTACTTATAATACCTAGCGCGATGTAAATGCTATATGAATAGTTGTAAATACAGTGTAAACACTATGTAAATAGATGCCTGTGTGTGGTAAACTCATGCTTTATAGAACTTTCTAGAATTTTCCCCTCAAATGTTTTTGATCCAAGGTCGGTTGAATTTGTAGTTGCAGAACTCACAGATTGGGAGGGCCCGCTATAATTCCTCTTCAAACCAGGCTGTGTATTTGGAATTTTTTTTTTACCCTTCTGCCTTGGCTTCTTTTTAGAACAAAAGCCAGCTCCAAAAGAAACTAGACGTTTAGAAGTTTTGCATGTACGGGGTTGTGTCAAAGTAACTGGGAGGGGGTGTGGCAGAAGGGGATTGAGTGGGTAGGAGATTGGTATAGGCTATATGTATAGACATAATAAGATTTCTTTCTTATGAGGCCGGATGATGAGTAGGTAGCGGTTTGTTTTAGGATTCTACTTTTGCATGTGTTTGAAACTTTCTGTCAGAAAGTTTTTTTTAAAAAATTGGGCAAAAAATACAAGTTGCAATAACACTATAGACAGTGTGTTGCCATTTATATAAAGTTTTAAAATATGCAAAGAATGTTATTTATGCATATATACTTTTGCAGTAAAAATTTAAAATCTTATAGAAAATAATAAATACTCACTTTAGGATAATGATTACCTCCAAAGAGGATAGAAGAGAAGTGAAATGAGCAGGGGATACATAGGTGTCTCACCCATATCTGTAATTTTTTTTTGTTTTTTTTTTTTTTAATTGTTGCACCTCTGGCATATGGAAGTCCCCAGGCGAAGGGTTGAATTGGAGCTGCAGCTCCCGGCCTACGCCACAGCCACAGCAGCTTGGGATCTGAGCCACTGAAGCTTGCAAGAACAAAGGATCCTTCACCCACCCTATGAGGCCAGGGATCGAACCTGCATCTTAACAGGTGCTATGACAGATTCTTAACCTGCTGAGCCACAACAGGAACTCCATTTTTTTTTTAAGTTATTTGAAGCAAATGTGGCAAAATACTAAGATTTGTTAAAGTTTAGCAGCGGGTACAACATGGGTGTCTGTTATTTTCCATGTAGTTTTTTTTTTTTCTTTCTATGTAAAATAGGTCCCAGTAAAAAGAACAACAATGCTATGATACTGTATGAAGAAGTGTCTTAGATCTGTCAGGAGCCAAGCTTTGGGAGGGTGGGGTGCTGCTTTCTTTTCTGTTAGAGACGCACGGCCCCTCCAACAGTTGCACTTGAGAGAAGCTCTCATGACTCAGGAGAGATGGAGGTGGGATCAGAGTTAAAGGCATTTGGCGTTGGCGCTGTTTTCTGGAACATGCTGACCCGTTGCCTTCATCAGAAGGTTTGGGCCAAGTCATGGGCGATGAGTTAGTTACAATGACTTGAGCATTTAGAGGCCACAGAAAATGGGAGGTTTTTTTTTTTTTTAAGCATATCTTTTGTGTATAATTTATCAAGAGTCTGATAAGACTCGTGGAGGGGGGAGCCGATTGTAGTACTGACTAGCCGTCCGAGTGGTGATCTTGTCAGCCTTCCCACAGAAAGCAAGGTTAGCTGTGTCACCCCTCGGCCTGGCCGGCAAGCCCTCAGTCTGGGGAGTGAGAAGATCTTGAGGAGGCCTGGGTTGATGGCCTGCTTCCAAAATGGCACTGGCGCCTCCACGTCTCCCCACCTGCTTCGGGGAAGGGAGGCTCGGAGACGGGCCCCTTCCGTGTGTGACTCTGCGTAATAACCACGAGTGTTGGGGTTGGTGAGTGAGCAGCGCACACACAAAGCGTTTGCTCGATCTCATGAGGAATACAGACGGAACGTGTCCTTGCTGTGGTCTTTTCATTTACTAAACCTCTGAACAGGAGACGACTGTTTCCTATGCTTGAGAGAGCGTGTTGAACAGAGAGAAAAGATAAAACCCAACATACCTTATGGGTTCCACGTTCTCCTGACAGCGCAGCCGCTGCGTTGAGGCCGCGTGGAGCTGGGACGGGGCGGGCAGAGAGGAGACGCTGCCTCGCGCCCTGTGCACCCGCCCTGTGCGCCCGCCGGCGCCTGGAGTCCGAGGAAGGGGGGTACTGGGAGACCGGGCAGCCCTTCGCCACACATCTTAGGGAACAGCTTCCTCTAAACAGACCTGGAGGCCTCTGGAGTGCGTTCTGGGAGTTTGTGAGGATGAGCATTGGCGTGAAGGGACCTCCCTTTGGTGTATCCCTGGTGAAAACCCACGGAAGGCAGAGACCAGCCAGCTGGGGTGAGAGCTTGTTCCAGGGAGCACTTGCTTGGTGTGCTGTGAGTCCGGGCTTATTTGCATTCCCTGGAAGAAAGTAAAAGGAAGAAAGGGACCCTGGTGACACGGGCAGCTCTGCAGCTTCCTCCGGGGTGGACGCGTGGACCTGCCTCTGTTTCGATCCCAGCTCTTCCAGAGGAGCAGCCGTGGAAATGGATCTGAGGAGCAGCCGTGCAGGGGTACACGGGGGAGGGGTGCAGGCCTCTGCAGAGCAAGGGCTTCCTGGGTGCTGTGCAGGGCTCTGCTCCACCGCCTTTGTCCGTTATTTTAGTTTGCGGCTTTGTTGACCTCTAGTAAAGTTTTCCTCAAAGCTGATAAAGAAATAAAATAAATTGGGGTATTAGAAGAACATGCATATAATTGAGAGGTTATTTTTATGTTACCTCTCTTTGTCTTGCATAACAAGACAGGCGTTTAGCACCACTTGGAAAAAAATTACATTTACGTTTAATGAGTTCATGTGAGCGTGCAAATCGGTAGCTTCTTGAGGTGCCGCTGGGTCCAGGGGTAAAAATTAGAACCCAGGGTTAGAAAGCCAGAGGCCAGCCTAAAAACTAGCAGAGGGCTTTTCCTAGAGTCCTGCTCCACTGGTATCTTGTGACGGATTCAAACGTGTCAAAATCCAGCCCTTGGTTCTCCTCCAGACAGCGGGGCAGTAACAGTGGTGTGATTGGCCCTTGTGTGTTTTCAGGGGGTGTGTAAAAGTGGTTTTAGATGAGTTAGGCCTATGTGGGTTTACTCTATATATCCAACTCTCGATGAAGCTAGAAATAGTTCATTTTCTTGGGGGTGTGGTTCTCTAAGACTGCCTTTCCACCAAGGCTGTCCCAGCATCTCTCTTTCTTACTGTGTTTCTGCCCACGTGAAAGTCGGCCATGTGTCCTGTCCTCTTGTCCTGCTCTTTTCTGTCGCCTCTTCAGTAGCTTTTTGCCTTAGCTAATATCGCTATTAAAAAAATCTTTTTCTTTCACCTCAGTGGAATGATTATAATGTCCAAGTTTTCTGACATATTTCCAAAGGTAGGCATTTATCCAAAAGACATTCTGAAATTCTTGTGTGTTAATAAAAATTTAATTTGTTAAGCAAATAGATGTCCAGTGTGGTTTTAAGTCAGTAAAACAGGACAGAAAATGGTGTTCACGTTTGTAATACAAATATGCTTAGAGGAAAAAAACGAAAATAAAATATCAAACTGCTAGCAATAATTAAGTGAGGATCGTTGGAATACGAATAGCCTTTTACCCTGTTTTCTGGATTTCCACAAATGTCATTATTTGTGTGCTGATATTTATTCCCGCGTCAGAATGGCATTGTTCAGTGTGTAGGACTGCAGCGTGTAAGGGAGGAGTGTGGTGTATGAGCAGCCGACCTCAAATGCAGCCCCAGGAGACCCCAGGGGTCCTTGGAGGGGCTGCAGGGCCCTGAGGGAAGGTGGGGGCTGTGGGAAGGGCCTCTGGGTCTTCCAGCCCCCACTATAACCAGAGTGTCACCACTTTGATTTGCTGTGGGAATCAAGGTTTGCCTAAGATGTCTTTGGGGAAAAGGATTCTCCTACTGAACGTGAGGTTTGAAAACCACTGGTGTTGGAGTTCCCTTCGTGGCTCAGTGGTTAACGAATCCGATTAATGAACCATGAGGTTGCGGGTTCGATCCCCGGCCTTGCTCAGTGGGTTAAGGATCCGGCGTTGCCGTGAGCTGTGGTGTAGGTTGCAGACGCGGCTCAGGTCCCGCGTTGCTGTGGCTGTGGCGAAGGCCGGCAGCTACAGCTCCTGTTAGACCCGTAGCCTGGGAACCGCCATATGCCGCGGGTGCGGCTCTAGATAAAAGGCAAAAAGACAAAAAAAAAAAAAGAAAACCACTGGTGTTGGAGTTCCCTTTGTGGCTCGGTGGGTTGCAAACCCGACTCATATCCATGAGGCCGAGGATTCGATCCTTGGCTCTCTCGGTGGGTTAAGGATCTGGTGTCGCCCTGGCCGTGGTGTAGGCCGGCAGCTGCAGAAGCCGGGGTTTGGGCCCTGGCCAGCCCTTAACGAGCAGCGTGAGGCTCTGCACAAGGCACTCCAGTCTCTGCTCTCCCATCTCCGAAATGAGGGGCTGGGGGAGGCAGTGTCTGAGAGTCCCTTCCAGCTCTGACATTTCAGGGCTCGGTTCAGGTGAAGTGGAAAAGGGAAAGAGGGCTGCGATTCCTGGCCTCCTCCCGCTGCCCTGAGCCGGGGGACCGAGTAAGCCCTCCCTGTGGGCGTGTGGGTTTTAACCTGTGGTTTGTTTCTAACAGGAGTGTGTGGTTAGAATGAGGAGCAAGAGGAGCCAGTGCAAGAGGATGCACGTTGCTCTTTTTAAAGACGACTTACTGGTTTAGATTACAAGTCAGGGTTCCTTTGAAAAAGTGGACATAATTACTCTCAGCTTAAAGTTTGTCCAAACTGACAGAAAGCAAAAGGCCAGAAACGTGCACTGTGTCCTGGCTCACAGGGCCGGGCATTCACTTCCAGAATCCTTCCCCGCTGCTGTGTCCACGCCATCCGATGGTCTTAGGTGGTGCAGGAAGCTGCGCTCGCACTGACATGCAGGCTGGGACAGGAGACCTTTCACCGTAATGGACGCAGGGGAGCGGTCACCTCAGGATCTGTCTTTTCTCGCTGGAGAGGCCTGGAGCCCTGGTACCAGGTTGCTCCTCCTTCAGGCCTCCTCTCAGCCACTTCACAGAGGCCCAGCTCCTGCTTCCTTTCACATGAAAAGTGTAGTCTCCTCGAAGGAAGCAGGAATTCCATTGGTTGTACACTGCTTAGGCCTTAGCCTTTTGACTTTGGAAAAGCTTTTATCGTCATGTATATAAAGTATATGGTGTTGTAAATAACATCTAAAGCTCGGTTTGTTGGTCACATTGGACTGAAATGTGAGAAAGCCAGGTGAGGCTGCCTTGTTTCTTACTGTACTCTGCCCAGAAAGCCTTCCCTGGGCCACACCACCCTGCTTAAGTGTGGGTGCAGCGACCCCCGGTGACAGCAAGGACAGGGGCCCTGTTTCAGGCAGGTTTGGATTTGCTCCCACCCCCACCTCTCTTCCCAGAAAAATCCAGCTACTGCAATTACTTAGGTACCTTTTAAAAAAATAATAATAACTTGAATAAATTAAGTGTAGACTGGCTCTCCCTGAAAAGTGAAATGAATTTTAGAAAGACAAAATTTGGATGATCAATATATTGTGGTCTCTGTCCTATAGCATAGATTTTTACCCTAGATTTTACTTTCTAAATATTGATTGAACACCGCACTGCGTGCACCAGGGCCATGTGTCGTACAGGAAGATGGAACACTTACTTGTTGGGTCTCAGAGTGTAGAGTCTCTTTCAAGAGGCAGCAGCCCACAGAAAGCCACACACCTGTGAAACAGACTAGTTCAAAACTGCAAAGCGCCAGGTCTAAGATGGTTGTGCTTTTAAAGGTGAATTACCATCTGCCAGTAGAGGCCACGGCCATGATCTGAGTGGGGAGCAGCCAGCACTGCTTCAGCCCTGAGTTGGAATGTGAGGAGGAGGCTAAGTGCTGTTCCTGGGAGAGATGTGTGGAAGCCAGCAAGCGGGTTGTTTATGTTGGAGGAGAAGGCGGAGGTGATGTTGTGTGTTAATAAGAAAGACTGAGGCTTTGAAAACATGTGCAAGACTGTCGAAAAGTTAAGCTGCGCCACAGCAGGCATTAAGGTCGTCTTTGGCAGGAGAATTTTTCAGGGCAGCAGTACATATAGGCTGAACTGAAGTGGAGATACCAGGCCCCGGGTTGGCCAGGTACTTCCCCTGTGTGAGGTCACCGAGTGCTTTAACGACAACAGCACACTATAACTTTATGAACATTCAATACGTATTAATACGTTCACAAAGATATGCTTCATCTAGAAAAAAAAAAATTCTGTATTTCATGTGGATGTTGTTTGTTTATGCTGATGTTTTATTTTTTTCCCATCATTTTAAGCTGTGCAAACAGTTTAGCATCCATTATGTAGCATGTTTTGGAACATTAATCAATTGGGGGGGTGTCTTCTTCTTCTTTTTTTTTGCTTTTTAGGGCCACCCCCAACGGCATATGGAAGTTCCCAGCCTAGGGGTTGAATCGGAGCTATGCTGCTGGCCTAAACCACAGCCACAGCAATGCCAGAGCTGAGCCACGTCTGTGACCTACACCATAGCTCATGGCAACGCCGGATCCTTAACCCACTGAGCAAGGCCAGGGATCGAACCTGCGTCCTCATATATGCTAGTCAGATTTGTTTCCGCTGAACCATGACGGGAACTCCTGATTTTACTCTTTTATGCTGGGTTTTTCTACAAAGTTGATGGATCCTCCTCATCTATAGGTTTATTCATCAGATGATTCTTTGGCCCTACTATGTGCTGGGCACAGTTCTAGGTATTGAGCTCCCAGTTGTTACTGATAAACAGAACTCGATATGCAGTGTGATAGGATTGTTTTAGATAATTCTGGTTTCCATATGATGATGCCTCGGAATTTAAGTTATTGATTTATTTTAAAATATTTCATCATCAATAGCCAAAAAACAAACATTTTTACTAATGCTATTAAATCATTTCTGAAAATGCTTTCAAAAGCAGTTGATTTTGGTAAATTTGCCACATTGAAAATTTTGGTGAGTTGGTCTGCTTCTCCCACCTAAGGCCCTAAAGAACCAGCCATGGATCCGCCAAGCATTTTGAATACCACAGGGTTGGTTGGTCTCTAAGTCCCTTCCCATTCTAAAATCCTGTCTTAACTTTGTGCTGCTGCATTTTTTTTCCTTGCATTTAATAGGATAGTAATAATATTTAACTTATCAACTCAGTAGAGTTGTGATGACTGTTGGATACAGATGTCTGATTCCCCTTCACTGATTTTTGGGTCTTTTCTTCCCTTTGGTGGTTTGGTTGCCCTCATACCAAGCAGTATGGGACCTGAGGACGGGGAGTGCAGAAGCAGCCATTGAAACACAAGCGTGTGGGGACGTGCTCACGTGCGATGTGTGCGGTGGGGCTAGGGCGGTCACCAAAAAGACAGAACACCCTGTAGTCAAAATCCCTCTTGTGTTTTGCATGTAAAGGATAAACTTTTCATTGAAAAAGGACTTTGTGCCTAGAATACAGATACCGTTCATTGTATTGAGACCTGTCTGTGCAAGTGGGCCAGCTGAAGAGCACTGTGCATGCTTTTGCTCTGCGTTCTGTGGAATGTAGGAAGAATGGAAGAATAATGAGGTACAGTGGGTTTACAACGCTGTGTTAGTTTCTGGTGTACAGCAGAGTGAATCGTTTTACATATATATTCATGTATATATAAAATATGTGTGTACGTACTTTTTCATTATGGTTTGTTACAGGATAATGAATATCATTCCCTGTGCTATACAGCAGGACCTGGTTGTTTATCTATTTTATATAGAGTGGTTTTCATCCGCTAATCCCAAACTTCTAATTAATTTATCCCTCCCACCACTTCCCCTTTGCTAACCTTAAGTTTTCCCATTTTGTAAATAAGTTCATTTTTATCATGTTTTAGATTCCACATGTAAGTGGTATCAGAGAATATTTGTCTTTCTCTGACTTACTTCAATTAGTACTCGGTCCATCCATGTCGCTGCAAGTGGCATTATTTCATTCTTTTTTATGGCTGAGAGTATTCCATTGTGTGTGTGTGTGTGTGTGTGTGTGTGTGTCTTGATGGACACATGCCCTGGCTGTTGTAAATAGTGCTGTAGTGAACATTTGGACCCCTTGAGGTTTTTTTTGTTTTTTTGCTTTTTGCTTTTAGTTTTTTTTTGTTTTTTTTGCTTTTTGCTTTTTTTTTTTTTTGCATTTGTGGCATATGGAAGTTCCCCAGCTAGGGGTCAAATCGGAGCTACAGCTGCCGGCCTACACCACAGCCACAAGCAATGCGAGATCCAAGCTGCTTCTGTGACCTACACCACGGCTCATGGCAACACCGGATCCTTAACTCACTGAGTGAGGCCAGGGATTGAACCCATATCTTCGTGGATATTAGTCTAGTTTTTAGCCTGCTGAGCCACAGTGGGAATTTCCGGGCCCCTTGAATTCTAATCCTGGACCCTCCGTGCACAGCATATAGTCTTGGGCAGATTTCCTCAGGCTTGTTCTCATTGGCAGAATGAGGGATGATATTACTGACCCCGTTGTTAGAACAGTGCTTAGTGCATAATAGGCACTCAATAAATGTCACCTTTTTAATTATGATTATGACTTATGGTAATGACTTATTTTTATTATCCCTTGCTGTCATCTTCCCTGGCTTCTGCCCCTAGAACAGTCCCTACTGCTATTCCCAAGGCCACTAGTGATACCTTTTTGTTGCCAAAGCTTATGGACAGTCTTCACTTCTTCCTCTTTCTGTACCTTTTGGTAGCGACTATTGTCTCCTTTTGAAAGTTCTCACAGTCACAATCGGCTTACACTCCCTCGCGTCTGGTGGCTCCTGTTCTTTTGGGTGGTCATCTCTACCTGACCTCATGTTGCATGATTTCAAGGAGAGCGTCTCAGATTCCTCTCCCTTTGTCTCTCTAGGTCAACCCACCCACTCCAAAGATTTTTGTTGCTTGATTGCTCGTCCTTCACGTCTTAGGTCTTTCTTGACTTTCACTCTAAATCTTAGGTTCATCCAACCCACCCTGTTATTTTTTCTCATGATACCCTGTTTTCCTTCAGAACACACCTTACAATTTGTAATGATGTATGTATTTATTTTAATTACATACATCTGTCCCTTATCTCCACCTCACCCCACAAAATTGTAAAATTCATGGATGAGACCAGGGACTGTCTCGTTCACTGTGTTTGTACACCTGGTGCAGGGAAGGACCCTGGTAAATACTTGTTTGAATGAGTGTGTGTGTGTGTGTCCGTGTCCGACCCCTTCTTCCTCCACTGTTCCAGCCCTGACAGTTCAGGTGAGGATGGGGGGAGAAGCTGCACCTCTGTTGTTATTCCCTCCACCCTGGATCTGTGTCAGGGAAAGTTTTAAGCAATTGTGACTTTTCCCTTTTCCCTCTAGCCATGGTCACCTTCAAGTGATAGCATCCTCAAAATTCATGATCAAAAAACTGATATCAGCACCAGGTGCTAGTTCCAGGGAGGTGATAAGGATGGAATGTCTGGGGGGCGGGGGCAGTGCTCAGATCCTTAAGCGAGAGGAAACTGGGACTTATTGTAGGACATTTATACCTAAGGACAAAATGTTAGTAAGCTAAAATCACTTTCCAAAAGGGCTATTAGTCCATTGAATATTTGTTGTGATTTGGAGGACTTTTCTCCTTTTTAAACTAGGGTAGTCAGAGTTTACCCTACCCTAGCAGGGGTAGGGTAAAGGAGTGCCCAGCCCATGCTAGGAGTTTCATGGGAGACACCAGAGAAATTGGTGGACCTGGCCCAGTGGCCTTGCTCTCTAGCAGGGCTTTTTTTTTTTTTTCCCTTTCGTTTTCTTTCTTTTTTGTTTTAGGGCCTCACCTGTGGCATGTGGAGGTTCCCAGGCTAGGGGTCAAATCAGAGCTGTAGCTGCCAGCCTACACCACAGCCGCAGCAATGCCAGATCCAAGCCACATCTGAGACCTACACCACAACTCACAGCAATGCTAGATCCTGAGTGCGGCCAGGGATCGAACCTGTGTCCCCGTGAATACCAGTCACTGAGCCATGATGGCTCTAGTGGGGGTGTTGATGCCACAGTGGCCTTTTCAGAGCCAAGACTTTATAAGTTTGTTTATGAGGTGCCAGGAATGGACTCAATAGCATATCAGGAAGAAGTTTAAAGGTTGAAAAGGACAGTTTGAACTCTGAAATAGCCCTTTCCATCCCAGACAGCTTTGGAGGGTAACAGTGTAGGATTTATCAGTGAAATATACGTAAGATTTCAGTCACTAAAGTGACCGCCTTTCCTCTGAGCACATCTCCCGTCGTTTCTTCTTCTCCTGGGGCTGGCTCAGTTTTCCCCAGCAGTCGATGACTACAGCCCAGCAAGTACATACCGAACTTAGGTAGTGTAATTAAACATTTGTAATGCTTCCCTGTTTATTAGGCCATCGTAAACACAATTTTCAATATCCAGTGTTTAGACATGAAAAATTGAGACAGTCATGTGGTATCTTAATACAATAAAGTTTCTTCTCTTATGTGGCATTCATTATTCAGAATATTGGAATAGCTTTTGTGACAGGTTTTTTTCATTTACTTATTTCCTGAATTTTGAAAATTCATTTTAGGGATGAATAACTGACCACAGCTTGGTTCAGTGGGAATAGTTTTTTAAAATACTCTTATAGGATGCTGTCCCACGATGTGCACATAGACTGTTGGTTTCCTATTGGATAGCATTTTTGTTTTTATTTATTAATTTATTTTGGCCATGCCCATAGCATGTGGAAGTTCCCAGGCAAGGACTGAACCCATGCTGCAGCTGCAGCCTGCACCACAGCTGCGGCAACACCAGATCCTCAACCCGCTGCACCACAGGGCAACTTCCAGCATTTTTATTTTTTGTATTTAATGCTCTGGGCCTGAGGGGAGACTGGCATTTCACTACATATTCCTTACTTTCTGCTCGTTTCATGTTGCTCCAAAGTCAGAAGAGCAAGCCTTTTGTCAAAGTTAGAACATTGTGGTATGTCTTTGCTCACTGGCTGTTGATGTTATTTCTGATAGTTTTGTGAAAGTCATTGCTGAGGTGTGGTCCAGCATAATTCCCATGATTGGTAGAAATAGCTTTACATATTATGTTATTGTAAAATTCATTCCTAGAGGCCAAGACCATATGTCTCTCTGGACCCTAGTTCCCACAAGTCATCTTCATGTTTTGAAACCCCAGAAGTGCCCTTTCTCTTGAAATCCAAGTGGATCCAAAATAAGACGTGTTAGGAACCTCACTGTAATACAGTTAAGTGTGCAAGGTCCTTATCCTTAGTGGCCTCCATATGGAAGAGGCCATAAGGATCAGTGCCTGCCCTGCCAGCCTTGTCGTTGGAAGATGACAGTGTCCAGCACACACTCAGTCATTCACTGAAAAGCAGTTTGAGAGTCCCTCATGGCCCCTCCCATCAAGGCCGATGGGAGGCAGGCACAGAATGGCCTGTCTTGCTAGGTGTGTCTATTGCATTGTTTACTTAACGTGATCAGAAGCCTCTAATTACTGCTTTTAATAATTGTAATTTTGTAGTCAATTATTTGTATTATCAATCTAATTATGCAGAAGGAGAGAATGTGTGTGAGTGTCTGTGTATATGTGAGGAAGGGTGTGTCAGTAAGATTAATTCCAAAAAAATGAGCTTCTAGGTCTATCAGTTAGGATAGGGTTTGGCTACGTGTAACAGAAAACTCTAATACTGAATTATTTTCATGCAAAAGGAAATCATCTAGGGCTGATGTGGCCATTCTGAGAAGTGACTGAGGATGTTTCCTCTTGGAGTCTGTCCCCTTGTAGCAGGTGATCTTCATCCTTATGGCCCCTTCGGGTCCATCGAGATGTAGGCCAACAGGAAGAAGAAAAGCAGAACAAAAGCTCTGTCGTCTGAGTCAGCAGCCTTTAATCTTGCTGGAACTTCCACGAAACTCCCCCGTCCACATTGTTGTCCGGAGCCAAGTCACAAGTCACACGGCCGCATGTAACTTCAAGGAAGTCTGGGGAAGTCTTTTTTTCCTGGGCAGCTCTGTGCTCAGCTGAGAAAAAAAAAAAATCACTGTTCTGTGTTAAGGAAGAGGAGAATGGTGGAATGGAGTGATCTGTTCTCCTAAGTCAAAGATTATGTTACATTTTTAATATTAGTAGATATTGATTTTTTAAGTTTGCACCCACATAATAGTTTTGCCAATTAATCCAAATGTTTATTTTCCCACACCAAAAAAAATTCTTTTTTTTTTTTTTGTAGTTCTGTAACTTTGACAATCAGCAGTTCTCATCCACATGAACTGTAGATTTTTGAAAGTGGTGACAGGCACATAGGTAACCGCCGTGTAGAGCCTGTTTGGTAAATCTTCATTAGGTTCTCTGGACAGCTGCACCAAGATACACTGTGGGACATTCCTTATTCCTTTGACGCGGGCAGCTTTGTTTGAGCCTGGTGTCAGTGTGTACATCGGGAGTTTCTGTCTCCTTCATGGCAAATTTCTGGGTTGCTGTGAGCATCCAAGGAGGGCACACTTCTTTTTTTTCCTTTTTTTGCTTTTTAGGGCCACACCCGTGGCATATGGAAGTTCCCAGGCTAAGGGTCGAATCAGAGCCACAACTGCTGGCCTACGCCACAGTCACAGCAACATGGGATCCGAGTCACGTCTTTGACCTACACCACAGTCACAGCAACACCGGATCTCCAATCCACTGAGCGAGACCAGGGATCAAACCCACATCCGTGGATACTAGTTGCATTCCTTTCCACTGTGCCACAGTGGGAACTCCCCAAGGGGCATGCTTCAGGAAACCCACTCCATAGATGCCCTTGCTGAGTGCTGATGGTGTGTTATTCCCTGGTCACCACCTTATTGATGGTGGACGGGCCCTTCATCCTCTCACCACCTTCTTTGTGGGAGCTGTTCTGCCAGGCTCTGGTTAGAAAGCACTGAATCTTATGAATAAAATGTTCTCTCCAACAGTATTTGAATTGTGTAGTCCACTTGAAGCATGAGTGTGGTTTCTATTAAAATGAATAATGTCTACCTTTTGAATTTCTAAGTGCTTCTAAAGTGTATGGCAGGTGACTTAAATTTATCTAAGTCTGATGCTTTATTTACTGTGACTTTCAGTGTTAAAGGCAGACTTCCTTGGAGATGGAGAACCTGGGAAAAGAGAGTGTCTACCTCTTTAATGCTGGAATGCTTTGTTACATTACAGAATAATCTTACTCAACAAGTTTTAGTTCAAAAGAGAAAATAAAGCGAGAATTCTTTTATCCTTTCAAGAAAATGTATCGAGAGTCTTCCGTGTGTCTGATAGAAAAAAGGGATGCCACTCTTGTGGCACAGTGGGTTAATGATCCAGTGTTGTCACTGCAGCTGTTTGGGTTACTGCTTTGGCACAGGTTCAATCCCTGGCCCCCCTGGCCCGGGAACTTCCACATACTGTGGGAGTGGCCAGACAACAAAGAGAGAGAGAAAGGAGGGAGAGGGGGAGGAAGGAAGAAAGGAAAACAGAAAGGGAGAAAGAGGCATGTAGTTGTGCTTTCTTTTGCTATTTAACTCTTCCCAGTTTCCTTGTATTAAGAATTTATGTAACTTTTCCATACTTTTTTTCTTTTTTGGCCATGTTCCTATTCCAAGGATCAGATCCGAGCCGCAGTTGCTAGCTAAGCCACAACTACGGCAACGCCGGATCCTTAACCCACTGTGCCAGACCAGGGATCGAACCTGTGTCCCAGCGCTCCCAAGAAGCTGCTGATCCCCCACACGCCGCAGCAGGAACTCCCCTTCTCCATATTTTTATGCACCCCTCAAGAAATATTTCAATAATTATCACCAAACATAGTGCCACGTAGAGGAGAGCTGTCAGGAAAAAGGACAGAAAAGCTATAGGACTTTTTAAATGTCCAGTGGTATCTAAATGTTAAACCTTTTTTCTTTTTTCTATTTTTAGGCCTCCTATAGATTTAGAGAGAGAAAATAAAACCTATTGACTATAGTAAGAAAACCTTACTGTAGCTTAAGTTGGTGTTTTTAAAATGATAGCCAATTCTGCCAAATTCTTTTGGCAGCTACTCTAGACTGAAAGCACTAAAAATTGATTACTTGCTAGTTGTTGCTAATAGTTCTTTATTTATGTAGCCCTTGCTGCCCAGCGCAGGCTGAGCTCCCTCTATAATGTTAGTATCTGGAGTCCCTGTGCGGGGCCCTGCTGCCCCTGTGGAGTGAGTTGACTCTCATTTACTCCTGG
This sequence comes from Catagonus wagneri, assembly GCA_004024745.2. Lineage (NCBI taxonomy): Eukaryota > Metazoa > Chordata > Mammalia > Artiodactyla > Tayassuidae > Catagonus > Catagonus wagneri. Next base: position 7,688,906 of record PVHT020000080.1, read on the forward strand.
GTGTCTGCATTCTTTCCCCATATGTCCACAAAATGCGTCAGAACAAATTAACGTAATTTTCTGATTCATGTAAAGAGAACCAAAGAAGGCTTGCTGTGTTTGATGGCCAAAATACCACACAGTGTGAGCAGAGTAAAACTGCTGGCCCATTTCATAGCACTCTAATTGATAATTATTTCTCAAAGGGCACATTATTTGGCCGCATGGCAACTATCCAGTATCATTCCAGAGGCATTGGACGTGTAGGTACATGTGAACACTGTAGTAAATATATGCAGCTTTTTGCCAAGAGTGGAAGTAGGTTGTCCAAGAGGAAAGGGGAGGGAAAAGAAAATACCAATTTCCTCTCCACCAGAACATGTCTGGCTTCAATCAGTAGTTAAAAACTGTAGAGCATGAAATCTTGTAAGGTTTTTATATTTCATAGTAGAGGCTCCTGGTTCATAGTTAATAAGCTAGAAAATTAACTCTTTTTGGGAAACTTGGAGTGTTTAACTGTTACGTGTGTGCATGTTTTTGCTCTAGGTTCATGGGAACTGCCTAGTCCTTCTTCCTTTCTGCAGGTCTGCAGCTGCTAAATACTGTCTAATGAGCGAAGAAAATGTGTGCGGGAGAGCGGGCACGCGAGGAGGAGGGCGTCCTGATATTTAGCTCTTCCCACTTACTTGTTTCCAGTTACGACAGTCACTGTGGCATGCGGAAAGATCTTGAAAGCATTTCCATCAGGGTTAGATTTGGGTCAGCCCATGGGCAAGTTTGGGGGCTAAGGACAAATTCTTCCCTCTAAGAATGGCTCCCGGGCCTCCTGCTGGAGATCCGGCCCCTGCAGAAACTCGGTGAATGTGACCTAGGAGACATAATGTGATCTGCTCTTGTGTCCAGTCGGGGAGGAAGGCACAAGTGACAGACCCAGACCTGCCACTCACTCCTCTCTGCTCCTCCAGCAAACCGCGGTGTTGAGCAACAGCTGAAAAGGATGGCGACGGATGCAGATGAAACCCTGCAAAGGGACTGTGTCAGGAGCTTCTCTTTTCTTCCCTGCCCCACCCCCACCCCGCCCTTTATTAATAGTTTACTTTTATAAAGCCTTCTGGGTCCTTAGCAGCCGGATCAGAACATTCAAGAGGTTGGAGCCATGTGTGTCTGCCTCTTGCTTGTGATGTCATTTTTCCTCCATCCCATTATCTTGTGTCCCTCCTCGTTTATGTAGAGGTAGAGAAGGAAGTTAGAGATGAATTGCCCAGTTTTATCTCGTGCAGTTAAGGAAATGTCAGCAGTTCATAAACTAAAGCAGTAGACTGTCAAGAACTGTTAGAGCCTGAGATTTGACCCTACTAGCCAGGAGACTCCTGGGTCAGAGGCAAAGGAATTTATTACTCGCTTGTGACCCAGCAAGCAGCATATTTTGCGTCAGCTCCACCCAGGCTCTTGAGTCCCATGGCTAAGAGTGGCACACATGAGCCCAGGTTGATGCCTGCACTTTCAGGGGCTTTTGTTGATGGGAGAGGAACCCTGAGTTTGGGGATCCTAAATCTCTCGTAATGAGCAGTCGGCACATCCATTGCTCTGGACGGTGGTGCCATCACTGTCTTTCAAGGCTGTTCCCTGTGCAGACGCAGACATCCTTCAAAGATAGTCCAGAACAGAGGGCCGTTAGTACTGTGCTTGTAAGACATGCAGATGCATCAGAGACCCTTGGAAAATCGTCTCCCAACTTGGATTTGTTAACTTTATAAGAAGCTCAGTGTGACTTCCCCGTTCCATCCGCAAATCAACACCGGGACTTGGCTGTCTTTCTTACCTGGGGATACTGCTGAGGTCATGGCAATTTGGAAGAACCTGATGAACTCGTTGCTGGAAAAGCAGGAAATATGGGGTGATATTATTCCTTGTAATGCCTCAGAGTCGGGAGTGTGTTAGTTGAAGCTACCTTTGAACCTGAAAATGGCCCAGCAACATCTGTCCTGGTGTGTTTTTCCTCCCTTGTCCTGATGTGAAGGGATTGGTTTCGGTGGGCCGTGCACGTAGAGTGATTTGTTAAGCCCCAGGGAAAGCCCCAGTACCTGGTTGTGCTGTGAGCTCACACACATTTCCTATCAGCAAATGAACGCGCTCAGGGGAGACAGTTGGAAACTTGAATAAGCCCAGATGATGAGCCCCGGGAAGTTGGGGGAGGGAAGCTGAGGGCCAAACCTTCCCAGTCAGACTCAGTCAAGGAGGCGGTTACAGAGCCGGGGGTCCTGTGTCTTCAGGACTGGCCTTGAAGTCACTGACAGCTAATGTGTGCGGACCAGTGAGCCCTGGAGCAGGAGGCAAGGGTTCACCCCACCCCCCAGCTCTCCCCCACACACCTAGAGTCTCTGATGTCTTACTCTGTCTCGTGTGTGACTGTGCTTGCCAGTTAATATTCTCCCTCCTGCCCTTCGAGAGGTAGGTGTTACGCTTACAGATGCTCGCGCTTCCTGTTTCTATGCACGGCAGTGTACGCGAAGTAGGGTACAGCCTGGTACATGAAATACTGCATTCTTGTCATGCTTTTTAGGAAAACCATGATTTATCCCATGCACACTCAACCTGTTTCACTCACCATAGTTTGGGGAGCAGTGCCCACGTTAACTTGCACACTGGAGAACATCCTGGATGCTAAATGGAAATGCACCAGTATTCGGGTGGCTCACTCAGTGCTTTCTTCAGATGAATGGAGTGAAAGCCTGGTTCTTGTGGTCAGTGGAAATGTCCTCTCCTCTCTTTCTTTGATCAGGGTCAGGGTCAGGGTTAGGACTTTTGGGCTGGCTGGTGCTCATCTGTGTGTGTAATTGGCATCCAGGAGTGTCCCAGAGTCAGTGGTTGATTCACTCGGCATTTAGCAATATCATTGTATTGGTCATCAGCCACTTTTACATCCTGTGGCTTTAAACAAGAAATCTTGCAAAACCAGTACAGTGAAATGCAGTCCACGCTGGTGAGGTTTCCAGGTAAAGAAGGCTGTTCTGGGGGTGTGGTGTGGAAAGAGGGTCCTGCAGGCCTGAGCCATTTTGCAGAATCTTGGCAGTTGGGTTTGCAGTAGCCAACATGAGATGCTCTGTTCTGTGGTATTTACTTTCTTTCTCTGCTTCTTTCACCAGTAACACCTTGGTTTTTGATGACTATTAGAGTAATTAACACTGACACTAGAAGGCAGCCCATTCCCAGATGCATAACACACGTGTCTGTTTTGTAAATACTAGCCCCGACTTTTTTCGACTTTTTCCTGCCTAGGCTGAAAAATGTGCCTCCACCCCTCCCAGTCTTTTCAGGGTGTGGGCCCGTGCGTAGCTAGCTCTGTGACTGTGCCCACACGTTGGCATATATTTCACAGCCACCAAAAAGAAACTCCTTGCTCTTGAAATAACAAGACAAAAAAGAAGCATTTTTTTCTGAACCGTAACATCCGAAGAGCTGGAAACAGGCAGTGTTTGTATGTGTGATGCTCATGCAGTGAATTCCACGTGAAGGAAGGGGTTGTAAACGAAGAACGGAAAGGCAGTTTTCCTGGATTTCGGATGTCAAACTCTCAAGCTGTTGAACTCACCCACTCAGCACCTCCACATTCATCCTTTTAATATGGTGCATTGTCAGTGGTTTCTGTCTCTGCAGGTTTTGATGCCAGAAGACAAATAATAAAATAGCATGCATATGAAGCCTCGGAGCAGTTTTCTACCAGAGTTTTGGATTGAGGCTAAACAGAAGCATCCTGATCGTGCTGTCAGTTGGCAGGCAAAAGGCATCATATTTTAAAATTCACATAGTTTGAAAGCAAGCTAATCTTTTCTGGCTCAATAATAAACTAATTAGATGTTTTAAGTACTGCAGAGCGGAGTCCCTGTTTCAGATTAAGCCTTGTAATAGCAAGGCCCGGCGTAAAGCGGGCATTTGCCTGATGTCTCTGGGCTTCAGGACCTGTAGCCTGATGTCAGCTGTTTGGGGACCTGAATAGACCTGCCAGGGGCAACCAGGTAAACTGACCGCCCTCAGTCATGGCGTGATGCTTGCTGGGCACAGAAGCCACTGGATGTGCCACTGAGGAAGGCCTGGACACTCAAAAATTTATGGCATTGACCCCGTCTGGTCATTCCCTAAAAGGAGTGATCTCAGATCAAGGTAGGACATGTCCACCATGTCCCCTTGGGGGAACATCTGAGAAAAATGTCATTTCTAAGAATGACCCTGTTCCACCAAGGCTTGCCTCATGGCGACATCCTCCCACCATTTGCCTGCTTTTCATCGTTTTAGGGCTCGTGCCGGAAGCTGAGAGCCGGGAGTATTTAATTCCTTGACACAGGTCTGTGTAGTCTTGAAAGCTCTCTGTCCGTTGGTCACCTGTGACTGATGCCTCTCCCCTTGGGTGGTTCAGGGACCTGAGAGGGACACCCGTGGTGCGGTGCTGAGAGCTTTGCTGTAGGATTAGCCTTGGGCTTGATTTCTGGCACCATCGCCTCTGGGCAGTTACTGTTTTGCACCTCCGTGTCCTCCCAACAGGCTTGTTCTGAAAATAAAATGAGGCTAGATTTGCTGGCAGCACCAAGTAGAGTAAGTGCCTTCCGTTTTCAGTTGCAGTGGACCGGACCCTGTTTTGGATTTTTCTTGTTACCGCCATGCTTGCCGGGAAGAGACTTGAGAACGAGGTGTGTTACTTCTGGTTTCGAGGGTGCCTCTGAGTGCTCCAGGCCAACCGCATTGCCCAGTAACGGGCTCTGTAACATCCCGAGACTGGCAGAGGGTCAGCTTTACAGCCCGGACGCCCCGGAGCACTTCCTCCTGAGCCCTCGCTCCTCCCAGTAGCCCACCTACCATCCTTCTGCCCACCTCTCTAATGTTATCACAGAGAATCTGAAGTCCACTTACTAGACTGTATCATCTTGGTTTTGGAAATTGGGTTGTGTGATCGATGTTAATACCCAAGGTTGAGACTTGTCGACTTGAGAACAAACCTAGATGCTACTTCCCGTTTTATAGTGGACACTTACTTCCATTCTTCTCGCCTTGAGGATCATTCACTGGTCTCCTGTTTTCTAACTTTTCATTTTAACATATAATTGAGGCCTGTTATGTGGTGGCTGCCCCTCCCCCACTCATTCATTGATTAGACACCTATTTTTGAGCGCCTGCTGTGTACCAGCCCCATGCTAGGTGGTAAAGCCCTGATAAATCAGACATCTGGTTGTAAGGGGCTCAGTATGTGTCAGAGGAGATAGGCGTCTGTCCTCAAGTTGTAAAGCAAGACAGGCTGATGGGTGGATGGAATATCCATCGTCTGTGCTCCCTGTACTTCACCCCGTCAGTTGTCATGGTAATCTGGACACTAGGACAAATGGTGTTTGTAGCCGGTATTTACTGTACCATCTCAAGGCCTGGGGATCTGAGTCTGGCTCAGCTTGGCTGGCCCTTCTGGCTGATTGAATTCAGGTTTGCTTTGTATCTCTCTGGTCTCGAGTTTCTTTCACTAAAGTTAAGGCAAAGTTAACCCCCGCAGGTTGGTTTCACAGCCTTCTCCTTTTTCCATGGTATTACTTTTTAACTGAGCTTCCTGCCCTGATGATTACTTATATAATGCCATGATGAGACGCTGATATATTCCTGAATTCTGGATGTGTATTTCCAGAGACGTTTTATTCTCCATTTCCGCCCACAATACATTTTCAAACTGGAAAAGTTTGCAGTTTTTTTTTTTTAATCAAAGTGAAAATTATGTTACTAATAAAACTATTTCTGTTCTACTCTGTTCTGCTTTGCAGAGTCAGTTTCAAGAATGCCCTCTTCACTTCATGGCTTTTAACCCTTTGAAGCATCCATTTGGGGCAGCTAGTACTGCGCGGCCTTAAAGGGATGTTTAAAAGTAGTGTGTGCTTGCTGAGCCCTTGGTGGGAAGGGGAAGGGACGCAGTCACGTCAAGAAGAAGCCGGGAGGAAGAGCAGGGGCAGCCAGATGCTGCAGCTTTGACCTGCTTTCTGGAGGCCGTCTTTCCCTTGACTCCATGTTGCTTCTTAGTCCGTTGCTGCTTCCTCCGGGATCAGGATTGGGATCCGTGGGGAGGAGGGCGTGGGACTGGAAGCAGGAGGCTTTGGGAGTGGGAAGGGTGCTGCAGGGAGTGGGTGTGGGCAGAGGGCGCAAGGCTGCCAGGGTTCTCTGTGTGCCGGAAGTGCAGGTTTGGCTGGGAGGAATGGAATGTTCCCTCTTGCCCTCCAAGAGCAGAAACAGCTGTGGAAGGGCTTGAAAAGATCGCTCAATGAAAAAAAAAAAAATCAATAAGAAAATAAAACCCACACTGGAAAACCCAGCAAAAACTGCCTATAACAGTGCGGGTAGCTCCCTAGGAGAGTTTTCTTCCCATCTAGGATTTCTTTTTCTTTTTCTTTTTTTTTGCCTTGTGTCATTTTAGGGCCGCACCTGCGGCATGTGGAGGTTCCCAGGCTAGGGGTCTTATCGGAGCTGTAGCCACTGGCCTGCGCCACAGCCACAGCAACGCAGGATCCGAGCCGCGTCTGCGACCTACACCACAGCTCACGGCAACGCCGGATCCTTAACCCACTGAGCAAGGCCAGGGACCGAACCTGCAACCTCATGGTTCCTAGTCGGATTCGTTAACCACTGCGCCACGACGGGAACTCCTAGGATTTCTTTTTCAGTTGGGGGCAGAACAGATTGCCTTGCTCTTCCTTCTCCTAAAAGAGCTTCCTGTGTCTCATTTTGTTTGGGTGGAAAATAGGTTCATTTTGCCCATTACCGGGTGGTGATCATTTTGCTCCTCGCAACGAGGGACCAGAACCTGTGCTTCCTGCATAAAAACTTGAAACAAACATCAGTTTTCCAAGGAGATTTCTCTGGGTAGAAGATTATTGTCAGCAAGTTTAATGGAAATCTTGTTTCTAGCTGGAAATTTAATCCTTCCGCCAAATTCCTGACAATATTTATTTTAGAAAATCGTTTTTTAAAAATAGGCCCCGTAATGGTTTAAACCTTTAGTGTTTTAGAGACAAGAGTGCAGCTTGTCTGGAACTTGGTTTTACACACGGGGGTTGATTATGTAACCCTCTCTGTGAATGTTTGCATTTTCTTCTCTGTCTGGAAGGCTACTGTAGCTGGTCCATATGGTCAGAGATAATAACTCTGACTTCAGGTCTGTTTTATGCTCTCATATTCTGCATACTTGCTTTTGATCAAGTTAGCCCCCAAACAGATGACATGTAGTGGAAGAGGGTAAGGCCGCTAAATGTGTAGTGGCTAATAAGAAGGACCAGCCCTCACACTTCTCCCTCAGCTGGTGGCACTGTTTGGCCCTTTGTAGAGCCCCCTACCCTCCCCAGAGTCTCTGCACAGAGTGCAGCGATGTAGTGTTTTGTGCAGCCAAGGAATGAGAAACTCTGATTGTCATTAATATTCTTGAGGCTCTCTGCTTGTGTACTTTGGTTCTCAGAGAAGTTCGGTAAGTAGCCCTTGGGAGCTAATAAGTATCTCAGCATTGGGGTATGGTTTTTTCAGTGGTTATTTTTATGCAGTCTATCTTTCTGGCATGTTGTTTGAAGGACAGTCTGTTATAAAAGGGATTATGTGAGGCTGCACGCTAGTTTAGGGAGGGTTCTGAAAATTACAGGGATCAGCTACCATCCCAGCCCATCCCTTCTTCAGCCTGTGTCAGTTCCTACTTTTGCAAAAGTCCATGTGCCCTGTTTTCTGTCCATGCCTGGCCGTTTTGGATGGGGGGGTGGCATGGGGCAGACTGGATGACTGTCGTACAAGGCGATGCGAGATCAAGGACCCTTCCCCCTGGCTTTAAAAAAAACAAGGTATCTGGACTTCAGTGATCAGCAGAACTGTTCTGAACTCTCCCATTTTACTCCGTACCTGTAAACATACCTTTAATCTGTGAGCCTGATTCTCCTCCTTGCCTTCTAAAATGTGGAAAGTTGGACTTAAAGGACATCTGCTGTGCTGTGTTCTCAGACCTGGGAGGACCAGCATTCACTAGCCTTGGCCTCAGAGTCTCAGCCAGTAGAAACATATGGGGGAAATTCTAGCGATTCTCAGCTCTAATTGCACGTCAGAATAATCAGGGGAGCTTCAAAGATGTACCTCTGCCCAGGCCACCCGTACCACTTCCCAAGAGTGAGCAAGTCTCCCCAGGTGCTGAGAAGCAGCGGCCAGGGTGGAGAATTAATACTTAAGAGAAAGCGGGGCCTTGGCCCGAGAACTGCCTTTGATGGAGCCTGCCATTATAAATCTAAGAGCCTGCCTTTGTCCTGCTCTTCTATGGCTCCCATGAGTCATGGTTTCCACTGGCCTTTTCACGTGGCCATTATCGTCTACCTTTCGGCAGATGCATATGTTTGGATTTAAACCTTTGGCAGCCTCATTCTGAACTCTCAGTGCCCACAAGTCAAAGCAGGGAGACCTTCTAGAGGGGCTGGTCCCGTGGGCAAGGTGGCTCCGTATAGGATTTAGAAGTAGTCCTTTACAGTGGTCCCCACTGAGGTCCCTTGAGGACCAGGAGATGCCTGCAGTCTGCTTGGGGGGAAGCAATGGGTCTGGCTTGGGAGTTGATGACCGTAACTCGTTTTGAGATACAAAAATAAATAAATAAATAAAAGGCAGAGGCCTTTAAGAGTTAAATTACGCAACTCCCTTTTTATTTTTAAAGTCAGTGGATTCCTCGCTGCCTTTGCTGAGAAAGATAAATTGATACCACATGTTGCTTCCAGACAAAACCCTCTCTGTGTTCCAGGGGAAGCACATGCAGCTGGCGTCTGGGTTAGTGGAGAGTCCTTACAAGGTAAACATGGGTTGGAAGGGGCTGGAGCAGACCATAGGGTAGCAACATTTCGGAAATTATCAGCTTCTCCTGAGTGGGCACAGCACCTTTGAAATACTTTTAAAAGTTTGAAATCTTTTCCTGGAAGGAGCCGCCCTCTCACCTTTTGGCTTCAAGTATATGATGCTCTGGAAAACAGTAAGTGCATATTCGTGACGTCACTGCTTCCGTATGTGGGAAATAACAGTTGAGAGCCTCTTTTTTGCTTGGCACTGCGATGACTAATTTGCATGCGTAATTTCATTTAATCTTCCCAAAGATCCCAGGGCTAGACAGAGAGGCTGTTTTTATTCCCATTTTGTGAAAGAGGAGGCCAAGGTGAGGTCAGTTGCCCAGGGTCCCAGGGCCAGGAGTCCAGCTACGACGACCTGGCTGACATTGTAGCCTGATTCCCTCCGTCAGGGGGATTGCATTTGCAAAGTACCCACTTTGTAAAGTATTAGTGGAATATTTACTCATTTCAGGCAGCTTCTCTCCAATACCGAATCAAATCTAATCTGTTTTGGGTCCATCTGTCTTCACAGCCCGTTGACATAAAGGTAGTGACTGTGTGCGCTTTAGCATTAGGGATAAATACACCTTGCATTAGGAAACTGTCTTCATTGTTGTTGCAAGAAAAAAACTAGGAGATTCTGATGAGGACAGTCATCTTTATGCCGATTTCTTCAAGGAGGGCCAGGCGACAGAATCCCTAGGCTGTGGCCCACGCGACCAGCTGCAGTCAGCGTGACTGGGAGATGTGGGTTCCTTCCTTGCACACCTTCTTCACATCCCTCCGTGAAGAATTAGGCCACTAATGGCAGCTGCAGTCACACAGGACAGGTTTGCCGGCTCTGTTACCAATTAATTTCACCCACTGCAGGCCTTGCTTCATTGTAAATGGTTTTGTGAAAGAGAAGATTGACATAAAAATGAGACAGAGTAATCTTATCTCTGCCCTGTCTCCAGACACATTGTGTTTCAGTTGCTTTCAGGGTTTTCTACATCTTCCAGCCCAAGTTGGAAAAAAAAAAGAAAAAAAAACTGGCCTATTTGTCCCTGACGAAAGTTTCTTCCTAGAGATGTTAGGTTTGCTGTAATTCATCAGCCTCTGGATATCTCGGTGGTGGATTTAAATAACCAGAACTATTGACATGGTTTGGAATTGGGATTCTAGTAACTGACTGGCTCCTTTAGTAAGCAAATGTGACAACAGAATGGCCTGAGCTCTGGCAGTGGGGGTCCTGGATGACAACACTGACCTTGTCGCCTTAGTCTTAGGGAAAGCACGTCCCTAGCACTTGACCAGTTGACACTGGTTGGCCTCACAGCATCTTTCAAAATGTGTATTTAGATGTGATTAGAAAAATCACTCTAGTCCTCTCAAACCATTCCTCCTTTACTGTCAGCTCCCAAACTAATGTGAAATCAGAAATTTAGACTGTGTGGTATGATAGATGGATTACTGGCAAATCAAAGAAAGATTTGCCAGTACCTCGTATCGGCCAATACATAAGGTGGCCAATACATTTTTGATAGTAGTTTTTTAGCTTAAAATATAGACAATTGAAACATGTTTAGAGTCCCCTATAAGAAGATGTCTTTAGAGAACTTAAACCACAGATCCTAAGAGGAGTTTGCACATGGCTTGTCTGTTTTTATAAATTGCACTTCTTCATTCCTGGGATTGAGATGAGAGAGGAGATAGTTTGAAATCTTACAGAATGAGGGGGGAATAAAGGAGTTCCTGCCGGTGCAGTGGGCTGACGATCCAGCTCATCCTTCTGGCGTTGTTGGTTCGATCCCCAGCCCAGCACAGCTGTGGCATAGGTTACAGCTCCGGCTCAGATTTGACCCATGGCCTGGGAACTTCCATATGCCATGGGTATAGCTGGAAAAGAAAAAGAAAGAAATCTTATCCCTGTTAACTTCTGTTATCAGGAAAGGTATGAGGAAACGTTGCAGTTCTGATATATTCACTGGCATTTATTTATTTACCTTTTCCTAATTCACCAGAATTTAGTTAGGGAACCTATTGATTAGGATCATGAGCTGTGAGGCAAAAAGGCAGAATACATTTCTGGCATCTGACCTTGTTAGGGTGGAAGGGCATTTAGGCCAGAAATTGACAGAGGGGCTGTATTTATTGGCCTTTGTCAATGCAACCCCCCCTTTCAGATTATGGATTTTATAAATGGAAGGCCAGCCAGCACATATGGATAGAAGGCCCCTGAGATAGGGCACGTGAGGGTGGTGGTGACACACTTTGTGCCTGCGTTTGCATTGTCCTAGTAATGCCACTGGAAAAACCTGAGTGTCGTGTAGGCACTACGCCTCAGGGAATGTCTTCTGCCACTAGTAACCTCAAAACAAGAATTGAGCTAAGATTGGATACTGAAGCTAATCACCCCTTTAAGAAGCTGGGTTTTGTATTAGAATCTAAGGGTAGTTTGTATCGGTTTGTGTGGTAACCACTCTCCCTCTTTAGAATGAATGCTATGGTGGCCGTAAACATGGGCTGCAGAGTGAGGCTTTACCTTCAGGCTTGCTCTTCTGACTTTTAAAAAACGTTTTCAGGAAAGACCTAGCAAATTATTACTTTTAACTATTTCACAAACAGAATTATAGTCATAAGATTGTGCTTCTGTGTCCTCCTTTCCTAAATGTTTCTTTATATTAGGACAGAGAGGTTAAATGCTAATAACTTCTGCATAATTCGGTGGCAGATGTGGGAAAGGTTATATAGAGAAAGCATTGGATTGGAGTTGGGAAAACAGACTTATCAGTTTTGGTTCTTATAGACACTAGCTGTGTGACCTTTTGTAAGTTATTTGATAGTTCTCAGCCTGAGCCCTCAGATGTATGATGAGAACATCAATGTTGCGGGTTTATAAGGAGGATTAGAGACCAGGAATCTAAAACCTCTGGCCCAGTAACAGCGCTGCAGTCAGGCAGGCTCCGACTCTCCCCTCTTGCAATAAAGGGCCTGGGCCCTGACACCCTGTGGTTCTGGTCCTCCCTGTGGATAGTCCAGCCCCTTTACCACACGCCCTTACAGAAGCTTGGTTTCTCTCCAAACTCTAACCAATGGTAGCTTGTAATTTTATAAAATTACACACATATGTTGTTGGGGTTTAGAGTTGAAATAATAGATGACCATTAGAAAATCTACATAGGGCATTTTGGAGGTCCGTAAAGTATTTCATCTTTCTTAGTTGGTTTGGAATTGGTGAAACTAAAAATAAATTTAAAAATATTGTTCTCCAGGGAGTTCCCCTTGTGGCTCAGCGGGTTAAGAACCCGACTAGTATCTATGAAGATGCGGTTTGATCCCTGGCCTCGCTCTGTGGGTTTAGGATCTGGCATTGCTGCAAGCTGTGGCGTAAATTGAGGATGAGGCTCAGATCTACCGTGGCTCTGGCTGTGGTGTAGGCCAGCAGCTGCAGCTCCAATTCAACCCCTAGCCTGGGAACTTCAGTATGCTGCAGGTACAACCCTAAGAAAAAAATGTGTGCATGTGTATGTATGTGTGTGTGCTTTTTCAAGGGAGGAATAACTGGCTGGTTCTGACTGGTCATCATTAATTCTGGACGCTGGTATGAACTCCTTCCAAAATCTAGAGCAAAGTGGAGGGGGCTGGCCAGAGGAGGGGTCACACGGCCAGTGTCCACATGCCCCCACATAGACTTCAGGACCTCCCTCTTTTTTCTCCAAGAAGCTTGAAGGTTTCTGTTAATAGATCCAGTTGTCTGAGTGAGTACGCAGTAATAGAAATCCCTTGCCCTTGCCTGCTTTTTGAACCCTGTGGAGTGAGTCTTAAGAGCATGTTTCATATCTATTACAGAGAAAGTGTTTTACTTTTTAAAGAAATATAATTTTTGAACCATTAGTGGAGGTGCCATTATTCGTTTAAAAACATAAGAGTAAAGGGGAAGCAGGATGTATAGTCCCCTGGGCAACATTTGTCTCTTCAGATACTCAGCATGTTGCCTGTCGTCGTCTTTACGGCCACATAGAAATGCCAAGTTATGACCCGAGGTTGCTGGTGCCCACTGCCCAGCCTGTGCCGTCGGCCCTCCCTGCATGGGAACGTATGCACGGGAAGCACTCTGAATATTTTGGGTTATTTACATACGGTGAAATCCCACTGACTTTCTGTGTTTTAAAAACATTCTGGTAGAACACATGTATTTGTATCTTCTACATAAATACATTTGGTCATTGCCAATTTTTTTTTTTTAACTACGGTAACTTTTAGAATGGTTTGTATTTAATAGGCATCAGGAAGCAATATCTTTTGTCTTTAACTTGCAAATAAAAACTCATCTGGCCTGCAGGTGCTGTTCCAGATGTGACAGATGCCGTCAGCTCTGCTCTTTTACTGCACGGGAGGCCTTTACAGATGAGCCTGCCCCGGGCAGTGAGCTCTCTCCATCGTGGACCCCGTGCTTCATGACAGCAATAGGGACACTCTGACGTGGGATAGCATGACTGGCTCCTGAAGCATATTGTCATATATCATCCTTACGTCATCCCAGGAAGGGGGGTGGTGGCTTGGATAGTAAGGCTGTCATGAAGATGGAGGACTGAATTTGTTGCAGACAGATTAAAAGATTTGCTCTCAAGGTCACGTGGTTGGTCAGAGGCAGAGATAGGGCTGGATCTGGGTCATCCCTGTTAACTGGGCTTAGCTTCCAAGCCAGGAGAGGATTCTTGCAAGATAGGTGCAGTTTTTAGCTTTTTGAGGATATTTTGCCCTTTTTCTCTTTTTTTTTTCTTTTCTCAGGGCCGCACTTGTGGCATATAGAAGTTCCCAGGCTAGGGGGCGAGTCGGCACTGCAGCTGCCGGCCGATACCCCAGGCACACGGAATCAGAGCTGTGCCTGTGACCTACACCACAGCTCACGGCAACGCCGGATCCTTAACCCACTGAGCAAGGCCAGGGATCGAACCCGCATCCTTATGGATGCTAGCCAGATTTATTACTGCTGAGCCACAACGGGGACTCCTCTTTTTCCTATTTTAATAAACCTTTTAATATAGGATGGTTTTATAGACGTACAGAGAAGTTGCAGGACTAATACAGGGTTCTCAATGTTGGGTGACCACTTAGGTTTCCCCTGTTGTTAACATCCTGTGCTGGTTTTGCACATTTGTCACAACTAATAAACCAGTATTGATGCAGTGTTGTTATGAACTAAGGTCTGTGCTTTATTCAGATTTCCTTAATTTCTTGCTGGTCCTTTCTCTGCTCCGGCATCCTGTCCTCGGTACCACATTACTAGTTTAGTCATCGTGCTTCCTTAGGCTGCTCGTGGATGGATCTGACAGTCTTGAGGAGGGCTGGACAGGCGTTTTTAAATGTCTCTCAGTTGGGATTTGTCTGCAGTTTTTCTCATGATGCGGCTGGGATGATGGGTTTTGGAAGGAAGATTACAGAGAAAGGTGCCATTTCCAGCACAGTACAGCAGGAGTGCATATTGTCAGCCTGACTTCTCCCTGCTGATGTTGACCCTCCTCCTTTCCACACTCTGCTCTTTGGCAGGAGGTTACTGAGCTCAGGCCACAGGGCCTTGAGGAGGGAGTGTCTCTATAAATTGTTCAGAATTTTTCTGAATGGAAGACTGACCTGCTTCTTCTGTCAACTCAGCAAATTCTACCCTGTCATTCTTTTTTTCTTCTGCCAGTCCAACGGGTGTGAAATTGTGGCAGGAGGCGATGCAGTCATAGAAATGACGGGTAACAGTTCACACCAGTTTCTGAGTTCATAGAAGTGGTTGAGAAAAGATTGATGCTCACTCTGTACCATACGAGAGTAAAGTAGCCTCGCAGGTGATTGATCACCCTCAGAGAGCCAGGGAGGTTTGCTGCAAAGTGCAGGGAGAGACGGTGAGGTAATAACTTGATGCGTATAAACTTCAGTATAGGAAATATAGTCACAGGAAGGACAACAAAACATATATGAACTTAGGAAAAGCGGTGCCAGTGACTTCTACATTCCCAGCGTCTCCTGGATATGACAGCATCTCCCACTTCCTAGCTTTTGAACCTGCCATTTACAATGTTGCCATTTACTGCCAAGCCAAGCAGGGTCATGCCAGTGCTTATCCTTTTTTTTTTTTAAGCCTCTGAAATTGAGTCCGTTTTAAAAAAACGAGTCTGATTAATGACTGTTTCTTCTGGGTGCTCAGTTCTGGACCATTCTGGCTCATCTTCTGCGTTGTCCCATCTCTCTCTGCAGAACTCTATCCGGCACAACCTGTCACTGCACAGCCGGTTCATGCGGGTGCAGAACGAGGGGACCGGCAAGAGCTCTTGGTGGATCATCAACCCCGACGGGGGAAAGAGCGGGAAGGCGCCCCGGCGGCGGGCTGTCTCCATGGACAACAGCAACAAGTACACCAAGAGCCGCGGCCGCGCGGCCAAGAAGAAGGCAGCCCTGCAGACGGCCCCCGAGTCCGCAGACGACAGTCCCTCCCAGCTCTCCAAGTGGCCCGGCAGCCCCACGTCGCGCAGCAGCGATGAGCTGGACGCCTGGACCGACTTCCGCTCGCGCACCAATTCCAACGCCAGCACGGTCAGCGGCCGCCTGTCCCCCATCCTGGCGAGCACAGAGCTGGATGACGTCCAGGACGACGACGCGCCACTCTCCCCGATGCTCTACAGCAGCTCGGCCAGCCTGTCCCCCTCGGTCAGCAAGCCCTGCACCGTGGAGCTGCCCCGGCTGACCGACATGGCGGGCACCATGAATCTCAACGACGGGCTGGCCGACAACCTCATGGATGACCTGCTGGACAACATCGCGCTGCCCCCGTCCCAGCCGTCGCCCCCCGGGGGGCTCATGCAGCGCAGCTCCAGCTTCCCGTACACCACCAAGGGCTCGGGCCTGGGCTCGCCCACCAGCTCCTTCAGCAGCACGGTGTTCGGACCCTCGTCCCTGAACTCGCTGCGCCAGGCGCCCATGCAGACCATCCAAGAGAACAAGCCAGCCACCTTCTCTTCCATGTCGCACTACGGCAACCAGACACTCCAGGACCTGCTGACATCGGACTCCCTCAGCCACAGCGATGTCATGATGACCCAGTCGGACCCCTTGATGTCTCAGGCCAGCACCGCTGTGTCCGCCCAGAACTCGCGCCGCAGCGTCATGCTCCGCAGTGACCCGATGATGTCCTTTGCCGCCCAGCCTACCCAGGGGAGTTTGGTCAATCAGAACTTGCTCCACCACCAGCACCAAACCCAGGGCGCTCTCGGTGGCAGCCGTGCCTTGTCGAATTCCGTCAGTAGCATGGGCTTGAGCGACTCCAGCAGCCTGGGGTCAGCCAAACACCAGCAGCAGTCTCCCGTCAGCCAGTCTATGCAAACCCTCTCGGACTCCCTCTCAGGCTCCTCCTTGTACTCCACGAGTGCGAACCTTCCCGTCATGGGCCACGAGAAGTTCCCCAGCGACTTGGACCTGGACATGTTCAACGGGAGCTTGGAATGTGACATGGAGTCCATTATCCGTAGCGAACTCATGGATGCTGACGGGTTGGATTTTAACTTTGATTCCCTCATCTCCACACAGAACGTTGTTGGTTTGAACGTGGGGAGCTTCACTGGTGCTAAGCAGGCCTCATCTCAGAGCTGGGTGCCAGGCTGAAGGCTCACTGAGGAGAGGGCAGTGGGCAGAGCAGGTCAGTGCCCGGCGCTGCGGCGTACCGCCAGTGGGGGGGCGGGTGGGGAACGCCGCCTTTTGCGTACCTGCTGCACGGGAAGCTGCTCCGCCTGGTTCACTCCGGGCTGTACCTGCAAAGCGAATAGGGCCGTCAGGTTCCCCTCCCCACAGCTTGCTGACAACTCGGGACTTTTACCAGAGGCTTCATTTTTCCTTGTGTCCAGTCACCTTCACTGACCTATGACACAGGTCACCCTGTTGGTTGGATGGATGAGGAGAGAAAGGAAGGGAGGATGGGGGCCTTAGGCCACACAAACGTCAAGGTTAAGGACCCAGCAGTGGACTTTCTTAGAGTCTCAGGTCCAGCACTGCCATCGTTGATCTTCCACGCTACAGGTTTTTCATCTCTTTTCCAATAAAGTAACAATTTTAGGTACTTCTAATATAACTGTAGGCTGTGTATTCTGGACTCTTTCATACAGGAGTTATTTCCACCAGGAGCAAGGCCTGTTAGATTCTTCACCACTAGTACTAGTATCTTTACTAGTTAGCACTTAGCATCTAGGTATTTAAAAGGGCAAAAGAATTCAATTGAAAACAGAAGTCTTTATGTGAGAGAGCACTTTTTCTCATGCTTCTTTTTCCCCAAAGTATAAAAGATGTCAGATTCCAAACAGTGACATGCGTTGGGAATGGTGACAGATTTTTTAAATTGTGGCATTTTAGTTCTGTTGGAACCAGAAAGATCATGCAACATGATGTGGAAAGAAAACTGTTTGATTGGAATCAGAAGTTGAGGGTTCGGTTCCACTTCTCTTGCTTTCTGGCTGCTATTGGAAGTGTGTCACTTAGCCTCTGAGCCTCAGTTTCCAGCTTTATAACATGAGGATAATAGCCCCGTTACTTAACGGGGTTATTGCAAGCATCAGATGCACTGGGAGTTGCCTGGTGGTCTAGTGGTTAGGACTCAGTGCTTTCAGTACTACGGCCTAGTTTCCGTCCTTGGTCTGGGAACTGAGATCCCACATTCAAGCTGCTGCCCACTGCAGCCGCACCCCCCACCAGAAGGCCGTAAAATGGAATTCTTAAACAAAAAATTGCACTCGAGTTTGTGAAAGTGCTTTTAAAACCACAGTGGACTGAAATACATACCGTGTAATTAGGTGAACATACTGACTGACAGATGAGTAAACATGGAGCCCAGAAAGGTTAAGTAGTTTGCCCAGGGTCACACAGCTAGACCCAGAATCCCTGTTTCTGAAATGGCTTGAGCCATAATTGTTCTTTCTAATTATCTCTAGATGGTAAAAATGGGAAATGCTCTGAACTGGAGCCAGAGGAGCAGATAATGCACAAACTTGCCCTGAAACAGCTCTCCTCTTCAAGTAGCGAAATGAGCATTTGGTCTTCTGCTGGCAGGCTTGCACACCCCTACGCTCCCATGTTCGGGGGCTCTGTTCTATGCCCCAGGTCCTCTGTTTTGTTTTTGTTTTTTTTCTCATCAGCAAGCTACTCTTTTTTAAGTGGTGGGAAAGAGAGGTGGGATTCAATGCTATAGAAAGCTGAGCCTTGTTTAACCCTCAGCCCTGGTGAAGGAATTACTCAGGTCCCCTGTGGTGAGCCATCCAGCTCACGCATAGCTGTGGAAAAGGGAATGTCGAGTGTTGTGATGCTCAGTTTCTCTGCTTTCCCAGGCAGAAGCAGGCCCCTCATGGCACTCAGACATCTGTTTCCAGTCATTTAATAGCCCTTGAGATGGTAAAAAGACGGCAACAGAAGCCAAATAGGGTGACACACTTTCATGCTGCCAGAACTCGCAGTGGTGAAGATTTGCCTTGAAACATTCAGATATTTGGCCTTCAGAAGAATAGTTTGTCTTCCTTTAAAAAGAGAAATGTGACTGTGGCTTCTAAAGACACAAGGAGGTTTTAATTTTGATTTAGTTGTAAGGCATCCACTTTCTCTCTCACTGAAAAGAATTAAGAGGAGAAAATGTGCTATCAGCTTTTGTCTGATTTTTCAAGTATAGGTTTTCCTTTTAATTGAAGAGCAGACCTTTCTTGTGTGTGTGTGTAATTCTAAAAGATTATATAAAAACGTTTTAAGGGAGATTTAAATACTTAAGTCTTAAAAATGTATTTAATGAATTATTACTATTTTGATAATAAACTACTTTTAAGACTACACATATTTTTAAGATTACTACCTACTTTTAAGATTACACATTTTGTGTTTATACTGTATTGGAAATTTAGGGACATTTAGTCACCTCAAAACATTTTGAGGGAAGTTTTTTTGAGAAGATATATCTGAAGTAAAAAAAAATGTGAAAAGTCACCAAATTTTCCTGAAAGTAAACCAGCTCGGTATGACCAGACCAAGAGAGGAGACATCCTGAAGGCAGCCGAGGGCTCTGAGGGAGGCTTGGTTTCTGAGTTGACAATTCCCATTTTGCTCTGGAACGAATTGCTCCTCTCAGTAGCCAGGAGCATATGTGGCCTAATGTAGATTCTTTACTCTTAACTTGTGGCATCGCGTTATGGAAGTTTCCGCTAACTTCACAAAACAAGCCTTCGGTCGCAATCTCAGAAGTCATTTCTCCCAAATTCAGCACCCCAGCTTCCCAAGCCTTCTTCCTGTCATGGCTTGACTTTTTTTTTTTTTTTAAGAGCCGCACATGCAGCATCTGGAAGTTTGCAGGCTAGGGGTCAAATTGCAGCTACAGCTGCCGACCTACACCACAGCCACAGCAACTCGGGATCCTTAACCGACTGAGCGAGGCCAGGGCTCGAACCCACATCTTCAGGTACTAGTCGGATGTTTCCGGTGAGCCACAGTGGGAACTCTGACTTTTTTTTATTGACGCCTGTAGTAGTTGTATTCTCCAGCCCCACTTCCTGACTTGCTAATAACTGTCAAGTCACAGGACCCTGGGCGGGAGCCGTCAAGTTGCGGACTGAATGGGGCCGTTCTGTGCAGTTGACAGACGCACCTGCCCGAGAGCCGCGGCGAGACGCTTCTCTGGAGGGCTGGGTGTTTCACGCACGGCATTCGTTTTAGACCACGTGTGAAAGCCTTTGACCTACAGGTCTGTCTGGAAAAGGAAAAAAAATCACTGTACTTTCTTATGAGCGCCGGCTGCTGGGGTGGGAAGGGCGCTTCCTTCGCTCAGGCGCTCGTGAAGCGTGGTGCGCGGATGTGGGAGCGGCAGCGGCAGCGGCGTGGCGGGTGTGAGGCAGAGCGTCGGGTAAGCGCTCCTGAGGCTGACACGTTCCGCTCTCGGAGGGAAAGCAGCTTCAGGTTCACGGTGGCGATGTCCACAGATGCCTAAATTCACACGCTCTTTCGTTCGTCTTCATCTTTGGGCCTTTGGAGACCCCGTTAGGGAGGAGCCCCGAATTGAGCTATGCTTTAAACACCTTTAAGGGTTGGAAAGTACCGACCAGGAAGAGCCCAGGTGGAGAAGAGAGAGGTAGTTCTCTTCCTGTCCCTCCCACTGGCCACCTTACTGAGGGATCCGTTAGAATAGGAGGTTTCTCATCTGTCAAGAGGGCAGAATCACAGAGTTGGGTTTTTTTGTTTTGTTTCACTAATAAGATTAATTATTTTTTTGAAGTATCGTCGCTCTGCAAATTTCTGTAAATTCAAGATATACAGTGTAGTGATTCACAATTTTTAAAGGTTAGATTCCATTTATAGTTATTATAAAATACTGGCTCAAGCCCCTGTGTTGTACAGTGTGTATATCCTTGTGGCTTATTTTATACGTAATAGTTTGTACCTCTTAATCCCCTGCCTCTTCCTTGCCCCTCCCCCCTTCCCTGTCCCCACGGATAACCCCTGGTTTATTCTCGAGATCTGTGAGTTTGCTTCTTTTTTGTTACATGGCTGTATTTTTTAGCAAAATCATAGAATTTTAAGGGTGCATGGTATGTATGATTTCAAACTTGAAACCTAACGTTCTGTCTGTGAAATGGCCCTGATGAGGGATATGTGACGATATGGAACTGTGAAGAAACAGTGGTATACTAGTGTGGAAACAGCAGGTTCCAGTGTTGGAGGCCATTTAGAATATAAATTTAGGCTACTTTCGCAAAGGAGCAAATCTTTGAGACTTTGACCCAAATCAGGCAGTATTATAGGCTGCTTATGTCTTGTGTTTTCTAGATGTAGGTATTTCTGTTGGGGAATATAATGTATGGTACGTATCACATGGAGAATATATCCTGTTAGTTGCACCTGCGAGCTGCCGTCTAGTCTTTGGTTATAGTGTGCCAGCCTCAAGAATTCTGTATCTGCAGGGATCTTTATTCGTACCTTTTAAAAAGCCCAAAGTCCGAACTGTCATTCATGGAAAGAATGGCTGTCTGGATCTTTCTAGCGTTGACCACAGTGAAAGAAAATTGACAGAGCCCTGAAAAGAGGATTCTGGGCAGAGGCTGATACACACCTTACATACACTATTTTCGCTGGAAAGTAGTGACATCCAGCCCGAAGGCTGCTCTTTCTGGGCCTGTTGGTTTTTTAATGCACCCAGCATCACCTCTGACCAGCCTGCTCATCATAGAGTCTGAGTGACGCTTGCTCTTCGAGCAGTGGCATTTGTACATGGCTTTCTGAAAGGTCTCTTTGGGCCACCAAGCTTGTTTAGAGCTTGAATAAATGGAGTGACGATCACCAGAATTACTACTGGAAATTCCTGGACACTTGAAGCTCCCGTTAAGTGTTTCTTTTGAGAGTGTTCATCATACTCAATATTGAACATCTTATAAAGAGCATTTTCTACCAGTAGAGCCTTCCCCTGGGGGCTGCTTCTCACAGGCGTTACCTGTCTGTATAGAGATGAGAGGAGGGGGCTTGGGGTCCTGCCTCTGTGCCACAGCCAGAGAAACTGGCCTGTCCGAGGTCCACGGGTCCTTGGCAAGTAGAAGGATGTTTGCTGCCTGCTTTCTCTTCCCATCTCAGGGACACGTGTCTTAACACCAGATTTTCATTCCAGATGGCGATTTCCCACCTTGCACCCTCTTCCCTCTGGTTTTATCGATGTGTTCAGTAGATTTGAAAATACTGCTTCCTGCATCCTCCAAAATGTTTTGAGCTTTAAAAAACTAAAATGAATTGAAACTTTGTCTTGTGAACCGATGACACTTCAGATATTTAGAGGTCTCATGGGTCAGTGTTTCTCAGGATATTCATGGTAAGAAGCAGAAAGTGGATTCAGGGGTCAGATGGCTGAGGAACACTGTGTTAAAGTGAAATAGGCTCATTTCCCACAGGACTTCTAAGAGCCTTAGAATTTAACATATGGTATGAACCGTTTAGGATCAGATTGCTGTGTTTCCTATGTTTATTCGACATTTTGAATTAAATCCTTCTTCCCCCAGAAACCGTAGGACCAGTGTCCTTAGAAACCTCCTGAAGAAATCCTGAAAGAGATCAGCAACCCCCTGCGAAGCAGGGATTCTCTGCTTTTTTTCCTCTTGATTCTTACTGAGTTTTTTTTTTATGACCTTGTCATGTATCCAGCTTTTCCCAGCCAGGGAGTAGGTTCTACTCTTCGGTGGGCAGGCTGCCTGGCAAAATGGTAGGCCCCACGTGGGTAGAAGGGTTCAAGAAAAGTCTGAATCCATTAAGCAAAATTCATTTATTGAGTACCTGCAGCACACTGGGTGCATAAAGAAAAATAAAAATAGAGTCTCCTCGTCAAGGTAGGCCTGGCCTGGCTGGAGGACCTGAAGAAGTGGTGGTGACCACTGTCACAGAGGAAAAGACTGCTTTCCATGCATAGCCTGAGCAAAGGATCCCTGGGGAGTGGCAGCCTTGCCTGCTTGGTTTTCTGGGACAACCCTGCTTTCAGATGTCCTATTCCAGTATCACACGTGTCTTTGTCTGGGGGATAAAAACATAGGCTCCATGCTAATAGGGCAGAGTTCAGACTAAATCCGGATGCCGGTTCCTGTGAAAAGCCCTGCAGGACACTTGCTGTAGCTTATGTTTGATTTCTAGAACTGGTTCATCACAGTTGGGTGTGAGCCAGGCACCCACTCCAAGCTCGCTGTCCCTGGGGCTCTGCTCTGAGGGGAGCTTTGGCTTAAAAAAGCCTCCCCTACAACCCACCCCAAGTTAAATAATGTCTATGTTGCAGCAGAGGAACTACGGATATGGATCCGTAGCAGAAGGCTGCTGTTCTCATAGCTGTGTGTCACTGAGTCACTCCATTTCTTTGAGTCTCAGTTTGCTCATCTGTAAAATGGAGCTACAATGAAAACCTACCCCACAGAGCTCTTGTCAGGACTCTCTCTGATACGGTAACTTTTTAAAAAGTTACTTACTGTTTATTGTTATTTAAGATGGCTCCAGAGGTTATTGGCAGAAAGAGCAACTATTTTCCTCAATAAACCAGAATCAGTCAGGTTTCTTTTCATTCAAAAGGTATAGTGGGAGTTCCCGTTGTGGCTTAGCAGAAATGAATCTGACTAGTACCCATGAGGACATGGGTTTGATCCCTGGCCTTGCTCAGTCAGTGGGTTAAGGATCCAGCGTTGCCATGATCTGTGGTGTAGGTTGCAGACACTGCTTGGATCCTGCATTGCTGTGGCTGTGGTGTAGGCCGGCAGCTGTAACTCCAATTCGACCTCTAGCCTGGGAACCTCCATATGCCACGGGTGCGGCCCTAAAAAAAAAAAGGAAAACAA
Organism: Catagonus wagneri; assembly: GCA_004024745.2. Taxonomy (NCBI): domain Eukaryota; kingdom Metazoa; phylum Chordata; class Mammalia; order Artiodactyla; family Tayassuidae; genus Catagonus; species Catagonus wagneri. Next base: position 7,712,082 of record PVHT020000080.1, read on the forward strand.
AAAATAAAAAGGTATAGCACTTGTCTGTTGTGTGAAACCTTCAATGTCCCCTAAAAGCCTTGCCTACCAATTCAGGGGTACCCAGGAAAGAGGCTGTTTTTTTCACTAAAAAAGGAACTTCTGCCACAGATGAATGGGAAAGTTTGTATATGGTTCCGAGTGTTCCATTAGCATCTTTTTTTTTTTTTTGGAAGGGCTGCACCTGCAACATACGGAGGTTCCCAGGCTAGGGGTCTAATTGGAGCTACGGCTGCCGGCCTATACCACAGCCACAGCAACGCCAAGTCTGAGCTGTGTCTGCGACCTACACCACAGCTCACAGCAATGCCGGATATTTAACCCACTGAGCAAGGCCAGGGATCGAATTCCCGTCGTCCTGGATATTAGTCAGGTTCATTTGTACTGAGCCATAACGGGAACTCCAGATTTTCTGGGTGTTTTTTTTTTCTTTTTAACAACCCCTTTTTTGCTGTAATCTATGACATTCATTTATTAAAGGATGAGAATTAGTGTTGAAGCTCTGAGGGTATAGTTCCAGTGATTCTAAGGATAAAACTTTAACTGCCGGTCCTGGTTTGATTGAAAGTTTGCACATTAATACTGTCTTTCTCTGAGTCTCCCTCCGTCCCCCTCCCCTCTCCTCTGTCTCTCTGATGAAAGAGGCCTAGGCTCTAAGAGTTCTTGTTTAAGTATTCACGTCTGTGTGGAATGTTTAGTTTGACTCCTTAGCAGAAATCAGTGGCCAAGAAGAAGCCAGGAGTTCTGAGGTTGAGTTTTTCATTTCTACTGGGCCTCTGTTTGTACAATGCCACTGTAATTACCTGGGACTTACATTAGTCATTTGTATGTTCAAAAATGATCGGAAAGCAATAGAGCCCAATATACCTGTAAGTAATCAGAAGATAGGTATTGACTGATGGAGCTGTAGGTAGGTGTCCCTTAGGTGGTGTGTGTCCCTGCCTGCTGGGCTGGGGGCCCATGTGGGGAGCTCCGGGCACTTTGTCGCGGCGCTGGTCAGGTGAGTAGGGAGGTGAAGGGTCCCCAAATCGTGGATCTGCCTCACTCCTGGGACCTGCACTCCCTCCAGACTGCCGCCCTCGAGACCCCCCTCTCGGTTTCCTTCCTCTCTTGCAGTGGTGTGGTCGCCGCTTCTTGGCTACCATCTGGGTACCTGCCGGTCCTGGTCCTGCCTTACAGCTGGCCGAGTGGTTTGGGCTCTTCGTGGAACTAAAATAGCTGACTTTGTGATTTCAGTTTCAGGATCAGTTTTGGAAAAATTAGATCATCTTCAAAACCGTGCCTATCTAAATCAAGGAAAGGAGTTCCCTGGTGACTTAGTGAGTCAGGGGTCCGGCGTTGTCACTGCAGCGGCTCAGGTCACTGCTGTGGCAGTTTTAGTCCCGGCCTGGGAACTTTAGATGCCAAGGGTGGGGCCAAAAAAACAAAACAAAAGCAGGAAAAGAAGGCTTGGAGACCCCACTCCTTTGCACTTGGTAGCAGAACCCTTAAATGGGCTGGAGCATTACAGCCACACTTGCACCCAGCCCCCGAGGGATGTAGGGGTCCCAGCCTGAAGGGGTGGCCGCATGCTCTCAGTGGTCCCCCCACTCTCTCCATGCAGTAGGTGCAGTGAGGGGACCCACAGGATGGGGCCACACCCAGCAAATATAAACACTGACATTCAGGTCATGGTTTATGGCTCTCTAAGCATTTCCTTCTGGACTGCAGTTCCCTTTCGTTTGTAAATGCTGAATCGCTTTAGCAGTGACTTGCAGTTTGCGACTTAGGGTGGCAGGCTTCTTAATTGGGGGCTGGTAATAACGCGTGCGGTAGGGGCTACAGGAAAGTGGGAGAAGGTAAATTCTTTGCTGCACACTCTTTAAATTTTTATTTATAAATTAAACTGGATGTTTAAACTGTGTCTCGTATTGATTCTTAGGCAGTTTCATCTTCTAAGAAATACGAGTTTTAGGAGTTTTCATCGTGGCTCAGTGGTTAACGAATCCTACTAGGAATCATGAGGTTGTGGGTTCGACCCCTGACCTTGCTCAGTGGGTTAAGGATCCAGCGTTGCCTTGAGCTGTGGTGTAGGTTGCAGATGCGGCTCGGATCCCACATTGCTGTAGCTGTGGCGTAGGCCGGCGGCTACAGCTCCAGTTAGACCCCTAGCCTGGGAACCTCCATATGCCGCAGGTGCGGCCCTAGATAAGGCAAAAAGACAAAAAAAAAGGAAAAATAAAGGAAATATGAGTTTTAAAAACTTAGTTGGAAGCCATCCTCCCCCTGAACGGTGGGGGCGGATATTAACATTCTAGGTCTTGTCCCACAAGCAGTAGGTTCTGTCTGGAATCAAATAAGATTAACTCTTAGCAAATGTGAGTAGGTTTCTAATGCTTCGTGGAACCTGGAAGGCTTAAAAGGGTGTCGAGTATTTGAACTGGCAGAAGGGACGAGAGGGCTCTTCCGGGAGGAGGGTTCATTCATTTATTCAGCCTCTCGTCTATATCAACTTTCCAGGCTCCTTTCCAGTCATGTGTCCCTGACTGGAATAGGCACTGCTTTACCTAAAGCCGTGCTCTTGAAGCAGTAGACGCTCCGTAAGTGTTTGATTTGGTTCGAGGGCTTCACTCTGCTCTCAGTATGTCGGGAATTCAGTGTGTATTGAAAAATTAACCATTCTGGGCACCATATGATTAAATGCCAGGTAAGTGGCTGAGGAGTTCAGCAGAGGGCAGCCGGGGGGGGGGGGAGGCTGGAGGCCAGAGGTTTGGATGGGAAGAGCCAGTCAGGCAAGGGGACTGACCCTGACCTGTTGGATCAGCAGGAGTGGGTGGTAAAGCCAGGGTGAGGACGGGGAGACAGATCCCGCAGTTCTCTGCCAGCCAAGGTCCTGGAGTGTTATGATCCAGGCCAGGTAACTTGCATCCAGAGAGGAGCCAAGAGGCCCTTACAGTCTTGTCCCAAAGCTGTCTCTTGGAGTTGCCGTCATGACTCAGTGGTTAACGAATCCAACTAGGAACCATGAGGATGCGGGTTTGATCCCTGGCCTCGTTCAGTGGGTTACGGATCCAGCGTTTATGTGAGCTGTGGTGTAGGTCGCAGATATGGCTCGGATCCCGCATTGCTGTGGCTGTGGTGTAGGCCGTTGGCTACAGCTCCTGTTAGACCCCTAGCCTGGGAACCTCCATATGCCGAGGTGTGGCCCTAGAAAAGGCAAAAAGACAGAAAAAAAAAACTTTCTTTAAAAGAAGGCAGTCCAACTACACATTGTTTGTGTGCAGTTTGAAAATCTGCAGCCCTTAAGAAAATAGGAAATCTCTGCGACTTTGTTCTTGACAGTAAATGAATAGGTATCATATTCCTGCTGTCCATCATCATGCTCGACTCTGGATGCACAAAGTATATTAGTCAACATGATCTGTGCCCCAGTATAAAAGCAGAGATAGGACGTTCTTAAAGTAAACTTACGTTACCCATCATTAATCCCTGCAGTTTAAGGGAGTTCCCATTGTGGCTCAGCAGTAATGAATCTGATTAGCATCCATGAGGATGCGGATTTGATCCCTGGTCTTGTTACTGGGTTAAGGATGTGGCGTTGCCATGAGCTGTGGTGTAGGTCGCAGACGCAGCTTGAATCCCGCGTGCCTATGGCTATGGCTGTGGTGTAGACTGGCAGCTGCAGCTCCGATTCAACCCCTAGCCTGGGAACATCCATATGCCCCAGGTGTGGCCCTAAAAAGACCAAAAAAAAAAAAAAATTATATATATATATATGTATATATATATATATATATATGTATATATATGTATATCCCTACAGTTTAAGGTGCAGGAAAGTCGGAGTCTCAGTGCAGGTCACCCTGCTGTGTCGCTCAGCTGGAAGTGAGTGCCAGGGCGATGGCTTCTCTCCTCAGGTTTCAGTGTTTTATCAGCATGGCACACAGGCTGGCTGGAAGGTTAGTCCATGCCAGGTCCAGATTCTGAGGTGTCCTGGAGGCAAAGGCTCTTCAGGGGCCGGTCACCAGCCCCCACAGATGGGCCTCACCCGCCACCCTGAGAAGCCCAGGAATTGCTGGGAGGTAGCCGGAAGCAGAGCTTACGCAGGTCAGACTTTCACACAAATTAGCCTTTAAATTAAAAAAAAAAAAAAAAAGTGGTTGAGTGTCTTTCCAGAATCTTCCTGAGCGTCACCTTTGCCATGAAGACTTTATTTTAAGCTTCCCTGTGACATTCCACCTTCTCGGTAAGGACTTACTTGCTCCTTCAGAAGCCTGTGGGCTGCCTTCCCGGAAGCCTGACTTTCCTTGAGGGAGGCGCCTCAGCTGAGTACACATCTGGCCAGAATTTCCATACCTGTTTTCCTTCCCTTCGTAAAATGTTCCGTGTCTAAAATGGGCAGGTTGACAGCATTTGGCAAAACGTATTTTAATAGAGCCGCAGCTCCCTTCTCGGGCAGCTGTGGACGCTGGCTCTTTGACCGGCGTGGCAGGCAGAGGGCTGCTTTCTCATCAGCAAGGCCACACTGTTCTCTGAACGCCACCTGAAGCTTCCCTGTCAGACCCAGTGAATATCGGTTCATTTCCTTTTCTGTCCTCAGTGTTCTGTATTTAGTCCCCAGCTTCCCCCTCCCCAGGGGAGGGGAGTGTGAGTTTGGCGTAATTTATCTTTAAAGAGTGAATAGTATTCCACTTTAATTTTGTGTTGCAGGCAGACTTGCCTCCAAACATCTTTTGGTTTTAGCTAGAAAAGCAGCCGATAACCTGGTGGCTTTGCGGATGGGCGGGAGTGCCATCCTCGTGGCTCTTGCTCCCTGCCCATCATCTTTGGTATTGGGGTCCTGTTCCTTTCCTCTCTGCCAAGAAGATAAAAGCACTGCCGAGAAATCCAGATTTGTCACAGTGGAGTTACGCTGTGGGAGGACAGCGGTAGGAACATTTGTGTTTTATTCCCAGATTAAAGTTGATGACGGTTGTTATGTTTTGTGTACAGTTTTTTGGAGGCGTTGCCCTTTCTTAGAACATCATGTGATTCAGTGGTGATAATTAGGCAGAAACTTGTCTTCCCTACAGATGCCAAGATTATAGAGGGACTTACTCTCACAAGAGACCAGATGACAGCATCCACAGATATTTTTAGAATGGGCCTCATCATTTGGTTTCCCCATTTCATTTTCCTTGCATCAACAGCCTGATTTCAAACTTATTTATTGGGCAGGGAGGGAGAGGGAGATTTTTCTCCCTGTTAATGAAAGCCACTGATGGGACAGGACAGCGTTTTCATATTTATTGTTGGCTGGCCCGTTGCCTAGTAACTGGGAAGTGATGGCTCTAATTCTCTTCAGCTGTATGCTGCCTTCGCCTTGCACAAGTTTTGCTCAACCTGATGGGTTTTTAGACTCGCAGGGGCATCCACATATACACGTAAACCTCACAGTTAATGAAAGTGTCTCCCTTTAAAGGATGTAGGAGTGGTAAAAGCATCGTGGACACCCCAGGAGCTTGTTCACACTAAGTATCATTAAAGCCCGTGGCTTCCTGTGCTTCCTAGATGGTATCAGATAAACATGTGCAAACATTGAGCCACCAAAGACCAGTTTAACATCTAAGGCGGATGAGGAGCTGCTCTCCTTAAGACCATTTTTAATCCTCAGATCTTCCTAGTGAGTGGCGCTCCTGGTGTTCCTTTTAGAGGGTTGACTGAATTTCCTTTCAACACGTGTCTGGTTCCTTTATGTCTTCACGATATTTTACCAACTGTTGGCCTTTTATCGCAGAGAAACAAGTCAGCTTTCTGTCCTGTGGAGTGGGAGTTTCTCTGTTGAATCTGTCCTCTAAATCTGGGCCTGGCCTCTTCCAGTTTAACCTGCAGGCACAGGCCGTCTCCCAAGCAGTCTCAGAGGCACGGCTTGTGAGACCTCAGGGGAGCTGGGGGACTCGGTGCCACAAGGAACCCCAAGCCCATTCTGCAAAGAAGGGAAGAGTGGTGGTCGGGGCAACCGCTTCATGATGATGACGTCCTCCGATGACTCTGGACCTTTGGATGAGACTGTGACGGGTGTTGCTCCAAACTGCCCAGTGGGGGCCTCCTGCCCCTGGTTTCAGGGCTGCTGCCCTGTTCTGCTAGAACGATGCCGTGCTGGGAGCTATAGGTGCCCTCTGCCTTCTTGCCTCGTGTGCCGAACCAGCGCCAGCCTTAGAGCAGACTGCATGCGCTGCCTCTGTACTTGGGGAATGAAGTGTGTCACCTTCCCGGCATGCACTGGTTTCCATGGCGGAATAATTAATACCAAAGGGAACCGGGGGATGGGGTCTGGATTAGGTAATTCTTAACAGCTTCTCTCTTGGCACTCACACTAAGTCAAGATGGGGGCTTGGGGACCGTGGTTCCCTGATGACTAATTGCAGAGAGATCTTGGATTGTGGTTTATGAAGTGTAATTGTGAAGGGAAAAAAACCAAACCCTTCCCACAGAACCGTACCTGCGGCCCTGTCTGTCCATGCCTCTGGGGTCCCGGATGCGGTAGCTGGAAGAGCTCTGGCTCTAGCGGGCCAGGTTCCTCACAGGTACTGAGCTCTGGTGCCTGCTTTACCTTTTCTCCCTCTGAAATCAACAAGCCATTAGTTTATAGTCCAGAATAACATTGTCTAGTTCGCTTACCAAGCAAAGCCTGCCTCCAAAAAGGCCGTCAGCCAGGGGGCTGAATGCTTGGGGAAAGAGTGGGAAGCAGGAGCCTTTTCCTGCTTTATGGTCTCTGCCTCCACAAAGCAACCCGCGCTCTTCTCTTTGGAGCTGTGGCCAGGGTTCTTAGGACCATGGGTGTGTGTGTTGCAAACACGAAGCCCTGCCGCCTTTCTCAACAGTAGAGGAGGGTATGCTGGCCACGCGATCCAGCCACAGGGCAGAATTGTGCACTTGTGAGAATTCCAAGTGAATTTAAGGTAATATCTTCTTAAAAGGAGAAAGAGGCAGAGGTTCGTTACGCGCGTGTGTGAGAGCTTATTGATGCGTTTTTCCTCACTTGTTCACCTCATCTGATGAGATCCTGAGTTCCTCTTGTTTGCCTCCCACTTTTCTCTCCTTTTCTTGGCCTAGAGCCATTTTTTCTTACCATGACAGCTGTCTCCATAAACAAAAGTTCTCACCTGTCATGTTAGTTCCTTTAACCACATCTCCGCAAGTATACTTTTTTTTTTTAATTCTCTAACTTTTCTAGGCTCGGTGGTCGCATGAAGTCTGAGAAAACTTGTGTAAATTCAGAATTTTATGTGCTTTGAGAGGACTTCACAATTCAGAGATGGCTGGAAGCTTAACAACAACAATAATATTGCTGTTACCTGGGATGTCTTCCGGGCGGCTTGGGGGTGGCGAGGTGGTGTGTGTGGTAGGATTTTTTTTTTCTTCTGCAGATTTTTTTTTTTTGTCTTTTTGCCTTATCTAGGGCTGTACCTGTGGCATATGGAGGTTCCCAGGCTAGGGGTCTAACAGGAGCTGTAGCTGCTGGCCTGCACCACAGCCACAGCAATGCCAGATCCGAGGTGCGTCTGCAACCTACACCACAGCTCACGGCAACGCCAGATCGTTAACCCACTGAGCAAGGCCAGGGATCGAACCCGCAACCTCATGGTTCCTGGTCGGATTCGTTAACCACTGAGCCACGACGTGAACTCCTGCAGATTTTTTATATGAAAAACAATGTCTAAGGCCCACCTAAAGACTGCTCCTCCTTTTTTTATTTTTATTTTTATTTTTATTTTTGCTCCTCCTTTTAGAGTGAGGGGAGTCACCCCATCCAGCAGGGCAGCCTGATGAAGCCTTTGTGGAAAGCGGTCATTTCCACTCCCCTGCTGCTGGTGTATCAACGGGAAGGGTGGTGATATGTGGGGCCGTTTGGTCCCCACAGCCAGCGGGGGAGAGCCAGGAAAAGCATTAGCTGCTCTGCTTGGGGTGACCTAGCTTCCCTGGCTTTAGCCTGAAAGTCCTCGTCCCAGGAAGCCCCTCAGACCAAAGACCTAGAGTAGAACCTCACCTGCACCTCCCGCGCTGCATGGCCCTGGCTCCCCTGGCTTTGTTAAGGGCCCCAAGTGAGTGACCCCATTTCCTCCGGGCTTTTTCACTTGGGGGCGTTTTTGTCATCAAGCTCAGAAACAAGGTAAGTGACCTGCAAGCTCTGTCCTTGGGTTTTCACCTTTGAAGCCAGTGCGGCAAAGCAGCCTCACGCGGAGGGCCCTTGGCCCAGGGGTGAGGGGACCAGACGCTGCTGAGGCGGGACCCCGAGGTGCCCGCTGCTGCCCTTTGCATGGCCTTAATCGTCTCTGGTTTTCTTCTCTCTCCCTGTAGACCCTCAAACTGACACAAGACCTACAGAGAAAAACCCTTTGCCAAATCTGCTCTCAGCAAGTGGACAGTGATACCGTTTACAGCTTAACACCTTGTGAGCCCGCGCCATGTCCTAACCCAGCAGAGACTGTTAACGGCCCCTTGTCCGGGTGAAGCACTTCCCCTCGCACACAACTCACTCGATCAAGTATGCAAAACCTTCCTGTACGGGCCGACGGCCACCTGCCAGCGAAGGCCCGCGCCCGCCAGCTCCGCCACCCCGTTCAGAGCACACGCGAGCCGAGGGCCGTTCCGTGGGGTTTTCGTAGCGCGATGGTTGACGGGACGTTTCCAGTGTTGCTTTTGTGTTTGTTTCCTTTGGATTTTGAGTTTCTCACGTGCATTAACTTGCAGTCTTTCCACGTTACGATGTTCACCCTCCTTCCCCTCGCAGATTTTAAGACAGAAGGAAAACGTTATGCCAGTTCCCCCGCCGCTTTGGGCGTCACAAGCCTGTGGAACTCTCCAAACTGACACGTCACGTCAGCTGGAGGGGGATTTTCTTCTTTGGTTCGGTAGAAAACCATCCTTTTCCAAAAGCTGAGCAATGGCACAAGTGTCTGCTGTGCACACCAGTCCAGCACGGAGCCCCGCGTCGGCCACGTGGAGTGCTTGGCCGTGGGTCGGGCTTTCGGGGGCGAGCCCCTGCCCCGCGTCTCAGTAGGGCCTGTGGTCTCGGGGTCAGCACCCTCAGCTAACACGGTCAGCAGTGTTGGTATGTAGGTTAGAAATGAGGATCTTTGCAAGGAAAAAAATCAGCTCAGCTGTCCACTCGTTGCCAAATGCCACCAACAGATTTAGTTTTAAGGAGAAAAGAAAGAAAAAAAAAGTAATCAATCCTGTTTTGCTTTGCAGAAGAAATGAACTTACAGGTGAGCGTGAAGCCTGCAGTGAGAAATGTGTGAAAAGTACAAATCTGAGTCACTATTTTTCTAGACGCACACACCCTTGATTATTTTCAGCCTTGCTCTGTATAATATCTGCTAGACATGTATGAGTGAGAGGCAACAGTGTACAAACTGATTTTTTTTTTAATATAAATAAGCTTAGATTGTAATTGTACAGGTGACACAATGGAAGTGCAAGATAGGGCAGTTTTGACCTCCTTTGCTCTCACTTTCCTGCTTCTGTGGATTCTGTTTTTTCTTTTCAAAAAGTTCTGGTGCTGTATAGGTGCTTTCTGTTTACCCCGGAAAGTGTGATTACGTTAGTTACCCTGTGTGGTAGACAGAGTAGTCGGGAACACCTTTGGTACATTTGAAACCCGTATGATGACGCTCTGATTAGCACAGCATATGTGTACTTCTCCAAAGTGGTATATGAAGACCCTTTGCATAAAAAGCACTAGACATATAAATGTATAAATACATTTTATCATGTACAGTACAGAAATGGAACATTCCGCATGAATGTTAGGAACACAACAGGCTAGTATTTCAGCACAGACCTCCCTGCATGAGTTCTCGCTGACACTCGCCCCCGCAGTGGGCACCGACTCCCGCCAACACAGACGTGCCGCCGGACCCCCTGCACCTGGCACCGGCCACCGGGAGCCCCCTTGTTGCTTCCCAGTTCCTCCGGGGAGTGATGGTGGTGGTGGTACCAGCTCCTAGCATAACAGGAGTTCCATTTGGTGGTGTCGCTTGTCTCTCCTGCCCCGCTTGGGTGGTCGTGTTTGAGCGACCGCCCGGTTGACTTCACCCTGCCTTTTACTGAATCTGTAAACTGTCGTGCACTCTGTGGCGCTCGTAGACCTGTAGCCTGTCGCCTTTTCTACACTGCTACACGTTTATAATCTTCATTTTGAAAGTATAGTTTTTGGAACTTTGTATTTGCTCCACGTGGTCTGCTTGTCAGTGAGACAGATTTGGCTTAACCGTATTCCTTTGTGACAGTGCCGGCGGCTTGCTTAATTCTTTGGTTGTCTGCTGTACCCAAGAGCTGTGTCCCCTGTCAGTGAGAGAGGGCTGCCTTTCGGGGTTTCTGAGTGACGCCTCCCGGGGCGGAGACGCAGTTCGCGGCCGGTGGCAGCAGCGCGGGGACAGGGGTGGGTATCGGATACGAGGGAGAATCCCGAGTGCTTCCAACACAAGAGCCCCGAGAGTTTCTCTCCTGAGCTCAAAGAAACAGGACAACTAACACAGTAGCTATTTGCCTTTGCAGTTGTAGGGACCCTGGGAACTGCTTCGGGAGTAAGGAAGGCAACCCTCAGAGGTGTTTGGACTTTGAAATGTTGAATTCCTTTCAGACACGTGGCATCTCATTTATTCTCCCCCCCCCCTCAATGTTTGCTAGGTTTCAGGCAGAATGTCTTTCGGAATGTCCTCGAACCAGATTATCATTTAATCGAAAACACTTGAGGCCGGGGCAGAGGTGGTCTGAGAGCAGGGTAGCCACAGAGCAGATCAGAAAAATGGGGATGGAAGGAGGCTTTGAACTTTTTTTTTCTTTTTTAAGAAATAACTCGGTATACACACATGGAGTATCACGGACAGCTGAGGTCAGGGCAGAGTCAAGTGCCAGCATCAGCCCTACCAAGGGTCAGGCAAGAATGGAAGAGTTAGCCTGTCCAGGATCACAGCAGCCCCACTCTCATCTCACCCTTCGCCACCGTCCGCTGGCGAGCTGGGTCCTGATGCAGTCAGACTGAGCAGAGGTGCCCCCTAAGCCCTCTGCCTCTTGCATTAAGACTCTGCTTTCAGGAGGAGGCAACCGAGAACCAGCATGTGCAGTTCGGAGTGTCCTGGGTCCCTCCCAGCAAGTTTTCTGATCTGGAGCATCTCAGTAGCCTCCGGGGGTCTGGCAGCTGGAATGTTTGCATCCTGATAAGAACTGCCCGGGGCTGCCCTCAGCCTCTAAATAAGCTGCTCCCAGGGGCCTTCCACTTTTGGATGGGACATTTAGAAAGAAGAGTCACCATGTTTAAAACATGACCTGAACTCTGTGGGGCTCTGTTGTTCTCTTCAGGGCCCCAGGACCAGACACCTTTTACCAAAGTTAGAAAAGAGCTTTATCGTGAGCCTGCACTCTGCTGGCGTGGGGATGACCGCCAGCTTCAGAACTGTGAGTGACTCCGAGGTCGATTTCCTTTATTGCATCTTCTGCGATGTAATGATTGCCGAAACATAACCTTTTAAAATTTCAAAAGTTTGTCCTTGCTGTTAACGGAAGGAGTGTGCACACACGTGTGGTACAGGTGGACTGTGTTTGTGTGTGTGTGTGTGTGTGTGAGAGTGAGTTTTGGCATTGTATGTGTGTCACTTCTCCACCCTGACAAGACGTGGTGGCTCAGGGCTCAGGACCGGTGTGCCCTATCTCAGGGTGACATTTCTGGTGGCTTCTGAACTTGTTAAAGATGATAGGGAAGATCTGATGAACCCCACTTAAAGAATAAGGAACATTGGCATCTCTTGGAAAGACGGTCAAAAGGAAAAGCAGTCAGCCCGCCAGGCCTGTCCTGCCTGCTGATGCCAGGGGCTGGTGAGGGGAGATTAAAAATCTACCCTTTCTCTCGGAAAGCAGAGATAAAATCCTGACAGCTCTGAACTCCCATTTCCTTTTTCTTGGTGCATTTGGGGAGCATTGTATGATTACCATAACATTTACACACACACAAATTATGAAAAGCAAGATTTTTTTTGTTAAAATGCAATCACTGGCAAAAAAAAAAAAAAAAGGTACGATAAAGCCAGCCTCTCCTGGAGCCCAGGGGCGGCAGGGCACTGCGAGGGGAGAGTGACGCCCTTGCGAAACCATGTCCGTAAAACAGGAGCTTCACGCAGATGCCCGAGTAAATTGCAGAGTACAGCCGGCTCGCCGTGTACAGGGCTCTGTAGCCGTGGAGTCAACCAGCCGCGGACACGGAGGGCCTGCCGTACTGTGCCATTTTACGTAAGGGACTTGGGCCTCCGCAGATTTGGGTTATCGCGGGGCGGGGCGGAGTGGTGCATCTTGCAGCCAATCCCCCACGGATACCGAGGGACGACTGTGTATTATATTTGCTCTAGATCTCTAGTGGGTAACCTTTTATGCAGTTTGAATGAAGCATTTTCCTCATAGTTTTATTTTTATGTATTTTTCTTTGATGAATGATTGGTTCTGAGGCTTCTGCCACACTCCAAAAATATTTGTGCGGCTGCTTTAAAAAAAAAAAAAAAAACACAACTGTGTGTCTGGTCACTTATTTCTCTAAAATTTATCTCCTTGCCTGGCAATCAGTCTTCTCTCAATATACTTGTCGTAGCACATTATGTACCTGGGAAATGTAAACAGATGTGAAGGAGAACCAGAAAAAGTGAGTTAATATGAAAAAACTTACACGTTTTGGCTTCACATGTTTTAACTTTTTTAAGAAAAAAAGTTGCATGAATGGGAAAAAAAAATCTGTATACAGTATCTGTAAAACTGTCTCATGTGTTTCACTTTCTCGCCCGCGCCCCCGACAGCCAGACTCCCTCCTGGTGCATGGCTGTGCTCAGACCCTCAGTCACGCCGTCGTTGATCCTTTGGTTGGAAGCACCCCATCCTTTCTTTCGAAGCGAACACTATCATACTGCATCCACACTGAGGAGTGTCTCTAACCACACGTTGCCATAAAATAATAACTACCACTTCTCCTCTCCAGAATCAAAACCAGTTTGATTTGGGAATCTTCTTTCCAAACCGAAATAGAAATGCCGTACTCAACTTTCCTTGGTGTTTGTAGATATTGCTTGTGTATTCCATCTAAAACCGTAATCTGCTTTGTAAAAGAGATGGTGACGCATGTAAATAAAGCATCAGTGACACCCTGTCTTACTCCAAGAAGTTTTTTGTTCTCCCTCTCCCTTTCTTTGGACTTGAAATAGCTGAGCAGCGTATCTCGAGGTCTTCAGTAGTTGGGAGACGCGCAGAGTGGGGAGCCTCCGTCCTGAGATCTCTAACCTAAATGAATCCAGCAGCCTTTCTCTCTGACCCACTTTTGACCTCCACAGGCCACCAGATGGTTTAATAAAGCAGATCGATGGCGTTGTTCACCGTGGCTGATGACCACTTTGGGCCGCCCTGGGTCGCGTCGCCCTGGAGGAGCTTTGCTGTCGGGAGACTCTGCCTTCGCTGTGTGTCAGAGGCTTTGACCTGTCAAAGTTCAGTCCTCGGGAGGTCCTGCCCGTGTGAGTCCGGCCGAGGAACGCAGCTCATCACCTATCGAAAGTCAAAGCTGCGGTGGCAACAGCATAAATATTTCCTCTGTACATTTAGGGCCTCTCAACTAAGTTTGGGGGATCCACACCCCACTGTAAAACTATTCTGAGTAACCTGGGTGGTGTTTTTCCTTAAGAGACGTAAAAAATCATTCAGCTTTTGGGTGCAAAGTCCTAAGCAGCACGATGGGTTCTGAGATTGAGTAGGTAAAAAGATTTGAACTTCGCCCTTTGGGATAAACTCTGTATTGGTGGAGAGTTACGTTTCTGTAAGTTTGTCCTCGTTATTGTTTTAATTACTTTTAAAGGTAAAAACCTCACTGTCTTCTAATACAAAGCCAGCCGGAGGAAGGTATTTCAGTTGAGATTGCCTCCCGGTTCTGATTCTGTCTCCCAAAAGGCTGAAGATGGAAATGCACTACCAGCTGTGTCACAAGGTTCTCAGTAGACAGCTTCCCCCAAACCAGGTAAAAATTCAGCTAAAATTAATTGAAGCTAACCAATGACAGCTAGTCTCAGTGGTGGCCGTGGGCCAGAGGCTGCTGTGGGCACCAGGGCACCTGAGCCCTGCCTTCCATAAGCTTATGCACAAGGTAGGATCTATCCACTCCACCTCCTTGAATGAAGAGCCAGCTCTGCCTGCTTTGGCTCCTTGCTTGAAAGAGGAAAAATTTGAACTGGTTAATCTTTCTGACACTTCAGGGATTTGATTTTGCAAATGAGTAGTGCGGGCAAACCTTCAATCCTGCACATGTGACACGTATCAGCCGCGCCACCCACGCCCCAGCGCAAGAGCAGAGGTCAAAGGTGGAGCAAGGTAGGATCCACAGCGTGATCTTCCAGACACTCCGCCCTGTCCCCGCGGCCACTCCCCTGGGCCATGGGGAAGTGGGAGATGGCTACGGGCTGGGGGTGGGGAGCTGCCTGGCAGTGGCCTGGGTGCCCCTCGGCCCGCGTGGTGGGCCTGGCTGGGGAGTGTGTTCAAAGCCAGGAGAGGAAGAGAAGAGGGTTCGGAAGCGGGACCACCCTCCCTGTGCGTCCGTCTCCATCCGAGAGAGGCTTCGTGCTGGACTCTGAGGACCAGACCACCTCTGGAGCTGGAGGCAGAAGGAGGGGTCCTTCCTCTTGAATTTTCCTCTTTTGCGTGTTGAAAGAGGAAGGCCGTCGGCAGTATTTAAGACCTGAAGACAATTAGGTTGTGTGTGTCTAGTTCTGCCTTGTGTCCATCACCGAATAATGGCTCAGAACCTAGTTCTTAAAAAAAAAATTTTTTTTTAATTTAAAAAAAGAGAAAAACAAACAAACTGAGTTCTGGCCTTCCTTCTCAGAGAACTTACCAGAAACAATGCAAACAGCCCGACTCCCACCCAGGGAAGGGAAATCTCAATGCTCTGGTGTTGGCACAGGCCCGATTCTGTGATCCCGGGCCCATCCATCCCACCGGCAGCTGGGGTGGCACTGGGTACCCGGGGTGGCAGAGAAGCCGCTCCTGTCTCGGGCCTCTCGGCCACCAGCCCTACAGACTACCCCAAAGGCTGGGGGGTCAACTTGGCACCCCTGGAACTCCCAAACCAAACTGAGAGCCCTGATCCAGAAGAAATCACAGAAAACTCAACAGTGGTTCACTCTGGGTACAGAGGCAAGCGACTTAAACTTTCATGTGTTCTGTTTTTTGTTTTTGTTTTTGTTTTTGTTTTTTTTGGCTTTTTAGGGCAAACCTGCAGCCTATGGAGGTTCTCAGGCTAGGGACTGAATCAGAGCTGTAGCCACCTGCCTACACCGAAGCCACAGCAAGGCAGAATCCGAGTCATGTCTGTGACCTACACCACAACTCACAGCAACGCTGGATCCCCAACCCACTGAGCAAGGCCAGGGATTGAACCCACATCCTCATGGATACTAGTCAGGTTTGTTTCCAACGAGCCACAACAGGAACTCCCACTTCTCCTTGTGTACTGTTTTCACTTGGCAAAGCCAGGAGTGTGTTACTTTTATAAAGATCACCATAGAGTCTAAAGAGCCAAGGTGGAGAGGCTGGCTTTGACTCCTCCTCTTTTGAGACTGGAGGGAATAAGGGATAGGCTGGGAGAAGGGGGCTGATTTCCCTGATTTCCCCAGGGAAATCAGTGGAGATAATAACTATACAGTTTGAAAGGAATCTGACAAATGAATAATATCATTGCAAAGCTGTGTCTTCATAACTCCCTAATAAGAACAAAGGAATACTATGCATCTGTTAAAAAAACCATTATTACAACGATTTGCTCATATCAAGTGCACTTTTGGAAATGTAACTCTCTATTGCTCTTTTAATGTTATCTATTGGTGTAAGAAAAATGAAAAGCCAAATAGAAATAGTATATGCAGTGTAAACTGTGGCCGAGGAGAGGTAGTTAAAGGTAAGATGCAAACACTGAAATAGTTCTTGTTGTCCTTGGACACTTTGGCCTCAACACTGGACTCAGACCTCAACTGTTGCCACCGTGGATAAACTCATACCGTTCTGGGCCCCTTCCCGCCCCACTCCAGCAGGCGAGGGGAGGGGCTCTTCCTCCCACCAAGATGCGTCCATTGGGTAACTCCCCAAGCAGAAGGGTGTTTTCATACCAGGACTTGTCCCTAGAAGACAATGTCCGTTGTATCTGGCAACTGGATTTTTGGGTCAAAATTATCTTTGTTTGTTGCACCATATTTTAAAATATTTTGAAAGGTGATGCATTTACACGTTTCAAAAGTTAGAAAGCATATTGGCTCACATAGGGAATGTTTCCTTCGCATCCCTGTCTGGTTCTCTGCTTAGTTCCTCCCACCCCGAAGTTTCTTGTATATCCTTCCAGAATTTCTTAGGCATCTGCAAGCAATAAGAAACACAAATTCTTACCCACCCACTTTTTTTTTTTTTAACACAAAAAGTATACTACACTCACTGTTGGGTATCTTGCCCGCTTAATGATTGTCTCATGCATGGAGGAATTATCGTACATAGAAAGCCTCATTTTCAGAGTTGCATAGTATTCCACTATGTCGTTGTATCATAATCCATTTAACTAGCAACCCTACTGATAGACACTGCGTGTTGTTTCTAAACCTTTGTTATTATCAGCAACACTGCAGTGAATAACTTTATACATATTATTACACACACTTGTCAGAATCTTTGTAGGATTAACGCCCAAACGTGGACTTACTGGGGCAAAAGACACACATGCATTTGCAGTTTTGGTTGATGGACCAAACTGCCCTCCAAGTACCAATTCACGACCCCAGTGATGTATGAGAATCCCTGGTTTCCCACAGGCTCGTTTTATTTTTTAAGTTTTAAAAATTAACTTGCAGATTTTTCCTGTCTCCTTCCCAGCTTCTTTAAGTCTGTACCTAACATCAGAGGGCCTGGGGAGAGTGAGGGATGGGAGAGGCTTGGGTAGCCGGGCGACTGCCAGGGAGAGAGAAGAGCTCTGGGCACTCAAGTTGGGCACCCGTCGTGTTGCCGGCCCACGGGAGAGTCGCGCTGCCGGCCTGCCCATCCAGTCTGGCCACAGGCTCCACCCCTCACGCCACCGGCTCGCACCACCCCGCTCAGGGCCCGCAACCTGACCTCACAGCTGCGCTCCCTCACCTCCCAGAATTCCAGAGGGGAGCTGTCACCGAAGGAAACAAGTCTGGTCTCTTTGGCACCAAACCACACACCTAGGCCTATTCATAGCAAGATTGCACAACTGCTGGAGAACTGCCCAGCCAGGCGTGGGGAGAGCAGTGCCGCTCCTTAGCCGGGCCCTGACCCCCTGGTGCCCGGGCAAGGCTTCCAGCTCTCAGAGCAGGGCTGTCCCCAGGAAATGGGGTCATGGGGCTCGGGGGCCCTTGAGGGTCTGACCGGCTCCTCCTTCCAAGTGGGGGGAGCTTGCTCCTCCAAAGGGAAGGCTCTGACGCTGGTGCCCCACGCGCCTGCCTCCTTGCCTCCGTGCAGGCTGGCCCTTGCGGTGAGACAGAGGCCTCTGCTTAGTGGACATAGACACCAGGAGGCAGGCTTCTACAGAAGGGGAAACTGAGTCACTTTACCACTGAGTCCTTTTGTCTCCTCGGGGAGCCGCTGCCATGGGGCAAGGGAGGGAACGCAGCTTTGGAATGGGACACACCCGACTGGAACTCTGCCTTGGCTGTGAATGCTGGCAGGCGATGAACTTCCCCGGGCCTGTTTCCTCCTTTGTGAAATGGGCACGAGGCTGCCTGTGTCTCGGATGCTGAGGGTGACCTGGGAGGGCACAGGGACGTGCGGCACAAGCTTCCAGGTCAGCGGCAAGCCTTGGTCAGAGGTCTCTGTCCACAGCCCATGGCCCACACCCCAGAGGATGATGGTTTTGGTTTTTGTTTTTTAGGGCTGTTCTCGCAGCATATGGACGTTCCCAGGCTTGGAGTCAAATTGAGCTGCAGCTGCCGGTCTACACCACAACCACAGCTACACCAGATCCGAGCCACGTCTGCGACCTACACCATAGCTCACGGCAACGCGAGATCCTTAACCCACTGAGCAAGGCCAGGGATCGAACCCGTACCCTCACGGTTCCTAGTAGGATTAGTTTCCTCTGCGCCACAATGGGAACTCGCAGACAGGTTTTTTTTTTTTAATCGTATAAAACCGTAAAACAAAATTTGACATATTCATGAACTCCGTCAGTATAATTAAACTGCATAGTAATCAGGCATGAAAGGTAACCAACGTGGACTGTTTTCTGCTCTCGTCCGCTTTGATGTTCTTCAGGACCTGTCGGCAGCAGCCACGCTCGTGGTCCAGCACCTCCTCTGTGCGGGGTACCACGGAACCATCATCATCATCACCACTGAGAACTCTAACGTCAGGGCCGGGCAGGTTTGGAAGACAGTAGATGCCGTGCGGCCTCACGTGAGTCACTGTCCTCCTTCCGGCATCAGTGTCCCCATCGGCAGCGTCCGTTTTGGGAACCCTCCTCACTTTACACGGCACCAGGATGAGCCTGGAAATAAATGGAGCACACGTTTTACAAACCACAAAGCAGGTATCAGAGCCCCAGACGCTGCTTTAAGTCAGGAAGTTGGCAATTGTTCATAGGTTCCTTTTCCAAAGGGGAATTGAAGCAGAGTCCAAAAGGGGCTTTAGGGTTCATGGTTTCTGGTTACAACCTACTCCCTGTCCCAGGCCTGCAAAGTCACACACCTAAGGCGGTGAGACCTTGGGGAAGGAGCGGGGGTAGAGAGTGCATGCTAAGGTGATGGAGAAAGGGCCAAGGATGGAAGAGGAAGTGGGAACTGGAGATGAAGGAGGCGGAAGGGGGAGGAGTGGTGTGCTAGGGAGAGAGTGGCTTGCTCTGTGGCATCCGTAGCAGAGGAGGTGACATCTACACAGTCAGCCCTGTAACCCATCTGGGGTCACTGAGGTCTCCACTTTCTGTCCTGAAGAAGTGAAAGGGGGCCCACCTCCCAACTCTGGCCCAGGCCCGGCCCATGGGGGAGAGGCAGGCAGGGAAACCCAGGGCTGGGGCCAGGCGGAGGGAAGGTGCGGGGGAAGGGGGCTGGGACTTACTCAGGCTCCTGGGACTCCACAAATGACCGAAAAGCTATGATACTGGGGTCCACAGTGGCCCAGTCGGAAGCTCTTTCAGACACAGACAGGAGACCAGGGGGATCTGATGCTTTGCGAAGGGAATGTAGTAGGCTGGACCACCCTCCTGGAATAAAGGGAAACTGTCCCTTGGTGCTCGTGTGCATGTGGTGTGGGTTGGGGGGCTCTGAGGTTGCTGCCTCCTGGAGGGGCCAGGATGGCATTTCCTCAACAGACTCCATCCTGCCCACAGCATTGTTGTGGCTCTGTTGGGTGTTTGGAGAAGAATTAAAGACAACCTCACCAGGTCATTTGAGGCTTTTAATTACTTTGTTTGGACCTCCTTGAATGTAGAAGTTCAGCGCCCACCCCACCCCTGCTTTGGCTACACCCAGGTCTAACCCCACTTTTGCAGGCCGAGCTGCCACTTCGGCTTGAGAAGAGAAAGGAAGGGGATGGATAGGCCGCTGGCTTTGTCTGTGAACTTCCTTCGCCTTAGGTAAGGTACTTAAACCCTGCGCCTTTCTTTCCTCATCCGCAAAATAGAGACGACCATACCTTGTCATGCTATCGTGGGGCTTAAAGGAGGTGCTGCAGGAACAACGCTTAGAACAGATCTGGCAAAATCTGCTTGCTACGCCTATCTATGTTTATTTGTACATTAGAATTGCTCAATAAATTTGAGTGCATAGATTTTGTAATTAGGTGCTAATATGTAGCCACTGTACCCTATTCAAAAAAACGGAAAGCATGGAGTTCCTGTTGTGGCTCAGAGGTTAACGAACCTGACTAGTATCCATGAGGACGCAGGTTCGATAACTGGCCTCACTAAGTGGGTTAAGGATCTGGCGTGGCTGTGAGCTGTGGTGTAGGGTGCAGATGTAGCTTGGATCCTGCATTGCTGTGGTTGTGGTGTAGACCAATGGCTGCAGCTCCGATTTAACCCCTAGCCTGGGAAGGAACTTCCATATACCTCGGCTGTGGCCCTAAAAAAAAGCAAAAACCACAAAAAAACAAAAATAAAAACAGAAAGCAGATTCTCTTTTTTTCTTTGGACCGAACCTGCAGCATATGGAAGTTCCCAGGTTAAGAGTCGAATCAGAACTGTAGCTGCTGGCCTACACCACAGCTGTGCAGCAAAGCTAGATCCTTAATCCACTGAGCGAGGCCAGGGATCGAACCCGAAACCTCATGGATCCCAGTTGGGTTCGTTACTGCTGAGCCACGACGGGAACTCCCTGAAGCAGATTCTTTAAAATGTGCTCCTTGGGTATAGCAGGAAGGCATGACCATTGATCGGGTCCCATCCCTGTAGTTCGGTCTCTTCCAGAATGTCACATAAATGCAGTTGTACAATGTACAGCCTTTGGAGTCAGACCTCTGTCACCTGCCATAAAGTGAGTGCAGGGTAGCAGTGTTTCACTCCTTTCGTTGCTGAGTAATCTCCCTGTCTGAACGTACCACAGTTCTTATCCGTTCCCCAACTGAAGGACGTTTGGCTTGTTTCTGGGTTTTGATAAACGCAACGATCTTAATTAACAGATGCTTTATACATGGGAGAAGAAAAATCTGATTTAGTGGCAGCATGATGAGAGGCGGGAGGTGATGAGTTGAAGACAGTGGCTCACCCATAGTTCCTACCAAAGGGGTCACCAGCTTTTGAAGAAGCTGGGTTTAGCCAGGGAGGACTTAAAGTTTGTCATTATAATAAACCTCTGGTCCTCCAAAGACCTAAAAATAACAGGGTCCAAAGGAGTGCCTCAGAATCTGCTTGTCACAAATGAAAGACCCTTGGCACATCAGACCCCCAAACTCACTCTGAAACCATCAGAGCAAGCGTCTCTTCTCTTAAAATGTGTTGTGTTCCTCGAGGTGGGGCTGGGGGGGGGGGGGGGGGAGGGGTGGTCTCCGAGTATCATCATTCTTCTTCCTTACAGTTCGCCATGCTTTTGCCCAACTGGATCTATTTGATCTTCCAACAAGTCCAAGAGGGAAGAAAGGCATACATTTGTACTTGCATTATTTTGAAGATAAAGTTGTGGGAGCTCAAAGGAGCCTGGCACTTGTCCAAAGTCAACAAGAGCCCTACTGGTTGGGGAGAAAACCTGGCTCTTCCAATCCTCAACCCAGTGTTTTCTGGTGTTTTTGGGTCTAATCAGAGCCACAGCTGCTGGCCTTCGCCACAGCCACAGCAACGCCGGATCCGAGCCGCATCTGCAACCTACACCACAAGCTCATGGCAACGCCGGATCCTTAACCCACTGAGGAAGGCCAGGGATTGAACCCACGCCCTCTTGGATCCTAGTCAGGTTCACTACCACTGAGCCACAAAGTGAACTCCTGTTTTTTTGGTTTTAAAGTTTTAAAACTTCTGCAGATGGACAATGCAAAAGCAGTGATTATCTCTAACCGGCACATTAAAGAATCTATTCTTGCTCGAAGTAAGTGAGAGGGTGGGCAGAGTGAGTTCAAATCACACCTCCTTGCTGGCCTCCATGACCTCATCCATAAATTGGGTAAAACCATTTCCCACCTCCCAGTTCTTGCCTCCTACTGTGGCTGCAAAGACGACAGGTCTCAGAAGGGCTAACAATACAAGTGGGAAGATGCACGCCCCACAATGGCAGCAATTAATATTAATTTGGTTTATTAGGAGAAACCATAGAAGTGCCCACCATTAACCCTGTGTGGTGGGTGCTCTCTGCTCTCAGCCTTGCGTGTGGCATTTCTGAGTCCTTTATTCTTTTCCGGCAGTGATGGAGGAAAGCAAGGGGTTAAGGAGGAGGCCGGAGGCTGGCACAGCTGGGGGCCATTAGCTCCCGAGCGGCGGGGGCGGGGCGGCCGGGAAGGAGGGGAGGCAGCCGTTAGGAGGGGGACGCTGAGGAAACCTGGGCTGAAATTTTTGTTTTTCTTAATTCCGAACTCAGTTTTATACTCCAGAGGGGAGTTCTTCGTGTCTGAACTTGGTGTTTGAGCCCAGGCGCTGGTGGTTTTCGCAGTAAATGGCCCACCGCTCCTTGTGGGGCAATATCGCTATCGATGTTGGGCGAGATCTTCCAAATGAGGGCTCTGTGGTTTGGCCACACGGAGCTGCAGTCTCCCCGAGCGGCTGGGGTTGAGGGCACAGTGGTGTTTCTCCTCCGCCACTCCCCCTCCCCCACCTCAGCATCATTATTATTATTATTATTATTGTTATTATTATTATTATTACCCTGTGGGGCCTGCGTTGTGGCCTCAACTCCCCCAAGAGAAGGGGCTGTGTTCGGAGCAGCCAGGCCCAGAGGAGGCTCCTGAGAGCAGAAAAGCAGGAGACCAAGGTGCCAGCGGGTCTCTGCAGAATGAAATGTGTCCTCTGGCTGCCTGACTGTCTTCCCCGCCACGGGACCCCCTCGCCTGGGTTGGAGGAGAAGAGAGACAAGGCCCAGGCACCCACCACCCGCTCCGGGAAGCCTTCCCTGACTGCCAGCCAGCCGCAGGTGCCCCGCCTGTCCCCCCTCAGCCCGTGGTCACACGGTAGTGTAATTGTCACACTGTGTCCTAATGAGTCCCGTGGCTGGCCGTGCCCCCACTGCACCGCCGCCTGCAGCTGCGTAGCTGCTCCAACCCCTCCGGAGTGACGGAACGCAAGCGAAGACAAGGAGGAAACTTGAAGACAACCTCCAAGAACGAGCTGAAGAGGCGTATGCTCAGGGAAATGGCCCACTCAGCATCTTTGTCCCCATGGAAAAGCCCTCACAAAGGAGTGGCAGGTAAGAGGCCTCACTCCCGCTCTTCGAGGGTGATTTCCTTTGAGTTTCTCCTTCCTTTTCATCCTGGCTTAGTTTTAGGCCCATGGGACATTTGTCTTCATGGCTGCCATTGGCACGAGAGGCCCCGGCCGGATTCTGCTGTCCCTCTGGGTCCTCCAGGCGTGAAGAAGGCACCACTACGTAAGCTCGTTCTTGACGGTGGCTTCGCACCCTGGACCCTTTGGTGCTAAGAGTGCTCGTGACAGAACAAAGCAAATTCGGTCTTGGCCTTTGCAGGGGAGAGGTTGAAAAAGAACAAAAGCATTGAAGTCAGGTACCTCTAAGTGCTGCTGGTGGGGGAGGGGCCGCACACTCTAGACGCCCCTCCCCCCTCCCGCCCCGCCCCGTCCCATGGTCCAATCAGGAGACGGACAGCAGGTGAGGTCAGTGTGAGCAGAGTCAGGAGGGGTGAATGCCTGAGGAGGTCTGCCCGCGCTACGCTCTGGGCCTGCCCTGCTTCACACGGCCGCCCCTCGGCTTCACCTTGACCGCCGTGGTCCGCTGTCCCCCGCCTGTCTCCCGGCGGGCTGGTCTCTCTCCCTCCAGGCAGGGCTGGACAGACGCTGGGGAACCTAAGTTTAGCTGAGCCGGTAATACACTCGCTTGACTCGCGGGAGCTCTGAGTTCCACGCACCCACTTGTTGATGTTTTCTGTCAACCGCGTTGCCCAGGAGGATGGATGGTGCGCGAAACGTGACGCGGAGGCTGTGATCTGCTTAGAGAGTTACCTCAGCCTGGGCCAGGGCTTAGCACCCCCAGCCACTCGGGCTGGGAGACGCCGGGGGCCACAGGACAGCTTGGTGTCCTTGGAGCACAGGCGAGGGGCGGGGGCCGAGGTGCCGAGCAGGGATGGAAGGAAGAGAAGAGCTCATCCCCGGGCTCGAATCCAGCCCCCCAAAGCCGGCTTCTCCGGGGCTTCTGTACCCCTGAGCCTGGTGGGCTCCCCCGCCTCCTCGGACCCCTGTCGTCTCCTCCCCGCAGCAGCCCAGGCCCAGGAGGTCACCGCTCAGGCCAGAGCGGAATCCTGGGCCCTCGCTATTTTGAGATCGAAAATTGAAGCGGTGGTTTGTTTCCCCAGCACTTAATCAGGCTCCGGCGCGGCGCGGGGCTGCCTCCTTCCCGCCCACGAGTGAGGGCCTGACCCGTGGGTTGGGGAGCTGTCGCCATGTCACAGGAGGGGGGTTGGGGCCCGGAGGGCTTTTACAAACAGGAGGCCCATCGGAGAACAAAACTGCTTGGCCCCCAGCCAGGGAGACCAAGTCGGTTGGGAGAGGGAGGGAGCAGGAAAGCGTTATATCATCCTTCCTTCTTTGAACTGCGTCGTAAATCTGCCAGACAGGAAGCGGGATCCGGAGGGGAGGGGAGCAGAGGGGCAGCCTGGCTGCGGTGGGAGCCTGGCTCTGGAGGGGCCCTGACCTGAGGGGGAGAAAGAACAGGGGCGGGGGTGGGGGGGGCATCTTGGCCTTGAAATCTTCCTGGGTCTTTCCCAAATGGGGTGACTGCATGCGCCTGGGGGTGATCTCTGGGCTTGCTTCAGATCCTCCAACTAAAACTGCTTTTCATGAATAGAGTTTTTAGAGCTGTCAGGGATTTTAAAAACCCTTGAATGAAGATGGTGAGGGCAACAAAGGAAAAATAAAATACCCAAAGCCACCCAGTTAAGGAGACCCTGAAGTGGGGATGAGGCTGTCCATTAGATGCCCCATTCGGCTTTCATGGGGGACACACGCTTTTCAATCTAGAGTGAAGCTAAGGCATGAAAGGCACATGCGTTGGCATGAAATGACACATGAATTCAGTTCACATTAAGAGCTAAATAACTGGAATTCCCATCGCGGCTCAGTGGTTAACGAATCCGACTAGGAGCCATGAGGTTGTGGGTTCGATCCCGGGCCTCCGTGGGTTAAGGATCCGGCGTTGCCATGAGCTGTGGTGTAGGTCGCAGATGCGGCTCAGATCTGGCATTGCTGTGGCTGTGGCGAAGGCCGGGGCTACAGCTCCGATTAGACCCCTAGCCTGGGAACCTCCATACGCGGCAAGTGCGGCCCTAGAAAAGGCAAAAAGACAAAAAAAAAAAAAAAAAGCTAAATAACTGATGTTTAATACTTTGCTGAGGACAGATTTTGATGAGCAGAGTCCCTTGAGATCCACGGAGGAGCACTTCTGATCACCAGGGTAGGGAGGCATCATCTGTTTGTGATCAATTTAAGGCCATCCCAGTCTTCATGGTTCTGGAAGGGATGGGTGGGAGGAACCCATTCTGTGATGTCTCTGAAATAGAACCAGTTTCCTCCCACGGAGGAGCGATAACAGGAAACCTAACCAAGGAGCACCCATAGTCAGATGTTTTGCAACATTTCTCCAAAAAGATCTAGACACCAGCCTTAGGAGCACCTTTACTTTTGGATTAAACTTATGCTCCCCCATGGATCATGGAAACTCCTGTTTTCTCCAACTCTTCCTTCCCCTCCCACCACACTCCTGAGGCAGCCTCTTAAATGAGAAACCCAGCAGGTGAGAATGGTGTAAGTCCTTCCTACACACCTTGGGACCCTAAATTAAGTTCCATAATAGCCATAGTCAACATTTGTTTCAGTTTACTTTTTTTTTTTTTGTCAAGCACTTCACTAGCATTACCTCATGTCATCTTGATAACTATTATTATCGTCCCATTTCACAATGAGGATATAGAAGTTCAGAGAGGTTAAATAATTTGCTTATGTTCACCCAGGTAGCAGTTAGGGCCAAGACTTGTTCTGCAGCCTGTGCTTCAGCTACTCCAGGCTGCTTCCACTGGTGGAAACAAAATGTTTTGTGGTATAGAGGGAGCTAAATAGAATGTTATCCAACAGCAAGATGAGGTCCACACTGTTTACTACCTAGGCTAGAGGATACTGAAGAGTGAGGCCCTGGAGAGCAATGGGCTGAGAGCTGAGGTTAAGCTGGGATTGCCATGGTCTGTGCTCTGTGCCTGGGGTTTGGGGTACATTTCTGCTTTTCTGGGCAAAGAGCCTAAATATCCCCTTCGCTTCTCTTTGGTAGCATCTTGGGCCATCGATGCCATATCACCTCCATTCCATTCTTGTCTCATATCTGTCACCCAACTCATTTCCGTGACCTAAACCTGCAAGTATTTGGTCTCTGCTGAATGCAGGTAAAGCTGATTCTTGATGCCCAGCAGCAGTTGACTTAAGCTCTTAGTTGTTTTCTCTGCTACTTCCTTTAGATATTTCATCACCTCCCCCAGGAAGCACACAGTGGAA
The DNA here is from genome assembly GCA_004024745.2 of Catagonus wagneri. Classification (NCBI taxonomy): domain Eukaryota; kingdom Metazoa; phylum Chordata; class Mammalia; order Artiodactyla; family Tayassuidae; genus Catagonus; species Catagonus wagneri. The sequence continues at coordinate 7,738,261 of PVHT020000080.1, forward strand.
GGAAAGCACTCTCATTTTCAGTCTTTTGCTGTCAGCTATCTTTTTTGGTAGTTCCCACTAGAAAAAGACTAGTGGGGAAGTAGTGTGAGGCTTGTAGATTACCTTTTTGCCTGTGCATTTCCTGTGATCTGATACCTTAGATAATGTCTAAGCTTTTTTCTTAGCTGGGCCCTAGCTGTGTTTATTGAATTATCTGTCATCTTTCACCCATGACCCACGCTTGGTCATGTTCTGTGACTGAGGAATATGGACAGCACTAGATTTTCACTGTCTCTCATTTAATGAATTAATGTGTGTAAGGTCCTAGGTCACTTCCTGACCCAGAATAAGTACCCAATAATTATTGGTTATGATTATTGTTGCCATTATAACATTGTTTGAAAAATTACTATATCCAAGGCATCAATTATTTTTGTTATTCTGAGATTTTTGTTTATTAGAGCAGCCAGGATTGAGTTTTAAAGCTAAATTTCCTCAAGAGCAGGAAACAAAGATGATAAAATAGAGCAGTACTAGTTACAATCTCCTTAGGGGTAGACTCCTGCTTCTAGACATGATGGACTAGCTTGTAGTGGACCAATCCTCCATATGAGGACAACTAGAAAAACCTAGATTTTTTAAAAACTGAGGAGTATCTATTTGGAAGCTCCAGATAGTTACTAAGAGTCTAAAATGGCAGAGAAAAAGAAACAGGTGAGTGGCTTAACCTAGAGCTGCTTTCTCGACAAAGCATTTGTGATTCTAAGTACAGAGATGCTGAGCAGCTGAGCTGGATTGCTGACAATATCACAGGGCTCAAGAAACAAAAATTGGGATTTAAGTCTTTCCAAAAGGAGGGGCTCTAGTAAATATCCCAGTCTTTCAGCTGGAAACCTCGAAGTTCTATACCCTGTTAGTAAAGCTAGCCTGAAAATGGACTAGTACTCACAGAGGTTGAAACTCAGATCTGAATTAATTCAATCTCGGATTAGATTAAGGAGCTATTCTCCTAGCTAATTGCGTGCCAGAAACAAAGTAAATCCTTTTTGGAGGAAGTTAACATCATATGGAACCTCAAGTCATCACTATAATTTTTTTATGTACCGTATATGAATTTTTAAAAATTACCAGGAATACCAGAAGATAGGACCAAATGCTTGAAAACGAAGAGAAAAAAATTGATATAATTTAAACATGTATGTTGATTCTTTTAAAAGGAATCAAATGAAAATTCTAGGACTGATATTAAGAACTTGAATTTGAGCCAGAAGAAAATGAGCAGACTTCACTACAATTACAGTAAAATAAAAAGTTTCTGAAATACAGAAAAGAGACTAAGAGATGGATGGAACCCAGTGTAAACTTTATGTAATTAGAGTCCTGGAAGGAAGGGAGAGAGGTAATGTAGCATCACAAAGATTTGAAGAGATGGGAGTTCCAGTTGTGGCTTGGTGGTAATGAACTTGACTGGTATCTGTGAGGATGTGGGTTCAATCCCTGGCCTTGCTCAGTGGCTTAAGGATCCATCCTTGCTGTGAGCTTTGGTCAGACATGGCATGGATCCCCTGTTGCTGTGGTTATGGCGTAGGCCAGGGACTACAGCTCCAATTCGACCCCTAGCCTGGGAACTTATATATGCTGCAGGTGCGGCCCTAAAAAGACAAAAAAAAAGGAAAAAAGAAAGTCTAAACAACTTTTGGGGAAATGGTAACAAAATAAAATGTAAATGAAATAAACCTTGACAGTCTTGAGGCTAATTAAAAAAAAAATCGAGATGGGGAAATTAAAAAAAAAATTTGAAGAGAAAATAATCTGAGGATTTAACAACTGACAAACATAAAGCCACAAATTCAGAAAGTGCTACAAAGCCCAAGAAGGCAAATACAAAGAAAGCCACAGCTAGGCACATTATAGAAAAAACAGCTGAAAACAACCAAGGAAAAATACTGTAAAAAAAGCAGCCTGTGTTAACAAAGCAAACAAAACAATAGCAATAAAAACCCCACAAAATTAGCTTAAAGTCAATAATAAGATAGCCAATTTTCAACAAAAATAGTTAAAAGCAAAAAATAGTGAAATGACATCTTTAAAAGGTTAAAAGAAAATGACTGCTACCTAAAATTCTATACTCAGAGAAAGTATCATTCAAAAATGAGAGTGTATATGTTCCCATTGTGGCTCAGCAGAAATGGACCTGGCTGCTGTCTATGAGGATGAAGTTTCAATCCCCGGCCTCACTCAGTAGGGCATTGCTGTGAGCTGTGGTGTAGGTCTCAAACAAGGCTTGGTTCTGGTGTGGCTGTGGCTGTGGCTGCGGCTGTGGCTGGCAGCTGCAGCTCCAATTTGACCCTTAGCCTGGAACCCCAAACAAGCAAAAAAAAAAAGTGAAATGAAAGACTTTTCCAGCCAAATTAAAACTGAGATGACTTATGGCTGGCTAGCTGACACCAGAGGGAAAAGCTAAACAGAGTTTTTCAGGTAGACGGAAAAGAATCCCAGATGGAGTCAAGATGCAGAAAGGAATGAAGAGCAATGCAGAGAGTAAACATATGGGAAAATCTAACATTGACTGTATAAAATAACACCTTGAGAGAGTTAGAATATATGTAGAATTAAAATATGCAACAATACACAAAATATAAGTAGGAAAAAGGAATTAGAGTATCCCACGTCCTTAACATTATATAGGAATTGAAAAAAGTGCTTATTTAATAAATCAAGGGGAGTTCCCATCATAGCAAAGCAGTGACGAAACCAACCTGTATCCATGAGGGTGCAGGTTCAATCCCTGTCCCCGTTCAGTGGGTTAAAGATCTGGTGTTGCCGTGAGCCGTGATGTAAGTCACAGACATGGCTAAGATCCCATGTAGCTAAGGCTGTGGCATAGGTCAGCAGCTGTAGCTCTGATTTGACCGCTGGCCTGGGCAACTTCCGTATACCAAGAGTGCAGTCTTTAAAAAAAAAAGTCAAGGATGCATGTTGTAATCTTTAGATCTAGCAGTCTTACATAAACCATAAACTCTTCCAGAGAATAAAGTTGGAATAATTATCACCTTGTTTAATGAAGTCAGATTAACCTTAATACCAAATCCTAACAAAGATATTACAGGAAAGGAAAATAACAAACCAAACTCTCTTATAAACAATAGATGGGAGTTCCTGTCATGGCTCAGTGGAAACGAATGTGACTAGCATCCATGAGGATGCAGGTTGGATCCCTAGTCTTGCTCAGTGGGTTAAGGATCCAGCATTGCTGTGGTGTAGGCTGGCAGCTCCGATTCGACCCCTAGCCTGGGAACCTCCATATGCCTTGGGTGCAGCTCTAAAAAGCAGAAAAAAAAAAAGTTTTAGATAAATTCAAAAGTGTTAGATCAGTAATTGGCTACTGAAGAGAAGCGGGGTGCTTTCGGTGTGGCTCTGGCCTTTGAAGTTGCCCTCCCGGAGGACGGCCGTGTCCCTTGAACTGCAGGTGGACTGTGGGGCTGCCTCAGCGTAGCCACGCCTAGGTTATGGGGAGGAAGCAGGCCCTGGTTCAGAAGCACAGGCTTCTCAGCCACTGGATGCAGGCGCTGAAGATCCAAGCGTCAGCCTCACAACCACTCAGTTAATAATACTGTTAAAGACTGTGTTTTAGATAAATGACTATGGGAGTCATTGAGGTCATAAAACCTAACATGGTCTGGCAGCTGGTGACCTGGTTGTCCCCAGCTTTTAGTTCCATGTCTGCGCTCACCCGCTGTGAGAGAGCAGGCACTGGGCATGCCACTCCACACAGCTGACCTTTGTGCGTGGGGAAGCTACCACCGCCCACACAGGGTTGTTTTGGGAACTGAATAAGAAGGGATATGAGGAGTTCCTGTACTGGCTCAGTGGTGACGAACCCGACTAGGATCCATGAGGATGTGGGTTCGATCCCTGGCCTTCCTCAGTGGGTTAAAGGATCCGGCGTTGCTGTGCGATGTGATGTAGGTTGTAAATGTGGCTTGGATCCCGCGTGGCTGTGGCTGTGGCTGTGGTGTAGGCGGGAGGCTACAGCTCCGATTGGACCCCCTACCCTGGGAACCTCCATATGCTGCAGGTGCGGCCCTAAAAATACAAAGAAAAAAAAAAAAAGCTTTTTATAAGCACCTGACCCAGAGCTCCTGAAGCCCCACTCCCACTGCACAGGTACAGAAACCCGCTTAAGCTTTTCCTTGGGTCTCCCGGGGGGAACTGGGGTGCCTGGCTTTGCCTGCTCTGGTTTGCTTGAGCCTTAGGTCAATCCTTGTCTTTCCCAATTCCAGGCTGTTCTTGCTGCCCAGGCCCGGCCAGTCCGCGAGCGCCCAACCTCCTCCCTCCTGTAGCTTAACTCCTACTCATCCTCAGGCCTCCAGGGACAGGCCACTCCCTCGGAGGGATCTCTCCTGACCGATGAAGTTAGTTTAGTTCACCCTGCTATTCCCTCTCCTGACAATCTGTTTTTCTGCCAAGATGCCCTCATAACTTGTACTTCCATATCTATGAGTGGACTTATTTAGTGAGCGACTGTCTCCCTAGTAAACCATAAACTCCATAAGGGCAGGGCCGGCGTCTCTTTTTCACCAGCCCCGCGCTTGTCTGCAGAGCAGGCGTCCGTAAAAGTTCAGGATAGAAGGACGCGATGCATGGACCAGTGAATGCGGCCACTCGCAAAACAGCTTTTGACTCCTGGAAACCTGCCTGGCTTGAAAATAACTCCAAGCCCAAGTCCAACTTAAGGAAGTGTAGCTTGAAGAAACAAATCGTGTCTTGAACTTGTCGATGCCAGTTCTCTATTTTGATGTGTTTTCTCGCTTCTCGGGTTCAGAGTGACCTCGTCAGTCTCTGCTCTCCTGGGACACGTATTTCCCTTCTGCCCCGTAATGAGAGGCTGCCTGGGGCTTGCTGGGCTGTGGTTTAAAAAGTCCGCAGGTGGCTTCCCCTCCCTGCGGCCGGAGGGGCCGTTCTGGAAGGCAGGACTGTGTCCGCCCTCGCCTGCACGCTTGGCCGAGAGACATAAGGGGGGCACATGTGGTCTTCTAGTCCTGTCGGAACAGACTGACTGGTTTCTTGTTTTTTGACCCAAATTCATTCTTACTGGAAATAAAGCAAAGCATTTCTATAGTAAAGCTAGTAACAGAAAATGCCAGTGGTCAGTGCCCCCCCCCACACACACACATACTCTCCCCGACCCCGTCCCTTTTTGCCATTTCTTGTGCACCCCAGGCCTGGAGGGCTTTTCGCTTCCCAAGTCAGCTCTGTGGTTGGTTTGGTGGATGGGCCCTGGGGCCTCTGGGGCTGTTGTGGCTGCAGGGAGAGAGAGCCCGGAGCAGGACCTACAGGGTCAGGCCCAGCCCTGCTCCATGAGCTCTGGGTGCACCCCTCCCTCACACATGCACCTGTCAAATCCTCCTCTGGGGCCTGCTTTGGAGAACCAAGCCCAGGGCAGTTTCTTTCAGGGGTGGGGCTGGGAAGCTAAACACACTGAAGGTAGGAGGGAAGAAAAAACCCAAAAGCAATCTGAGAGGAGCTGGACAGACACGGTTCACCCGCGTCCCACCCCCAGGTTCAGCCCCTGTCATCACCGAGTTTTCATGGTAGAGACCGGTCACAATTTTAGGGAAAATTTACAAGAGGCGAGTTAGCTGGGCAATTGATAGCCCTGCCTGCTGCAGCTAGACTGGAGGCAGCTGATATTTCCGAGACCCTCCTCCACCCCTCACCCTCGCCGGCTGGCACCTCTGCTGGTTGCTCCCTTGACGGGGTGACGCAGGCCTTCATCTGCGAGGAGTCTGAGCGCCGGTTACCAGGGCCGTGCCACCTGTAACTGCCGGGTCACGGGTAACACTGGGTGTGGGAGCAGCGTTAACTATCCTGCCGGGGCGGCAGCTCCCTTCCTGGCCTGATGCTCTATAGTATGTGAAGCCCCCAAATGGCCAAGCGGTTGCCCTAGGTTTAGGTTGAGCGGTCTCCCCCTGTGTCCCTGGTGGAAGTGTCTCCCTTCTGGGAACTAAGCTCCCTAGACCCACAGAACCTAAAGGTATGACCATGGGAAGCGCAACTCCGCCCCAGGTGGGTCCCTGGGAAAGATAGTGAACCGGGCCACTCCTGCTCCCACTGCCTGCTCCTCGCTCGCCTGCATCTCGGGCTCCCGTCCCCTCGGGTGCCCACATGCGGTCCCCAGCAGGGTTGGTCTAAAGCTGCAGTGACTCTGCTGAGACCTTCCCCTGGCTGGCCTTTCTCTCCTTCCCTGTTCCGCTCCCCTTACTGGTTACCTCTAGAAGCACCTCCTTGCCAAATTCCTTGCACCCAAAAAAGTCTGCTTTCTGGGGAAGCCAACCTGAGACAGACCTGGAGGTCAGGCTGAGTGGGGTGAGCCAAGAGCTCCCATTTTGAATATTCGAAATGGATCGAAGCCGGGAAGTTTGAGCAACTAGATAGAACCTCGAACCGGAAGTTGAGAATCCTGCCTATTGAAAATGGAAAAAATGGGACCCCAGCCTTACCACGTGTGTGATGGGGACAATGCTTTAACTTTGAGCAATATAGAAGAATGACCCTCTGAAAGTGTTCATAGCACATGTATTTACATGTAGAGAATTTCAAAACCAGTGCAGTTATTTGCAGATAATATGTAAGATAATAGGATCGCAATAGCTAACGCTGGCAGTGCCTTTCTCTGGCTAAGACCAGTACTGACTACTTGATGAGGTTCTCTCCTCTCATCCTTACGTCCACCTCACGCGGAAGGTATATGATCAGAAATTAGTCCCATTTTACAGATGCGGGATTGAAGGAGAAAAGGTGATTTGCCTAGTCGGTGGCAGAGCCAAGGTGAAACCCAGGCCTACACTCTGAACTGCCCCCCTGTGCAGCGAGCGGAGAAACACAGGAGCCTTGCGTCTCCCCCACAGCGTGTCTGTGGAACGCAGGATATTTGCCATTCTGTTTTATTTTTTTGCATACGCACACAACCCCATGGGCTATTGGAGTCGATGGCCAAGTGCTACATGGCTGGTCTCCCCAGAGAAACTAAAGGGCAGCCGCAGAAGCTCCTTTCATCCTGCTGCAGTGCAGGAATTCAGCTCATGTTAGTATCAGTGGATATTTCTCGTGGCTTCCTTTGTCATTTTCATGTGGAAATTTGATGTTACTTGGTTCTTGCATCCGCTGGTGGGCCTGGCCTGAAGGGCGTCCCCTATTGGTTCTGATGTTCCAAATCTCTGCCAAAGCTAGAATCACTGCCTTAAAACACCTATAATCCGTGCTCTTTTCTTCAAAAAAAAAGATTGAAAAAGTAGTTTGTCAGCACACTTTTGATCGCGAAATGAATTTGAATTTGTTTTGGCTCTTTGCGGGTCTGGATTCCCACTAACCCTGGTCTTTCACATACTAGACGCCTGGGGAGTGAACGTCCTTGTCAGAATGAGAGACTTGGAGGGTGAGGCTGGTGTTTTGGTCGCTGCTGGGGGTGGTGGCTGTCATGTAGCAGGCTTTCTGTAAACAGCTGTTGAGTTCACACACGAATTGATAAATGACCAAAGAGAGACAGCATAGTTCACCGTTAAGAGTCCAGATTCTGAAACTGCACATCTGGATCCAAATCCCAGCCAGCTGTGTGACTGCGGGCAGGTGGCCTGATTTATCAGCAGCTTGGTTTTCCCATCTGTGCAATGGGCGAGGCATTAATATACATACCCCAGGATTGATGGGAGGACTACCTGAGTTAGTATGTGTAAGGCGCTCAGATGAGGGCCAGGCACATGGTTAGGGTTCTCTCACTGAATTCCTTAGACTGTGACATCCGGCCTGGCGTAAACTTTCCTCACAATCGCTGCCCTTTTTTTTATACCATCCTGGTGGAAACAAGTTTTGCTGTGTCCATATAGGCTCAAAACGCCCTCATTTTCCATCCCCACTCAAGACTCTTTGTGTCTGGAGGTGGGTTGGTGGACAGCGAGATCTCTCTTTGCACAGAAAAGTGCTGAGATCCTTAAAAAATCTTTCCTGTAAGGAGCGAGGACGATAGAGTTTGTTTTCTCAAAGCAAAGCTGACGATTGATCACCACCTGCCAAAACCTCCCTCCAAGGCATCCCTTCTCAAACTTTTAAAACCCTTTCCCTGTCAGCCCTGTCAGAAAGACGAAGTCCAGAGTCATTCTCAAGAGAAAGGAGCGACAGGAATGGGCTGGTGGCTGGAAGCCAGGTGCATAATGCTTTAGCGCACACAGGGAGTGACAGCCGGGACTAACATGAAAAATGGTCCGCACGCCACCAAAGGTAGGCTGCAAAAGCCACCTCTGTGTCCCACTTAGCTCAGAGGGATTGCTTTCCACGGTTTTAGAAAGCCACCCATTTCTCTGTTTATTCAGCAAGTGTGTTTTGAGCGCTTGCTGTGCCAGACGCTGGGGATGCAGAGGTGACAGACGAACGTCTCTGCCTGCAGGGAGCTTACACGCCACGATCACTAATGTCTGCCCAACACCCCCGGAAAACACCGCTCACCCCAAAGTTCACTGAGCCACAACAGTTCTTTAGGGGTTCTCTGAGACTCACCTAAGCCTCTGGCTTTTCAGTAAGTCAGCAAGAATCGCTTGGCTTTTTCGGCCATGGGGAGAATGTAGCAGGAGCTATTGTTGTCACGCGTGCGTCTCAAGTCTCACATCGGGAGGCCCCAGCCTCCAGTCAGTGTGTGCAGGACTTCACGGTCAAGAGTTAAGGCTCGGCATTCCTGTCTTGGCTCAATGGTTAACGAACCCGACTAGCAACCATGAGGTTGCGGGTTCGATCCCTGGCCTCACTCAGTGGGTTAAGGATCCGGCGTTGCTGTGAGCTGTGAGGTAGGTCGCAGATGTGGCTTGGATCCTGAGTTGCTGTGGCTGTGGTGAAGGCCGGCAACTGTAGCTCCGATTCTACTCCTAGCCTGGGAACCTCCATATGCCACAGGTGTGGCCCTAAAAAGACGAGGAAAAAAAAAAGGGTTAAGGCTCCATACCTCACGTCCATCAGGATGGTCACACACACACAAACGCAAACCAAAAATAGCAAGTGTTGGCGTGGATGTGGAGATACTGGAAACTTCGTACATTCTTTGTGAGAATGTGAAATAGTGCAGTTTCTATGCAAAACAATGTGGAAGTTCTCAAAAAATTAAAACTAGAGTTGCCGTACGATCCAGAAATCCCCACTTGTGGGTATATAGCCAAAAGAATTGAAAGCAAGGCCTCAAAGACATATTTGCACACTCATGTTCATCACAGCACTATTCACTTTGGCCAAGAGGCAGAAGCCACCGAAGTGTCCATCATAGATGAAAGAATAAACAAAAGGTGGTGTATGCAGACAATAAAAATTTAACCTTGAAAAGGAAGGAAATCTCATCACGTACACAACGTGAATGAGCCTGGAGGACACTATGCTAAGTGAAATAAGCCCACCACAAAAAGACAGAATGCTGTATGATTCAACTTATGTGAGTTATCTGCGATAGTCAAACTCATAGTACAGAAAGGAGCATGGTGCTTTCTCGGGGCTGGGAGAAGGGGGAGGGAAAAGGAGGGTTAATATTTAATAGGGATAGTTTCAGGTTTGCAAGTTGGAAATGTTCTGGAGAGCTGTTTTACAATAATGTGAATATATTAGCATTGCTGAACTACCTGCTGAAAAGTGGTTACGATGGTAAATATTGTTATATATATGTTAGAAACCACAATTTTAAGAAAGGAGAGTTAATGCTTCAGGGGCCAGAGGCTGCTGCCTGGACTTAAGGGGAGGAGTGAGAAAGTGTGTGCATGCGTGTGCGTCTGTGCGTGCTTGTGTGTGTGTGTGTGTGTGTGTGTGTGTGTAGGGGACAGTGAGAGCCAGGGAGGGTGTGGGTTTTGCTCTGCCTGCATCCTTCCCCAGAGGTCCTGGAAGTCCAGATTAACCTGGGTCACTGGAGAGTCAGGTTATTTTTGCTTGGATGACGTCCCCAGAGGAACTGGATTGGGACCCACCGACTGGCAGTTGTCCTTGCCAGGTCTCTAAGTCCTCAACTTTCCATCGCAAGACAGGAAATAGAATGCAGTGCAGGGCCAGTTTTCAAGAGTTCCAATCTCAGAGTTTCCACGGTGCCTCAGTAGGTTAAGAACCTGACAGAGTGTCCACGAGGATGTGGGTTCGATTCCTGGCTTTACTCGGTGGGTTAAGGATCCATTGTTGCCACAGCTGTAGTGTAGGTTACAGACACGGCTTGGATTGGCTGTGTGACTGTGGGGTAGGCGGGCAGCTGCTGCTCTGATTTGACCCCTAGCCTGGAAATTCCATGTGCTAGGGGTGTGGCCCTTAAAAAAAAAAAGGAGTTCCAGTTCCATCTCTGCCACTCAGCTGCGTGGCCTTGAGCAAGGTCCCTGAGCTCCAGGTGCCTCAGTTTCCTCATCATCTGTAAGATGAGGGCAGTAATAATACCCACATTATGGGTGTGGGTTGAGGACTAACTGAGTCAGCCTATGGAAGCCCTTGGCGTTTTGCCCAGCATATGCTATGTTAGTGTTTAGAACGTTCAGGAATTCTTGACAGGGTTGAAGCTGGCATGGGAGAATTCATACTGTAGTTAAAGAACTGGGCATCTGGTTGGAAATGTTTTCAAAGAAAAGAAAACCTGGCTACTTTTTTTTTTTTTTTTTGTCTTTTTAGGGCCGTACCCGTGGTATATAGAGGTTCCCAGGCCAGGGGTCAAATCAGAGCTGTAGTTGCCGGCCTACACCACAGCCACAGCAACGCGGGATCCGAGCTGCATCTGTGACCTACACCACAGCTCACGGCAACGCCGGATCCTTGACCCACTGAGCGCGGCCAGGGATCAAACCCACAAACTCATGGATGCTAGTCGGGTTCGTTAACCGCTGAGCCACGACGGGAACTCCAAAACCTGGCTACTTCTGGCCGGGATAAGCTGCTGGCCTGAACTGGCCCTTCCCAGAGTAGCCTTGTGCACTGTCCAAAGCTGTTTGGCGCAGCTCTGAAGGCCAGTCTGGGAGCTTGGAATGGCAGTAGGATGGAGGAGTGGCTGGCACCTCCCCGGCAGCACCTCCCCAGGCCTATTTCCTTTTCCTTCTCCACATGCCCAGACCGGGTGGGACGAGGCGGCCCAGGTGGGTGGGCAGCCTTAGGCCACACGTGCAGGAAGCTGTGAGTACCCTGGGCGGGGGCCTCGGCACACACCACACGCCATTTCTGGGGCCCAGTGCCTCCCATCCAGGCTCCAGTCTCTTCTGAAGAATCACTTGGAGCAGCCCCTGAGGGTGCATTTTAAAACCGGTTTGTCCAGCCATTAACCCCCTCAGTGCCTGACAAAACACACACCCAGGTGGAACCAATTAGGGTGGGACCAGGGATCAGGACTCTAGGAATTAGTGCCAGCCTCCCCTGCAGGTGACTCAGGGGTTGGGGCCCTGTCAAGCCCTGGCGGGCATCAGCTCAGAGCCATGCTTCAAGCAGGCGCCACCTCTGTCTGGGTGGTGGCTGCTCACACAGGGCCCCAAGGAGCCCCACTCTCCTCAGGCTGCTGCAGGGGTGCACCCTGGGTCTCAGAACACTTGGGACTCCTCCAAGGTGACCACATGTGATTATAGCACTGAAGATGGAGGATTCCGATGAAGGACCACTTATTGGGCACTTACTCAGTCTGCAGAGCCAGGCACTTCACACACATTATCTTCATCCTCATACTCACCCTATAAAGTGGGTACAATTATGTTCTCCCATTTTACAGATGGGAAAATTGAGGCTTGGAGGTGGCAAGTTTCTTGTTTAAGGTCTTCTGCCTTTGAACGATGTAGATGGAATTTAAACCCAGGACTGTCAGCCTCTAAACCCTACCCATTACCCCTTCCCCTTTCTGCCTCCCACTGAAGATAAAATGATCAACCTTAGCTGGTATATTTTGTACTGCCTGTCATACTTATAGGCAAATGCTAGTGTTAAATGTCGATGCTAAAGGCAATGTACTAATGATGCGAAATAATCAAAAACCTTATAAAACTCCTCACCTAAAATAGAATCACATCACTTCTTTTTTTTCAAAAGTCTTCGGTGACTTCTCTGCTTACCAGATCAAGTTCAAACTCTTTAGCTTGCACTACAAAGCAAGAGAAAAAGTATGACAAAATGCCAAATTCCTGTTGCCCTTTTCTCTTTCAAGCATAATCTTCAGCCTGCCAAGGAAAAAATAGCTCAACTGAGTCGGAAGGTTAGTGAGGAGATGCAGGACAGTTTGGAAGATGGTCTAGATCCACTTCCCCAGACCCGTGCACCCAGCCCTGACCTGCTCCATGGCTGCTGTTAATCTTTCACAGTGCATAGCAAATGTCAAAGAGCCCCGAGGGTGCGCAAAAGTCCTAGTTTTCAAAAGGGAGAACACTTTATTTTATTTAATTTTTTTTTCTTTTTAGGGCCACACCTGCAGCATATGGAAGTTCCCGAGCTAGGGGTCCAAGGGGAGGTGCGCCTGCTGGCCTATGCCACAGCCACGCCAGATCCAAGCCGCGTCGGCGAACTACACTGTAGCTTGCAGCAACGCTAGATCCTTAACCCACTGAGCGAGGAGAGGGATTGAACCCACATCCTCATGGATACTAGTCAGGTTCTTAACCCGGTGAGCCACAGTGGGAACTCCATCAAAAGGGAGAATACTTTAGATTCTGAAAGCACACCCACAGTGTGAGGGAACCCCAATAGAGCTGTGGCACGTGTCATTGAGCAGACGGTTTGTTCCCTTTAAAAACAGGAGCACAGATCCCTAAAGAGCTACAGGACCCACTTGAAGCGACTCATGCCCGTCTCACCTTGTTTCCTCCTCTCAGGGGGTCGTGCGCTGGTATGTCAGGGATGCTGAAGGCAGGGTACATCTGGATCTCGGCTGAGGATGCCTCTCATGACATCCTTGTAGACAAAAACTGGAGAACTGTGAGCTAGACGTGCTTTTATTGGGAAGCACTCATAACTAATTGAGCACGTAACCTGAGAAATGCTGACCGACGGTAGCACTGAGGAGGTCTGTATATGGTGGATACCAAGTCTCTGCCCTAAGACGGTTGTTTTGGATATTTTAGAAATCAAGATCATCGAAGGCAGATGATGCAGTATTGGGAGAGAAGATTAAGTTTAGATGCAGAAACAGGACCCAGGCGGACTGAAATAGTGGGTAGCATCTAACAGAATGAAGCTTCATTGGGATCAATAAAAACTTCTGGACTTTGGTTTGGTCTATGACATGGGGCGAAAAGGACTTAAAACTTTCTGCAGACTGGAAGTTCTTTGTGCGTTAGCAGGAATTAGGCTCCCGACCCCCTGCCGCCCCCAGGACGCTCTGCCTCCCAGAGGATCAGATCCAGATGGTACCGGGCAACCAGTCTCTGATTAGGATCTGGAATGTGATGGAATTTTGAGTGGCCTGGACACCCAGGGCATGGGGGTGGTGGCCATTTCTCCTCAGCTCTTGGAATCCTGGCCTTTTAAAGATAAAGTCCAGAGCAGGGACCCTCAGCCCAGGCCTGAGGGCTGCATTGTGCCTGCTGGCCCTTGAAATTCCTTGTGCCTTCACTCTAGCTGTCGCCCAGCCCACTCTGCCTAATGTGATGGGTTTGCAGTGTAGGGCTGTGTGTTTGCCTTCTAGAAGCCCTGCGTAGAAAGAGAGGGAGCTGAGTATATACCCCAGGGTCAGTTTCGAGGGTGACAGAAGCTGGTGACAGCTCTAAGGAGAGTTGGAGTGCGGGAGACGGCAGCTCTGAGCCTGGAGAGGCTCCAGGGTTGGGGTGTGTGTGTCAGGACTTCTGATCTCCGGGGCTGGCTGGGCCTGCTTGCCCCCAGGCCAGATCCTCAGCCTCCGGGCTGCTCTGCAGGGCAGGCAGTGGCCCCGCAGGCTGTGCTTCTCAGGCTGCTGGGTCAGCTGGCTGCTGCTGCTCCAACTGGAGGCTCTGGCAAGAGATGGGACCATGAGTGGGAGTAGGAGGAAGCACAGTGTGCCTTCCCCGCCTCCTCCGCCTTAGATGTCATCTTTGGCACCTGCTGCCTTTCTCCCGTGACCCTGATTCCTGCTGTGGCCCCAGTTCCCTTCCTATGCCCTCGGTGCCTGATCCTGGAGAGCCGCCTCTTCCCTGTGCCCCTCCAGCCCTGGGCAGTGGTGGCTTCCTCCTCCTGCTCATCTCTGACTTGTCTCAGTGTCCCCTGGTTGACTCCTTCACCTTTTCCTTGCATTAAATTCCTCCTGTTTTATATCCTGTGTCATCAGTTCCTTGCATTAAATTCCTCCTGTTTTATATCCTCGGAAGTTGGTTTCTGTTTTCCTGACTCACACTGAAATCAACATGCATTGAGCACTATTATGTATGCACTGATGTCATATAGCATCAGTTTTATATTCAGACTTGAGCTCATATATATAACAGCCCTTAAAATAGAGAGGCAACTGAGTGTGTAAGAGGCTACATAATTTTCTAAGTTTACCAGCTAATAAGTGGTAGAATGACTGGGATTTGAGTCTAAGATTGTTTCACCCCCAGTCTACTCTCTTTTCTAACATGCCTTTCTGCCTTCTGGAAATACTTCTGGTACAACTGTGTTGGGAAACATTTCCCATGCACTGCGGGAAGCCGGGGGAAGGGAGTTGTGGGGCGAGGAAGGCTCCAGCAGCCCCCTCCTCATGGCCAGGGAGCCGTGCAGAAATAGAACTTTTTTTTTTTTTGCCTTATCTAGGGCTGCACTAACGGCATATGGAGGTTCCCAGGCTAGGGGGTCTAACAGGAGCTGTAGCCGCCAGCCTTCGCCACAGCCACAGCAATGCAGGATCCGAGCCACGTCTGCAACCTACACCACAGCTCACGGCAATGACGGATCCTTAACCCACTGAGTGAGGCCAAGGATCGAACCCGCAACCTCATGGTTCCTAGTCAGATTTGTTAACCATTGAGCCACAACGGGAACTCCAGAAATAAAACTTTTCTAAACTCTCATTTTAAGTCTCTTCAGAAAGTCGGAGTAGAAAGAAATCTCAGAGTCCACATCGGACTGCCATTCAGACTGCTTGAAATAGATTTAAATTGTGAGGCTAAATGTAAAGCTGGGTGAGACACTTTGATTTTTTGGAGAAACAAGAAGCCAGGCCAAAAGGAAATGCCTGCTATAATTAGACAATATTGAGATTTAATTCAGTTAATAGCGACACAAATAATTCTCCCCTTCTCCCTCCCTGCCCCCCTCTCTCTCTCCCTCCCTCCCTCTCTCTCTCTGTTTTTGTCCTTCACTTTTTTAAAACCTTAAACCAGTGTCTCCCAGATGATGCTCTTCATCACAAGCTAGGTTTTTTCCCAAGGCAAAGAACTCTGGTCTTTTCCCAATTCATTGGGTATTAGGTGGAGGTAGGAAATTAGGTTCATGGTGTGATTTTTCCCAATTTTAACAATTTTTGGGTTTAGCTTTTCTTAAAAATCGCCTAATGTGGACTAGAATCTAGACTCTAGTGTGAGGTGCAACCTGATTTACTGTGTGTTTATTTATGAATAATTGAAGATGTTCCACGAAGTGACAGGACTCCAGTCATTCTGCCTTTAAACAAGCTCACAGGGAGTTCCTGTTGTGGTAGGGCAGGTAAAGAACCTGACTAGTACCCGTAAGGACACAGGTTCAATCCCTGGCTTCACTCAGTGTGTTAAGGATCTGGTGTTGCCGTGCGCTGTGGTGTAGGTCCCAGATGCAGCTTGGGTCCTGTGTTGCTGTGGCTGTGGCAATTCATCTGATTCAACCCCTGGCCTGGAGCTCACAAACCGCTGCCCGCAGAAGTGGGCCCCGTACCTGCTCTGTGCGCTCAGATTCCGGTGCAGGAGGGGAGCCAATGTGAGGTGTGGCAATAGGGACCCTCCACGCACACTGTTGCACACCAGCTCAGGAGACCAGCTAGCCCTGCCTTGGCTCAGAAAACATCTTTGTCCCAGGCAGCGGAACCTGCTCCAGGTAGCATGACCAACATAATCTCGGAGGGCGTTCTGGAGTGACCTGGCAGCATCAAAAAGATTTAGGAAGTGCCTACCTTGCTCGGTCTAGGGAGAGAGACTGTCATGGGTCAGTGGCATCATCTGTCTGTCCAGTGCTCCTTGAACGGACCCAGAAGGCAGCCAGGAGCTGTGAATGTGTGCTGAAACTTGCCAGTTCACCTTCCAGCCCGACTGTGGCAGGGAGCCTGTGCGGGTCCATGCTCTAGGAGTGGAGGGGAGCGCCAGCACTGGTTCAGGGGGGAGACGCTTCGAACCTGAGTCTCCCTCCCCCTCTGTTCGCTGATGACCTCCTGGCTGAGAGAAGATGACAGTTCTTCAGACTGGCCTGTCTCGCTGTGTGCTTTGCTAAGGGCGAAATCAATTCCTTGGGAATCAATAGTTGGTGGCATTTGAAGATCCCATCCCCAACCCCACCTCGTCACACCAGGCCGCTGTGTTCAATATTTGCACGACAGCCAGCAAGGGGTTAATGGGCTCCAAATCCAGCCTGTGGGTGATGGTCTTTTATCAGTTCTAATAAGTCACCAGTATGGGCAGGTTGCAGGCCAGTTTTTCAGAACAGCTGATATTTAATAGACTACCTCAGATGATTAAGTGAAATGATTTCTTGGAGCAGTTCCAGACATGGCTCTAAAAGTTGTCTCAGCTAATTATCCCAAAAGAAGGGAATCGTAATGCTACTTGCCAGCTCGAAGATGGTTTCTGCCAAGACTAGGTCTTCTAAACTTAGGCTCTGCCTGCCCAGAAGGTCTATGGTGAGGCCTCAGTGGGGACAGCGAGCACTTTAGGTTTACACGAAGTTGTGTGGATTTATGTCTGTGTTCCTCAGATTCCCAAGTGGATCCAGGACCCAACAGAGGATAAAACTGCCAACTTGGATTTGGGGGGTCATTTATCATACAGGCCCATTTCTGCGGTCTCTGATTGATTTTTCCTTTTGATCTCAGCTTTTATCCTCTCACTCTGGGTAGCGTTTATCAATGGACCATTAAACCTAAGCAAACTGCTAGCTGGTTTATCAGGCTGTTTTTGCCGCTAAGAAAGAAGCTGCATCGTCCGGCTGGGATGCTAACAAACCCCTCCTCGCTGCCTGTCTCTCCCCTCCCCGCCCATCACCATCACGAAGACATTCAAAAGTAAACCTGAAACAGTGCTGCAACGTGCAGCAACATCGGAGCTCGCCCCTCCACCTGCGGATCGCATTTAAAGTCAGATTTCCAAACATCTGAGGACAGTGTCTGTCGGGTGTCTCCGTGGGGTTACCAAATTACACTCAGCTTCCTGCCATGAGGTCTTTTCGTCCCCACACCCTGGCAAATAACTTGCCAATTAATACAGCCGAGTAACCGCCTTATGACAGCTTTTAATTTTGAAACGTCGGGGTAAGGTTTTCCTCACTCTCCGCTATCCTCCATCTCCTGAATTTTCAAGGTTCAGGCTGTCCCGTCTTCCCCTCTCATTCAGCCTAAAACCGGGCAGGGCTAGGGGCAGTGCAGAATATTCATGTGAACCTCTGAATGAAGCACTTCTGCCAACTTCCTTTCTGAGTGTCCTGGTCCAATGTAAGCAGCAAAGTCAACAAGAGCTGTTCGGATCTGAAGGCTGTCATGTTTGTGAGCCCGGGATCGCAGAAACGAGGGCCAGGCCCATTATCTCCTGACCTTCTGTGGTGTCATCAGAAAACAAAGACCTTTTCTTGGGAGGTTCTTTAACACCTCCACATTCATTCTCTCTGCCCCCAGGGGCCCACCTAGAAGGGAGGTGGAGGGTTGAGTCAGCAGCACCTGTACCGAATGTCCCCTGGGGAACATGCACCTGCAACTGTGACCATCTTGTCCCAGTGACGTGCATCTGCATCTCTGTCCGTTCTTGTCCGAGTGGCCAGCTCACCTCAGGTGGATGTGGGCAACCACGGTGACCTTCCACCCTAATACCAGAAGACTGACTGGGCTCCTTTTCTTGCTCTGTCACTAGCTATGTGACCCCAGAAAGGACACCTTCCTTACATTGCTGTCACATGGAGATTAACGATGCCTACGGTGCAGGGGTGTTGAAATGATTAACTTAGGTGAAATACACAAAGTGGTTAGCATTCTATGCTAGGTTTCTTCTCATTCATAAAATGGGGGTAATAATACCTAGCAATATATAGCATAATATATAATAAATATATACTATCATATCATATCATATCATATCATATAATTCTGCTTAGTCATGGCCTAATAAGTGTTCAGCTCTGTTGGAAGGTTGCAGGGAGTGACAGGCAAATATTTTCTCCCATTCAGTAGGTTGTCTTTTCATTTTGTTAATGGTTTCCTTTGCTGTGCAAAAGCTTTTAAGTTTAGTTAGAACCCATTTGTTTATTTTTGTTTTTATTTCCATTACTCTAGGAGGTGGATGGAAAAAGATATTGCTGTGATTTATGTCAGAGTATTCTGTTTTTCTCTAAGAGTTTCATAGTACCCGGTCTTACATTTAGGTCTTTAATCCATTTTGAGTTTATTTTCCTGTATGGTGTTAGAGAATATTCTAATTTCATTCTTTTACACGTAGCTGTCTGGTTTTCCCAGCACTACTTTTTTTTTTTTTTTTTAGTATAATGATTTTTATTTTTCCATTATAGCTGGTTTATGGTTTTCTGTCAATTTTTCAACTGTACAGCGTGGTGACCCAGTTAAGCATACATACGCAAATTTGTCGTAAGTGATTAGACATAGTTCCTGGTGCTATACAGTAGGATCTCCTTGCTTTTCCATCCCAAAGGCAATAGTCTACATCTATTAACCCCAGATTCCCAGACCATCCCCCTCCCCCACCCTCTTGGCAACCACAAATCTTTTCTCCATGTCCGTGATTTTCTTTTCTGTGGAAAGTTTCATTTGTGCAGTATACTAGATTCCAGATATAAGTGCTATCAAATGGTATTTGTATTTCTCTTTCTGACTTACTCCACTCAGTATGAGAGTCTCTAATTCCATCCATGTTGCTGCAAATGGTGTTATTTTATTCTTTTTTATGGCTGAGTAGTATTCCACTGTGTATATATACCACATCTTCCTAATCCAATCATCTGTTGATGGACATTTGGGTTGTTTCCATGTCTTGGCTATTGTGAATAGTGCTGCAATGAACATGTGTGTGCAAGTGTCTTTTTCAAGGAAAGTTTTGTCCAGATATATGCCCAAGAATGGGATTGCTGGGTCATGTGGTAGTTCTATGTATAGTTTTCTAAGTTACCTCTGTACTGTTTTCCACAGTGGTTGTACCACCTTACATTCCTACCAACAGTGTGAGAGGGTTCCCTTTCTTCTTCAAATGCACCTCCTCCAGCATTTGTTGTTTGTGGACTTATTAGTGATGGCCATTCTGATTAGTGTGAGGTGGTACCTCATAGTACTTTTGATTTGCATTTCTCTAATCATCAGTGATGTTGAACATTTTTTCCATGTGCTTGTTGGCCATCTGTATATTTTCTTTGGAGAAATGTCTATTCAGGTCCTTTGCCCGTTTTTCAATTGGGTTGTTGTCTTTTTTGCTGTCGAGTTGTATAAGTTGTTTGTATATTTTAGAGATTAAGCCCTTGTCAGTTGCATCATTTTACACTATTTTCTCCCATTCTGTAAGTTGTCTTTTTGTTTTCTTTTTGGTTTCCTTTGCTGTGCAAAATCTTGTCAGCTTGATTAGGTCCCAGCAGTACTTATTAAAGAGACTGTCTTTTCTCCATTGTATGTTCTTGCCTCTTTTGTTGTAGATTAATTGACCGTAGGTGTGTGGTTTTATCTCTGGGCTTTCTATCCTGTTCCATTCTATAAGTCTTTGTGCCAGTGCCATACTGTTTTGATGACTGTAGCTTTGTGGTATAGTCTGAAGTCAGTGAGCCTGATCCTTCCAGTTCTGTTTTTCTTTCTCAAGATTGCTTTGATTATTTGGGAGTTTTATGTTTCCACACAAATTTTAAGATTTTTTGTTTTTGTTGTTATATCCAGATCTGTAAAAAAATGCTATTGGTAATTTGATAGGTATTGTTTTGACTCTCTAGATTACTTAGGGTAGTATGGTCCTTTTAACAATTTTGACTATTCCAGTCCAAAAACATGATATAACTTTCCATCTGTATCATTTTTTATTTCTTTCATCAGCATCTTGTAGTTTTCAGAGTATGCGTCTTTTGCCTCTTTATATAGGTTTAGTGGATTTTTTTAACCTGTGATAAAAAAAGATGGACTTCTTGCGAAAGATAGGTTCTGTATCTTCTAGATCCAACATCTTGTTTAATCAAAAAATAATGTCACTTTGGGGTGTATATATATGGCTTTTTATCTAATATGTCTGCTACTCAGGATCAAGACAAACAAGAAAGAAATAAAGAGACCTTTATCCAGATGGTTACATATTTTTTACCACCTTCAGCTGAAATTGGGTTGGGATATTTATCTTTGTCATTCCAGTTGTATACTTTTTTACCCTCAGAGACCAATGCCTCCAGAGTTTCATATCCAGAGTGTGTGTTGTTTATATATGCTACCCACTATGCATGTATTTTTCTTTTTAATCCTCACCACAACTTAGTTTTCCTCCATTTAACAGATGAGAAGACCAAGGCTCAATGTCATTAAGTTAACCGGCTTATAGTAATATGTAGAACTGGGAATCAGTGGCCAGGTCAGATAACTGAAAAGATCACGATCTTTCTAATCCTTATATCACCTTCACTTCTCGTCCCCAAGATGTCTGGAGTGTTCTATGGTGGCAGGATCTCATACTCCACAACTTTTTTTTTACCTCCATAAATTTATACCTGCCTTAGTGGTATAGATTGAATGCTGTGTCTTTCCCAAATTCATATGTTGACTCCTAATCCCCAGTGTGATGATATTAAGAGGTGAGGCCTCTGGGAAGGGATGAGGTCATGACGGTGGAGCCTTCATGAATGGGATCAACACCCTTATGAAAAAGCCCTCGGAGATTTCCCTCATCCCTTCTGCCATGTGAGGACATAGCAAATACCCAGCCATCTCTGAACCAGGAAATGAGCCCTCGCCAGACACTGAAGCTGCTAGTGCCTTGATATGGGACTTCCCACCCTCCAGAACTATGAGAAATTATTTATGTTGATTAATAGTCACCCAGACTGGCATTTTGATATAGCAGCCTGAATGGACTAACCCTTAATAAAGGATCATTTCAATCAATACACAAAAAGCATTTGATAAAATCCAGCACACATTCATGATTAAAACTCTAAGCAACTAGAAACTTCCTCAAGTTTATAAAAGGCATCTATAAAAACCCAATAATAGGGAGTTCCTGTTATTCCATTGTGGTGCAGCGGAAAGGAATCCAGCTAGTATCCATGAGGATGTGGATTCGATCCCTGGCCTCTCTTAGTGGGTTGGGGATCCAGCATTACCATGACCTGTGGTGTAGGTCACAGACACAACTCAGATCTGACGTTGCTGTGGCTGTAGCATAGTCTGGGAGCTGTAGCTCCAATTTGACCCCTAGCCTGGGAACTTCCATATGCCAAGGGGGCAGCCCTAAAAAAAAAGCAAAAACAAAACAAACAAAAAAGAAAAAATCCAGTAATAAACATCACACTAATGGTGAAAGATTAAACTTCCTTCCTATGATCAGATACATGGTAAGGATGCCTGCTTTCACTTCTATTCAGTGCGGTACTAGAGGTCCTGGCCATCACAATCAGGCAAGAGAAAGAAGTGAAAGGAGTACAGGTCAAGAACGAGCAAGTAAAACTGTCCCTATTTGTACATGTTATGATTGTTTATATATAAAAACCCCAAAGAATCTCCAAAATAATTAATAGAACAAATAAGTGAATTTAGGATACAAAATTATTATAAGTAAATCAATTATATTCTTATACATTAGCTGCAATGTGAAAATGAAAATTTAAAAAAGCAATCCCAGTCATAACACCATGAAACGTAAGACAGACATAAATTTAGTAAAAGATGTTCAACTCTGCTATGCTAAGAACTACAAATCATCACTGAGAGAAATTAAAGAAGATACAATTAAATAGAAAGCTACAGTGTGTTCATTGATTGGAAAACTCAATATTTCCCCCTATTGACAAAATTGTTGACCTATGTTGAGAATAGTCAACATATTCTCAATCAAAATCCCAGGAAGATCTTTCCTAAAGGCTGACAATCTTATTCTAAAATGTATATGGAAATGTAAAGGATGTAAGATAACCAAAGTTAATGTAAAAAAGAGCAAAGCTGGAGGACTTACTCTATATGATCTGAAGCTATTACAGAGCTACCGTAATCAAGACGGCTTTGTGCAATACTTTACAAAACAGTTTGGTTGTCTCTTAAAAAGTTAAATATCCATCTACCAAATGACCCAGCCGTTCTATTCCTAGGTATTTATCCAAGAGAAATGAAAACATAAGTCCACAGAGAGCTTGTACCCAAACACTCACAGCAGCCTTATTTGAAATGGTTCCAAGTGGGTAACAACCCAAATGTCTGTAATAGGTAAATGGGTAAAGAAATGGTGGTAAATCGATATAATGGAATGCTTCTCAGCAAGAAAAGGAACAATCACCACAAGCACCAACATTGACGTACCTTAAAACCACTCTACGGACTGAGAGAAGCCAATTACTTTCTCCTAAAAAATACATACAGTATGATTTCATTTATTTAAAAATTTTAAACATGCAGATGAATCTATTAGGATTGAAAGCAGATCAGTGGCTGTCTCAGGTTGGAGGTGGAGAAAGGGGTGGGTTACACAGGGGCACATGGAAACCTTTGGAGGTTATGGAAGGAAACGTTATCTTGATTATAGTAATACTTTCATGGGGGTAAGCATTCACCCAAACTCATCAACTGTGTAATTCCAATTTTTGCAGTTTATTGAATGTCAGTTACCTCAGTAGAGCTGGAAAAAAAAAAAAAGTCCTGGCCCATTTGTTCAGAGCTTGTTCCCAGTTTCCTAAGGCAAAAACAAAACAAACAAAAAAGAAAAAATCCAGTAATAAACATCACACTAATGGATCAGATCATAAGTAGTAAAATAACCAAGAGATTTTTTGAGAACTTAAAGAAGAAGGAGCACTAAAGGCAGGAAGTTCCATCAAGATTAGGCTCATTTTCTCTTATAAAGGGTTCTTGACTTGCGAGAGCAAAGGAGCATGTAGGCACCTGCTGAAGGGCCATTAGCAGGCATTTGATGTGCTTTCGCGGTGTCTGGGAACAGGACCTGGAGGTGCGGAGGCTCACGGACTGTCTGAAGATGCAGGTGGATGACCCAGATGGTGCAGATAAAGGGCCTGGCCTCACCTGGAGGGTGGTGTCTGCTGACAGCTACCTGCCCCCGCCTTGGCCCACTTCTGCTCGGCATTTTCCTCACTGACTTCAATGAGAACATAAATTATATGCTTGTTAAATAGACATAGAGCAAATATCTACTGAATCCAGCAGTGTGGTAGGCACTCTACGGCCCTGCACACATAGATCTTGGAAGGAAGTGACTGGGCCACCTGGAGCTTGAAGGTGAAAAAGAAGCAGGGCGACGGACATACAAATACCTCATTCAGGAGCTTGATTTGCACGAAGAGCCTGACATATAAGGCAGAGCATGGAATTCCAGGACCGGCTAGGAGGACTGAGTGCAGGGTTGGGGGACGTGAGGTCAGGGGACCCGAGGGCTGGATGCATCTGACCTGGTGGCGGGGGGGCGGGGGGGGCGGATTTGGACTCTGGCTCTGAGAGGAGAGCAGCAATGGAGGGGTAGCGCCGGGAGAGACAGGTGCAAACTGGCGGTTATAATCTGGTGAAGGCGGAGGAGGCTGGTGGCCCAGGAGAGAGAGGACAGGGCCTGAGCTGGAGGTGCGGTGAGGGCCACACACACAGCCTCCCAGATGTGCTCCCCGTTCCTGGCCTCAGCCCCTGGCACAGTTGCCTGTGACACTACGCTGTGTCCCAGGAGGGTGGAGGCAGCCACTCTCCTGTCCCTTGCCCCCACCCCTGCCCTCCAGCTCAGGCTAGTCCTGTCCCAGTTAGTGACTGTGAGTAACATGTGTCTGAGCTTATTTCTGAATGTCCCAACCTGTGCCCCTTAAAAAAAAAAAAAAAACAACCTGTGGATTTCAGTGTCAACAGATCTGACTACAAATCTTGTTTCCATTACCTGTTAGCTATGACTTAGGGGAAGTTACTAAACTTTCTGAGCCTCAGTTTTCTCTCTTTAAAATGGGCATAAAAGTATCTGCCCCAGTAATGGTTACTGCGAGGATTTAGGCCTTTTTATTCTGTAAAATATAGGCCTTTCCTCAGCTTTTGTCCCAGTGAATCAGAATTGCTTTCTGGCCTTTGATGTTGATACATAGGAGACAAGTGACAATGGAATTAGGAAATGTTAAAGATCAGTACTGGAAATGTTAAAAAATCAACTTCGGAGTCCCTGCTGTGGCACAGCGGGTTAAGAATCTGACTGCAGTAGCTTGGGTTGCTGCAGAGGCGCAGGTTCAATTCTGGCCCAGGAACTTCCACATGCCATGGCTGTGGCCACTAAAAACAGAGTTAAAAATCAGCCTCTAGGAACAGGTCATCTTTAGGTGCGAGGTCCAGTGCAGTCACCTGTTCCGTTAGGATAAGCAAGCATCATAAAGTCTCGAGGTGGAGGGGTCCTCAGAGCCCCCACGCTGAGCTGGAAGGGACACTGGGGGGGCGGGGGGACTCTCCTGCATGAAGCAGGCTGTCCTGTCCTGGTGACTCTTGCTTAGAGGTTCTCAGCTGAGGGTGACTTTGCCCTCCAGAAGCACCGGCACTGTCCGCAGACATTTGGTTGTCATGACTCAGGGGCGATACTGGCTTCCGGTGGGCAGAGGTCGGGGATACCAGGACAGTCACCCACAGCAAAGAAGCATCCAGCCGAAAAGGCCAGTAGTGCCAAGATTGAGGACCCCTGGGCTAATAAGAAAGCCGGCTTCGAATTCCAGGTCTATCCTTTATAGCTGTGTGGCTTTGGGCAAGTTACTTACATTCTCTGTGCTTGTTTTTACCTCTGTAAAACGAGGATGATGATAAGAGTACCACAGAAGACTCTTGTGAGCCTTCAGTGGATCCATAGTATGTGCAGTGTCTAGATCAGTGACAGGGGCGTGGGGAAAACCCATCTAGGAGTTTGGATTTGAACAACCCCTCATTAGAACCATCGCTCGGAGGTCGTAGCTCCTCCCCTGGGGACCGCCCCACCCCCAAATAATTCTTCTCTTCTCTGGGCTGCACAAGCCCATCCTCTGTAACTGGCATGGTTCCAAGACATGCTACCATGCTGGTCTCTTTTCTAGAAGGATTCTAGTGTGTCAGTATTGAAATAAGCCTCTCACAATTATACCCAACAAACCAGACGACCTGAGAGCACAGATGCACCATGCCGTTACCTTCCTGGACTGGAGGGGCCCCTCTGGTGAAGGCTGTCTCTATGAGGTTGACATTTATAACAAGAACTGTGTGCTGCCCTTGGCCACTCCCACTGGAAATTCCTTGCCTTTATTCCACAGAGGAGGGGGTCCCAGGGTACAGAGTGCTCTGGGCAGAAATCACAGACAATATGGTGTTCCAATGACAAAGGATGTGCTAAAAAATAATTTTCCCCTTAGCCTGAAAATTCAGTAAAACAGAACCCCGCTTTCCTTGAGGTTAAGTGGTGCATTATTGAACTGGAAAGACCTTCCCAGAAAAGCCATGTGACCAGGTAGGAGACACTGACACCCTCATGCCTCATCCTTCTCCCCCCACCCCCCTCAGTTGGGTCATTAGTCTGATTCACTGTTCCTATCATCTCCTAAAGCCCCTCGGGGAGTAGCCTCTTCTAGAAACAGGAGCTCATAAAAGATTCTCCTTTGTGTAACAACTTCTCCCAGAAGCCTGGAGAGTGACTGTTTGACACATAAAACTGGGACTCTGGCTACAGGAAACAGCAAGGGCAAGTTCACGTCCCAGCTTCCCTACGTCTCGGGGGAGCCCACTTAAGCGTTCCTCCCATAGACCTCTGGAAGGACCTGTTAAACTGTAATGGCCTCAATTTTGTCCAATTAACCTCACACTGGGTTCACTCCTGCCCTTAGCTGTGTGTTTGCAGCTACTGCTGATTCCAGGTATAGCAGTGGGCAGGTAACAGTGGAAACGAACTTGGTGGATTTAAGGGAAAAATGTTAACCACATCCCCCAAGCGTGAGGGGAACAATACCCTGCGAAGGCATGCTGATCACAAGGGCACGACCCACCCAGAAATCCTCCCAAAAGCCAAATCAAGTGGAAATGAAGTACACTGCCAGCTTACGGCGGGAGGGAGGTTTGCTTGTTTGTTGTACATTGTCAGTTGCCTTTTACTCACAGAGTGCCTTGAATGGCCATTATTTTCAGCTCCTGTAATTTTAAGTCTGAACTAGTTCCTTTCAAGTCATAAAAACTTCATAGAAAAACAACTCAGCTTTCTTTGGAAATCTTTCACTCTAAGTTTATAGTTTCAGTGCGAGGCTGCCTTCCCCAGGTGGGAAGCCTAGAGCCCGCTGTTTGCTTTTTCCCTCAGCCTGCTCTGAGGGTCTCCCCCACACCCAGGATCAGGCTCTTTTTCTCATGCCTTCGCATGATGGTTTGTGACTGGAGGCTACGGTCTGTAAGCAGATAATGGGAAATGGCACCTGCACCATCGGCTCAGGCCCTGGAGAGCTGCGGTCCTCGGGCCCCGGCCAGTCATGTGGAACAATCAGGGCCCAGGTTCCAAACGGTTCTGCGGAAGCCTGGGGTTAAGGGCAAGGTGGGAGAAGCTGAGCAAATCCCAGGCCCTCTTCCTGTTCAGCCAGAGCACCTCCACTCTGATATATTTTTAACTTGTGCATCTATCATAAATATGGACCCAACACAGATCTAGAAAGTTCCCAGCCCCCAGAAACCCCCATGCTCCTTTTCAATGCTGGCTCCAAAGGGGAAGCCCTCTCCTGATTTCTAACAGTGAGGCCCCAGAGAGGTGTTTTTTTTTTTTTTTTTTAACTTTTAATTTTGAAATAATTATAGATTCAGATTCACAGGCGGTTACAAAGATAGTACGGAGAGGGATATGGAGTTTTACATTCTTTGTCAATGTTCAAAGAATTCATCTCATAAGAAGCCTGAGGAGTTCCTCTTTGGCTCAGAAGGTTAAGGACCCAGCATGCTCGCTGCTGTGACTCAGGTCATTGCTGTGGTACAGGTTCAGTCCCTGGCCCGGGAACTTCCACACACCTTGGGTGTGGCCAAGAAGAAAAAAACAAGCAAAACCCCCAGTGGAACAGTAGAAAATGGACGGGTTCTAGAGTCAGGTCTCATGGGACTGAGTCTAAATTCTTTCCCTTACCAGCATGTCAGCCAGACATGTCCCTTGACTGTCCTGAGCTGCAGATAAGCCGCTTTCCTGCTGCTGGTAGGTTTATAAAAGGTGAGGCAGTGCGTGGGCGTGCGTGTAAACTGGGGGGCTCCGCTCGGAGGTGCTGCTTCCCTGGGGCTCCCAGCGCAGTGATGAATGGAGCAGGGGCAGTCCCGCACCACCTTCCCCAACCACGGCGTCCTGTGGTTTCTGGGCGTTACCAACAAGGCTCTTCCTTCATTCCTCCATCTCCCACGCCGGCCACGGCATCTCCCTTCAGCTGTTTAGGCAGGTGGGGCGCCAGCAGGTGCAGCCTGGGAGGGAAGGTTGGGGGGCGCTGACCAAGCAGAGGCAGGAAGCCGGGTCCCAGTGCCCCGCCCGTGGACTGGCCGTGGTGAAATTGGCCCCGCTCGTGTGCCACCTGGAAAGGCCACCCGACCCCCGGTGCTGGGGGAAGGTGTGACTCTCTGCTCCTTACAGGAGAATTCCCACTACGGCTGGGTAACAAAAGGTAGCCTCGAGGAGCGGCCTTACGAACCCGGAAGGTATCTGACCTCCTGTCACTACTGGGAGGGGAGCCGAGGGCGGCTCTCAGCCAGCAGCCCTGAGTCATCCCAGGAAAGCCAAGCCAAGCCCGCCTGACACATCTCAGAGGCCTGAACCCAGCGCACAGGTGTCCGGAGCCACCTGAGAGAGAAAATCTGGGTGGGCCTGATCAGCCAGTGGTTAACAATGGACAGAGGCTCTGGGTCCCCTCCGGTCCCCTCTGTCCACCTCAGGCTGCACCTGCCACACCTCCGGGCCAGGGAAGGGGATGGACAGAGAGGAGGGACTTGTTCCTTGGGTTGTCTGCCATGTTTCAGGCTTCAAAAGGTGCTACGCAGCAGTGCCACCACTGGGGACCTGGCTTTGAGGCCACAGAGCCATTCTGGGAAACGCCCTCGTCCTTCCTTGGTGGTTGACCTTTCCAGGCCACCTTAGGGTGGTGGTCTCAAGCCTAAGGTCTAGAGGCTCTGGGGCAGAAAGGGCGAGGACGGTGATGGCGGGAATAATGACAGTAATGGGATGGTTGGGAGGAGCAGCGAGCCGTGTGGGAGAGGAGTGGTCCAGGCTGGGAGCCTCCAGGCACCCGGACACCCTGCTGCTAGTGATGGGTTCACACACTGAATACCTCTGGGAACCACGCACTGAGCTGAGTGCTCTGCCCTATTGCATCATTTAATCCTCCCAGTCACCCTCTGGAGGTCATTATCATCATTAGGATGTCTTTTAAGTAACTTGCCTAAGGTCCCTTAGCTGGTAAGCAGTGGAGCTGGAATGCGACTGGTCTGTGTGGCTCCAGCTTCTCCCTCCCAGACGCTTGTCCCCGACAGAGCTTCTCAGCCTTCCCGACTCTCCTGCTCCAGAGGGGGTTTACGCGCAGCTAGCTGCCTGCCGCGCTTGTTGAGGATGACTGACAGCTCTGAGAGCAGAAGGCGTTCCTCCCCTGTTGCTACTGCTGTTCTGGGGATCAGACTTTGAGAACCACTGCATTGTAGCAATCCTGTAAGATTGGACGAGCAGGCATTGTTAATGTTTCCTTTTTTTTTTTTTTTTCCGGTCTTTTCAGGGCCGCACTGGTGGCATATGGAGGTTCCCAGGCTGCGGGCTGAATCCAAGCTGTAGCTGCCAGCAAACACCACAGCCACAGCAACACAGGATCCGAGCCGCGTCTGCGACCTACACCGCAGCTCACGGCAACACCAGACCCTTAACCCACTGAGTGAGGGCAGGGATGGAACCTGCGTCCTCATGGAGACTAGTCGGGTTCGTTACCGCCGAGCCACAACGGGGCTCCTAATGTTTCCATCTTTTAGATGAAGGAGTTGGTACGCAGGGAGGTTTGGTGACCTGTCATTGGGGGACAGAGTATCAAAAAGCAGGAGTAGGACTTTAAAACAAGATGGGACATCCTGTACCTCTGACCACCACTTCTCAGCAGGTCTATGTAGTATTGCGATATCTGCAGTGATGATCTCCCAAATTATCTGAGTCTCTTCTGGATCATCTGGGGGGCCACCGAGACCTGAGTGCCATCTAGCTCTTCGGGGTCTACGTCTGTGAAAGCACTGCCGCTGGCGAGGTGGGAGACCTGGGCCTCCCCAGAGCATGTGGCAGGAAAAGCCTGCCAGACACAAAAGCCCAGGTTCACGGGCATGCACTGTGTCTTTACCCTGTTTTTAATTAACAACTTGCTAGGACTGATTAGCAAGACGTGAACTTATTTTCAAGTGAAAGAGGCAGAGGTCTCGGATAGCCACGGTTAGAGCTGGTTTCAGGGCTCGCTTGTGGCAGAACTTTGGTGAACTATGAATCTGATGAAGCTGAAGTAGCAAAAAAAAGGCCATGGACTTATTACTGCTATTTCCCACCACGTCCTCGGTGGGCAGGCAACCTCTGCCAGTGGTCATCCTAAGGCCAAAGGCAGAAGCCCACGCAACACACTCAATCTGCCATTTAATTCGGTATTAGCTGTTCGGCTGCAGCAAAACCAGACACTTACCTAAGTGCCAGAAAGTTGAAGCGTTTTTAAATTAAATTTCATATCTAGCTTGTATTTAGTTTGGACATCGTCATGAAACAGTGAAATAATTTAAGTTGATGCTAAGCGGTTTGAGGGTTTCTCTTTTTTTTTTTTGAACGGAGAGACATATTTCTTATGTTTAAGAAACACTGCTCTTGAGATAATGTAATAATGAGATAACATAAGAAAAGCCTGTCTAAACTCTGAGGTGCCATGTAAATGTCCCCCCCCCCTTTTTTTTTCTTGGTCTTTTTATGGCCACACCCACGGCATATGGAGGCTCCCAAACTAGGGATCTAATCGGAGCTGTAGCCGCCAGCCTACACCACAGTCACAGCAACGCGGGATCCAAGCGGCGTCTGTGACCTACACCACAGCTCACGGCAACGCCGGATCCTTAACTCACTGAATGAGGCCAGGAATCGAACCTGCATCCTCATGGATGCTAGTCAGATTCTTTTCCCCTGAGCTATGATGGGAACTCCTAAATGTTTGTCTTTACTGGTTTTTTTCCCCCGTTTCTCTTTTTTAAATAGTATATTTTTAAAATTGAGGAATAGTTGCAGTTCCCATTGTGGTGCAGCAGAAATGAATCTGACTAGGAACCATGAGGATGCAGGGTCAATCCCTGGCCTCGCTCAGTGGGTTAACGATCCAGCGTTGCCGTGAACTGTGGTGTAGGTCACAGATGCAGCTCAGATCTGGACATTGCTGTGGCTGTGGTGTAGGCTAGCAGCTGTAGGTCTGATTAGACCCCTAGCCTGGGAACCTCCATATGCTGTGGGTGTGGCCCTAAAAAGAAGCAAAAGAAAATAATAAATAAATACATACATACATACATACATAAATTGAGGAATAGTTGATTTATAATATTATATAAATTTCAGGTGTATAACATAATGATTCACCAATTTTAAAGTTTACATTTCATTTATAATTATAAAATATTGGCTATATTCACTGTACTGTGAAATATAGCCTTGTATCTTATTTATTTTATATGTAATAGTTTGTACCTCTCATTCCCATCTGACTCTGCCCTCTCCCTGGTGCTAACCATTAGTTTGTTCTCTATATCTCTGTTTGTTTGTTATAGTCACTAGTTTATTTTTTAGATTTATACAGTATACAGTGATATATACAGTATTTTTTTCTCTGACTTGTTTCACTTAGCATTAATGCCCCCCAAGTTCATCCATGTTGTTGCCAGTGGCAAAATTTCCTTCTTTTTTATGGCTGAGTACTGTTCCATTGTGTCTATAGCACATCTTTTTTCCATTCATCTGTTGATGGACCCCTTATGTTGCTTCCATGTCTTAGCTGTTGTGAATAGTGCTGCTATGAACATTCGGGTGCACGTATCTTTTCAAATTAGTGTTTTTGTTTCTTTTGGATATATACCCAGGAATTGCTGGTCATGGGGCAGTTGTAATTTTAGTTTTTTAAGGAGTCTGCTGTTTTCCACTGGCTGCACTAATTTCCATTCCTCCCACCAATGTATAAAGGCTCCCTTTTCTCTAGTTGTCATCAGCTTCTGTTATGTATTCTTTTCAATGACGGCCATTCTGACAGGTCTTGAGGTGATATCTTATTGTGATTTTTCATTTGCATTTTTCTTATGATTAACGCTGTTGAACATCTTTTCCTGTGCCTGTTGGCTGTCCTTATTGCTCTTTTTACCCCCAGCTTTATTGAGATGTAATTGACTTACAACATTGTGAAGTTTAAGGTATGCAAGTCAGTGATTTTATATATGTATATATGGCAAATGATCACCACATAGTTACGTTTTTGTGTGTGTGATGAGCGCTTTTATTTTATTATTATTATTTGCTTTTTAGGGCCACACCTGTGGCATATGGAGGTTCCCAGGCTAGGGGTCCAATTGGAGCTATAGCTGCTGGCCTACACCACAGCCACAGCAACATCAGATCCGAGCCGAGTCTGCAACCTACACCACAGCTCACGGCAATGCTAGATCCTTAACCCACTGAGCAAGGCCAGGGAATGAACCAGCAGCCTCACGGTTCCTGGTTGGATTCGTTTCCGCTGTGCCACAACAGGAACTCCGATGAGCGCTTTTAAAATATGCTCTTATCAACTTTCAAATATACTCCACGGTCTTGTTAATTATAGCCACCACGCTTTATAAGACATTGCCAGAGGTACTTCTTCATCTTAGAACTGAAAGTTTGTACCTTTAGACCACCTTCCCCCTCCTCCCTTCCTTGCCCTTGGCAACCACCGATCTGTTCTCTGTTTCTCCGAGTTTGGTATTTTTAGATTCCACCTATAATGAGATTACGCAGTGTTTGTTTGCCTCCCTCCTTGTTGTTTTAGCTGTTCTTTTCAGAGTGCTAGCTGGCTGCCCCACCTACTTCTGTAATTCTGCTCTTCCCTCTCATTGCCCCTCCTGCTGCATTCTCAGGGCAGAACCAGCCACTTGACCCCAGCCATGAGGGGTCAGTTCCACGGAGGCCACTTCCTGGGCTCCCTGAGGGAGGGTAGGTTCTCTCTTGCTAGACCCGGGCAGGGCCTTGGGCACCTTTTCCTTGTCTTCTGGTCTCACCCCTCCCATGGGAGATGAGGAAGTGAAACTGGAGACACCAAACCTGACCTTCTTATAGAATGCCACACAGGGAGCCAGGGCCAGATCCAGGAATAAACTGGGATCCTTTTAAAATAAGTTCTCTTTTCCCCCCCGTCTTCCTGTTATACACCAGGATGGGTGCCAACTTTTCTGGAGGCTCAAGACCCATTTGGCAGAGAGGGAAGCACACAGAAAACCCAGAGAGCCCAGCCTGGGAGGATGGGAGATGCCAGTTAGGACGCACTAGTGTCCAGGAACGAGGGCAAGCTGGCAGAGGGAGCCGATCCATGTGCTCAGAACCTTCCACTGGAATGGGGCTAAGTCCTCAGGGCCTTCAGGATGAAGGCCGAGGTAGTTCTGTTAAAGATATGCTGAGAAGACTCTTTCTCTTGGCAGAAGTTTTTTTTTTTTTTTTTTTTCCGCTTTTGTACCCATTTAAATGGGAATTTCAAAGGATCACTTGCAGGGAGGGGAGAGGACCTATGAGGAAAGAGGAGTGAGTCATTGCGCAAAACCAGAGGGCTGGGTGCTGATGCTCTGAAACAGAGAGGATGGGGCCCTCCTTCGTCAGAGGAGGTGTCCAATCATTCCAGCTTGGCAAATAGTCGTGGACCTAGAAGGACTTTCTTTCACACTGGAATGAGAAACCTAAAGCTTTAGGATATGTCAAATTTAACTAAAAAATATTTTGCTGGGCATGGAAGGAAAAGTGATTTAGAAGGATCCAAACCTTTTTGGAATATGTAGAATCCAGGCAAGTCAGGCCCACTCTCCTTAAGCGAGGAGTGTGTCTAGGTTTTTTTCATTTGTAAACCATTCCATCAGAAATCCATATGGGGTACATGCGGCTGCCTGACATTTTAAAATGGCAAATGGCTTTAGCTATTTGAACATGTAGATATTTATCAGAAATACAAAAGCTGTCCAAGGCCCTTTTTTTCAGATCATCATATACAGTTAGAGGCCCCAGAATTTAGTCTTCAGTCAGGTGTAGCCTAGAGATCGTTGGTGTTTAGAAGTCTGAACAAGCCTCAGGGCTATGGTATGTATGAAATCAAAATCATGTGTCCGTTTACATTAATACATTAGGTAGGTTTACATTACTAGTCGTGACTTTTAACTTCATTCCAGATGATTTACAATTTAAGTGAGGCCTAGAGTTTGGCTCATTGCGGACAATTCCAGTCGGGTCCTGCGATGGATCTCCAAGCTTCCGGAAATAGCATGTCGTCTGGGTGGTCACTTCAGTGAAACCGAGTCACTGTCAGGGGCAGATGCTGGGTAACTTGGCCACGCGCGGGCCTGAGCTCCGGCCGCGGCCGGAGAAACGTGTGCATGATTCACAGCAACGAATCTCTGCTTCTCTCCTTCAGCTGTGACTTCACGTCCCGCAGACAGCCCTGCAGGGGCTCGAAACTGTGACCGTGCGGCACCCGCGGCAGCTCAGGAATGGGAAAGAAAAGCTGCTTCTGTTTCCTGTTGAGACCACGTGCCCATGTAGATCTGGGGGCATGCACTTCCGCGTTCACGTTCGAAATGTTTCCTCCCAGGCGCCTCCGCGCCACGTGATCGGATGATTTCTGTCGTCCGAAGCAGAACCGTGTGAGCTGCATCGGAGCACAGCCAACGCTGGCAAGGCCTGGACCTGAGGAAGCCGCTTGGTAAGTCTCTGCAGGCTTCTACACCCCAGCCACTTGCTTGCATTGAAATAAACTAGATGTGCTCACTCCGCTTTAACTTCTTCCACGTGCCCCAGGGGCCCCTAGGGGAGGGCATGAGCATGAAGGAAAATCATGGCCTTGGTCACTTCCTCCACCCTGTCACACCCGCCCAAGGAGCCTGAGCTCCCGGGTCCCAAGTCTTCTGATGACGACCTGTAGCAAATGCCCCCACCTGTCTCTCCAGTAACTTGAATACACTGTTCCAACCGCATCAGGTGAACTCCCTTTTCCGTGTTTAGACCAATGACTCAAATTTCTTTTTCTTTCTTTCTTTTCATTTTAGGGCCGCACCCGCAGCATAGGGGAGTTCCCAGGGAAGGGGCTGAATTAGAGCTACAGCTGCTGGCCTATATACCACAGCCACAGCAACGCAAGCAAGGATCCTTAACCCACTGAGCGAGGTCAGGGATCGAACCCACATCCTCCCAGACACTATGTCCGGTTCTTAACCCACTGCGGCACAATGGAAATCCTTCAAATTTCCTTTCTTTTTAAAATTTTTTATTTATTTAATAATTTCTATTTTTTCCGTTATAGCTGGTTTACAGGGTTCTGTCAGTTTTCTGCTGTACTAGCAAGGTGACCCAGTCAAACATACATACATACATTCTTTTTCTCACATTGTCATGCTCTATCATAAGTGACTAGAGATCCCTGTGCTATACACAGGGTCTCATTGCTTATCCATTGCAAAGGCAATGGTTTGCATCTATTAACCCCTCCCTCCCCCTCCCCCTTGGCAACCACAAGTCTGTTCTCCAAGTCCATGAATTTCTTTTCTGTGGAAGGATTCATTTGTGCCATATATTAGATTCCAGATATAAGTGATATCATATGGTATTTGTCTTTCTCTTTCTGAGTGACTTCACTTAGTATGAGAGTCTCTAGTTCCACCCATGTTGTTGCAAATGGTGTTACTTTTTTCTTTTTTATGGCTGAGTAGTGTTCCACTGCATGTATATATACCACGTCTTCTTAATTCATTCATCTGTCAATGGGCATTTAGGTTGTTTCCATGTCTTGACTATTGTGAATAGTGCTGCAGTGAATGTACAGGTGCTTGTGTCTTTTTCAAGGAAAGTTTTGTCCAGATACATGCCTAAGAGTGGGTTGCTAGATCTTGTGGTAGTTCTATATTTAGTTTTCTAAGGAACCTCCATATGTTTTCCATAGTGGTTATACCAATTTACATTCCCACCAACAGTGCAGGAGGGTTCCATTTTCTCCAGACCATCTCCAGAATTTGTTACTTGTGGACTTATTAATGGTGGCCATTCTGACTGGTGTGAGGTGGCACCTCATAGTAATTTTGATTTGCATTTCTCTAATACTCAGCGATATTGAGCATTTTTTCATGTGCTTGTTGGCCATCTGTATGTCTCTGGAGAAATGTCTATTCAGGTCTTTTGCCCATTTTTCAATTGGGTTGTTGGCTTTTTTGCTGTTGAGTTGTATAAGTTGTTTGTATATTTTAGACATTAAGTCCTTGTCAGTTGCATCATTTGAAACTATTTTCTCCCATTCTGTAAGTTGTCTTTTTTTTTTTTATGGTTTCCTTTGCTATGCAAAACCAAATTTCTTATAGGCAGGTCATTAGCCCTTGACTAATTCAAATGCACAAACTTATAGTGTAAATGTTAAGATATGCTGAAAACTCATGTCTGATAAACCCTGGTGGGGGAGTGGGAGTGGGCCAAGTTAGGCGAATGCCTACCTACTGGACGACCCTTGCTTAAGACGAGAGGCAAAGAAGCCAGGCTTTTTTTGCAAGGTGGGCACGGCCTTTGTAAGAGGCTGATGGCTGTATCTTACACAGAGCGCCCA
This sequence comes from Catagonus wagneri, assembly GCA_004024745.2. Taxonomy (NCBI): domain Eukaryota; kingdom Metazoa; phylum Chordata; class Mammalia; order Artiodactyla; family Tayassuidae; genus Catagonus; species Catagonus wagneri. The sequence continues at coordinate 7,774,351 of PVHT020000080.1, forward strand.
GAATATGTGACAGGGTGCGACAGAAATGGCAAATAAGTTCATTGCACCTGCCAAATTCACAGAGCTGCTCATGGCCGCCTATAGCACCTTGTCAAGAAGGATTCTGGGGCAGCGTTCAGGCTCACTAGGAAATAGATCTGTGATTGTGTAGCTGAGTCTGCTTCGGACACAGGATGGGGAAGCAGCAGTGTTTGGCATCTTGTGCAGGTGCCTCAGGCAATAGCCAAGAATTCTGTTGATCAGTTCTTCCAGCAAGGAAGCCAGATCAGATTTATGTGTGCCTCCCATCTCTATAGGTTTTCCCGACATCCAGCACCGACTGAGAGAAGTTCCTGCAGGCCACATGAGAAGGAAAAATTCAGGCTTTAATCAGGAACGCGCCTTGGAGAGCTGAGGAGACTCCTTAAGCTCCCTCGTTCTTGGTACTTTCAGCGCTTGCCATCCATTTCCACCGAGAGATTAGCGGTAAGTTCTTTAAATGAAAGGGGCAATGGCTGCTGCCTTGCTTGTCTTGAGGAATGAAATGGAAGGGAGGAGCTGGGGAGACTGGGCTTTGCCCAGGAGCTGGTCCTGGGATAAGAAAGTGCTCTCTGTTGTGTGTAGAAGCTCTGCAGCGGAAAGAAAAGCAGATCAAACAGCTGGGCCTGTGTGACCGGAGCTGGCTGCCCACCTGCGAGAGTAGGTGCAGGGCAGGTGAGAGGGAGGTGACATGGACCCGGAACAGGCAGGAGGCCTGTGTGATTTTTTTTTTTTAAACTACATGGAGAATGTTTTCAGACTTTTCCTCTTATAAAATGATGATTAAGGAAAATATTGATAATTTGATGATAGAAGTAGCAGTAAAAGGAGTTGACCTACAGTTTACATAAAGAGGACATCCAGGAGTTCCCTAGTGACTCAGTGGGTTAAGGATCCAGCATTGTCACTGCTGGGGCTCTGGTTGCTGCCATGGCACAGGTTCGCTCCCTGGCCCGGGGACCTTCCCCATGCCGTAGGCACAGCCAGAGACGAGAGCGAGAGCATCACTGTAGGTATAAAAATGTCAGCTTCACAGTTGAAGACTTGGCCTTTCCTTCTGTAGAAACAGAAGCTATTTCTACTTCTAAATCTGTAAATCTGCAACCCTACAGCAGTGGACAGCAGCATGCCGAAAGGTTTCTTCCAGTTTGTTATTGGTAACAGTCAAAAGGCTAAACCGACCCCTAATTTCTAAATCACGAAAAAAGTTTCTATCACTATCAAGCTTGCTCCTGTCCCTCTTCTATGTTCCTTCAGAAAGCCCTGGGGGCATTGCCCCAGTTAAGTCTTTTTAGTAAATTCAGTATAAATTTTTTTCATGGCCCAAAGAGCCTTTGAAGAATGAAGAAAAACAAAATATGCTCGTTTTCCTTGGAAAATTAGCTGGGGCTATTTTATGCATTAAAACTCTTAAAATTAAATCATTTCACTTGAAAGAAGCCAGAACACATATTCGCTCTCAATGCTTCCTGCCTCTCGCTGGGATGGTGGACATTTCCAGAGACTTGCTGTGCCAAAGTCCTACAAATCTAGTCTTTAAACCTGTTTTCCAAGCCTGCCCTCCAGTTGTTTGTGGAGAAAATGCCTTTCATGGTAAATGGAAACATATCCAGTGTCAAGTTCCATGCTCTTAAGTCTAAAATTAGAAAGTCCTGCGTGGGAGGAGGGCAGCTGGTGTAGGAATGATGGTGGTTACTCAGAAACCGAATTAGATGGGACTTTACAGATTTTGTAATATGGGCTTTGTTTGATTTTTCTCACGAACACCAGGGGTTTTTTATAAGAAGAGCAGAGATGGGGGTGGCCTGCAGGGTGTGCTTCCAGAGAAAGTATGAGGGGAGAGCTGGGGTCCTTGATTTAGAGTTTAGATCAAAACAGGAAACCCCGGAGTTCCCTGGTGGCTCAGTGGGTTAAGGACCTGGCATCATCACTGCTGAAAAAACCCCAGGCAGCCCCCCCCCGTCCCAGTTCCTTTCACCCCATAAATATTCTAGTCCTCTATTTTTGTCATTTCTTAACTTCTAAAATCAAAGTGGGAAGGGTGGTGGATAGATGGATAGATAGATACATAGATGTGTGTCTGTGTTCTTGCGTGTTTATCTTTCAGAAAGTTCTGAAAACTTGCAGTTCTACCTCCGAACTTTTCCTGCAAGTCAGTGCCTTCCTCTCTTATTCTTCCCAGTGAATTTGTCCCCAGAACACTGTGGGTGTCCTGACCTTTCTGTGTTTCTGGGCAAAACCATGACGATGTGTGTCCCATCTTCTGTGCTTCTGAGTGTCCTGGCTGCCAGAGCCGTAAGGCTGGGATGGGAGAGAGGAGCGGGTGCGTGTCCAGGCACGTCCTCCTTCTGCTGAGGCAAGGATACGGTTCCCTTTCTTTTTGGCTCCATCAGAAGTGGGAGAAGCAGGTAGTCCAATTCCTTGCTCTGCGTCCAGGTAACGTGAGCAGTTTTGCTCGGCCAGTCAGAGCAGAATCTTGCCGGTCCAGGCCTGTTCATGTGTTCACTTCCCCCTTCGTTTGGGACTTAGGTCCTGTACCTAAATGTTAGCTCTTCTCTGTGTGTCTGCCATGGTCATTTAGCCTCAGGAGAAAAGTGACCGGGCTTTATTTATCTAAGTCTGTCTCCAGGCTTGATATAGCTTCTGGTCTATAATGAGGTTGAACAAACATGTGGACCCACCGGTTCTCTTTAGCTCACAGTCACTGACATCTGCCATATGGAAGACCCTCCCAGGACTGGAAGGGAGGGAGGGGGCCTCACAGGTGGGTCGAGCACCTGCACCTCTTGAAGTCACAGGCGAGGGAGAGGAAGGGGTGGCAGACATGGTCCTAAGACTCTAAGTCCGACCAAGTGCTTGGCATGTCGTAACATGTGCTCGTTGGTTAAGTTTGCGTGCTTTAAATGCAGGAATACTTGGAGTTCCCTTCATGGCTCAGTGGTTAACGAATCTGACTAAGAACCATGAGGTTAAGGGTTTGATCCCTGGCCTTGCTCAGTGGGTTAAGGATCCGGCGTTGCCGTGAGCTGTGGTGTAGGTTGCAGACGCGGCTCGGATCCCGCGTTGCTGTGGCTGTGGCGAAGGCCGGCAGCTACAGCTCCTGTTAGACCCCTAGCCTGGGAACCTCCATATGCTGCAGGTGTGTCTCTAGATAAAAAGGCAAAAAGACAAAAAAAAAAAAGTAAATGCAGGAATACTCACTTCTGAGTGGTGTTTTGGGCTTCCACCTTCCATGTTTCTAAAATCAGCCAGAGCCTGGGACCCTGTCATGGCTCAGTGGTAATGAACCCGACTAGCATCCATGAGGACACAGGTTTGCTCTCTGGCCTTGCTCAGTGGGTTAAGGATCTGGCATTGCTGTGAGCTGTGGTGTAGGTTGCAAACTTGGCTCAGATCTCATGTTGCTGTGGCTGTGGTGTAGGCCTGCAGCTGCAGCTCTGACTCGAACCCTAGACTGAAACCCTCCATATGCTGTGGGTGCGGCCCTAAAAAGACAAAAAAAAAAAAAAATCTGCCAGGGCATTCTGGAAGCCGCCCTTTGGTGAGGCCCTTCTGTCTCCAGTCTTCAAGGGGGCTTTGATTTGGATCCAACAAACGGCTCCCTCCCTGGCCCAGATTCTGTGATACCTCTTCCCTGTTGGCCACAGCCCACAGCTCTCGAGGCAGCGAGTTAGTGGTGCAGCGGTTAGTGGTGGTAGTAAAACAGTGGAAACTAATCTCAGCTAGAGCACAGGCTTTGTTCTGGAAAGCTCCATTACTACTGTTGGTCTTTTGAGCAGAGGGCTCCAAGGACAAGATTTTCGGTCTGGCCTGCCATGCAAAAGCGTGAGAGGAGTGGGGTGAAAGGGAGAGAGCCACTTTTATGCTCACCAAATAAAATATTGGAAAGGCTGGCTGGGTGCTGTGGTGGCTAGCTGGTGGCAGAGGTGAGGGGCAGAGACAGAGGAGAACCTGGGGTCTGGCTGAGCTACTGGAATGGCGGGGAAATCATGGACAGAGTTTGCTGCTTTGTTTTAAACAGTCTAGACGATGTGGCCAAAGGTTGAAATCCAAACCTTGAAGTTGAAGTTACTGGACGATTCTCCATCGATTTAACATGAAAACGTGGTGTAAAGAATCTTCCTTGGGTAGAACATTTTTCACAGAACTAGAACAAAATATTTTAAAGTTTGTTTGGAAGCACAGAAAACCCAGAATAGCCAAAGACATCCTGAAAAAGGAATGGAGCTGGAGGAATCAGGCTCCCTGACTTCAGACTCTACTACAAAGCTATAGTCATCAAAACCATATGGTACTGGCACAAAGACAGAAATATAGATCAGTGGAACAGAATAGAAACCCCAGAATTAAACCCACGCATCTATAGTCAACTAATCTATGACAAAGGAGCCAAGAATATACACTGGAGAAAGGACAGCCTCTTCAGTAAGTGGTGCTGGGAAAACTGGACAGCCACGTGTAGAAAAATGAAACTAGAACACTTCCTAACACCATGCACAAAAATAAACTCAAAATGGATTAAAGATCTAGATATAAGACCAGATACTATAAAACTCTTAGAGGAAAGCATAGGCCAAACACTCTCTGACATAAATGATAGCAACGTCTTCTCAGACCCATGTGTCAGAGTAAGGACAATAAAAAGAAAAACAAACAAATGGGACTTAATTAAACTTCAAAGTTTCTGCACAGCAAAGGAAACCCTAAACAAAACGAAAGGACAACCCACACACAGAATGCGAGAAATATTTGCAAATGAATCGACTGACAAGGGATTAATCTCCAAAATTTACAAACACCTCCTACAGCTCAATACCAAAAAAACAAACAACCCCATCAAAAAATGGGCAGAAGATCTAAACAGACAATTCTCCAAAGAAGACATACAAATGGCCAAAAAACACATGAAAAGATATTCAGCATCACTTATTATTAGAGAAATGCAAATCAAAACCACTATGAGGTACCACCTTACACCGGCCAGAATGGCCATCATCAAAAAGTCTACAAACAATAAGTGCTGGAGAGGGTGTGGAGAAAAAGGATCCCTATTGCACTGCTGGTGGGAATGCAAATTGGTGCAACCACTGTGGAAAACAGTACGGAGGTTCCTCAGAAAACTCAAAATAGAATTACCGTTTGATCCAGCAATCCCACTCCTGGGCATCTACCCAGAGGAAACCATGATTCGAAAAGACACATGTACTCCAGTGTTCATTGCAGCACTCTATGCAATAGCCAGGTCATGGAAACAACCTAAATGCCCATCAACAGAGGAGTGGATAGGGAAGATATGGTACATACACACAATGGAATATTACTCAGCCATTAAAAGGAACGAAATAACATTTATAGCAACATGGATGGACCTAGAAACTATCATGCGAAGTGAAACCAGTCAGTTAGTTTCCACATGCTACCACTTACATGTGGAAACTAAAAAGACACAGTGAACCTCTTTGCAGAACAGATAATGACTCACAGACTTTGGAAAACGTATGGTTTCCAAATAAGACACTCTGGGAGTTCCCATCGTGGCTCAGTGGTTAACAAATCCGACTAGGAACCGTGAGGTTGAGGGTTTGATCCCTGGCATTGCTCAGTGGGTTAATGATCTGGTGTTGCCGTGAGCTGTGCTGTAGGTCGCAGATGTGGCTTGGATCTGATGTTGCTGTGGCTGTAACGTAGGCTGGCAGCTGTAGCTTCAGTTCCACCCCTAGCCTGGGAACCTCCTTATGCCGCGAGTGCGGCCCTAGAAAAGGCAAAAAAAAAAAAAAAAAAGACCCAAATAAGACAGTCTGGGGGGTGGGGGGATGCACTGAGGGTTTGGGACCGAAATGCTATCAAGTTGAGTTGTGATGATTTTTGTACACCTATAATTGTAATAAAATTCATTAAGCAAAAAGAAAAAAAGAGTCTCCCTGGGGTAGTTTGCAAACATGACACCACAGGGAGGTCCCAGAGGAGGCCCAGCGGGGCACCTGTGTCTGGGCCCTGCCCCTTCCCCAGGTCTCTATTTTAATGCCATTCTTGTCCAGGGAGGGTACACAGAAGGCATCTTTTGTGCTGGGTCTGGGCTGGAGCTGGGGAAAAGGATGGCCGTGAACCACTTGTCCAGCCTGGCCCTGGAACTTGGCCTCAGAACAGTGAGGCCTTGTCAAAAACTGCAGAAAGCTTCCCGCTCACTGTAGGTACAGGCATGAGCACAGGAAAATATGCCGTTTCAGAGGCATCCCGGATCCCCTGCGCTTTGTAATTCCTTTGCTTCCAGTAGTTTGCTTTTGGTTCCAGAATCAACTCTGAGTCCTTATCGCAGCGCTCAGACTGCCCAAGGCACGGCCCAGCCTCCCTGCCACAGCCCCATCTGCTGCCGCACGTCTGTACCAGGCACAGAGGATTCGGAGATTCCCTGCAGGTGCTAGGCAGGTCCAGGCCCCAGGCCTGTGTTCCTCCTGCCCTCTGTCCGCCCTCTTCTCTCTCTCTGTCAAAGCCCCGTTCACCGCTCAAGGCTTCTTCGCACTGATGCTGCGGGAATGCCGTCTTCCTGGTCGTTCACCTTGAGGTGACTGCGCTTGAGCTTTATTACAGCCATTGGACGATGCTGGCTGTTATTTCACCACCTGTGTGTGTCACGTGACGCTGTCTGTACCAATGGATTAGAAGCGAAATGGGGGCAGCCATGTATGTCACTCAATCATGGATCCCCCTCAGGGTCCAGCATAAGGTCCAGTTTGGAGGTCTGAGGGGCTTAGAAGTGCTGGCGATGAATGATAATGGCAAAGAAGCTGCACTGCCTCAAGATGAACAGCGGTCTGGGCAGGGACGGCGCCGCCAGCAGCAGATGCTCAGGGTTGGGCGAAGACATGAGAAGGCTTGACTCTGTGCCTGGTCTCTCCCCGCAGACCTCCAGACCCTGACACCTTGTACGTGGCTAAAAAGCAAAGAGACAGCTCATAGAATGCAAGATGGCATGACATGGATTATTTATTTATTTATTTATTTATTTTTGTCTTTTTAGGGCCACACTCAAGGCATGTGGAGGTTCCCAGTCTAGGGGTCAAATCAGAGCTTCAGCTGCTGGCCTTTGCCACAGCCACAGCAACGCGGGATCCAAGCCGCGTCTGCGACCTACACCACAGCTCAGGGCAACACAGGATCCTTACCCCACTGAGCGAGGCCAGGGATCGAACCCGCATCCTCGTGGATACTCCTCGGGTTCATTTCTGCTGGGCCGCAACAGGACCGCCCATCTTTTTGTTTTATTTAATGTGATCATGACATTCACTCTTGCCTGTGGCATCCAGGAAAAGGTTCTTCTGGCGAAAAGCTTCCGTCTTTCATATTTCATGTGAACCTCCAGCCCCTTACAGCATTTTTGACTCTTACAGTCTCCCCCTTTTGCTCAAACCAAAGAGTTCTTTGCTCTTTACCAAACAATTTAGGCCTTGTTCTCATGTTTCACTTGGGATGTTGAAAATGGTCTCAGGAAACAGTGCTCCCATTCAGAAATTCCAAATATATCCACGAGCCTTTATTATTCTTCAAGGTTACAGGAATTTTCCTTGGAAACTTTTTGAATTTGAGAGGAATTTTTGCTTTTCACGTCTCCTCTCGCTTTTAAAATGAGTTTCGGGAAATCGAAGTCTCCAAACTGATATTTACTTATTTATTTTGCCGCCGTTTAGCCCGTCTACATACGCTTTGTCCTTAAAAAGCAAAACGTCATTTCAGTCCCCTCACCCCCACCCGTCCAATTTCCTTTTAAAAATTAACTGGGCAAGATTTCACAGTGTGTCGTTTGTTACCTTCAGCATCAAGCTGGTATTGACATTAAAAGAGGCAGCCAGCTGAACGTAAAAAAGACATCTTCTGGCATCTCTTTCAACAATCTGAAACAAAACCTCGAAAGCCGTTCCACCTTCTGGTCCCAACTTTGTACATCAGGCCCCTGAATCTGCCACGTTTCAGGAACTCTTCCATATCAATGCCGAAGAGGATGAGCTACCCTGGGTGCTGCCAGTGGAAACAAAAGCTTGCGCGTCTGAGGCCCTGGGGGTAGGATGCTCCGGCCTCGCTTCTCGCGCATTTTGGAGCAGAGAATGACAGCCTTGGCGCCACAGCCTCTCCCATACGGCAAGTGTGTTGGCTGCGGAGCCGTTTCCTATCCCTGCAATCTGTCCCATCCAGGCCCAGCACAAGCTGTGGAGCCCCGCCTGGAACCGGGTTCTGCCAACAGACGCCGCCGGGGGCTGCGACTGGGGACCCAGGAGGAGGGACCCTGGGGGGCTCGTCCCGGGGATGACAGCGCTGCCCGGCCCTGCGGGCCCTTCCAGGACAGTTGAAGGAACCTCTAGAGGAGACATAAAAAGAGAGAGACGGCTCCCCTAACACTGTCCTGCAACGGAAAAGGGGTGCCTGGCGGGCGCTGAAGTGCTCTTATGCTCTTGTGAGTTTGGGTTTGATCAGGTTTGGTGGGACACTCAGATTTGGGATCCCATGGCCCGAGGTCATCACACCCCTTCGTTTAGGAGCTGAGCAGCCTCAAGAAAGTCGCTTAATCTCTCCAGACCTGTAAAATGTGAAGAATAATATCTGCTTCTCTTTCCTCTGCGTTGCTGTGAAAAGCTAGTGAGTGGACAGCTAGGAAAACCATTCGGTAACCTGCAATATGCCCCTTAACAGCGGTGGTGGCGTCATGAGCGTCTGGGGCTCTGTGCCAGGAGTCCTTACTCTGAGAAGGTGCCCTGACCTCCAGGCAGCTGGCTTTTGACTTATGTTTACCCAGACGTTTGGCTTCATGGATGTTTTTCTAGGCTCATCACCCTGCTCTGTTGTCACCTGTCCTCCTCCAACACCTGGGACCCTGCCGGACCCTCCCCCCCCACGCCCATCGGTGCCTCTCCTAGCCCCTCTGAAAGTGGGTCAGCTCCCCAACTCCACCTGTCTCCAGGAGACCAATCGGAACAAATCAGTTCATGCACTGAATTGATTGAGGCTCGACTCTGTACCTTAAGGTAGAATCACGAATAAAAGGAGACTCCGGCTCTAGAAGGAGAGACGGACAAGCGATCCTTTGGTTCTGGCCCGTGCACTGAGGTTACAAGAGAAAACGGGATGATGCCATGCAGGTCGCCGTGAGCCCAGCCCTTAAAGAGCAGGGCAGGAAGGTACCACGTTGCCTGCATAATCTCATAGCTGCCTCTATGAAAGAACTTGTGCTGTGCTCGTCCAGGGAAGGATGGTGGAAGTGGGAAGCATTTAGCCTTTTTGAGCAGAGCCGGTCGCCGCAACACCCAGAGACCCGGGAGAGAGAGCTTTCCACAGTTCCTAGACCTATTGTTTGGTGTCCTGAGTGGCATTGCTTGGAGACGTCCTGTACCAAACACAGGGTGATGTCACACTCGGGCGCTTTGCTAACCTGCCCGCTGAAATTATTTCTTATTGGGGCCAAAGAAACACTTAGCAATCACAATGTTTGATAAGGCGTGATGAGCGATCAAGCCGTCACAGTGCGTGGGAGAGTAGTCAGCAGTGCAGGAGGTCAGCCTTCCCTGACTCACTGGGTGGCTTTTCCCTGCCACACCCTGAAGTCCACGGAGCAGTATCATCCCATCCTCCGCCTGCAGCTGATGGGAGGACATCAGCTGGGTGCAGGTGGGATGAGCAGGGCACTGGACAGGTGGCTGAAGTGGCCAACTGAATTATGCAGAAATCATTTCATTCATTCATTCATTCATTCTTCCATTAAAACTGCTTTATCAAGGAGTTCCTGTCATGGCACAGCAGAAATGTATCTAACTAGGACCCATGAGGTTGCGGGTTTGATCCCGGGCCTCGCTCAGTGGGTTAAGGATTCGGCATTGCTGTGAACTGTGGTGTAAGTGGCAGATGCGGCTCGGATCTGGTGTTGCTGTGGCTGTGCTGTTGACTGGCAGCTGCAGCTCTGATTCGCCCCCTTAGCCTGGGAACCTCCATGTGCCGCGGGTGTGGCCCTAAAAAGCAAAAAGCAAGGATGAAAACTTCACCTGTTGTCTTGGACCCTGCAGCTCAGCAAGCATCCACCAAGAGGGGAGTTTTTATCGCTGCTTCTGGCTGACACCCCCACTCTCTGAATGGTCCCGTTAGAGCCATCCTCCCTGGGCTCAAGGACTGGGGAGGCACACCCTCCCCTCCTCCAGCTGGAAGAAAAGGAAAATAAATACGTGCACAATACCTCTTACTACAGCTCCCTTACAGTGTGTCTAAAATTGTGTCTATAAATCTATATCATCTCTAGCTCTGGTTTTGGCCAGCTCCTCTCAAGTCTTACATGGATGGAAGCTGCATCTCTCTTTAGAATATGGGGCCACTTGTTACCCAGCTAAGCTTTGGGCATTAGCAGAAGTTCTCAAACAACAGAAAGATTCCAAGTTAACTTTCTGCTGTCCACTAATTCATTCATCCATAGTCTTTATTCAGCAACACTCATTCCGTGTGTACCATGCACCCAGGACTACGCCCAGGGGTATCCAATGAGGAGCAAAACTGGCCTGGCCCCGCCCCCTCCTGCCTGTACTGAGTGGACCCACCATTGCTGGCCTCTTGCCACCTTTCCAGAGCATTTACATTTGATGAATCCAAATCCTATCAACTGGAACTCTGTTATTCAGCCCTAAAACATGATGGCTCCAAAGAGTTGTAACTTTACATTTGTAATAATGGTCCCAAGTGCTGCAAGATCCTAAGTGCCTTTAGAGTCCTCACTGATAACTCCATCATCAGAATTGTTTTAGTGCTGAGTATATTTTGCTGATCTCTGATTAGCAAGTACAGACTTAGTTATGTTATTTTTTCCATTATAGCTGGTTTACAGTGTTCTGTCAGTTTCCTACTGTACAGCAAGGTGACCCAGTCACACATACATGTATACATTCTTTTTTCTCACATTATCATGATCCATCATAAGTGACTAAATATAGTTCCCAGTGCTATACAGCAGGATCTCTTTGCTTATCCATTCCAAAGGCAATAGTTTGCATCTATTAACCCCAAATTCCCAGTCCATCCCACTCCCTCCCCCCCCCCCTTGGCAATCACAAGTCTGTTCTCCATGTCCATGATTTTATGTTTCTATTTTAATACTAGACATAGGCTTTAAGACAGAGGCAGTCCCCTATAATCAGAATATTTGCTAAATCGTAACTTCCCATTATTTGACCAGACTGTGTTCAGGATATTTTCCTGTCTGTTTACAGAATACTTCATAACTCTTTGAAGGGTATGTATGTACATGTAAATTTTCTTTTTTGCGTGTGTATTTTCTTTTATTAGATTGAATTTTCCAGGTATTTTCGCTTTTATCTAAATAATAAAAGTGCCCACTTTCCTGGTTTAAATGAATAACTCGTTGAAATATTTAATTTAACTTGATTTTCTTTAAAAATGTAAAGTCATGTGTTTTTAAAACTTGGCTCCTATTCTTGGCACTGCCAATAAAAAACATTCAACTCAGAATGTCTGCCTTGTTCCTGAAGTTGGATTCTGTGTGTTTTGATTTTTGTGGGAGTTTTTTTTCATCTCATTAAACCTCAGCAGAGATGAAAAGTTTTGATCTTGTGCAGGACAAAAAAACACCAGAGAGTCTTTGTTGTTGCCAACTATTACATTTAAAAAGCCTTGCATTCTAACCCTAGTTCCCTGATGTAACATATAAATCTCGTTAACCTTATAAATCTGATTTCTCAAGAGCAAAAAAGTCTCCCTTCTTCCTTTATTATGTCTAATTTGCATACTAGCACATAGTCCAAGTGTTGGCAGATAGTAATATCTGAAAGGGCACTGAAGTATAAGAATAACTACATGCTTGCAGATGTGTTATAAAATATACCCCATTAGTCACTTTATATTTGAAAGGCAGAAAAATAGGCACCTAGCCACAGCATGCCATCACTCAGGATTAGAGAAAAGCCATTTTACGTCCAGGAGATGGTACTCCTTATTCTGGGGGCTCTCAGGCTAGCACATTTAATTACACAGAAGACTGTCACAAGGAGACTGGCATACGGAGGTTCCCAGGCTAGGGGTCGAATTGGAGCTGTAGCTGCTGGCCTACACCACAGCCACAGCAACGTGGAATCTGAGCTGCATTGGCGAACTATGCTGCAGCTAGTGGGCAACACAGGATCCTTAACCCACTGAGCGAGGTCAGGGATCGAACCCACATTCTCACAGACCCTGTTGGGTTTCTTAACCCACAGAGCCACAACGAGAACTCTGAATTGTATGGGGTTTTTTTGTTGTTTGTTTTTTTTTGTCTTTTTAGAGCTGCACATGCAGCATATGGAAGTTCCCAGGCCAGGGGTTGAATCGGAGCTGTAGCCAAAGGCCAGCACCATATCTCGTGGAAATGCCGGATCCTTGACCCACTGATGGAGGCCAAGGATCGAAACTGAGTCCTCATCGATACTCATTGGGTTCGTTACCACTGAACCACAATAGAAACTCCTGAACTGTATGTTTTAAACGGGTGACTTATATGGTATTTGAATTTATGTCTCAGTAAAGCTGTTTTTTAAAAACTTGTGATCCATGAGCTGTGTGTGTGTGTGTGTGCGCACGCATGTGTGCTCACACCGGCAGCACACGCACATATATACACGAGCACGGACCCAGGCAGGCAGGAGAGATTGCCAATTTCTGAGTCAGTCTACTTTGGGTGGAAACATCAGAGTGAGGACTAGACAGAGGTAGGGAGGAGAAATGTCACATGTCTGCCCCTTGTTTACAGGTGCCCTGGAGGAGGGGAGAAAGATGTCAAGTACAATGGGTGCTAAAATCACATCCTAATAGTACAGGCTTCGCATACTTTTAAAGACGAAAGATTCTCTGCTTTCTCTACATAGTTTATTTTCAGGGGCATGGTCAGCTTGGCCGGCAGAGGCTGGCAAAGGTGTGGCAACTAATGATAGAGCCAGAATTCCTATTTCCCTGCGAAATACCTGGCTGTGAGCTGTGCTTAGGAATGGAGCGCAGCTCTCTTGATTGTGCCTTGGAGTCAGGGTCCCTGGAGGCGCACCTTCACGGTCAAGGGGGCGTGGTGCAGGGATGGGTCAAAGGCTGCCACCCTGCTTGGGAGGTCATGGCCTGGTCTTTTTTGGCCATAAAATGCCCATGATGAGTCCACCCCCGCCTTCTCCCCAGGGTAGCGTGAGAAACAAGATTACAAGTCGGTGTAAACTGTGAGTCACCGTCTTCCTGGAAGTTGTTCTGGATGCACATAATAGAAACTCAATAAATAAGCCGAAAAAGAGAAGACACTGTGTTGAAAGGATACTGGGAAGTCTGTCAGAAACCACAGGCAGGGAATGAGTCTGGCTCCGGAACTGGGGTCTGGAGAGCTGGGACGGAACACAGGCAGCTCACTCCCTTCGGCACCTCTGTGTATCCACTGTCTTCACGCTCCTCTCTTCTCTGCGTGATGTCCTCTGCTGGCCTGGCTCGCGGGGCCATACAGCGTCGCCCTAGGGCATCTGTGATGACACAGCCTCCCTTCAAGCCATGAGCCCAGGCTTTTCTGTTGGGTCCTCAGTCACATTGGTTTAACCTGGATTAGGGGTTCACTCCTGTTCCAGTGAGCCATGAGTGTGGGCAGGGGTCATGTGGATAAGCCTGGCCGTCGTCGTCCATCCTTCTTGGTGTGAGACGGGCAGGTACCAAGAGAGAGGCCTCTGCAGATGCTGTGGCAACATCTTGTGGTCTGACTGCAACAGTCAGTGGAAGAATGAGATTGGATTTTAGGAACCTCCTCTCCCAGCACTCCCGTCTCCGCTGTCTATGCTGAGGCCTGTCCTGTGAGCTCTGTGGAGGCTGGTCCTGGCTGGAGGCCTGTCAGTGAGTAGGGCTGGGCCCGTGGAGTACCTCAGGAGCCCTGAAGCCTCGCTGCAGCTCCTCCGAAACGGGGACCGGGTCGTTCTGCTTGTGCCCGGGGTCCATGTTGCGTTTCTCACAAAGTGTCTTACAAATGAGAGCAGGTACAGGTCACAGCTCGCTTCAACCAGAAAGGAGGTTTTACTGGGGCTGCTTTTCCGGATCCCTCTGTCCTTCCCCCCTGCTGTCCTCCGAGCTGCTCTGCTGTTTCCCGGTCCTCCGCCCAGAAATGGACGTGGGGAGGGACTGACCCGCCTCCCGTGAAGGCACAGCGGGGAAGATGCTGGACGGCGGGCTGCTGATTTCTTCTTTTTCTTCTTCTCCTTCTCCTTGCCTGTGGTCTGCAATTACTCTCTCCCCTCGTGGCCTGCGGAGCTGTGGGAGGGCCAGCAGGTGTTGAGAGGATCTTTGTTCTTTTTGAGTCTCATTATGTGGAAAAGGTCCGGTGCTCTCCGGGGAGCTGGCAGCGCCTCCAAGGCCAGGCCGCGGGGCAGGGCTCCCGGGAGCAGTGCTGACCCGTTTGGCGTCAGGAGGAGCTGGGCCAGGCCCGCGGGCCTCTGCCCCTGTGCTCAGGCTGCTCCTCGCACAGATGTACGGATGATTGGATGCCTAGGAAAGACCTCGTGGTGTAAAGTGGCCTCTTTGACCAGGCTTGTAGAAAAGACAAAGAACACCTCCAAGCTGAGGACATTTCTGTCCCCTCGGGTCTGTGCCGTCCTCTGTCTCCCTACGGTCCTCCTCTGCTGCTGGACACGGGGAGCCAGTGACTCGCCTCTGGCCAGTAGGCCTGCTCTGTGCACTGTGGAAGATGCTGGGGGTGGGAAGGGCAAGGGGCAGAGGGAGGGGACCTGGCCCCTTCCTTGCCGGGAATCTAAGTGGGCAGACTCATTGCAGGCCCCTGTGGGGCTTGAGCCTTAAGAATTAACCCATAGGGGAGCTCCTGCTGTGACTCAGTGGGTTAAGAATCAACATAGTGATTGTGAGCTTGCGGGTTCGATCCCTTGCCTTGCCGAGTGGGTTAAGGAGCCAGTGTTGTTGCAAGCTGTGGCACAGGTCGCAGACGCAGCTCAGATCCAGCATTGCTGTACCTGTGGTGCTGGCCTCAGCCACAGCTCTGATTCAGCTCCTAGTATGGGAACTTCCGTGTGCTGCAGGTATGGCCCTAAAAAGGAAAAAAAAAAAAAAAAAAAAAGAGCCCATAAGAAGCCACCAAGGTAAACAAGTAATGATTACATTCGTGGCTAGTTACTTAATAATAGTAACTGGCATCTGCTCCCAGCAAGGTTCTAAATGGCTTGTCAGTTCATTTAATCTTCACGTGCTTTGAGGTAGACCCTTAGATCAGCCCCATTTTACAAATGAGAAAATCGAGGCATGGAATGGTTCAATACCTTACTCCATTTCCCCCAGCGATTAAGTGGCAGAGCCAGCGTTTGAACCCAGACAGCCTGCCTCCAGAGTCACTCCTCAGAGGCCTCCCATGTTATCAGCCTCTTTTGATGCGAATTAAACACGGAGGACAGGGCAGAATCAGCCTTTGTTCTTGTCTGCTGGGATAATTTAAAAGATGCTACTAGGGAGAAGAAATATTTTTAAAGTCTACCCATTGGAAAGCAAGTTTTAGCGACAAAGTTTCATGACCCATCCAAAGCTCATAGGTCGGTTTGCAATTCTGCTAACTTCCCACAAGAGGAAAACTGGCCGTTCTCTCTGCCACTGACAGAGAGGAGCCATGACCTTGATGTGCAGGGGAAGGGAGCGCTGGTCATTATGTAAGCAGGTGACTGCTTGGAGGGGGAGGCGCCACAAAGTGAACAAAAGTGAGAATTATTGCACCACAGCTCACCCTGACGTTTATTGTGATTTTAAAATCTGTGAACATATGGTACCTGCTGGAAGCATGGAAAAGCAGTTGGAAACACGTAGACCTAAGGAATGAACTAGCCACTCCTTTTTTTTTTTTTGTCTTTTAGGGCTGCACCCGCATCATATGGAGGTTCCCAGGCTGGGGGTCCAATCGGAGCTACAGCTGCTGGCCTGCGCCACAGCCACAGCAACGCCAGATCCGAGCCGCGTCTCCGACCTACACCACAGCTCATGGCAACGCTGGATCCTTGACCCACTCAACGAGCCAGGAATTGAAGCTGCGTCCTTATGAATACTAGTTGGATTCGTCTCCACTGAGCCATGATGGGAACTCCTTTTTTTTTAAACATGCTATTTTTTTTTATTGAGGTATAGTTGATTTACAGTATTATATTAGTTTCAGCTGTAGATTCAATAGTTTTTGTAGATTATTCTCCACTTAAAGTTGTTATAAAATATTGGCTGTATTCTCTGTGCTATCCAATATATCTTTCTAGTTTGTTTATTGTGTAGATAGTGGTTCGTGTCTCTTAATCCGCTGGCCGCCTCCGCCCCCCCCAACCGGCAACCACTGGTTAGTTCTCTAGTCTGTGAGCCTCTTTTGTTACATTTATTCATTTGTTTTATTTTGCAGATTCCACCTGTAAATGATAACATACAGTATTTGTCTTTCTCTTGTACTCTTGCTTCACTTTGCATCTGCTTTTCCCACAACCCATTTTCACTCCCAAATCTAAAGAAAGTTCAGGACAAGATGTCTCCTTTTCAGAGATTGTCATCTCTGGAGCCCTGGGACTCAGGTTCCATCTGGCCCAACCCAGTGGGTTAAGGATCCGGCGTTGCCACAGCTGTGGCTTAGGTCGTAACCGTGGCTCTGATCTGATCCCAGGCCTGGGACCTCCGTATACCATGGGGTGGCCAAAAAAGGGGGAAAAAAACTATCCCCTTTTCTTCAATCCATGCCCAACACATCAGCGTAAATGGTTCTCCTCTTACAAAAAGAAGAAAGAAAGAAGTTAGTGTCTTGTTTCTAGGCTAGGCATTTCTGCCATGCCCTTTGGGTTGGATCTTAAATTCCTTTTGTTTGTTTACAGAAAGCTGGAAACATGTGGCGATGTCCACTTCCCCTCTCAGTGCCTGGTGCTGACTCTCCTTAGCCTCTGTTCTGTCTTCGTCCATTTAAGCTGCCTTAACAAAAATCTCACAGACCAGGTGGCTTATAAACAACAGAAGTGTATTTCACATAGTTTTAGAGGCCGGGAAGTCCAAGATCAAGGTGCTGGCAGATTCGCTGTCTGCTGAGGGCCTGCTTCCTGGTTCATAGATGGGCTGTGTCTTCTTGCTGTGTCCTCATGTGGCAGAGGGGCTGAGGGAGCTGCCTGGGGTCTTTCTATGAGCACACCAGTCCCATTCATAACATGATCGCTCCCGAGGCCCACCTTGGCGGGTGGGGAGGATAGGTTTCAACATATGAATTTTGGTGAGGGATGCGGGGACATAAATATTCAGCCTAGACAGCCTCTCTGACTGTCCGGTTTACTTGTTTTATCTCTCTCTTCCAAACGGTGAGATCCTGGGGAATCTGGACCATGTTCTCTTTGTCCCCTGCCTGCCTCACTCCATCAGCAAGTGGTGCTGTTGTCGCCCGCTGTGCCCGAGTTCCTCACCGAATCCTCCATCAAGGATTGAATGCTGTTTGCAGCAACATGGACACAACAAGATATTCTCATGAAGGAACGACTCCTCCACTTTTCAGAGATTCTCCTGCTTTCTGAATCCTCTTCTTTCCTAACCCAGTTGCCTCGGGAACTCTGGGGAACTGGCTTCCCCTCCTCTCCAAGTGAGGGGGGGGGTCTGGAGTCAGTTTCATGAGTAACTCGAGGCTCCCCCCCCCCCCCCCCCCCGAACACCTGCTCTTTCACAGAACAAGCTCTCCCGGAAAAACCAGTCCAGACAGCAACTCCTAGCTAAACACATCTCTCTAGAAAGCCCTGTGCAGAGGGTGCTAGTTGCCTGTGTAATCTCCTCCTTGTCTCTTAGGAGCAGAGACACAATGTTTTTCCAGGTGGCAGGTATCCGGTGAAAGTCTGTGATTCCCCTGCCTCTC